>NW_019167915.1:4619243-5336791 GCF_002303985.1 Durio zibethinus | reverse complement strand
TCAGTTTTCGTTGGAATGTGTTGAAAATAGTTGTGATTGGTTGCTCTTTATTTTCAAAATAGTTCTGTTTACTAGTCTCTTAAGTAGTTAACCATCTGATTAATTCACTTGCGTGCATCCTGCGTCACACTACTTATTAAGACGGATGGATGAGTGGTCACACTGTTGAGTCCTGGGAAGCACACAAGTGTTCCACTCCTGGCCTTTGTATCTTAAACTTGGAGCTTGGCAATGGACAATCTCACCTGGACTGCATGGCGATTTTATTTAAGGTAGCTGATACTAAGAACATGATCATCTATTCTATAGCGGTATACTTCCTATTTTTCATCAAATTACTTGGTTATTGGCGCCAAAAAAGGAGATATTTTTTATGGGTTCTTAAATGCTATCAATTTTTTTTTCTTGGTAAATGGTCATTTTTTTGTAGGGTTCTTTTTGGCGTTTAGGAATGCCACTCAGTGCGCGACGATGGCCAAAAGCATGGCAAGCATTGGCGTTGTTAAATACAGCTGTCATGTCACATTATACTTTACGAGGCTTTCCAACTATCGCCTCGCAGTTTGTTGTTGCTGCTGTCATTGGATATTTTCGTTCAATAGCACGTGCAGCAAATGCAAAAGGTGTCGGTGACAGTCTACAGGTATATTGACCGGAAAAAAGGTTATTTCAAAATTATGCATATACAATATCATTTTTAGGCTTAATAATAGCACACATTCTTTAATGATTGCAGTCATAATTTTCTTTCGCTATCTGTTTTCTTTGGGATATGACCCTTTTTTCTTTTACCTTATTAACCGCTGCTACTTGATAACTTTATGGAGCCTTTTTAAGCATTGTTCTTTAACTCTGCTATTTTTTTCAGGATATACTTCGCCTTCTTACCTTGTGGTTTAACCATAGAGCTACTGCAGAAGTTCAAATGGCCCTACGGATAGGATTTGCCCATGTTAATATTAACACGCTTCTGGTTGTTTTATCTCAAATAACCATGCTATGAGAGAACTCATACCAATCACTTTTGGTGCGAATTGTACAAAGTCATCCCCAGGTTTGCTTGATTGTATATGTTTCCGCTTCAAATTGATCATTTAAGTATGTTAGCCGAAATCTTGCATTCCTCCTTTAATATGTAGACCAAGGAAAGCTGTTAATTTGTTTTAAGTGATAAGTACGTTATGTGAAGTTGTAGGTGAGGGTTCTTTTCCCCGGGAAATTGTGCCATTAGGGTGAGAAATGTTGCCAACGAGTAATGATGGAATTTGAGAGAGCAAATAGAGGAATGAGAATATGGATGAGGCCACGTGGAGGATGAATAGAAAATGCATGTAATAAAAAGGATGAGAGGATATATATGATGCAGACAAAGGAAGTGATACTATGTGGAAAATAGGAGAGTTCTGGTTGTTGGATGATAAGTGTGAAAGCTAACGAGGCTAAAATTGGATAAATTAGGAGGATGCAGAATGGTGCTGCAACCTAATAAACAAGTCTGCAGCTGGACTTACAAAATTGTGCCAGATTATCCAGAAATTAAGTCAAGAAAGAGGGGGATGACGTTGTTCATACTTAAATTTGGACAGCCACAACGACCTTGACCAAACTAAGCTTTTCCCACTGGACCCCTAAATTATGATAAGATGGGCCCAAAAGTTAGTTACAAAAGGAAAAGAAATAGTTAAACATCCTCATAAAGGCCTCCTTAATATAGCTTGCTGATCTAGCCAATTACTTTACGAACATTAATTAATTGTAATTAATCTAAAACTGGTATTCGATCTCTTGAGAGTATCAATTTTTCTGAAATTTGGGATTACTTGCCCACCTTTCATGCAGGACAACAACCCTTTTAATCTGATAGTTGGGCCTTGGATATTTGAGGAATATAGGTTATAGCAGGAAAGTATTGAAATAGGGAGTTCGAATAAATATTGAAAAATGGCACGTCCGTTCGAACCATGGGTGAGGACTGTCTTTTCTTTTCAATTTTTTACGGTAGGTGGTGGAAATTACTTTTTTTGTCGAACCTCATGAGGGTTTGTGCAGTTCATCCAAAGTTCTATTCAATCACTTGAATTTTACCTATTTTGAATTGAGTCATCAGTTTGTCGCATAGCATAATGCAAGAAACTAAATGCTGAGAACACTTCTGCATAACTTAATTGAAACTCTTGGTGCTGTAACTGCCTCAATTCAATTTTGTGAGCCTCAAAGATGCGAGCTTATTTAGGTAAGGAATGTTTGTTGACTAAATCATTGAATTTTAAATATGTTCGAGTCATTTCCTAGGTGGTGTTTGTGGTAGCAGAAACTGTTGAATTTATTGAGCGGGCGATATTATTACTCGTGGTTGGGGGTAAAATTGTCTGTCTTTAACTGTGCTTGTAATCTGGGGTACGTTTGTCACCAACATTTTGTGGAACCTCTGGTTTGAAACTGTCTAGCTTTAGGCTTGTCCTTTGAGGTCTCCATCTATTATAAATACTCTTTGTCAAATAGGGATGCTAATTAGAATATATTGGTGGCTCATCACTTTTTGCCTGTGGGTTATCAGAAGCATGGGATATTTCCTAATTATTTCTTGAATTCATTAGGCATGAGATCTCTATTATCATATTTTCCGGAGGATAGACAAGCAACTTCGAAGTCTTTTACTACCCTTGGACCTGCGGGCGAGTATCGATCTCTATATTCTTCACAATTCATTTAATGCAATAACTTTTTCATTTTACAGGCCTACAGTCGTGTTTCTCCTGAGTTTGATAAATGCTGCTGATTTAGAGCTCGTCAGGTCCCTGGGACATACCGTGCGAGGTAAGCTCAATGGTTGTTTACATGGATGTCTTGGTATAAATATGAGTGGCATAACTAAAAAATAACCCCGTATCGTGCAGGTAAGCTTGACGTCATAATGCTAACTGCACCCTCGGAAATTGACTATTCATGGGGTGATGGTGAAGATTATGCCTTCTCACTAAAAGGAACATGAAGATCGTCGCCAAAATGAATATGTCATGCAGGTATTTTTTGCTTTCTTGTCCGTTTCCCTTTTTGTATTTCACATTTATGCATGTTGATGATTCTATGGTTTGTGTGCTGGTGTTTGGAAGCTAACATTTTTTTGCTGTCTAAAATAAAACTATAATTTATTATTTTGCATATTTCCTGTACTGAGAGCTAATGAGAGCTAATATCCTCGATGGACAAATTGTCCAGCCTTTTTTTGGCTTAGTGAACACTTTGCAACAGGAGTCTAGAAAAACTGCAGAGAAAGATTTATCTGGTCAGAAATATGTTGTCATACCACCATGTCTAAGCAGGAGTTGATTGGATGGGTTCCCTAATTGTGATACCTTACACCCACCTCATAAGGGAATACAGAGATGCCAGAGGTTTGGTTGAAGTTCTCATGTACTTATTTTAGTTTATAGCCCAACTATAATATGTTTGTTCATGGCATAAAAATCACATTTAACTTTACATGTGCTTTTCAGATTACCCTAAATCAAGAGCACAAACATATGGTAAGTATTGCACCAGATTATGACCACTTACGACTTGCACAGTATAATGGTTATTTCAAAATGAGTTTAGGTGTTAATTAGTACCATGGTTAGAGAAGTTGCAAAGGGAAATTTCTCACGAAACAAACAGGATGGAGATGAAGAACTAGAAGACCAAGAGAATGAAGCTTTTGAAAACTTGGAAGTGGATTCAGAAGAACCTGATGAAGTGCAGCTAAGAATTGAGGCTGAGATGATTGAACTGAATCAGTCAAGGGAGTTGATTTTACTGCTCAGATTGATACTGAACATTAGAGCAAGGTGGAGCTTCAAGACCAGCCAAGCATAATCCTACAGGTTACTGAATTTCAACTTGATATATCAAAAACTGGGGACCCTAAAGAAGAAGTGATGTTTAATAACCTTAAATTGCAGATCCACTGACCACTTTCAAAGTTCTGAAATAGTAGATTCTACAATTACTAATTAGTGGGCCAGAAGACCAATTTTTCACAAAGAATGTAGGAGTTTAGTGGGCCAAAGGACTATTTGTGTTGTGTCTATTAGCGGCAGCTTCAGTTTTTGTCCATGAGGAACAACCAGTACTGGGAAGAAATCTGAATACAGTCTAGTGTTAGTGGACGCAAAGGATTGGCAAACAAAAGTAGATATGGCTAATAAGTGATTCCCATAAAAAATGAGTAGTGGCTAGAGGGCCTCATTATTCGTCTTACAGTAAGGAAAAACTGAAGGAGTCAAATGACTATCAGAGCCAAGAAATGAAGACTAGGAAGACTTACAGGAGAGAATCCCTTGGTTCATCAAATTACTTATTTGGTTCACGAAATTTACGATTCTCTTATCTTATTATTTATAACGTAATTCTTACATTTGGTTTGCGAATTTTCCCTCACATTTGAAATTTTTAACATTTTCAAAAGTGTCAAGAAGGAAAAAAAATAGCTTGTCAAAAACCTTCATTTCTCTAAGGCTTTTTTTAAGATTCTTGATAGAAAATAAAATTTATCTCACTTTTGCCTTAATAATTGGTGGTTATGGTCTATTCCTTTAATATCATAGAAATTACATGATAAACTATGATCCAACTGATAACTCTATAAAATAGAGCTATTCTCAATATTTAATATCTTAATTTTGCTTTTTTTTCTTGGTGAAACAATGCTATTCTTACCTCTAATGTGTTTATTTTGCTTTTGTGTAGGAAATCATTTTTAAGATTAAATTTTGATAAATCTTGACAAGTTTTGAAGAGTCTTTGTGAATCAATATGTTCCTAGTACATTTGTGAATCTTGACAAATTTGCTTCTTGGCAAAACTTGATGAATATTGGAGTGGAAGTGTAAATTTTTGTTCAGAATAAAATTAGTTATGTTGCACCTAAGATTTAAGAATGTGTTGAATCTTAAAGTTAAATGTATGAAATTCATGCTCTAATCAAGAAAATACAATGATAGGTGTTAAGTGGAAGTGCAATGATGTATACAGCTGAGGCATACTAATTTTCAATGATGTATACACGATCCGATCAATTCAATCAAGCTTTGCCATATATTTTCATTGTTCAACACTTTGACTACATGAAATAACCAAAAGCTTTGCCCTCCCTTTCTATCTATCCATGGGACGGAAAGGCGGAGGCTTTTCCCTCCAATCAAGCCTTATAATCACTAGCCATATGCATTTTTTTTTTGTTGAATGCCATTTTTCATTCATGGTTTCATATTCTAGTGTTCTAGGTGTACGGGAACAACTCCAATCCATCTCAAACTTGGTGGTTAAACCTTACTGCAATGACAATACAACAAGGGAGGTCTTATGGTAAAATAGTTCGATGCTAGGATGATAAAAAGCTTAATACCTCTCATTCTCATTACTTTTCAATATGAACAAGAAAAAAAAATTAAAATGAAAATGGTCAATCTTATTCAAAACCCCAATTATGAAATCACATTTCCCTTACTTACACTTTAAAACTTAACGTTCTTATAAAGAGAAGGCGTTTTCACATCTTAACCCAAAATGGTTGGGGAGAGGAAATGTTTTTTTTTTTTTAAGGGTATTCTTAAGAATAGATCTAGTGGAGACGAAGTGAGGCCTATTGTTTAGAAGATTATAACACATGGCTACAAACCATGATGTTAACGGTTCGAATCACTCCTCACCCACAACTGACCCAAAAAGGAAAGACCTTTCTCTTTAGGGGTAAGAAAATCATGGTCAAGATAGCAAAACCAAAGCTATGAAACTTGGATGTGGGTCTTTTGCTGAAATGGAGTGGCCTTTTATTTATTATTTATCATATATTTACTTTTGTATTTTATATATAGTATTCTCGACCAAAACAAAATAAATTAAGCATTTTTTTTTGTTTTATGCCCCATAACTCTTTTTCAACTAGACCAGGTTTGGTAGAATAATAAAACAAGTATAAGTATTAGTAGCATAGAAAAATTTGCTCTTTATCATTAAATTAATGTGTTTGCTTGCAATAATTATGGCCTCTCAAAAGATTTGATGACTACATCTTTAAGGCATTTGCTAGTACTAGTACATTTAAGAATTCCTACTATAAAATATTGCTACTATAGAATATCATGTTCTATAATTGATATTATTGAGCTAATTTTATTAATATAAAATATAGAGAAAAAATTAATTGAATAAATAGAGTAATTGCATTTTTAAAAAATAATATAGAATAAGATAAATAACATATAAAATAGAAAATATTAATAATATTTAATAATAAATATTATTAATAATTAATAATAAAAATAAAAAAAATTTACTTAATTCTTTTTTCATTTTTTTATAGTTTTTTTTATATTCTTTTCTCAATATTTTTACTCAAAATTTACAATTATATTGACAATAATGTATTGAATAAATATAATTTGATTGTAGATAAATAGATTTATTTATTTCCACCCACAAGTTTGACAATTCACTTCCTTAGATAATGGGTTCTTTTTTTGAATTTGTCATGACACAAAATCTTTTTTATTGTAATTGTTTTGAAAAAAATGAATAACAATGGAATGAATAAGATTAGAGGTGATAGATTGGAAAATTTAAGCTAAAATTTCAAAATTTTTTTAGACTTAGGCTTAATTGACTTTTGTTACGAGTCTTTAATACGCTTCTCTTAGTTTATTTTTACTGATCCTATGACAAAAATCATGATTGACTTGATTATAGCCTTAGGAAAAGAATAAACTTGAGTGACGCATGAGATGAATTTTAGAATTTATTGATATTGTAAGTTGTGTACGTTTTGATCGTTAAATTGCATGTTATTTAGCGATTGTTTATGTTAATCATAGGGATTGCATTTAATTTTTTAAGTTGCGCATACATTCTAGAATTTGTCTGATCATTTCTCGATGTGAAATTCTATGTTACAAAGCACCCACATCAATAAACTTAGACTACTTCTTGCATTTTCATCTTTGTTGTCCCTATTTTATGTGCATAGAGATTATCCATGATATATTTAGAAAGTTATGTCACACTTAAGATATGAGAAAAATAAAACAAAAAAAAAAAGAAAGAGAAAAAGTAAAAATCAAATCAAATCAAAATAATAAAAAAGGAAAAAGTCGAGTTAAGAGTTAATAAGGTCTTGCAAGTTCTCTAATTGATCATAAACTTTTAGTGCATGATTAGGGTACTTAAACCCAAGAATTTATTCCTAACCTAACATTACAAACTAGCAAAGACCTAAAGATCTTTAGTTTAGTGTTACTCTAACATTAATAGAGAGATATGCGAAAGGCAAACCAATGGAATGTATGTGCTTTTTGATTATGTTGTGATTAATGCCATGGTTGTACATTCATAGCTAGATTGCATGTGATGATATATGATGAATGTTGCATACAATGAAACTTCATTTGAATAGATGTATATTCTAGGATGACTTTTATGACTAAACCCTATTTAGAATTTATCTTAAGCTATAATCATCATGTAATTTTTTAGGAAACAATTTTTAATTAATTATAGGAAGTGAAATTGACTTTTAACATAAATTGATTTTGCTTGAGGAAAAGTAAAAAGTCAAGTTTAAAGGCTATTTACATCTTTAAAATGTTTTATTTAAAACCTAGTCCTAAGTATTTTCTCAGCCAATATAGGGTTTTTGTTAAACAATCTCAGCCTTTAAAAAAGCTAGTTGGCTAAAACAAATTTTGCTGTTGAAATGAAGTAAGAAAATCGTGACTTGTTTGCTAACCAATCTTTCCTCATATGATGCTTTATGAGTTTGACCAATGAAGGTTCTTTATTCCTCCACCTAGGATGTAAGTTGGCAGTTCTTCTTTATCAAAATAAGCCATTTACAAGTTGACTTGGTGCAAAAACTAAAGTTGGTAACAAGTTGGTAGTTTGGTGCTAACTTGTCTCTATACACGTATGCCACCTTGAATGCCTATATGCTTTTCCACTCATTTTCTAACAAAAAACCAGTTCCTAACATGAAACATTCTTTACATTTCCTAGCCTAAAACCCCTTAAAATCATGGAAATTAGCTACAAAAAAAAAACCCTAAAAAATGTTATTTTTATAATGGTCTCAATTTGTTTTATAGTGAAATCGGTCTCTCCTTTCTTGTAATCTCTTTTGCCAATTCTTTATGCTCTAAATTTGGCTTGTTCATGGCTTAATAGCTTGCTTTTTCTTCTCATTTTAGCTTCCCAAAAGCCAGTTTGAAGTTTCCCTAATTCAACTCCTTAACTTGTGAGCTAGCTTTATGTAAAAAATGAAACTTTCCCAATACTAATTGCTAGCTCGTAGCTAGGGCACTTCTTAGGCATAGCTTGGCAACAGCTTTTCATTTTCATGACTTTTTACCTCATTAATTTTAGTTCACATTAGCTTCTAAGCATCTCTTACAATGCCTTAGCAAAATTCACTTCATTTGCTAATGATATAGTCTTAGTTGTTGAAATTAATAATGATCTTAATAGAAAATTAGAATTATAGAGGCATATGCAAGAGTCTCGAGACTTTAAATTAAGTAGATCTAAAACTGAATATAAGAAATGTAAGTTTAGTACTCATAAAGAAGAGTGTTAATATGATTAAGTTAGATGGAAAGGTAGTACGAAAAAGTATTCATTTTTTATATTTGAGATTAATTATTTGGAGCGATGCTAAGATAAAAAGAGATATAAATCATAGTGTGCAAGCAAGATAGGTAAGGTGATGAAGAGCCATGTATTTCAAGTTAAAAGTGAAGTTGTATAAAATAATTGTAAAGCTTGTATTGTTATATGAGACTGAGTGTTGAGCCATTAAAAAATAATATGAGAAGAAAATAAATGTAGCAAAGATGAAAATGCTTAGATGAATGTACTATAAGACTAAAAAAGATAAAATAAAAAATAAAGGGATTTGAAGAAAATTAAAGATATTCTAAATGGTTTGGATATGTGAAACATAGGTCTATTTGTATATTAGTTAGAAGAAATGAATTTTTAAATTTGGGAGAGACTAAAGCTTCTAAAGATAAACTATGAAAGATGTGGATATAAGTAATAAAATAAGATATGAAAGTTAGAAAAGTAAATGAACATGCTGTTTTTTTATAAAAATGAGTAACGTAAGAAAATTCAAAATTATGACTTAACATGATTAATATTGTTTGGCCTTTTATATAGTTGACCAGCTTAGTTGTTAAGTTTATGTTGTCAATAATATTCTAATTATTTAAAATGAAACAATGTTTGTAATAAAATATTTATTTTCAATTGATCAAAATCAACAATGATATAAAAATAGGAAAAATAGTATTTGTAAAAATATAATATTGAATAAAGAATTGAAATTTGTAATTTTCATAAAGACAACATTTACATTCTATGAAATAGATGAAATGAGTAATTGTTAAGAAGATATTAAAAAATAATTAATTTTGAAATTTATTTAATTTTCATGACAATAACCTTTACATTCTATGAAACATTAGTAATTATTAAAAAGATATTAGAAAAACAATTAATATTGGAAAAAAATAAATACTATGTTTGTTTCACAACCTATTATTCATAAATTTAGTATATCACATTTTTTAAGAATAAATCATCCAATAATTGTCTAATAAATTGATAAAATAATAATTTATTCACAATCAATAAATGATGTTTGTTAATAACAACCATCGTTTATTTGGAAATGGTTGTTATTACCAAACGTTGTTTATTATAAAATTCTATATTAAGAAATTCAATATTTTACATACTTAATCTATTGAATTTTTTCAAAATCTTTTCTCTTTTAAAATTTAAAAATCAACAAACCAAATGTCCTTTCGTTTTCTTATGGTAGTTTTATCACGTAGAGGATACTAGCAAGCATGAAAGTATATCATTAGTATTCTTATTATACTTGTCTAAAATCATCATTGCTATTCTTGCACTTTCTTTTTTCTTATATTTTGTTTTGAAAGGAGTAAGGAATGAACAGATAGTTACCCTAATTAGGCGTTTAAGCAGAATTAGAAACCAAGTCATTTCTCTATGATAATTGACAAATTGTATTTTATGTTTATTACTACATTTACATTGTTGTGCAAATCCAATATGAATGAACCACTGTTATTTGATGTTGACATATATTAGAGCTTCATTGTAATTTGAACACATTATTGGATGGTTTTTATTGATTAACTCTTGTTCTTACTAATCTAATTTAAATTTCTTCTCTCTTAAATGTGGTACATTGGTACTTCGTTAGAGATTGGTCTATAATTTTTTATGGAATTTATTTTTCGTGCATTTGGCAGTGCTTTTGGTGAAGAAAGACACCCTTTGGAACCTCGAAAAACCACCCTCCTTATGCTAGTGTAGGGATGTTAGCTCAAAGTATATATAACAATCCAAGAATAGGTGAATTGGATTGTTTCCAAAATTTTTTCCAAAATTGACTTTTGATAAATTTGAATAAAAAGTTAAAACAAAAAGATTTTTATGAAAATTTGATGAGATTAACAATAATAAAAAATAAAACACATATAAAAAATAATGAAAATAAAAAAAGTTAAGATAAAAAATCAAACATAAAGATTCCAGTATTTTTTCAAAGACATTTATGTTCTCTCTCTTAGTTATTTTAGCCAAAAAATAATCCACTATATCTTAAATATTTAAATAGCCTATACAAGGCTATGAGCATAATTAAACAAAAACCTTAATGGTTTTTCCCAAAATCTCATAAATACACTTAAAAGTTTTAATCCCTTTGGACCCACAATCTCAAATAAAAGACAAATGGTTTTGCAAACTAAAATAATGATGTTTATCCAATTAAGTACAAAGAATAATAAATGGAGAACAAATATAATTTGGATATAAGAATGGAAAGAATTAAAACTCTAATATTTAGAATGCTTTTGAATTCTTGAGAGAATAAAGGTAAGGTTTGTTAGTGCTTACTCTCTTACTTCACAAGTGTGTTGGAATACATAATTTATAGAAGAAATGAGTTTATAGTCGTTGTAGTAGATTGAAAAATGAAAATGCATACTTTTCTTCTTTCAAAGTAGCTGTTAAAAATTGTCATAAGCAAAAAGATCAATTGGGTACATTAGAGGATTGAATGGGTCTTGAACTTAATTCAAATTTTGATTGTTGTAAGATAATGGATTGATTCATTTTCAAAATGGATAGATCCATGTTCATAAATGGTCAATCCTTTTTTAGAAAAATCAATTTATTTTCAAAATAGATTGATTCATTTTTACACAATGTTTAAAGGATATTTTATATGAACAATGCATCGATTGTCTTCAAATAATTTTTTTTTTCACATTCTACTTACTAATTTGATCATATCTTGAGTTATACAAATACAAATCATATTTCATTGAATGATTTAGAAACTACACTGAGCTTTCTATACCTATAAAATTTAACATTTAATTCAATGAATAAAAATTATAGTGAATTTTTAAAACTATCACTTGTGCAGTTGTTAAACAACTTGCTTAATCTCTAATAGAAGTTCAAAATCTTTTCTTTGAAAATTTAGATTTTAATATTGGTTGGTTCATTGGAAAATAGAATTAAAAAGTTTTCAAACCATATAAAATTTGAATATTAAAACTTTATAAATTAATACAAAAAATAAAACAAAATCAATGTTGCAAAACTTTGTTCTTACAAAATAACTTTTTTTAGTTAATTTATTTCTCAAAATCAATATTATTAAAATTATTTAAAGTCCAAGATAAATAAATTTATTTTAAAAATAACAAATTAGACTTTCATTTGAACTTAAATAAATAATCTTTAGAAAGTATTTTTGATTTGAGATATTCAAAATATAAAGAAAAGTTTTAAATTTTATAAAAATATTTTCTAAATCAAATAATATTTTGGAAAAAAATAATATTTTTTAGTATAAAAAATAATATATCAAAAGAATTATGTATTAAATAAAATTTTTCAAAATCTAAAATTTTTTTTCCTAAATATTTTTCATTTCAAATAACACTAGTAGTTATTTAGTGCTACAAAACAATATAATTTAAAAACATGTACTAAATCAATATTTTTTAAAATTTTAATCAAATTTATTTAACTTAATATTTTTTTCATTTCAAAATAAGAATCAATTCAGGACTAATAATTTCTTCTTTTTGATATGATGAAGGTAAATTTATTTAATGAAAAACTTCTTTTGAAACCTATTAAAATTTTGAAAACCATTTTTAAAAACTCCTTTTTAAAACCGTGCATGTTTTCTAGCAAAACTCTATGTTGACTAATGCATTCTTTATTTTAATCCAACTTATAGTCATAATTCTATATATATATATATATATATATGTTAAAACATATATATCTATTAGGCACACACACACATATATAAAAGTAAATTTATCCATAAATTTTTTTTCTCTTTTTTGTCATAGCAAAAAAGAGGTCAATTCAAGGCATAAGACAATTTTTAAGAGCAATTAATGTCATGCGTAAAGAATCCATGCATTCAAGTGTAATATGCACAATAAACTTTAAATACATGTATTCAATTATAAGAGCATAAATATTTCAATGTATCTAATTTTTAGTATTTTAGAATAAAAATTTCAAATTCATTAAATGATACATATAAGCAAACGGATAGAGAAATAATATGCAAACTATTTATAAATCATATTTTTATAAAATATGCTTATAATTTAAAACACAGATATCATTTAAATATAAATTCAAGCATATATATTCAATCTCATAACAAATATTAAAGATATGCTATCACATATATGCTATCACATAAACAATTTAATTTAAGTAAAATTGTATTAGAAGTTTTCTTTTTTAAAAAAAATCAATTTAAGGCTCATAATTTTTGCATGAAAAATATAAGCTTTATCAAGGATAGGTATACTTTATATTAAGTATAGATATGAGAAGCATAAGCATTCATGAAAGTTCAAAAAATCATTAGCAATTTTGTTTAACAACTTTCATAAATCACACATATTTTAAGCATAAGAAAGATCCAATCAGTAATTCTAAAATGATAAAATAAATCTTTTATAAGTATATCCTATCCAAATGCATATGCAATAAGAATAATAACTTTATATTATATTTATATTATATATATATATATAACAAGTTATAAATACCACTGAGCAATAAGGTTCTAAGATCATGTCGTAAACAAGCATATGAAAATATATTTCAAATAACATAAAACAATATACAAAGATATAAGCATTTAGACACAATGTGGTACATTCTATTTCAATTTTTTTAATCCATAACTATGTATATAAATTTCAAATTATAAGTTATAATCTATGAGTCAATGTAATTTAAAGTTTATGAAATTTTAAGATAAAAATTTTTTAACTCATAAACATGTTCAAAGATTTATCTTAAGTTAATTTTCATGCATTAAAAACCATTTATCTAATAAAAAATAGGTATTAATATCAATACAAACTTTTAAAAATATTGAAACAATTTCTATCAAGTGGCTTGGTGATTAATTTGTGCATAGTGTTAACATATTCAAACACAATACCATATATTTGCAAATAATAAAAAAAATTCAAAGCATTATTAGCCGTTAAGCTTGTATATCATACACATCATTGAGTAACATATTTACTCCATTCTTATTAAGTTTTGTTGATGTGTGCATTGTAGTTGAGTAACACTTTGAATCCTTCATTCCAAATCATTTGAGCAAGTTTTTTGATACTTGAGCTTGATTGATGAATATATACTTTGCTAGCTATACCTGAAATTTCAAAATATAAACTCATTCATGCACCTTTTAAAAATTTTCCTTGCATAAACTTAGAAAAAACCCTTAAAAAGAAATATTCATTAATAGCATAAAGAATACCAATTAATAAAAATATTACCAATTGATAGAAAATTATTTCCATATTTTAAGTCATTAGGAAAAAAAATAAATTTGTTTACTAAACACAAGTTGTCATTTGCAAGAAAGATATATTTCATTAAAATAAATTATTCAATATTAATTTAAGATATATGACATATATAATATTGAACATCAAATAATATAATTGTGGCATTAAAGTTAAAGCCTTCTAAGTAATATGCAAGCATCAACCCTTCTAGGCCCTATAAATAATAAGAACAAGCAAAACAAATTCAATTTTCAAATATATTCAAAAAAATTTTAGCATAACAAAATATATAAAAAATAAATGTTAGGCTAAGTAAAATTTTAAAAACCAGGAAAGACATATTTATCATTCAAATATATTTAAGACTTTTTAATATAAAGGAATAAATATGTCAACACAAGTTATAAGCCATAATGAATAAAGACTTAAGGTAAAAATAAACATTAAAAGATCAAGAACAATCCATTATATCTTAAATTTTATAAATAGCCTATCCAAGGCTAAGAGTGCAATTAATAAAAAACCTTTAATGATTTTTCTCAAAATCTTACAAATACATTTAAGGGTTTCACTCCCTTTGAACCCCCAATCTTAAATGAGAGACAAATATTTTGCAAACTAAATAACCTAACTAAGGTTAAGTGTTTGCCTAATTTAAGAACAACAAAAGATAAATGAAGAACAACTTTAATTGGGATATAAGAATGGAAAGAATTAAAGCTCTAATATTTGGAATGCTTTTAAATTCTTAAAAAATGAAGGTAAGGCTTGTTGGTGCTTATTGTCTTACCTTATAAGTGTGTTGGAATGCTTAATTTATAGAATAAATGATTTTGTAATTGTAATAGAAGATTAAGAAATGAAAATGCATGCTTTTCTCTTTTCAAAATAGCTTTTAAAAGCTATCATTAGTGAAAGGATCGATTTGGTGCATTAGGAGATTTATTGGGTCTTGAATTTAATTAAATTTTGACTATTGTAGGATAACAAATCAATTTATTTTTATACGTGATCAATCCATTTTCAAAATGGATCAACTGTAGACACCCTATTTAGTTTGGGATCAATTTACATTTTAAAATAAGACTTTGAAAATTTTTATTTATTTTTGGTATTTTATTTATTTTAGAGTTATTATTATTTAAAAAAAAAGTTCAAGAAAAATTGAATTGGTTTAGTATTGGGCTTTTTCGAATTAAAAGGCTTTTGATTGGAATTAAAGTTTGAGCTTGAATTAAAGTGAGATTAAAACTTTTTTCAATCAAGAGTTCTCATAATTTGAAACCAGATCCCTATAAAAGCACCACAAGACCAATGTTAGAAAAAAAGGGGCACTGACGACAACAATCACATGGAAAAATAAAGTAAAGAGTTGGCATCAAATTGAGTGGTTTTTTATTTTGGTGGGATTTTGTTTTGGGAGTTTTTTGGTTCAATTCAAGACATAGAGGTAAGATATCCAATTACATAATAAATATGTGCCATTGTGTAGAGAAAAAATCATTTCATACAGAAAGAGAAGAGCCACAAAAAATTTAGAGTAGGAATTTGGCTCGAGTCCTAGCTTATTTATGGAATAATGGTCAGTGCTCTTAAGTATTCAAGGTTTCTAGGTACATCGTGAAAACTAGGAAGAAGGAAAATTAAAATTGAAGTGTGGAATCGACAATACAAGTGAGCTATTGGGAAAGTGGCTTGACTATTGAGAAAGATAATGTGAGTTGTAATAACAAGGAAAATGAAGAAATAAATTTGTTATTGGACTTGAATTACCTTGGCCTTAGTTTCTTGAAATTGGTGTTGGGTTATATTTGGTTCTAATCCAATCTATTAGCCCAGATATGAAGTAGGCTTGGAATTGGTGGCTCTAACCCAATCCATTAGCCCAAACATGGAGTAGGCTTGATATTTGTTTTGGAGTATAGTCCACTTTAGTTGATTTATTTGGTAACTGGTTTATTTCTATATCTTTTCATTTCACTTAGTTGTTTTTTTTCTTCATTTATGCATATTTAAAATAATTTTTTTATAGTGAATTTATAAAATCCTACCAAACGATTGAAAGATTCAAATCTTGAATTAAGTACTACTAAACTATTGGAGAACTTAATGAATTTTTTTTAAAAAATAAATTTTGTATTAAACGATTGGAGGATTTAAATCTCTAAGTTAAATATTACCAAACTATTGAAAAATTTAATAATCATTTTTTTAAAAAATTCATAAAAAACTCAAATAAAAATCTCACTAAGCGTGGGGTTATGTACCAATATAAAATTCTATCAAATGATTAAAAGATTTTATTAATTGTCTTCAAGATGAAAAAATATTAATAAATTCAACGACATAACCTTTTTAGAGTGGGACATGAGTCTCCATAAATACTTTTGAGGTGAAAAAATTATATTAAATTACTATCAAACATTAAAGTAATTTTAAGACTAATTTTTAATGTCATAACGTATAGATTCATAAATATATAGCTAAACTTAAGAAGAGGAGTCACCACCAATATTTTATTAACGTGTGATTGGTCATCTAATTGATTCATGTTTATGAAACCAGAACTAAGTTTAAAAGTACGATTATGTATGAGAAATATTATAGCACCTACACATCACCTAACCAAAAGATGGTACTAGTTTAATTTTGTGTTATCCAAAGCCTAAAAATACTTTCTAATTAATTTAATATAAAAAATTATCCCTAAATTACTCTAATATGTTGGTAATAATTCAAGAATATCCCCTCACCTTAGTAGTATTCAAGAAACTATTTGTCATGCTTTGAAGAGGTTTCGCCATCAGATTCATTTAATTTTTGTAAATCTAATTTTATGAAAAAAAACTCTTTATTTTCAAAAATATCCTCCAATAAGTTGGTAGGATTTTATGAAAATTATTTTTTTTCTAAAAATTAATTTTTATTTAAAAATCATAAGTTTTCCAATACGTTGGTAAAATCCTATCTTAAAAATCAAATTGCCTACCAATATATTGGTAAAATTTTTATTTAAATATTTATTTTAAAAAAATTGAACCCTTCAACATGTTGGTAATGTTTAAAATTTATTAGAAAAAATTATTTTAAATAAAAAAGAAAGAGAAACAACTAAGTAACATAAATAAACATACAAATAAAGAAGAAAAAAATAGAAATTACCTTGTTTTCTTTCTTATTTCTACGAAACCCTTGAAAATTTTTTGCCGAAATTTTTAGTTGAATATCTCCCTTTTGTGTTTTTTCTCAACTCCTTTCTTTAACATAGAACTCTCAAAAGAAAATCTTAATTATTTAAACCTAAAACACTAGAAAAGAATATAAAAAAACTTTTAATTTTTTTAATTTTTTTACTCTTTCTTTTTGCTTTTTTGCTATGTATATTTCTACTCTTTTTTTTTTCTATTTCGTTGTGCTGAATCTGATGGGGTATTTATAGGATTTAAATTATGAGATCTCTAAACCAAAAAGAGTTTCCATTTCTTTTTAGTTTAAACTTCAGACTTTGATTACAACCCTAACTTTATAATCCCAAAAAAAAATTCGGATAAACTCAACCACTCTAAACTTTTTTAATTTTTTTCCTTTTTTTTAAACATTTAAAAAACAAACAGCTACAACCGTAGACAAATTAGAGTATTTATGGTTATCTTTCTTTGCACATCTTCTATGAAATAGGAATTATGCAAAGATATAAACAGCCTTTATATCCTGATAATCAACTTGACATTCATTTTTTTAAACTCTTTTAAAATGGATACTTAGACTTTTTGAATAACATAAAAACTCATCTAAGCAGAAGTTTATTACTTTGAAAAATATAAAAGCTTCTCTCAACAGAGGCTCAATAACTTTTGAAAAATAAATAAAACTCTTCTCAATAGAGGCTCAACAATTATTAAAAAATAAATAAAACTCCTCTAGATAGAGGCGTAACAAAATAAATAAAGCTTCTTTAAATAGAGGCTCAATGACTTTGAAAAATGAATAAGGCTTCTTTAAATAGAGGCTTACGATTTTGAAAAATAAATAAGGCTCTTCTAAACATAGGCTCAATAACTTTAAAAAATGAATAAGGCTCCTCTAAACAAAGGCTCACGACTTTTGAAAAATAAATAAAGTTCATCTAAACAAAGGCTCAACGATTTTAAAAAAGTAATGTAAAAGACTTTTTAACAATCATGCCCAAAGGATTTATAGATCGTATCTAAAGAAATTTTAAGATATTATACCCAAAGGTCTTATAAATCATTCTTATGGTCAAAAAATGCTTCTTTGAACAAAGGTTTCATAACTTTAAAATTTTAAAAATTTTTCTTATCCATGACTGATTTTCTTAAAATATTTTTTTTCAAGGATTAGAATCTTACCTTATAGGTTTCTTTTTAAACAATAATTTGAATTTTTTTCACTGAAAAGTCTTCATATTTATTTTCTCTATGTGAGATTTCACAATATCCCTATTTCTTAGGTTCATACATTAGACATTCTTAAGTGCAATGCATGCTACGCACATGTTAATTAATATTTTTCAATTGTAGTACACAAGTTCTCAAGCCTCTTTTTCTTGGATCTCGAACTCTTTAATCTTTAAGCACTAAGACCAAATTGATTCAGTTTTTTGCCATCTTTCTCATTCAATGTTATCAACCATATTTCCTTTTTAAAGAAATCTTTCTTCTTCAAATTCAATATCTTTATCAGAAACTGAACACTTCATATTTGTTTTTATCACTCTCAACCTTTCCAAAGAAATGTAAAAATCTTTCATGCTATTATTCATTTATCAATAATTATTTCAATTTCAAAACATAAAAATGCAATTACACAATTTTTCCATTGCATGGTATTAAAAGGAAAAGTCAAGGGATAGATTAGGAATAAATAAGAAATAGTCATTAAAAGAGAGGTACAAGGAATGAAATGAAATATTTCTTATTTAAAAAAAAATGGTAGAACAACTTTGGCCATTAATAAAAGAGAATGGTTAAAAAATGGCTATGGGATAACAATGCCCAAAATAAATGATCATGATAACACATTGTGAAGTCTTTTCTGAAAACTTAACCACCTGATGCACTTAATAACTTAGAGCTCATTAGAATATACTAGTCTCCATTAATTCTCAAATTTGATGTTGTATCCTCTTTATCTAAGCTATCTTTTCAAGTTTTCAATCTAGATGAACCCCTTTTGACTCAAACTACTTTTTTGGGGTTTTTTATTTAAGTTCTCTTTTTTCATTCTTTCTTTTTTTCTTTTTTTTTAAGCATAATATTTCTTTACAACAATATAATTTATAGGATTGGGCAAATCATCTCTATCCATCTCTACTAATATTAATGCTCTACATGAAAAAACTCTATTCACAACATATGGCCCTTTCAATTTGGAGTCCACTTTATTTTATTATCGTGCTCACTTGGGAGAATTCTTTTCAAAACCAACTCTTATTCTAAAAAATAATGAGGTTAGACCTTTTTATCATAAGCTTTCATCATTCTTTTTTGATATAACTGACCATGACACAATGCTATCAATTTTTTCTCTTCAATGAAATTTAATTGCTCATAGTGCTCATGAATCCATTAAGCCTCTTCCAATCCAACTTCTCTTAAGACTCTTAAGAATGAGATTTTCACTTTTACCAGTAATATAACTTCCATCCCATAAACTAAAAAAATATGGTGTTGCCCCAATAGAGGTACGCACTGATGTCCGATAAGCATGAAGGGTAAATAACAATTTCTTATGTCAATCCTTATAATTAATCATCTTCTCAAGAATTTTTTTTATGTTTTTATTTGTTGCCTCAATTGCTCCATTCATCTTTGGACAATATGTATTAAATTATGATATTTAATCTTATATTGAACGTATATTTTTATATCATCTTACTATACAGGTTCTTTGCATTATCTAAAATAATTCTTTTCAAAAGTCTATATTTACAAATGATTTCTCTCTTTATGAACTTACAAACCACAAATCATGTCACATTTTCAAATGAAGTTGCTTCAACCCATTTCATGAAATAATCTATCATCCTGAAAATAAACTTATGCCCATTAAAAGCCTTTGGAGTAATATGACCAATGACATCCATGCCCTATATGAAAATGGCTAAAGTGGTGCCAAAACATGTAAAGCAATAGGTGAAGCATGAGTCTTGTCAACATAGATTTAGCATTTATGATATTTTTGAACATAATCAATACAATCATTTCCCATTGTCAACCAATAGTACCTAGCTTTCATGATCTATCTTGACATCATATATTTATTTACATGTACCTCACATATTTCATCATGCACCTTTTTAATAATCTTTTTCATCTTGATTGCGTTTACAAGTCTCATAACACTTGATCTCGACTCTTTTTATACAAAACATCACCATCCAAGAAGAAACTCATAGCTAATCTCCTATTACTCTTTTATCACTCTCAGTTGCTTAGTTTGGGTATTGCTGATTCTTAATATATTGTAGGATATCATACTATCATAGCTTTCTATTCCTTTTTTCTTTTACATTAGAATAATGAGCTGGCATATCACTAACATCTAACTTGATGGGCTAAATACCTATATTATCATTAATTTGGATCATTACTGCAAGAGTAACAAAAGCATTAGTAATCAAATTTTCTTCACAAGATAAGTGATCAAACTGAATATCTTAAAACTGTTTTATTAACTCTAGGATATACTTATGATATAGGATGAGTTTTGAATCTCTTATCTTCATTTTTTTTTAATTGATATATAACTAGAGCTAAATTTTAAACATTTTTAATACTCTAATCTTTCTCTTTATAGTTACTTGTAAACTTATAACACATGCCCCATATTTAGCAACGTTATTAATGCAACTAAAATTCAATCTTGCTGTTATAAAATAATAGCATTCTTTTGGAGAGATCAAAATTGGCTCAATTTCATGCCCCAAGGCATTGCAGCTCTATCAAAGTACATTCTCAAACACTTTTCATTATGCTTTTCCTTCTCAAGTTGGGAAATAGTCATCAAATATTCATAAAAAAATTTCAACCTTATTGGCTTATAATTTTTAACAGCATGATCTTTGAGAAACTCAGCTATAACATTTCTTTTAACTGCTTTTTGGCTTACATATATGATATCATATTTTGAAAGCATACTTACCATCTTACAATTTTTTAGATAACAATGGCTTCTCAAAGATATATTTAATTGGATCTAACTTTGTTATAAGCTAGATAGTATGATACTTGGACTCATATTCTGTGAACTTTTTACTCAAATAATAGATAACTCTTTATTTTCTGCTAGACTCATCTTATTGTCCTAGCATATATCCTATCAACTTCTCACACACTATCAAGTATAAGATTAAAAATTTTTCTAGAACAGGTGGTACCAACATAAAATAATTGGACAAGTACTGCTTAATTTTATCAAAAACCTTTTGGCATTTTCTCATTTCATTCTTTAGGATTATTTTTACGAAAAACCTTAAAAATAAGATCACACTTATAGGTAAGCTAAGAAATGAATTAAGAAATATAGTTTAATCTACTAAAAAAATCTTGAACTTTTTTTGGTGTGCTTAAAGGTGACAAATTTTGGATAGATCGTATTTTGTCTAAATCACTTTAATCCTTCTTTTACTGATAACAAAGCCTAGCAACTTTCTTGACTTAGCCTCAAATATACATTTGGCTGAATTCAACTTGAGTTAGAATTTACTTAACCTCTTAAACAACTTTCTAAAGTTGGTGATATGACCATCTCTTTCATGAGATTTCGTAATCATATCATCTACATACACCTTAATCTCTTTATTTATCATGTCATGAAAGAGAGTCACCATGACTTTTTGATAAGTTGCTTCAACATTTTTTAAATCAAAGGGCATAATTTTATAGCAAAATGTATCTCACATGGTCATGAAAGTAGTTTTTTTCATGTCTTTTTTAGTCATCTTTATTTGATTATACCCTGAGAACCCATCCATGAAAGAAAACATAGAATGCATAACCATATTGTCCATTAGTGTGTCAATATAAGGCAAAAAAAAAATCCTTTAGGTTAACCCTATTTAAATTATGATAATCCATACACATTCACACATTTTCATCTTTTTTAAGAACAGGTACTATATTGGCTACCCATTTTGGATACTTGGCCACTTATAGGAAACCTGCTTCAAACTACTTTTTCACCTCTTTTTTAATATTTAGTAGTACCTCAGGCTTCATTTGCCTCAAATTTTGTTGGATTACTTTACATTCTGGCTTGAAGAGCAATTTATATTTCACTATTTTTGTACTAAGCTCATGCATATCTTAATAAGACCAAACATATTTGTTGATGAAAGTGATGTACCAACTTCAATTTTTTTTATTCTATTTATTTTCTAAGTTTGCCAATTTAGTTGTCTTTCAATGAGGCAAAATCAATTTGTTTTTTGCTCAATTAATCTTATTAGATCCAGAGGTAATACATATTCCTCAGAATCATCTTCATTATAAAGTTCATCAGCATTAATCAAAATTTTAAAATTAACCCCTTGATTGTTATCATGGTTATCCTCTTGTTCATTTAAAAACCTAAAATTAAATGAAATTAGATATATTGACAAAATGTATTGGGAAAATGAAAAATAAAAACAATAAAAGAAATGAATGAAAATACATCTTTTTTAATTTTTATTAAAATAATAATAGATAAATGGCCTATATAGAAAAGATCATCCTAATGCTTTTGGGCATAAGCAATTGAGATCCATAATTACATTGGAAAAGTCTCAAGGATAGCAGGCATTTCGATGGTATTCCAATTATTCAACTTATAACCTAACAAATAAAGGTGGACCCACATTTTTTATTCATGTCTTTTTTCATCTCCAATTGAATGAATAGATAACTCAGCAAATGTTTCATCTATGCTTAGTTTTAGCTTCTTTTCAAAATTTTCATTTGACTTTGGATACATGAATCCTCTAGGCCTAAATTTCTTATATAGATATGGGATGACCATTGGCATAGTCTTTGGTTTGTACCCTTCGAGCCTTGCTATTCTTTTTCTCTCTTGTTTACTTGTCTTTTCCTCTTCTCTCAACCTTTTACCTTATAGCCTAAGCCTAACCTTTCACTGTTGTTAACCATTATCAGAGGCTCTTTTATTCTTTGTAAATTTTTGCCCAGCCCCACTCTAGGATACCAATTTTTGTTAATGATTTGATTCACCACTATGTTTATGAAACAAGGTTGGTTTATCTTAGGTCATTCACCAAAAGAATTAACAAGCTCAAAAGATTGATAGAAATATTCTAATGCTTTTTCAGTAACCTTCACATATAGAGCATTCAATGCTGAATCATTAGCATATCCTCTTTTTCAAACACTACTACCAATTAACCTTTCACAATGAACTTGATTTTTGGTATATGGTTGAAAAAATAGCACCTGCTACATAAATCTATGGCCTTTCCAACAAACAACCATAAGATGGAAAATATCGATCACCTGAAATTTTACATTAAACATGTATGGCCTAATCTGCAAGGGTATCTTAACATTTTTCAAAACTTCATGTTTGGTCTTATCAAAAGCTCAGACGATCATATAACTACTTTCATATATGAGTAATCAATAGGTAGTCTTGCTAGGTTTGACATAGGCATAACATTAATGACAGAGTCATTATCGATGAGAACCTTGACTATAATATGGCTTTTGCACTTGACAGTGATATATAAAGCCTTAGTGTTTCTCTTCCTTCTAAAAGAATCTCATTCATCGCCAAATGCTATATAGTTTGACATTTTTAGGTTTTTAACTAAGTGATTCACATATTCAATAGATACATTGTATACCACATATGCTTGGTTTAACAGCTTCAGTAAGACATTTTAATGTGGTTTCAAAATTCAACAATATTGATAGCAATGAGATTTGTGCTAGCATCTTATTTAATTGTTCAACCACAAAATATTCACTATGCTTTACCAATTTTAAGAATTCATAAGCCTCTTTCTCTTGATACTAGTTTCTAACATTTTTTTTAGGCACCACTTTTAGTTTATTTTATTTTTTCCTATTTTGACCTTTTTTTAGCCTTTTTCAACATTTCTAGGGTATAACATCTTCTACCTTGGGTTATGTCACCCATACCTGTTATGTTGGCAGCATCAGTTTTGGGTGTATTTTTCTATTACCCCTAGATTATCATATCACAACCATATCTCCATGGCACAACTTTATCATCCTTATAGGGAAATTGGGTAAGGACTTTAAAAGTCACTAGCCTGAAGATGAGCTTGTTTATGCTCGACTTTGGTTTCTTTTCACAAGAAATTGTTACAAATCTTGAAACCAATTTTGATGGATTATTGGTTATAAACACTTCAACACTTCTTGAAACTTTTCCTTCTTCATAAAGCTCAATTTGGTAAGAGTCTAAAAGCTTTTATACCTCTTGGTAGAATTGTTCACAAGTTTCAATAGAGTGGCTAGTTATCCCAATATGATATTTACATTTTTTGTTTGGTACATAACTTCAACGATAAATTTATGGATCCATTGGCTATATTATGTCAACTTTATATAAAATATTAAATAGCTGTTTAAAAAGAGTCTTAAACTTTTCCATATTTTTTTAATATGACGCTCATGGTTCTCATTAAAACATTTACATTATGATTGGGTAATGGATTATCGCTAACATTTGGCATCGTTATCCTTTTTATATCAAAATTTATCGTTCCATCTTTGATCAATCATTGCACTTTATGCTTTAGGATAGTGCAATTCTCAGTGAAATGACCATTAATTTCATAATAGTAGTCACAATGAGCTATAAAATCATATTATTTAGGATAAGATGACTTAAGTAGCTCCAGACGACTAGGGACAATTAAATGGTTATTGTAAAGCTCTCGATATAATATAGTATATGTCATGGGGATTGGTTCAAATATGGGTTTTTCTCAATTATTTCATAGCTCTCGTGAAGCATTTGATGGGTTAGTAGGGCAAATTAAGAGTCTTGTAAGAGGTTAAGTGTTAGAACTGTATATGAGAGCTTGTAGTCTAAAAACAAGTTCATATGTTGGTGGGTAAAATGGTTGTAGGGTCGACTAGTATAGACAAGGTAAGGTATGGTTCACAACATGATAGTAAGTGAAGTAAGCTTATGGTGAATAAGGTTGGTAACCTTTGAACTGTTATCTTTTAACGCTCATAGCTTGAACTTCAGTCTCTTTTTTCTTTAATGCTTTTTGGTGGAAACTTCTTTTCCTTTCAACTTGTCATTCTTAATGGCATTATCAATGATTTCGTTTGAGATCACCATGTCGACAAATTTTTTTGTTTTATTTTCTATCATCTTTTTATAATAAGAAGATTTTAAAGTGTTCACAAATAATATTGTGGTCTTTTCTCAGTCAGAAGCAACTAAACTTGAGTAGCTATGTCTCTTTACCTCTAGGCATACTTTTTAAACAGTTCAATCACCTTTTTTTCATACTCTATAAAAAAATGATTAGTAGCTAAATCTATTATATATCGATATTGACTGATGAAATCAAGGATCATCTCACTTCATGAGTAAATACGGATCATATCTAACTGGATATACCATATAGCAATAAAGTCAGTAAGACTGTCTTGAAATACATGCAATGTAGCTTTTTATTATTAGCCTAGGCAGCCATTTCTGATAGTACATGATGATGTGAATTTTTGGACACTTTGTACTAATATATTTTTTGAACTCTAGTACTTTAACCTTTAGAGGAATAACAATATCTAGGACTAAACAGAGCCCAGCAACATCTATAGAATCATAAAAACCAATTTTCTCCACTGCTCACAATCTATCTTCGAGCATATTCATCATTTTATTAACTATTAAATCCCCTAGCGACTCGACTGCTTTTGTTTTTAATTTTTTTTTTGGATCATCCATATCAACGACTTGGATTGGTTTTACTGTCTTTTCAGTAAAGATAAGATTTACGTAACTCTGGTAATGCTCTGGATTTGAAGTCGATGGCATTCAAGAGTATGTATTCCTTACAAGGTATGTGAATTACTGTGGTGGTGCATCCTGTGTTGACTGAGCTTGATGCGACCCATAACTAGAAGGATAAAAAGATCAATAATTTTCTGTGATAGATGGTCCTGCTGGCTAGCATTTTTTTCTATGATTTTTTCTTTTGTTCAGTTTATTCAAGGCCTTCAAAATCTTACTTAAATCCCCTTCAAGCTTCTTTTGGACTCTTTCTATCTTCTCAAAATGATTGAAATTTTCTTGTTCCATCTATGTAGCTTGAGCTCTTGTATTGTATTAGTGAAGAATGAAATTTTTTAACGGTAGAGCTATCCTTGAACCTTAAGTACCGTAATTGCTAATTAGAGGACTTATTTATGACTTAGTGTGAAAAATAAAAATTTATTATAAATACAATGTATGAGACATGATGCATGAAAGATAATATTTGCCCTTTGAAAGATTTCTAACAAATATAAACATTTATTTATTTCACGAAAGACTATTCACATAAAATATATTATTCTTAATTTGAAAAGACGTTTGACTTGTTCATATTGATTTTTGGCCTCTTTAATAAAGTTTAACAAAAGTTGTCTATGCTTTCCTATTGGAGGCAATTACTTCCCTAAGAGCTTCAGCCTCCTTCAGCCATGTCTTCAACCTTGATCATTGCCTCACTAGCTTTGATTATTGCCTTACTTATCTAGATTATAAAGTTCTCTATGTACCTCTATCATCATAAGTTTTCCATTTTGCCATACCAAACTTGATATGATAACTCCCTATACTCCTTCATGAATACGATAATGTAAATCTCTTGCTCATTAAATCTTTATTTCAAAACTTGAATATATTTTTTGAGTGCTTAATTCTCTTTTTGAGCTTCAGCGTAGTCATCTTCCTTTCAAGAATATTGCCTCTTCAATATTTCATTTTCACAACCCAAATCGATGATATTTATCTCTTTGGCCTCTACTTGGATGCATAATCTTTTGAGTTCTCAATATGATTTTGTCAATTCATTGAGGATGGTGTCATGTTCCCTAGCCATCTTTTAGGCATTTACCATTTGCTTTTCTACCTCAATAGTCATTTTGTTGCATTTTTGGTGCAGCTCTAACAAGTCACTAATAGTTGTGCCTTATTTTTAATGATCTTCTTTATTTTGGCCTCTTGCTTTATTGCTTCCTTCATTTTCTCTTTTTTTTTTTTAAAGCCTATGGATTTCTTACTTCAAGTTATCTATTTCAAACTCAAACTATTTTCTTGTAAGTTTTAACTTTGAAGGTACCTCTTCTATATGCTGTTCCATTAACTGACAAGAATCTTTAGAAGCGAAAATAATTTTTTTACCTCTTTTTACCCTTCATACCACATATCCTAAGGTGATCGTATTAGTTAAAAACCTAGGACTCATCTTTTTAGAATTTTTCCAAGCTTGAATCATCTTATCCATCCTTTGTAGCATATTTGGCACACTATATAAAAAATTTGATTGAGTGAGTTATGTGTCACATAGACAAATTGCTCAGCTTCGAATTGTCTTCGTACCATGAGCAATACATAATTTATTGCTCTTCATAAATCAAAAAGTGGGATCCTAGTCTCATATTAGTATTGATACAACATCGGTTTACATTTCATCTATGGGACCATCCATTTTACTTAGGTACAAATAAACCTTATAATAAAACCATCCATCCCTCTTTGGATTTGGGTTTCGACCATTCACTATAATAGAACTCCTTGATTGGGATTTAATTATAGAAGTAAAGCTTTGAGAATGCATTCTTCGTGCATTTGAAATGACTCTTCATCTATAAATATAGTAATAATACACATCCAAAAAAGTGTCATTTCCCCTTCTAACGATAATAATTAAGGGATTTTATTGTTTTTGCTAAGATTACAGGTGAAGGGTTACAACCTTTTCTACATGCCAAAAGAAATCAGTCACTTTTATTTGAATATGACTACGAATCTTGGGAAACACCATGATACCATATACCACTAAAGCAAATATATCCAATCATTGGTCATCATTTGGATGTTTTATGATGAAATCACAAAAAAACTCCTAGGGTAGATAAATATGATTACTTTTTCTTGAACTTGTATGTTTATATATTATTTTTAACCCCCAAGAGATCGGATAATTTCTTATAAAATGCTAGTTTTTACCTTCTAACATATATCTTATCTGGCAATTAAAGATACAAACCCATTAATTTAGAGTACTTATCTATAATTGGTGTCATGTTTGTCCCATTAAATATGAAGCATCTATATGAAAGATCCCAGAATTGCACAGCTAACTAATGAGGGAATTTTTAACTACTATTAAAAGGTGATGCATAATATAACTATACTTTTTGCAAAAAGCTGATTGTCTAGATTGACCCATACTCTTCCATATCTCTAACAACTCTTTCAAGTTATTTTGCTTGAGGCATAGATAAACTTTTTTGGTAAAGTAGAGATATAGTCTAGTGGTATGCAATCTCCCTCTTTTTGTTGAACTCTTTTTGACTCAATTTTTGGATCATTGGGTGTTCACATTTAGCAAAGGTTAATGAGGTACAAACCAAATGATCTATGGATTCCATGAAAGTTTTTGTTGAAAATAACTTCAGGGCAGATTTTTATATGCAATCTTTATGCATGATTTATGAATATGCAAAAAAAAGACAAGGAAAGAAATTGGTTAGTTTCAATATATGGAACCAAATAAACAAATTAATTAACACATAGGAAGCAAATAAAATAGCATGATTCCTAAACTTTAGGTTAATTCTAAAGGGTAAAGGGAAACATGGCTCTACCTATGGGTTAGGGTTCTAAGGTTAACTATAGGTGGTTCAAGTTAAATCTAAAAGTTCTCAAATTATTTTTTTACCATTGTCCATCACAGCCTAGTAAAGCACCCTAATTTGTGCCTGTTACAGGCTATAAATAGACATGGTTTAATTTGAGTGAGAGTGTTTTGCTAGTTCTAGGTGAAGATATGAAATCTTACGAGAGCGTAGGTACTTTATTCTTTCCTAAAGAATGGAGCTCAAGTTTAGAACTCATGTTATGTAAATGCAAGTGAATGCCAGAATATGTGATAATTAGAAATAGGTAAAACATTTAAAAAAATTCTCAATTTTAACTTAGGTTTTGGACAACACAAGTTTACTAACCTGACTTTCAGACATCTCTAGTGAAGTCGTCAAACTGTCATTGTGTATAGATCTGTAAATCTATAGCTAGACTTAACAAGAGGAGTCACCACTAATCTTTATTAAGGTATGATTAGCCACTTAATTGATTTATGTTTGCAAAACCAAAACTAGATTCGAGAGTACTGTTACATATGAGAAAGGTTATAGCACTTCTATATCACCCTACCCAAAGAATGATACCAGTTTAATTTTGTGTTATCCAAAGCCTAAAAAATTTTTTTAAGTAATTTAATATCGAAAATTATCCTTAAATTACTCTAATGTGTTGGTAATAATTCAAGAACATTCCTTCACTTCAAGAGTATTCAAGGAGACAATTTGTCATGCTTTGAAGAGGCTCCGTTGTCGAATTCATTTAATTTTTATAAAATCCAATTTTATTAAATAAACTCTTTATTTTCAAAAATATCTTCCAATATGTTGGTAAGATTTTCTGTTAAAAATTATCTTCCAATATGTTGTAGGATTTTATGAAAATTATTTTTTTTCTAAAAATTTATATTTATTTAAAAATCATAAAGTTTTCTAATATGTTAGTAAAACCTTATCTTAAAAATCATATTGCCTTCCAATATGTTGGTAAAGCTTTATTGAAAACTATATTTTCTTGAAATTTATTCATAAGAAAATTAATAAGGTTCTTCAATATATTGGTAAAATCTTGTTTTAAAAGTCTAGTTGCTTTCCAATATGTTGGTAAGGTTGAAAATTTTATATAAAAATTTATTTTAAATAAAGAAGAAAGAGAAACAACTAAGTAACAAAAAGTTTATTATAAAAATTTATTTTAAATAAAGAAGAAAGAGAAACAACTAAATAACATAAATAAATATACAAATAAAAAAAAAAAGAAATTACCTTGCCTTTTTTCTTGTTTCTCCAAAACCCTTGAAAATTTTGTTGTTAAAACCTTTTATTGAATATCTCCCTTTTGTGTTTCTTCTCAACTCATTTCTTTAACAAAGAACTCTAAAAAAAATCATAATTATCTAAACCCAAAACACCAGAAAAGACTATAAAAAAACTTTTAATTTTTTTACTTTTTTTTTACTCTTTCTCTCTATTTTTTTGCTGTGTATATCTCTACTTTTTTTGTGCTGAATCTAATGGGTTATTTATAGGGTTTAAATTATGAGATCCCTAAACCAAAATGAGTTTCAACTTTTTTTTTAGTTTAAACTTCAGACTTTGATTTTAGCCCTAACTTTATAATCCCAAAAAAATAATCCCAGATAAACTCAACTACCCTAAACTTTCGTAATTTTTTTTAACATTTAAAAAAAATAGTAACAACCTCAAACAAATTAGGGTGTCTATATTCAATTTAAATTTATTTGGTAAAATTACAAACATATTTTAAAGCTTGGATAATGAAAAATCAAACTGGTATCATTTTTGATGGACGTTGTATGGGTGCTAAAACATTTCTCACACGTAATCGTACTCCTGAATCTAGATTTGATTTTCGGGCTAGAATCCATCTTTTAAAAATACCTAAGTCAAGTTTGGGATATCTTTTTAAAATGGGATAGATTCAGTTAAGTGGCCATCACACCTTAACAAAAAAAATTGGTGGTGACTTCTTAAGTCAAGTCAAGCTATAGGTCTATAGATCTATACGTTATTACAGTTTGGCAACTCCACTAGGAATGCAGAGAATCAGGCCAATAAATTTGTATTATCCAAAGTTTAATTAAAAATTAAGAATTTTCCTTTGAATGTTCTATTTGTTTCTAATTATCCCATATTCTATCATTCACTTGCATCTGCATGAGCTATATACCCAAGCTTCATCCCTTAGAAGAGAGTAAAGTGCCTATGTTTTCATGAGATTTCATGTCTCTGTCTGAGCTAGCGAAATACTCCTACTCAAATTGAATCATTTCTGCTTGTAGCCTATGATGGGCGAAGATTAAAGTGTCTTACTAGTCTATGATAAACAATGATGTGAGAACAAATTGAAAACCTTTAGAGTTAACCTAAACCACATATAGTAAAACATAAGAAGTCAACATTAGGTTAGAACCATATCTACCTATTATTAGAATGTAACCTTACTTAGGATATATGAATGGACTTTTTCAATTTCATGTGTATCAATTTTATGATAAATTTTATATGTTTCTTATTTATTGTTAAGTTGTTATATGTCGTATTTTAATACAGCATTATTAACATATGCATTCATCTGTGCATTATAATATGACAAACATTAGCACATGCATTCATTTATCCATTTACATTGATGTATATACATTTATGTGCTTATGCATCATAATTTGTTACATCAAGCATTCAGTGCATTCATTCATTCATGCATATCGGATCCTTAAACAAGTTAGGTTTTGAAAATTTTTAAACACTTAATAATATAAGCATGTTAATTATGGTATACAAGGTTCAAGAATAGCTCCGCTGTCTAAGAATTTTGCTCAACCAACTCACCATTAATATAATACTAGAGTCTAAGCCAGACAAATGGAACTGAAAAATGAAAATCGTTTGGAAAATATAGATAATGCCTAAGAAAAACTCAATGGGGAGTTAAGTAAAATTTTCAAAAGCTCTAAACAAGTTGAATAAAAGAAAGTAGGGGAGTAAATGATATGTTAGTACTTGTAAGCTATTCAAGTTTGATTCAAATAAAATTTTAATTTGACTTAATTATTATCGAGTCAAGCTCAAGTTTGAATAGCTCGACTCATCAATCGAACCGAATTCGAGCATTTTTATATTCGGTTTGAGTAGCTCACGAGTCTAATCGAGCTTTTATTATTAAATATATTTTTATTATTTTAATTAATAAAACATCTCGAACTCGAGCTTGAGCTAGAGCATAAATAATCGAGCTTTTGTTGAATATAAGAATCGAGCTTATTTACACATTAATTGAAGCCTAATCAAGCGAGCTCGAATAGCTCGATTTCTATCTCGAGTCGAGCTCGAGCTAGAAAAATACAACTTAATCAAGTTTGAATCTGAGTTTCAAGCCTCAAATTTTGAATCGAGCTCGAGCTTAATACTGTATCGGCTCAAAATTAATTGATTACATCCCTAAAAGGAAGGCCATAGAAGAATATGATAGCTCGTAAGATCATTCATTATAGAATGTTGTTGATCCTCTTAGTTGAGGCCTATATCAAGCCCAGTCTTCGTAGGGCATTCTGTCGCAATAGTTTACATTCTCTACAAGGTCTATTTTCCCCATAAATGCCATCTGCATCAAATCAAGGGTATTACCAAAGTTTCATGAACCCCATCTTTATTGAAAAAGTAGTAAAGCCAATCTAAGTCCCCAACTTGGATGATCCCAAGAAAAATAAGAAATTGAAACTATAGATACCTTATTTTTTCTAGGGATTTTTTTAAATTCATTAAGTTTTGAATTTTGATTTTGATTTGTAATTAGGCCTTAATTGAAAAAGTAAATTTTGGACTTAAAGATTAAGCTCTAAATTTTATTTGTATTTAAAATTTTTTAGTTTAATTTTTGGTTTAATTTTTTTTTAGTTAAAATAGTCAAAGTCAATCGATAAAAAAATAAAAATGGGGTAAAAAAAAAATATGCAATTCTGCATGAAAAATTTTGGATTTAATTCAACTCTTGGATTCTATCTCAGATTTTAACTTTCATAATTAAAAAATTTTGGAAAGACTTAGGACTTAATTTATTGAAGAAAGGAAGATTACATAAAGAATAAAATTTGGAGAGAAATCCTAGATTCGATTAAATTAATTTCTTCCAAATCAAAAAATTCAATTCCTTTATAAAGACCTTAAATCTCATATCAAAAGGGGGCTCATAGTAATTCACTTTATGGTCAAATAAAGATCATTGAAAAGAGAGAAAATTTAGGCAAAATTTTGAATCAACAAGAAAATAACAATCAAGCGAAAAAATTTTGCACAAAGATTCAGTTGGAGTTTTTGAAATGAAGGCTAAGATTTATAATAGGAAACATTAGTCTTTAAAGGTGAAAAATTATTAGAATCCGTGATCTATTGAGATAATGTTTACTTTTTTTTTGTAATTTTTGCATAATTTTTATAATATTTAATTGCTTACTCTTATTTTTATATTTATTGCATGATATTCATTTTTTGCATAAATTTGCATGACTAATATTATATTTACATGATTTATATATTATTAATTGCGTGACTATATATTTAAGTGCATGTTTATTTGCATAGTTTATATATTTTTATTTACATGATTATATATTAAATTGCATGTTTATTACATGTTTATATATTTTATTCCATGTCTATTTACATGATTATTAATTTATTTATTGGTGTGATTGTATGATTATTAATGTATTTATTTGCATGGTTATTTATTTATTATTATTATTGCATGATATATGTTATCATATGATTAAATTATATTTGAATGATATTTGATTACATGTTTCTATATTTATTATGTGCATAATTGCATTATTATATTTGTGTGCTTATATTTGATTTCACGATTATATATTTACATGAATGGTTATTAATGTATTTATATGGTATTTTATATTTGCATGATAATATATTTGCATAATATAATATATTTACATGATATTATTGCATGATAATTAATATATTTGTGTGACATTCTTACATGAATATTTTAGCATAATTTTAGGCATGATATTATTACATGATATTTGGTATGATTTAATTTTTTTTGCATGATTGTTTAATATTTTGAAAGAATTTTTGTACCACCATATGTTGTAAATAAATAAAAGGATTAAATTGATGATTTACATGATAAAACCATATTTGATTAAGGCTTAGATAAGCTAACACGTAATTAACTTCGTACCAATTTTGGGCGTAAAAGGGTGCTACTACCTACCCAGCACGTAACTGACTCACGAACCTTTGTTTTGTTGATATAGACCAAAACCTATTCTTTTTAGAGATCCTCAGCTTAGGTGTAGGATTACCTTAAAAAGGATAGATTCATATAGATGGTCAATCACACTTAAAAAAAAATTTGTGGTAACTTCATAGTTTTGTGTCTAATTGGTAGGTTCTCCAGACTTAAATGTTATGATAATTTGGCAACTCCACTGGGGACATTAATAGTTAAGCCATAGTTATGTGCTTTGATGGTTTTATTATGTAACTATTTGTGATTTTCATATTACTAACCTATTTATTTTTGTTTTCTTGTTTTGCATATTTTAATTTTTTATGTGCATTAATGTATTTAATTATTCGGCATGTCTTTTTACACACACCACATTTGCATTCATGTATAAGCTCTATACTGGACTTTATCCTTTATTAAGAGGGAGTAAGTACCTACACTCTTATGAGGTAGTATCCTCTGTGTGAGGTAGCAAAAACTCTCACTTAAATTGAACCTTTTTTGTTTGATCTTATAATGATGAACGAGGATTAGAGTGCCTTACTAGCCTATAATAGACGATGATATAGAAAACAATTGGGAACCTTTAGATTATCAAGCTTTTAAATCTAACATGTACATGAACCCTAAGGATCCAAATCTAAGCTAGAGCCCTATCTTTCCTTTTATAAAAAAAAACCTAAGTAGGACACATGATGGGACAATTACTATTCTTGCAAATTTATTGTTTCCTTTATATATTTTTGCATACTAACCTTTGATATTGTTCTTTGTATATATTATGTTATTTCTTGTATATTTTATATTATGTTAACTAACCTTTTTTTCTCTACTTTATTGTGCATGCATGCATCATTAAATTTACATAAGTAGTGATTGCCACAAAACAATCTTAACAAAAAAAAGCTTAATTACATCCATGGAGAGCCTATCAAAGTTTCCTATGTGCTTGAGAATGAAGTTCGAGAAAGCTCAACTTAAAAAAAGTGATTGTTTGCCAACTAATTATGTAACTATTTTACTTGTCAAATTCCATTTCAATATTACACGAAATGATTTCAACGATTTGGTTAATATATGGAACCAATGAAATGTCACTACTAAGGAAACTTTCTAAAAAAAGTTTGGAGACCTTGCATTACTTCTTTCAACCCTTATTAATGATCAGTTTATTAAGGCCATAGTTCAATTTTGAGACCTTTTTATATCACTACTTTATGTTCAATGAGATTGACATAGTGCCAACTATTGAAGAATATTCAACTCTCATTCGTTTGGATCTCCCCAATCCTAATAATGTATATTAGAAAAATAAAAAAACTAGTTACCATAAAATGCTTACTCAAATAATAGTTGTAGATGTCCAAACTGTTGATAATTGGATAAACAAAAATGGTGAAAGTGTTGGTATTCCTTAGACCATTGTTCGTGACTTTATATACAAATATTTTGGCACTAAAAGAGGAATAGATTTGATAGTATTGACTTTATATGGGATGATGGTATTTTCAAAAGTAATTGGTCATATTGATGTTGCAGTCATGGATTTTTTAATCAATTTGGTTATCAAATCAACCATATTCCTACAATTTTGGCTGAAGCTATTAGATCTTTAAATCATTGTCACTGAAATGGAGAGGGTCATTTTGTTGGATGTGCCCAATTGTTAACCATTTAGATGAAAAGTCATATAAAAATAATGGTGGTAAATTTCATAAGTCATATTTCAATACAAGCACTCCCATCAAGGAATTCTATGAAAATGAATAGCTTACACAAAAATCCAAAGAAGTATGGATCTTATTTCTATGCAAGCTTACTAGCCAAGATATGATATGGAGAGCTCTTTGAATGCCTTATGGACTAGTTTTGTATGATTGTAAAGATAAACTTTGGGTTCTTCTCTTAGGCCTTTAGGATGCTATGAGTTATCCTCCTATCATAGTATAAAGACAATAAGGTTATGAACAGTTTATCTCAGCCACTTTCAGACTTAGTAAAATGAAATTCTCATATGTTGAATTGATGCCTCCATAAAGATAACCAAAGCCTTACAAGCTTGGAATTTGCCTCAAAGAAAAATTGGATAAGATGCTTAAATGAGGTTAACCTTAAGTACTTTGTGTGGCATATTGGTGAGATAAAGACATTAAAATCCCTGAAGAAACGACTTCAAATAGCCTAATGAAATCATCACATCTTAATTTCCTATTGGTAGAAAAAACTGCTAAAAAAAAGCTCCAAATTGAAAATGATGAATTAGAGCTTGAAAACAAAAGGATAAAAAAGATTTAGAAGAAAGAATGAACAAAAAGGTTCAATCATTCAAACAAGAAAATGATGAATGAAAGAATATATTTTTTATCTCAATATCACACAGTCACCCACCAATTGTGAGCTAGCCCAACTTTTGAAAGAAAATGGACAATTATAAGCAAAGATGTAAAAAAAAAATGAAGCAGTCATTGAAGCACTAAGCACATCCAAATGCTTAATGGGGTAATGGTCGAAATTAGAATACAAATGGATGTTGTGAATGAAGAATGTGATCAAGCTAAGGAAGCATATATAAGAAAGCATAACCAATTAGAATGCTTGCTTAACCAAATCACTATGACTACCTATAAAGTTAAGGGCATGATAGAAAAAGTTAAAAAATAGAAGATAAAGGTGCCACCGGTGGGAACACATAGCCAACAGCTGCTAACGTTCCTTAATGAAGTGCAAGGCCAATATCAATGAATTATGAATTTTTTTTCACAATAAATTTTAGACTTTTCATAAATGTAAATTAGATTTGGTTAGAAATAACTTTCAATTCAATAAGATTTTCTTTGTTAATAATAGTTATGCGATAAATCCTTCTGATTACATTCATTCATTCATGCATTCATAGATAAACATCTTTTTAAAGTGTATGATAATAAGTCATCTTAATTCTTAAAAATTATAAAAAATCAAGATTTAAAGATGGTTCAATCTTCAAATAATCTGAGATGCTACAACACTAAATATCAAGAAAAAAACACTCTCCACCTTCAAAAGCTAGAAAAAGCATAAGAACTAAAGGGGCAGTTGAAAACTATTATTGAATTATTGAAAAACATGAGCAAAGGAAAGAATATATGCAAGAGGTGGTGATACAAAATGAGTTTGATCCATTATATCCTTCTAGTTTTGGCCTATATTCAGCATATGCATCGCAAGGGAACCAGCACCAAATACCATTCACTGTAAGTTATCCTTATGTGCAGACTAACATGTTAACAACTATTATTCATGCTCCTATTTTTGCTATTCTTGATATTAAAACATCTAATCCTACATAAGTTTCAAATCTTAGTAATTTTAAGAAACAAGAAAAGCTGAAGATAGACTATGTTTAAACTAAAGAAAGCTCTGGTTTTCAAAAGATAGATCTCATAGAAGAAAAGCTTAGAGCTATTGAAGGAATAGACTTTTATGGGTCAATAGATACTATTGGATTATGTCTGGTTCTTGATGTCGTAATTCCACTAATGTTTACAGTGCCTGAGTTTAAAAAATATAATGGTACTAAATGCCCTATGACATATATTAGATGTATTGTCACAAGATGGCTACATATGCTCATAATGAAAGGTTGTTCATCTATGTTTTTCAAGATAGCTTTACTGGTTTAACTATGAAGTGATATGTACAATTGGATAGATATTGCATTCATAGATGAAAAGAACTTACAACAGCTTTCATTGCATAAAACAAACATATTATAGATCTGACACTAGATTGCATGTCTTTACAAAGTATGAAAAAGAATGATACTGAAAGTTTCAAAGAATGTGCCAAAGATTGAGGGATACTATTGCCCATGTTTAACCATCGCTCACTGAAAAAGAAACCATAATCCTATTTGTCAATACTCTCAAGGTTCCTTACTATAAAAGAATGATTGAAAATGTCACTAAAAATTTTAATGATATGATAATTTCTGGAGAGATCATTGACAATGCATCAAAAATGAAAAGCTTAAAAGTGGTGATGTAAAGAAAGGAGTTGTGGTAAAAAAGAAAAAAGGAAACGTTTAAGCTATAATTCATATGGGGCAACAAGTTAGAGGTTTCACCCCATATTATCCTTACTCGATGTACTAACCTTACTACCCAATCATCAACAATATTTTTTCAATTCCTTATGTTCATTAACTAGTCATGTAGTCACCCAACTCTAGGCTAATCGCTCAACTTAAGAATTGGGTGAAAAAAGAAAGAGCTCTTACAGATCCAATTTTTATGACATACACTGAGCTACTCCCTTAACTCATTGAGAACTCTTTCATCACAATAATTCATTCAAAACTTATAAGCCTCCCTATCTTAAGTAGTATGATGCTAATACTATTTATGACTATTATCTTAGGATTGTTGGTCATTCTATAGAAAATTACACACTATTGATGTATAAAGTTCAAAGTTTGATACAAAATGGATTGGTGAATTTTGATCAAGAAGTAGTGACATGTGTTATCAAGAACACTTTGCTTAACCACACTAGGGTATAATTTTAAAAGAGATTTTATAAATGTCTGTCATCTTAAGAACTTTAAGAAATAATGTAAGTTTTGAACATTTGAAAGTCTTTTATGTCAATCTTTTATTTATCTTTCATCATTTCAATAAAATGACAGATGCATTTTCATTAAATTTCCTCATTTGTTTCCTTGCTTTTATATACATGCCTTTCATATTTCACCCACTTTCATATTCTAAATAATGAATGTTCAGACAATTATGATAATAATTCAAGATTCAATTTTGAAAGCATCATTCATATTTATGAAATTGATAAGTTTATACTCTTAATATGTTGGGATTATTAAAGTAAAATAGGACAAGTTTTATGAAATGAAACTAGCATGAGATTTTACTCATTCATAGATGAAAGTAATGTAGTGCATGGTTTTTTATAATGGTTCACTCACAAGTTTACACTTAGTCAATAAGTATTCTTTATTGAGAGTATTCATATTTGAAATAAGAAATGACCATTTTTCTTTTATCCTTCACACAAAGAGTAAAATTATCCATTTGCTATCCCATTTGAGCCTATTGAATTTCTTTTAGAAAAAATCCTAACCAAGAAAACTCTCTACACTAAGGGGCAAAGTTTGAAAAAAACTTGATCACAAATAAAAAAACAAAGAAAAAAGAAAGTGAAAGTCCTTAATGATTTTAAGGGGAAAAAAAACCTTTTTAGTGCTTAGATCTTTCCTGAAAAATGATGAAAAGTATAAATCAAATATATATGAAGAAAAGAAAAAAAAAGAGAATTGATGAAGAATGAGGTAAAAAACCAAGCTGCTCCATATGATAATAAATTATCCTTTAGCTTATAACCCTTCGAATTAACTTTGGGCCTACTTTATCCATTTTTTCATAACTCATTCACCCTAGCCTATGTTATGTCTCTTAAAAGTCTATTTTGATCGAATGTAAATGGCTGAAGTAGAGAATCATGAATTAAACTAAGACAAACTTGTAGTAAGAATGTTAGAAATTTTGATTGAAATGTTACTAATGGACTAAGGGAAAAAGGAAATGAAAAGGAATGATGTGAAAGAATGTGTAAAAAAAAAGCAAGAAAAGCAAAAAAAGAAACAAGAAAAAAGTTTAAAAAAAAGAGGAAAAAAGAAAACTTAAACTAAAACTTAAAAAGATAGTTTAAGTAACAAAAAGGAAACTTGAAAAAATAGCCTTGATAAGGATCCCCAACAAATAGGGATACTTGAATTGATGAAAGATTAAGAATATCAATAAAATAAGATTTTGAAAAAGAATTCAGAATTAATTTATCTAAAATTGTCCGAATTCATTATCTTAGATGTTGCATGCCCTTTTCAACATTTTTTTAATGATATATCCTGAAATGATTTCTTTACTTATTTATTTCTTATAATGAATACATTTTCTTTGATTTTCTTGTTTTTCACCATTTATTTCTTTCTATGATGAATTACAAAAATGTGATGGATTACATTTGTTATTGAATTGAAATAATGATGAATGAATAAATGACTGTTATGAAAGATCCTTGCATTATTTCGAAGTGATTGGGGCATATTGAAAATGAAATATAAAATATGAAAGAAGTTTAAAATGATGTTGATCCTTATGGCTTACAAATGAAAAGAAACATTCTAAATGTTGAAATCAAATGATGAAGCTAATGAAAAAAATTTTGGATCATAAATCAGTTGATACATTTGCTAGCCAGTTTCAAAAAAGTTGAAGAAAAACATGTATAAGAAGCTAAAAAAAAACATAAAAAAGAGTATTGAGATCTCATGAAAAGAAGAAAACTTTGGATTTGGATGATATAATAAATAAGACTACTTAATGGTGCATGATAGTTCATGTTGAAAACCACAAGTGTTGATGAGTTAAAATGAGTGAAAGAATAAATCAAGAGTTTAAAATCCTCTGATTTACCATAATTGAAAAGATAAATGAATTGTGTAGCATATATGAATTCACTACATGCATACATGCATACATCGTGCCGAGAATATTACACTCATTAATGGCAGTCATTATGCATATTTGAAAAAGAAAAAAGTTTAAGGTTTGAAATTAGGTTTGAATTTGCATTCATGTGTTGTATTCACTGCATTCATTACATGTTGCATATATCATCACATTTATTGCACTCATGCATTCTATATTTGGAAAAGAAAGATCAAATTTAAGTTGTGAAATTAGGATGAAATTTTGAAAATCTTTGGCTTTGCATTCATTGTATGCATACATTGTGTTCATCGTATTCATCCCATGCATAATGCATGTTTGAAAGAAAGAAAAATTAAAAATCAAATCATGAAATTCAAGTAAATTTTGAAAGATCTTTTCATTCATTGTTTGTATTCATTGCATACACATGAAAAGTAGAAAGGGAAGCAGATGTTGAAATGTTTTGAAAAAGAAATTGGAAGGCAATCAATGATTAATCCAACGAGATACAAATACTCAATATAAAGTAAGATTTTTTTAAGTTTCAATGTCTCTATCAGGGAAGAGCTTTTTCAAAAGTAAGAATGATCTCATTTTAATTTTTCAAAAGTTTTAAAGCCTCAGGTTTGGGGAAGATTTTATTTTTCCAAAGTTTCAAAGCCTCAATTGTGGAGAAGCATTTTATTTTTCAAAAATTTCAAAACCACAGTTGTGAGGAGCATTTTATTTTATTTTTTAAAGTTTCAATGCCTCAATTGTGGGGGAGCATTTTATTTTTTTATAAGTTTCAATGCCTCAATTGTGGGAGAGCTTTTTATTTTTCAAAAGTTTCAATGCCTCAGTTGTGGAAAGCATTTTATTTTTCAATATTTCCAAAGCCTTAGCTGTGGGGGAGCATTTTATTTTTCAAAGTTTCAAAGTCTCAGTTATGAAGGAGTTTCAAAGCCTCAGTTAGGGAACATTTTATTTTTCAAAAGTTCCAAAACCTCAATTATGGGGGAGCATTTTATTTTTTAAAAAGTTTCAAAGCCTCAGTTGTGGGAAGCATTTTATTTTTCATAAAGTTTCAAAGCCTCAATTGTGGGGGAGCATTTTATTTTTTTCAAAAGTTTCAAAGCTTTGGTTATATGAGAGCATTTTATTTTTCAAAGTTTCAAAGCCTCGATTGTGAGGGAGTATTTTATGTTTCAAAATTCCAAAGACTCAGTTATGGGGGAGTATTTTCTTTTGCAAAAAGTTTCAAGGCCTAAATTGTGGAAAAGCATTTTATTTTTTTGAAAGTTTCAAACCTTTGTCAAGGAAAAGCCTTTGTAATTTTCTTTTTCAACTTTTCTTGATCCGAACAAAATGAATGTTTTTTGTTTTTGTATAATTCATGTTTCATAGAAAATGCATAAAGAGGAACAACTATAGACACTCTATTTTATCAGGAGATTTTTTGAAATTCTTTGGGTTTCAAATTTTGATTTTGATTGTGCAATTGGGCCTTAATTGAAAATGTGAATTTTGAGCCTAAAGATTAAGCCTTAAATTTTATTTGTATTTTAATTTTGTTACTTTAATTTTTGGTTTAATTTTTATTTTTTTTAGTCAAAATAGACAAGTCAATTGGTAAAAAAAAACTTTTTTAAAAGGAAAAAAAAGAGAAAAATGTGGGATTTTGCAGAAAATCTTAGATTCAATTCAACTATTGGATTTTATCTTAGATTTTAACTTTAATGGTTGAATAGTTTTGGAAATACTTGAGTCTCAATCTATTGAAAAAGAAAAGATTACACACAATCAAACTTGGGAAAGAAATCCTAGATTCGGTTGAATTAATTTTTTTCAAATCAAAAGAGATTCAACTCTATATAAAGACCTTGAATCTAAGATCAAAAGGGGGGCCTCACAGCAATTCACTTCATGATCAAATAGAGGTCATTGAAAAGAGAGAAAATTTGGAAAAATTTCGAATTAGCAAGAAAGAAGCAATTAAGTAAAAAAATTTTGCAAGAAGATTCAATTGGAGTTTTTTTAAAGAGGGCTAAAATTTATAGCAGAAAACATCAATTTTTGAAAGGTGAAAAATTATTGAAACTCGTGATCCATTGAGGTAATGTTTGCTTTCTTCTTTTTTGTGATTTTTGCATAACTTTTATAATATTTAATTACTTACTCTTATTTTTATATTTATTTTTTGCATGACTAATATTATATTTGCATGATTTATATATTATTATTTGCATGACTATTTATTTAATTGCATGTTTATTTGCATGATTATATATTTAATTGCATATTTATTTACATGATTTATATATTATTATTTGCATGATTATATATTTAATTGCATGTTTATTTATATAATTAATATATTATTATTTGTTTGATTATATATTTAATTGCATGTTTATTTGCATTGTTTATATATTTTTATTTGTATGATTATATATTAAATTGCATGTTTATTACACATTTATATATTTAATTATATGTCTATTTGCATAATTATTAATTTATTTATTGGTGTGATTGTATGATTATTAATATATTTATTTAGATGGTTATTTATTTATTTATTATTATTGCATGATTTTATATTTATTGCATGATATATGTTATTGCATGATTAATATTATATTTGAATGATATTTGATTGCATGTTTCTATATTTATTGTGTGCATAATTACATGATTATATTTGTGTGTTTATATTTTATTTCATGATTATATATTTGCATGAATGGTTATTAATATATTTGTATGGTATTTTATATTTGCATAATAATATATTTGCATGATATAATATATTTACATGATAGTTATTATTGCATGATAATTAATATATTTGCATGACATTCTTACATGAATATTTTAGCATGATTTAGCCATGATATTATTACATGATATTTTGTATAATTTATAATATTATATTTGCATGATAATTTTTGCATAGTATGATTTAATATTTATTGCATGATTGCTTGATATTTTGAAAGAATTTTTGTACCACCATGTTTTGTAAATAAATAAAAAGATTGGAATTGATGATTTACATGATAAAACTATCTTTGATTAAGGCTTAGGTAAGATAACACATAATTAATTTGATGCTAATTTTAGGCGTAAAAGGGTGCTAATACATTCTCTGCACGTAACCAACTTCCAAACCTTAGTTCTTTTGATGTAGACTATAACATATTCTTTTTAAGGACCCTTAGCTTAGGCTTAGGATAATTTTAGAAAGGATAGATTCATATAGGTGGCCAATCACCTTTAGAAAAAAAGATTGGTGACGATTCTATAGTTTTTGTGTCTAATGGGTAGGTCCTCTCGACCTAAACTTTATGACAGAAGTTGAAAGTGGTCAATCTCTAGAGGACTCAAAAGCTTATTAGAAGATAAATATACATGAAGAAAAGTTACGAGCCATGAAAGGAATTAATTTTTATGGCTTCATGAATGTGATCAAACTTTGTTTGGTTCTGATGTAGTTATCCCACCAAAGTTTAAAATCTCAAAATTCGAGAAATATGATGGTAGTAAGTGTCTAGTGACTCATGTCATTATGTACTATCAAAAAATGACTGTTTATACTAGTAATGAAAAATTCTTGATGCATATGTTCCAAGACAGCCTTGTTGGCTCTATTGCTAGATGATGCGTTCAGTTGGATAGGGCTCGTATTACTTTATAAAAGAATTGGCAAAAGATATTCATTACCCAATACCAACACATCATAAACTTGGCTTAAGATCATCTCTCTTGCAAAGCATGAAGAAAAAATGATTGAGTTATTTAAAGAATATACCCAAAGGTGGAGGGACATAACTATCCAAGTTCAGCCATCTTTGATTGAAAAAGAAATTACAGTGCTACTAATGAGTATTCTGAAGGCACCTTACTATGAAAAAATGCTAGGAAATGTAACGAAAAACTTTGCTAATATGATGATTTTAGGAAAAATTATCAAAAATGCCATCAAGAGTGACAAGTTTAAGGAAGAATGGACCACCGATACAAAGAAATGATAGATGCCTAAATATAAAGAAGTTCAAGCTCAAGCTATGAATTTTGAGGGGCAATAATTTAGAAACTATGCTCATATCCACCACCGATTTATCTTGCTTACTACCTGTAGTTAATAGAATTACGCAAGTCCCTTACCAACTCATGCCATATCTAGTTTACCCACCCACTTACCAACTAGCTTTTCAAATACTTACATATAGGTCTAGTCCTATCACTACACTAGCTTTAAAGCCTAATAACTAAGTGAATGGTTTGAGAAAATCTATGAACAACCAAGAAAGAGCTCGTATTGATCTTTTCCCTATAACCTACACTAAGTTATTCGCAAACTAGTCAAGAATGACTTGGTATCTCCAATTATTTTAGAAAACATTGAAGCCATTATATCCAAACTGGTATGATGCTAATGCCACTTATAATTATCACAATAAAAATGGGGTCATTTTATGGAAACTTGTCTTGCTTTCAAGCACAATGTGCAAAGTTTGATTAGAGTAGGCTTAGTGAGTTTTGATGAGCTAGATGGGCCGAACATTGGTAAAAACCCTTTATCTAACCATAAGAGGGCATAGTTTTGACAATGATAAGGATAGTTGGAGCTGTTTATCATTTTTTAATTTCTTTTAGAATAATGCTAAGCTTTTTTATATATTAGAATTTCATTTTATTTTTTATCATTTTAATAAAAATGGTAAATATGATGCATTTTCATTGTATTTTCTTTTTCAGGTGACCACCATTATATGTTTTTATCTTAACATACCTTATCCTATATTTATTCTCATATTCCAAATAGTAAATATTCAAATAATAATGATTATAATATAAGATTCAATTTTGAAAACTCATTCATATTGATAAACTTGATATGTGAAGATTAGTTGTGCAAGTTAGGGAAAAAAAGTTCAAAAAGCAAGTTCTAAAAATTGTTTGACCATTCATTGAATAGTAAAATAGAGATGTCTCATAAGTATGTGGTCCTTTATGATAATTTATCTACAAGCAAGTCTATGTTTAATAAATGATCTTCAAACTTAGTATTTATATTTGAGATAAGAAATGACCATATTTCTTTTACCTTTTATGAAAATGAAATTTGTCTATTTACTACCATTTTTTAGCTTATTATGATTTTTTTTCTAAAAACCCTAATCAAGGATCACCCTCCATATTGAAGGTAAATTTTGGGAAAGATTTGTTTGAAAAAAATAGAAAAAAGGAAAAAAAATCACAAATGGTCTCAATGATGAAAATTGAAAAAAAATCCCTTCATTAAAAGAGAAGTGAATGCCACAAATGATCTAAAAGGTAAAGTAGAAGAAACTCTTTGTGAGTAAATTTCTTTTGAAAAGAAACTATTGAAAAAGAAAGGATGCGAAAAATAAAAGAATGGAAAAAATGAAAAAAAATGAATAAATGAGGCAACAAATGTGTTTCAAATGATGAAATAATCTTTTAGCTCTTAACCCTTCTGTCATAACTATAAATCTGTGGACCTATTGCTAGACTTGGAATGAAAAGAAGTCACCACTAATCTTTTTTGATTAGGTGTGATTGGCCACCTGATTGAAGCTGATCTACAAAATAGATATTAGGTTCGGAAGTCGATTGCACATGAGAAAGCTTATAACACCCCCAAAACACCCATCTAAGAAATGGTTCTAGCTTGATTTCGAATTATCCAAGCCTTGCTCATTTTTATAATTTATCAAATAATTTAATAATAAATTATTGATTTTTTTTATTTTGTTGTTTTTGTCATTTTTCCTTTTCTTTTTGTTTTTTAGAAAGAGTCTCATTTTACTTAAAAAATGATAGAACAATTTTTTTTGCTTTTTTTTTAAATAAACTAGAAAATAAAAATATGGATTAAAATAAAATAAAATAGAAATCAAAAAATAAAAAAAAGGGAAAAGGGAAAACCTGCGATTGGGTCGGGTCAAGATGCGGGTCAGGCTGCAGGTCAGCGCGCAGTCTTCAGGTCGACGCGCAGATCTTGGCTTACCAAAACGATGTCATTCTAGAGCGATATAAAAGGTACCCTTTTATGTTTTTCTTCAAAAATTCCAGAGCCTCTCTCTACCCCCAAAATCCTTTGACCTCTCTCTAAAAAATCCACCGAAAAGTTCAATCGAAAACTGAAAATTCCATCGATTTTTGGAAACTTCACCGAAAAATTCAATCAAAAATTGAAAAACCCACAAGTTTATAGAAAACCTACCAGATTCTGAAAATCTTGCTAGAATCTCGTTGGAAACTTTAACCTTCGTCGAAAAATTCCACCAAAAAATTTGAAGTTTTTCAAAAAACCTAAAAAAACCCAAAAAATTTAAAAAAATCCAAAAAAAATTCTCAAATAGTTCTAAGCCTTCCCAAACCTTCTACAACCCTGAATTCACCTCCAAAAACCTGAATTCACTCCTCGAACTGTAAATTAACTCCAAAACCCCAAGATCGAATTCTAGAACCCTTTCTACCCGAAATTTTCCAAACTTTCTTCCAGTGATTTTCATTCCATTTTTTTGTTTATTTTTCTGTATCTATATTATATAAATAGGTCCAATTTATAGGCAGTCTAGAATCAATTCATGAAACAGACAGAATCAATCCCAAGGCTTGATTCCTGAAATTACATTCTGTCTAAACGAGATTTTAGGTCTAAAATTTCAGCAATCATATTGATTTGATTCTAAATTGATTGAGAGGATTCTAATTCTGATTTTCTCGTACACGTGAAATAAAAAAAGGAAATAAGAGAAAAAATAAAAGGAAAGGGAAAATAAAAATAAAAAGTAAAAAAAAATAATAACAACAACAACAACAATAATAATAATAAAGCTATCAATTTGGACCCAAATGGGCCTAATTGGGCCAAACACTGATGGGCCCAATTAGGTCTCGATTTCATTGGGCCTAGGCTCAATCAGGCCTGGACCTCATTGGGCCCATCGAGCTTGGATCTCATTCATCTCGATTATGTGCTCAATCGAGCTTGAACCTCAATGGGCCCACTCGAGCTCGATCCTCAACGAGCCCGGACACAATGGGTGTCTATAGCTGTCTCTCTTTGCATATCTTTGTTAGACAAAGATGATGTAAAGACCTAGACACACATTCTATTCGAGTCAAATTAACAGGTAAAATCGATCAGGGTAAACTTCAAGTCGAAAGTAGAATGATCTAACTTGAGCCGATGTTCAATGACTATGACAATGTTGTGAGTCGAAATACGATCGGAGTCGAGCTTAAATAAATGACTGGGATAATATCACTAGCCTAAAAGTGGTTCGGGCTGAGTCAAGGTCAAAAATGAATGACCGAACTAATGTCATAGGTCTAAAGATGATCTAACATGAGTCAAGATCAAATGACTGGGATGATGCCATAAGTTAAAATGAAGCAATCAGAACCTAGTCGATGTTAAAAAATAAATGATTGGACTAATGTCACAGGTCTAAAAATGATCTAACATGAGTCGAGATCAAATGACTAGGACGATACCACAAGTCAAAATGAAATGACCAGAATCGAGTCAAGATCAAAAATATATAACTGAATTGATGTCACAGGTCTAAAAATGAATTGGGACGATGTCGTAAGTTAAAATAAAATGACCAAGATCGAGTCAATGTCAAAAATAAATGACCAGACTGATGTCATAGGTCTAAAGATGATCTCACACGAGTCAAGATTAAATAACTGAGACGATACTGTAAGTAAAAAAAAAATAAAGTTCAAAATTTCACTCTAAGCCTAAAGATTCACAATTTGGACTGAAATTGAAAAGATCCCAATGTTTCAAGTTTAACCAAATTGAAGGAATTTAAAAATCACAAAGGTTTTCAGATTCACAAGAATAAAAAATTTGTAAGACTCCAAGATTTGCAAAGATTTCAAGTTCGCAAAGACTTTCAGATTCGTGGGAAAGAAAAATTCATAAGATTTCAAAATTTGCAAAGATTTCATATTCATAGGAACGAAAGATTTGCAAGATTTCAAGTTTCATAAAGGTGTAAAATTCGTAAAGATATAAGATTCGTAAGGATTTTTAGGTTCGCAAGAAAAGAAAAATTAGCAAAGATGCAAGATTTGCAAAGATTCTTAGGTTCATAAAAAAAAAGATTCACAAGACCCCAAGTTTCACAAAGTTGCAACGTTCGTATGAACTTTTCAGATTCACAGGAAAAAAAAATTCATAAGATTTTAAGTTTTGCAAAGGTATAAGATTCACAAGGACTTTCATATTCGTAAGAAAGAAAGATTCGTAAGATTCCAAGTTTTGTAAAAGTTCTAGATTCGTAAAGATGCAAAGTTCACAAAGATTTTTATATTCATAAGATATAAGATTCGCAAAGATACAAGATTCGTAAAGGTGTAAAGCTAGCAAGAACTTTCAGATTCACAAGATAAAAAGATTTGTATAACTCCATGCTTCACAAAAGTTTCATAAAAATGATCTAAATCAAATCGAGATTAAAATAAATGATCAAGATTAAATCATGAGTCTAAAATAAAGTGATCAAGACCGAGTCAAGGTTAAAAATGAATGATCAGGACGGAATCATAAATCATAAGAAATGATCTAAACTAAGCCAAGATCAGGTGATCGGGATGAAATCATAAGTCAAAATAAAGTGACCAAGACTGAGTCGAGGTCGAAAATGAATGATCAACACAAAACCATGAATTATAAGAAATGATTTAGACCGAGCTAAGATCAGGTGATCGAGATAAAATCATAAGTCAACATAAAGCTACCAGGACAGAATTGAGATAAAAAATGAATGATCGAAATGGAACCACGAATCATAAAAATTGATTTGGACTAAGTCAATATCAAGTAGATGTAAATATTTGCATGCCTTATCTAGGATGCAAATGCAAACACAATATATCAATACCATGAAATTTCAATTATGGTAGCAAAATTCTCAAAACTCCACCAATCTTTCTTAGCTTCTTAGTATTAATAATCTTAGAGCCAAATTTGTTGGCTGATCCATGTCATTCTTCTCATCTAGTCACAACTCATAAGTTATGTCTATCACTGAATTTATCATTGGGTCATCTTGTTTGCCCCTTTCTAAATCATTTTCTCATGCTTCTTTCTATTTATCTCATCTTGAATTTCTTTTAAAAGAATGAAAAACTCTTTATGAAAAATATCATTTATTTATTTACCATCATTCAAATCAGTGACAGATATGACGCATTTTTTTGTTCATTTAGAGAATGTTCATTTGGTGTGGGGTAGGAAAATGGATCTTTATTATTGAAAAAACATAAGGTAAGGTCAAGAACAACTCAATAGTGAATAACGGCAAAATACTGTGATTTATTTAAATAGGACATTAATCCAAAATAATGAGTGTTCAGACAATTTTGAACTCAAACTCAAGATCGTTTTTCAAAAACACATTCTATTAAAATATTCAATCTTTGAGCTAATCATCATCCTCCTTTTGAGGCCTTTATATAAAGTCATTTTTTCTTTTAAGTTTTCATCTTCACTTAAATCGTCCTTCGAGTTTTCAATTTAAGTCTTCTTTTTTTTATCATTTTTTCTTTTTTTCTTACTTTTTTTTTAATCTTTTTTTTTATTTTTTTTTCTCTTCCTCTTTTGTTGACACTTCAATCAAAGCTTCACATAATCTAATGGCAAACCTGCTCCAATTCAATTCATGATTTTCTAAATCAAGTATTCACATTTGATCAAAATGGATTTTAAGAGATATAATGTAGACTAAGGTAAATGGTGCCAAAAAAAAAGGATAAAACAGGCTCAAATTGTATTTAGAAGGTAATCAAACCAAGTATCATTTCTTCCTGTAAAACACATTGGTGTTTTACCCCATCAAAATTTTTTTTCTTCTTTTTTCTTTATTTTTTTGGCATAGCACATTAGCATCTTGTCCCATCATTTTTTTTTTACTTCTTTTTTTAAGTGAAGCACATTGGCATTTTGTCCTATCATTTTTTTTGTGGAGCACATTATCATTTTGTCTCATTAATTTTTATTTTTTTATTTTTTCATTTGTCAAAAAAACTTGATCATAAAAAGGCTTTGCCCCTAAAGATGAAAAATTTTTTCAAACTTTATCTTCAGTGTGAGGGTGATCCTTGATTAGGGTTTCTTAAAAGAAATTTTCAATAGGCTTAAACGAGATAACAAGGGATAATTTTATTTTTTAAAGGATAGAAGAAAAATGATCATTTCTTATTTTGAACATGAATACTCTCAGTGAAGAACATTCATCGACTAGGAGTAAGCTTGTGAGTGAACAATCATAAAGATCATGTGTCACATCATTTCCAATATTATTCATCAGATTTATCTTCTTTTTATTTAGTATTTCAATAAATCAACAATCTTCATCTATCAATCAAATCATCATGAATAATATTTTTAAAATTGAATCTTGAATTATTGTCTTGACTATCTGAACATTTCTTATTTGGAATTAAATAATGGATATAGAAAAAGGTGTGAGAAGGTAAAAGTAAATAGTGATGACTCACACAAAAGAGAAATGTCATAAGAATGCATCATATCTGTCACTTTTATTAAAATGATAAAAATAAACTAAAATCCAAGCTCATAAAAGAGATCCATATTCTCAAGAAATCTTAAAATGATAATCAGTTTCAATCAGCCTTCCTAAAGTTATGCCTCTAGATGATTAGGTAAAGAGTTTTTATAGATATTCAGCTCTCATGATTTCTTGAAGCTTATCGAGCCTGCTCGAATCAAACTTTACATCTTATGCTTAAAAGTATGATAAGTTTCTATCACATGTGACATTAACATTGTACCATTTGAGATAGGGTGACTTCAATGATTCCAAAAAGACTAGGGATATTAGATCATTTTTAACCAGTTCTGAAAATAGTTTAATATAGGTTATGAAGAAATGATCAATATGAGCTTTATTTTGATTGCCCATAGATCTTCTTAAATTACTCGTTTGATTGTTAGACTTTAGAACTGGTGTAATAACAAGATAAGGCCTATATGCAGGTGCTTGAAAAACTAGTTGATAAAGATTTAGAATGGCATTATTCACGATTAGGAGATAAGGCTGGTAAAGAACTTGTGCAACATTATTGGCTATGAATAGTAAGTAGGATGAACATATAGTGGATGTGAAGCATAATTTTTGGATTATTGTCATTTAAAACTCATTGCTTGGGCTTTATCCTATTTTATTTTAGGATCTCACCTTCTTTGGCACTGTCGGTCTCTTTTTCCTTAAGCTTACCACTCTTGATGGTATTTTTAATAATCTCCCATAAGATCACCATATCTGTAAAAATTTTTATCATATTCCCTATTATCTTCTCATAATAAGGTAACTTTAGAGTGCTTACAAATAGCATTGTTATTTCTTTTTTGTTAAGGGAAACTAGACCTGAGTAGCAACATCTCGCCACCTTTGAGCATATTTTTTGAAAGACTTAGATGCTTTTTTCTTCATACCTTATAACAAAAGGTGATTAGAAGAAGCCATGTTTATGATGTGGCAATATTGATTGATGAAATATTGAGTTAAATCATTTCATGACTTAATAAGAGTTCTATCCAACTAGACATACTACCTTGCAGTAGACCCGATTAAGCTATCCTAAAATACATGCATTAGCAGTTTCTTATTGCTAGCATGTGCTGTCATCTTACGACAATGCATTGTGATATGCGTAATGGGGTACTTGGTACTGTCATACTTTTTAAATTTTGGTACCTCAAATTTGAAGAAATCACAATATCTGAAACTAGACAAAGGTTGACAACATCCACGGATCCATAAAAATCAATGCCCTCTATAGGCTGTAATTTTTTTTCAATCATACTCATAACTTGATCAATCTTAGAGTCTTCTGGGGGTACAGCCATTTGTAGTCTTTTTTTTTTTAGTCTCATCCACTTTTGAAAATTTAGGTTCGCTTATCTGCTTTTTCAGTGAAGATAAGATTTGTATAGCTTTGAACATTTCTTTGATTGAAATTTGAGAACATGGTCTGTTGTGATGAACACTTTGAATAGTTTGAGTTTAATGTAGATCGAAACTTGAAAGATATACTGATTCAGTAACTTCTTGTGAGATATCTTTTTCTATTACTATTCCTCTATTTCCCTTTTCTAGAGCCTTTAGGATTTTGCTTAATTTTTTTTTAGGTATCTCATAGGCCTTTTCTATTCTTTCAAACCAGTCTACATTGTCTTGCTCCATTTTTTTTACTCTAGCTCAAGTGTAATACTGATGTTGATCTATCATTGAACCTTGATTTCTCATAATTATGGTACAAATTTAGAATGATGTTTATGGATTTATGAGATTATACATGAGAATGAATGTAATGATGCATGAATGCATGCATACACAATAAGAAAAAGAGTTAGTAAGCATAATATTTAACTTGCATGTATGTATATGAAAATGCACAAGAAAATAAATAAAAGAAGATAAGAAAATCGGTTAATCACCTCAATAAAAAAAATAAACACTATAAAACAAGCAAAATAACAACATGACCTTAGATTTGGGTTAACTATAGAGGGTGAAAAATAAGGCTCTATCTATGGTTGGGCTTTTAAAGTCAACTATATATAAATTTGGGCCATTTCTAAAATGTTTCTAAATTGTTTCTTATATCATGATCCATTACAGACTAATAAGGTACCCAATCTTTACCCATCATAGGCTTTAAATGAAAAAGTTTAATCTGAGTGAAAGTGTTTCGCAGGCCCATGCAGAGACATGAAATCTCACGAAGGCATAGGCACTTCACTCCCTCATAAAGGTAAAGCTCAAGTAGAAGGCTTATGTTATATATATGCAAATGAATTACAGATATATAAATAGATAGTTAGTTAGGCAAATATAAGCAATGAAAAATAAGTAAGTATACACAATGAAAAGGAAAATAAATAATAATGCAAATATAAGCAATAAAAGGGAATAAAATAATTTTAAACTTATTAAGCAAGGCTTGAATAATAAAAAATTATTTATTAGCTTGACTCTTAAATGTCCCCAGTGGAGTCGTCAAACTGTTATAACGTATAGATCCGTGGACCTACCACTAGACTTGAAATGAAAATGAGTCACCACCAATCTTTTTTGTTAGGTGTGTTGACCACTTGATTGAAGCTGATCTATAAAATAAATGTAAGGTTCGAAAGTATATTACGCATTGGGAAGGTTATAACACCCTCAAAGTACCCATCTGAAAGATGGTATTAGTTTGATTTTGAATTATCCAAGCCTTGCTCATTTTTATAATTTACCAAATAATTTAATAATGAATTATTGACTTTTTTTTGTCATTTTTCCTTTTCTTTTCTTTTAGAAAGAGTCTCCTTTTGCTTAAGAAATGACAAAACAATTTTTTTTCTTTTTTAAAAAAATAAACAAAAAAAATAAAAATATGGATGAAAATAAAATAAAATAGAAATAATAAAATAATAAAAAATAAAAAAGGGAAAACCTATAATTAGGTCAAGTCAGGACGCGGGTCAGCGCGTAGTTTCGGGTCGACACGGATCCTGGCTTATCAAAATGATGTTATTCTATAGTGGTAAAAAAGGTACCCTTTTACGTTTTTCCTCAAAAATTCTAGAGTCTCTCTCTCTACTCTCAAAATCCTCTAACCTCTCTCTAGAAAACCCACTGAAAAGTTCAATCGAAAACTGAAAATTTCATCGATTTTTGAAAACTTCACCAAAAAAATGCAACTAAAAACTAAAAAATCCATCAATTTTTAAAAAACCTGTCGGATTCTGAAAATCTTGCTGGAATCTCGCCAGAAACTTCAACCTTTGCCGAAAAATTCCACCAAAAAATTTAAAGTTCTTAAAAAACAAAAAAAAACCCAAAAAAATTTAAAAAAATCCAAAAAAATTTAAAAAAATTCCCAGATAGTTCTAAGCTTTCCTCGAACCTTCTACAACCCTAAATTCACATCCAAAAACCTGAATTTACTCCCAAAACCATAAATTAACTTAAAAACCCCAAGATCAATTTCCAAAACCATTTCTGCACAAAATTTCTTAAACTTTCTTTTAGTGATTTTCACTCTATTTTTTTTATCTATTTTCTCCGTATCTGTGTTCTATAAAATAGGTCCAATTTATAGGCAGCCTAAGATCGATTCATGAAACGAACAGAATCAATCCCAGGCTTGATTTCTGGGATTGCATTCTGTCCAAACGAGATTTTAGGTTCAAAATTTTAGCAATCATACTAATTTGATTCTAAATTGACTAAGAGGATTCTGATTCTAATTTTCTCATACAGGTGGAATCAAAAAAGAAATAGGAAAAAAATAGAAAGAAATAAAAAATGAAAATAAAAAAATAAATAAAAATAAAAATAAAGGGAAACAACAACAACAATAATAATAATAATAATAATAATAATAATAATAATAATAATAATAAGCTATCCATTTGGACCCAAATAGGCCTAATTGGGCTGAACACTAATGGGCCCAATCGGGTCTGAACCTACTAGGCCCAATCGAGCTTGAACCTCACTGGGCCCAATTGTGGGCTTAAATGGGCTTAAGTCCCAATGGGCCTATTCGAGCTCGATCCTCAATAGGCCTGAACACAAATGGATGTCTACACTTTGAAATACATGTTTTAAGCCTATTTTATCTTTTTGTTCATAACGCTTCACCTTAGCCTATATTACATCCCTTAAAAATCTATTTTGATCAAATATGAATGCTTAAATTAAAGTGCCAAATATTGAACTAAAGCATATTTATGATAGGACAATGAGATAATGATTTGTTTTAGTATTTTATGATTGGTTTGAAATTAGATGAGGGTGTCAATAATGAATAAAGTGAAAAAAATGAAAAGAAAAAGAAAAATGAGGAACAAAAAATGAGAAAGATATGAAAAAAAAAAAGAAAAAATAAGGAAGATTCAAATTGAAAATCTGAAAAGACAATTTAGGTAAATATATATATATATATATGAGTTGAAAAAATCAATGTTATCTAAAGATTCTACTAAATTGGGATAAAGTTTGCTGTGTTCAAAATAATTTAGAAATTTAATGGAATGAGTTTTTGAGAAAGAATCTTGAATTAGAATTCAAAATTGTTTGAATATTCATTATTTAGATGTTGATATCCCATCCAAATAGTCATAGTAATTTTTTTTATTCATTTTTTATTTGTTCTTGACTAGATTTCATTTATTTCTTTCAATAATGAATACTTATTTCCTCTAATTTTTCTTGTTTTTTACCAATTTTACATCCCCAAAATGAAATGAGGAAATAGATGGCTGCATTACATTTGTTATAAGTTGAAATGATGATAAATAATGAATGATAATGTTCATAAAAGATTCATGCATTTATTTAAAAGGAAATCTAGAATGATAAAGGCAAGAAGAAAATGAAATAAGAATAAAGAAGCTTGAGAAAATGTTTTGCAAATATAGTGATCAAGTGATGAAAATAGCAATGGATTAGTTAATGGAGTTTATAAGTTTTAAGCAAATGATAGAAATGAATCAGTTGATGAAATTTGTGAGTTAATTCTAAAATCATTAGTATTGAAAAGCTTAAAAGAAAAATTATGAATGATGAGATTAAAAAAGTATCATAGGGCAACTATGATAACCTAAGAGATTGAAAAAGAAGGGTTTGTGGACTTAAAGAATAAAGACATTGGAATGATCTTGAAAACCTTTTTTGCCACATTTAAAGTTGCATTCTTGTATTACATTCATAAACATTGCATTCATGCATTGCATTCATAAACATTGCTTTCATGCATTACATTCATAAACTTTATACTTATGTAATTTGTTTGGTAAGAAGTTATGATCTTAGATCTTGAAATGGTGAGAATGTGAAATATTTTTACTTGATGATAAGTTTTTCCAAATATGAGATTTTAATCTTTGGTGAAGAATAATTTTTGAAAATAAGATTTTGATTCCTGATGGGAAGTTTTAAAAAAATGAGTATGAAAATAATCCTCGATTGAGGAAATATTTTGCAAAAATAAAGCCTTTTTATGAGATTTTGATCCTTGTATGAGGAAAACTTTGCAAAGATAAAGTTTAAAACCTTTTAGATGAAGTAAATGATTTTGAGAAGAGTTGGTAAACCTTGGTTAATGAGCTCTTTTAGTTTTTAAAGTTTCATAGCTTTTATTTAAATGAGTTTTTTCATTTTAATGTGAGAATCTCTTATGTAAATCCTTAAGAGATTGAATTTTAGATTTGAACTTTTCAATTTAGAATATTTGAATCTTGGATGTGAATCTGTAATATTCTCAAATGTGAATCTTTGAATCGTTGATACGAATTTTAAAAATTATGTAGATCTCAATAACCTTTCGTTGAAAATCTCAAATCTTCAATTTGAATATTTGAATGAACCTTTGATCTCTTTCAAATAAGAATCCCTTTTTATATTTCAAAAGTTGTTGAGCCTCTAATAAGAGAAGTCTTTTTTTTATATATTTTTCAAAGTTGGTAAGCCTTTTGTCCATGGGGTTTTATTAGGATAAGATTTTAAAACTATTATGAAAATTTTTGTAAATGTGAATCTTGGATGAGAATCTCTAAATTTTTTGGAATGTGAATATTTGAATGTTATATGTGAATCTCTAAAATTTTTGAATGTATAAATTTTTGAATATTTAGATATAAACCTCTAATAAAAATTTTTCAAATGCGAACTTTTGAATTTTAAATGTAAATCTCTAAGATTTTTAAATAAGAACCTTAATCTTGGATTTGAATCTTTAAAAGTTTTAATTACGAATCTTTGAAATTTGGATATGAATCTCTAAAATTTTCATATGAAGGATCTTTGAAATTTTATGTGCAAATGTTTAAAATTTTCACTCACGAATCTTTGAAAATTTTTACGAATCTTGAATCACTTGTGAATCATTGAATTTTTATGAATCTTGAATCACTCGTGAATTTTTAAAATCTTTTGCGAATCTTTGCGAATTTTGAATTTTTGTAAATCTTTGAATCTTTTACGAATTTTAAATTTTTTAGAATCTTGAATCTTTTGTGAACTTTGAACTTTTGTGAATCTTTAAATTCAATTTATTTGCGAATCTTTGAACTTTTGGATGAACCTTAAATGTGTTGCAAGCTTTTAAATTCAAATTGAGAATCTTTAAATTTAATTACGAACCTCTGAACTTCAAGTTGAGAATTCTTGGATTTCAAATTACGAATGTTTAAAATTTTAGTTGTAAATTGTGAATCTTTATTATAGATGAGAGTATCTAAAATTTTCTTCTTTGTGTCAAATCTAAATGTAATAAGTGTCTATATCTTTGCACAATTCTTGTTCCACAAAAAATGAGTAAGGAGGGGTAATGTAAACATCCTATTTAGTCTGAGATCAATTTATATTTTAATATAAGGCTTTGAATTTTTTATATATTTTTGGTATTCTATTTAGTTTAAAGTTATTATTATTTTTAAAAAAAAGTTAAGGTAAAACCAAATTGGTTCAAGGTTGGACTTTTTTAGATTTAAAGGCTTTTGATTGGAATTAAAGTCTCAGCTTAAAGTGAAATTAAAACTCTTTTAAATCAAGAGTTCTCATAATTTGAAACTAGATCTCTATAAAAAAGCACCACAGGACCGAGGTTAGAAAAGAAGGGACACTGATGACAACATTCACAAGGAAAAATAAAGAAAAAAGTTGGCAGCAAATTTAGTGTTTTTTATTCTGGTGGGATTTCATTTTGGGAGTATTTTTAGTTCAATTTAAAACATAAAGGCAAGACATCCAAATACACAGTAAATAGACACCATTGGGCAAAGAAAAAATTAATTCATACAAAAAAAGAGAAAGCCACAAAGAAATTTATAATAGGAATTTGGCTCGAGTCCTAGCCTATTTATGGAAAAGTGACCAGTGATCTTAAGTATTCAAGGTTTTTAGGTACATCGTGACATTAGTGAGAAGGAAAATTGAAGTTAAGGTGTGAAATAAAAAATACAAGTGAACTACTAGAAAAGTGGTTTGACTATTGAAAAAGATAAAATGAGTTGTAATAACAAGGAAAATGAAGAAATAAATTTGTTATTGGACTTGAATTACCTTGGCCTTGGTTTCTTGGAATTAGTGTTAGGTTATATTTGGCTCTAGCCCAATCTATTAGCCCAGATATGGAGTAGGCTTAGAATTGGTGGCTTTAACCCAATCCATTAACCTAAAAATGGAGTAGGCTTGATTTTTGCCTTGGAGTATTTTCAACTTTAGCTCGATTTATTTTGTAATTGGTTTATTTCTATATCTTTTCATTTCACTTAATTGTTTTTTTTTTCTTTTTTATACATATTTAAAATAATTTTTTATAGTGAATTTATAAAATCTTACCAAACGATTGAAATATTCAAATATCGAATTAAGTATTACCAAACGATTGGAAGATTTAATGAATTTTTGAAAAAAATAATTTGTCAATCTTATCAAACAATTGAAGGATTTAAATATCTAAGTTAAGTCTTATTAAACTATTGAAAGATTCAATGATCATTTTTTTATAAAAATTCATAAAAAAAATTTTCAAATAAATATTTCAACTAACTATTGGGGATATGTATCAATATAAAATCTTATCAAATGATTGAAAGATTTTGTTGATTGTTTTCAAAAAGAAAAATGTTAATGGATTCGTCGATAAAGCATCTTCGGAGTAGGACATGAGTTTTCATAAATACTTCTGAGATAAAAAAATTATCTTAAATTATTATCAAATGATTAGAGTAATTTTAAGACAAATTTTTAATATTAAATTTACTTGATAAAATTACAAACACATTTTAAGGCTTGGATAATATAAACTTAAACTGGTATCATCCTTCGATGGGTGTTATGAAAGTACTATAATTTTTTTACACATAACTGTACTCTTGGATCTAGATATGGTTTTGTAGGCTAAAATCCACCTTTTAAAAATACTTAAGTCAAACTTGGAACTTCTTTTTAAAGTATGACAAATTCAATTAAGTGACCAATCATACTTTAACAAAAAAGATTGATGGCAACTCTTTAAGTCAGGTCTAATTGTAAATTTTCGGATTTATATCTTATGACATCAATCTATTTCATTAAGGATCAATATTTTTCAAAATGGATATATCCATTTTCATGGGAGTTGATTCATTTTTACATAATTTGTTTAAAGGACATTTTATATGAACACTGCATCGACTGTCTTCAAATAAATCATCTTTCGCACTTTACACCTATCCAACCAAGGCTTGGAAAAAGAAGAGCAACCTCTCAATAAATTAAACCCTCACATTTTTTTGTACACATGAAACCAATATTTGATCATCCTCATCATATACTATATGAGAACAAAAATTCATGAAAAAGAATGTGCTTGTCTAGCCAGTTATGATGATTTACTTTTTAGTTTTTCCTAAATGGAATTTGTTGTAAATTATTAGTAAATTGTATTTGTAAAAGGACTTTTAATTAATTTTTTATTTCTAATGAAATTTATAAAAAAGTTCATTATATTTTTGGTACTTAAATTTTTAGAAAAATGTTAAAATTGATATATAAAGAAATAAAATGTAAAATTTATATTTTGAACTTTTATAAAATGTATAATTCGCACATTACACTTTCAAATTATGTATCATGTTAATTCAAACTTTAATCTTGCTAAACATATCAACTTATATGTAAAGTTTTTGACAAATATTATCAAATTATGTATTCAGCAGATATATTATCAATATTTTTTCAATAAAAATGATCTAAAAAATATATTATTTAAAAATTCATGATGCAATTTGTACATTTGAATTAAAATGACATATTATTTAAAAGTTCATATTACAAATTATATATTTAATTTTTTTAGACACCAATTTATACATTTTTTCAAAGTTCAAGAGTCAAAGTATAATTAACTCTTTGTAAAACAATGATGCATTTTCTTTTAAATTTTATTTTTTTAAGCGACAAAGGTTTTTAGGTTTTACCAAATATATCTTCTTTTGAAGTTAGTTAAACATATTTATTTACGTCAAACTTAGTAAATTCATTAAAATTTACTTTTTCACCACCTTTAAACAAATTCAAAACCAAACAATAAAATAGTATATAATTTTATTTAAATTATAATTATTATCACTATTAATTTCTTCAATCTTAATATCCAAAAAATTAATGCTCAATATTTATTATTTGTAACTATATATATTATTTTTATTAAATTATTTTGAATGATAATTTTATTTAAAAAATATATAAAAAAACTGAAAATACGAATATTAGTTATCAGAGTTTTTAATAACATATAAATATTAAATTATACAATAAAATTTAAAATTTTAAAAATAAAAGCACATCACTTACCCCTGCAAGTAAACTTATGATAAAAATTATATAATTACTTTCAACATATTAAATTTTATTTTGATAGACGGATAAAGAAATTTGGGGCCATTTCTTACAAACTTAGAAGGATGTGGTCAATCCACCTGGTGTTTCACATAGCTCAAAAGTTTGAAACGACGGATAGGGCCCAAATATTGCTGGTTTTGATAGTAAAAAAAGCCCATTTTGCAACCCTTTAGTGAAGCATAATTTTAAAATTTGTTGCTTAATTTTTAAACCAATAACTTTTTTAAAAATCTTTTAGGAATTAAATCATGTTCTAAATTCAATGAAAGAAATCGTTTTAAAACAAAATTTTCTTCTGTTCAAAAGAACAAAGGAAATAATTTTACGAGGGAAAAACTTAAATGAAATTTATGAAATTTTTAATTAAAAATAATTAAATAAAAATTAAAACTAAAATTTAAAATTATTAGATTAAAAAATCTTATTAAGTAAATTAAATGTGTAAAAATTAAAATAATTTTAATAAATTTTGATATATATTTTGAGATAGATATTTTTAGTAAAAATATTAACATAATTTTTATCATTAAATAAATATCCATCAAATTTAAATTATAAATAATATTTTTAATAATTTTTTTACATATTATTGATATTCACATTAAATTTTATCAATCTATTGATTTTTATTTTTTATTTAGGTTTTTATTAAATTCTATTTTACAACAAATTTAAAAATTTCACCTAAAAATTTTATAATAGTTCTCCTTTTTATAATCCAAAAGAAATATTTTATAAATAGAAAATAGTGATAAAATATTTTGGAACATTTGCTTTAAAGGAAGGGTAAATAGCTGACAGGAAAAATTCTTTACTGTATTTGAAAGCGATTAATAGTAAGAAAATATAAATTAATATCAAAATAAAATAAGTAGACATGGATATCTATGTTGAAGAAAAGTGTCACTAACACCAATAAAAAATTTTAAAAAAGTTTATCTTCAATATTTTTAAAACTTTCTTCTAAACATGTTTTTTGTTAACAAAATTAATAAATTTATCAATAAATTTTTTTATATATAATAAAAATGAACATTAAAAAAAACATAGATTCATCAATGAAAATAAATAAAATTTTTTTAACTTATTTCAAAATTCATAATAGATTACTTTAGATAATTTATTATTATAATAATAATTATTATTATGATCATCACGAGCATGCAAATGCATTATTCCAAAATTATATCATATTTCGTTTAAAAAAATAAATTTTTTTAATTTTATTAAAAAAATAAAAATGAAAATAATATTACTTGTAAAATATATTTTACATATTTAAAATTTTAGAAACAAAACAAACTAAAATAGAAACAAAATTTTTGAAAAAATACGCAATACTAAACAAACAACCCTTAAAATTTTATTTATGTTTCAACTATCATCTAGTATTAATGAAATTTATGGTGTTGTGAAATTTTGATTTTTACCGTATATAAAAATTACCTAATTTTTTAAATTTGCCCCCAAAAAAAATTTTACAATATGAGATCATAAAGTAAATGCAATGTTAATGCGTCAATTACTAATTAATATTCCACTCAAAAGGGTGAACTAAAAAATGAAAAAATTTTGTTTTAAAATAATATTTTATATTTAAAAATTATTTTTACTAAATTTAAAAAATAATATTAATTAGAAATTTATATTCATAAATATCATCTTAATTTTTTACCAATTTTTATTATTATAAAAAGTTAATTTTTATAAAATTTTACCAATGGGCACAGCAGGTGCCCGTAAAAGACAAATTCGTTGTAGCTGACCGTGTCAATCAAGCAAAATAATTTTTGATCGGTTGCAACGACTGCGATTGTAAACTTTTTTTTAACCATCCAGAGCTAAATGTTACCGTCACTAAAATTTATTTTGTGAAGAAAAAGAAATACAGAGGTGAAGAAAGTGCCAGAAGGGCTCTGTTTCTTTTGTCAAGCTGAGATTTTGGTGGTGCACCCAATCCACGCGTACGTTCAACGTCATTATTTTTATTATTAATTGGGAAAGTTCTTTTTTTTTTTTTTCTTCCTACTGCCGTCTTCTTCTCTCTTGAGCGTGGTTGGATTCGATGCCTTGAGCGAAGATCTGAGACATTTCAAACAATAAACTATAGATTAGGGTTTTAGGATTGGATTTTCAACAGTTTGCGAGGGAGGTGTTAAATGGCGTCGACTTTACAGAACCTCCGCTGCGGCGGGCCCGCCGCCTCTGGCCCCGCTGGCGGAAGCTTCGAAACGCTCAACCGCATACTCGCCAACCTCTGCACCCGTGGCAACCCTAAGGTAATCTTTTTCCACTCAGTCCCATGCTTTTCTCTCTGTTCTCTTGTAGAGTTCTAGAAAGTGGAAACAATTCGAAATTCCTTGGGCGAATATTTGGCTTTTGTCTAAGTATTTGTAAACCCTAAACCATCAATAATAAGATTACTTCAACAGTTCAATTGATTATATTTCATTGAAGGGAATTTAATTTTGGCTTTGCATTATTGTGAACAGGAAGGAGCTCCATTAGCATTGAAAAAGCATTTGGAAGAAGAAGCTCGTGATCTTAGCGGGGAAGCATTTTCCCGTTTTATGGATCTGTTATATGATCGAATTTCGAGCCTATTGGAAAGTAGCGATGTTGCACAAAACATGGGAGCTTTAAGAGCCATTGACGAGTTGATAGACGTGGCACTTGGGGAGAATGCGTCTAAGGTTTCCAAGTTTTCTTATTATATGCGGACTGTCTTCGAGTTTAAGCGTGATCCTGAAATACTCGTCCTTGCTAGTAAAGTTCTTGGCCACCTAGCTAGAGCTGGTGGTGCAATGACTGCAGATGAAGTGGAGTTTCAGGTTTGTTGAGGACATCCCTAATTTCTGTAGCGTAATTCAATGGGAAAGAAAATAAAGTCTATGCCTCTATTTCTCAGATCAAAACTGCCCTGGAGTGGCTTCATGGGGAGAGAGTGGAGTATCGCCGTTTTGCTGCTGTCTTAATTTTGAAGGTGAGTGTGATGTGGGATTTTTTTTATTCTTTACGAATTGGTGTCTTGAAAGGGATTATTTGTTGATTTTATATGGGAAATCAGTATATTGTTTAAGTGAATTTTAGTTTATATTTGTTGAAAAAGATTATTCTATTGAATCTAGATTTGCATTTTTATTACACTAGGAAATGGCTGAAAATGCTTCTACTGTATTCAATGTTCATGTGCCTGAATTTGTTGATGCTATTTGGGTTGCATTGAGGGATCCAACATTGGCTGTTCGTGAGCGTGCTGTGGAGGCATTGCGAGCGTGCCTTCGTGTTATTGAAAAACGTGAGACGCGTTGGCGAGTGCAGTGGTTAGTTTATTAATTTATGAAGTTTTGGCAGTCTCATTCTTTTTCTTTTCATAAATTTGAGCTAAATAGCAACAATAGCTCTCCTAGCTTTAAGGTTTTTTTTTTAAATAAATTAACGTATGTAGAAACTTTTTGTCATAGTTTCTTAGTTTCTGGTCATCTGAGTTGAGTTCCTATTTGCGGTTCCCGTTGCTTGATTTTTATAAATCCTTCTTTTTGAATGAAATCTCCCCTTTTCCTACTTGGTCTGACCATGTTCACTAAATTGCAAAGAAACTCAAGAGTAGAGGAATTATAACTTGCCTTGCTGTATTAGTGCTTTGTACTGGGCTAATCTTCATGGAGTTCAGGCCTGCTTGGCTTTGTTACATTCCTTGGATGCTGTTTTTTTTTTGTTTGTAGATGACGCAAGGTTTATTGTCTACTTTCTTATGATTTTCATTTTTGTAACTTCTGAACTTAAATTTTCAAATGCTCTTTGTTAGTTTCTATGTTAAACTGTTGGTGTTTAACAGGTATTATCGAATGTTTGAGGCTACGCAAGATGGATTGGGGAAAAATGCTCCTATACATAGTATACATGGTTCTTTGCTTGCTGTTGGAGAGCTTTTGAGGTCGGTGTGATTGTCTTAAAAATTATTTGTTAATGAAAAATGACTTTGGCTTCAGTAATTTTTTATTTCTAGCTTTGAGTCAATTTGTTCCCCCCTTCCCCCCCACCCCCCCCAAAAAAAAAGAATATTATCTATTCCATATGGGAAAAATATTTTATTGAGTGCCATATGAAATGATATATAGTTGTGTATGTGTTGTTTAGTGGTACACTGGAATGAGTATTTTGCTTGTGTGCCATCAACATGCAACATTCTTGCCAAGTACCTGTCATTTACCTCTGCTATATGATTGATGTTAGTATTTGATGTGGATAAACTTAATCTGGTCAGGAACACTGGTGAATTTATGATGTCAAGGTACAGAGAAGTTGCTGACATTGTGCTTAGATACCTAGAGTATCGTGATCGGCTTGTTCGCCTTAGCATAACTACATTACTACCTCGCATTGCTCATTTCCTGCGTGACAGATTTGTAACAAACTACTTGACGGTTAGTGAATGTTGGTCCTTATAAAACAACATTTTTATAACTGGCATGGAGAACTCTTTGTGTGGCTATTTTTACTTCAATTATGTGCATTTGGACTTGTGATATCTTGTAGATATGCATGGACCATATCCTTGCAGTTCTAAGATTACCAGCTGAACGTGCCAGTGCGTTTATTGCCCTAGGGGAGATGGCTGGTGCTTTGGACGGAGACCTTGTCCGCTATTTGCCGACAATTACCTCTCACTTACGTGATGCAGTGAGTATCATAATTCTAATGATTAATGGTTTCCCTTTTTGTTGCATTCTTGTGTGCGTGTTTTTTAATTTGAAGTTTCTGCTATTTTCATTTGAGAAGGAACCAGATTTCTAACACTTTACTTACATATGCTATATCTGCAGATTGCACCACGCAAGGGTAGACCCTCGCTTGAAGCTTTGGCTTGTGTTGGAAACATTGCAAAAGCCATGGGACCTGCAATGGAGTCCCATGTACGAGGTCTCCTTGATGTTATGTTTTCTGCTGGTCTTTCTCCTACACTTGTTGAAGCACTTAGGCAAATAACTGTCAGGTATGTGGTCTGCCATGACCTTGTATTCAGATGCTTTTGGAGACTAATTGGGGGATATTAATTTCACAAATAATTGGTTCTGTTTCAGTATTCCATCTTTGCTTCCCACTATTCAAGATCGGCTTCTTGATTGCATTTCCTTGGTTCTTTCAAAGTCCCATTATTTTCAGGCAAGGCCAGCTGCTGCCTTGGTTCGAGGCACTGCTGCAAATATTCCCCAACCAGTGTATGAGCTTAGTGGTTCGGCCCTTGTTCAGCTTGCTTTGCAGACTCTTGCTCGTTTTAATTTCAAGGTTTGCATACCTATATTATACAGGATGTGTTATGGAAACCATAATTGAGCACTAAAATATTGAATGGTTTAGGGACATGAACTTCTTGGGTTTGCTAGAGAATCAGTTGTTGTGTATCTTGATGATGAGGATGGAGCCACACGAAAAGATGCTGCTTTATGCTGTTGCAGATTAGTTGCAAATTCTTTTTCTTGTATTGCATCCCCACAATTTGGTTCCACTCGGTCAAACCGAGCTGGAGGAAAGCGAAGGCGTCTTGTTGAGGAGGTTTGTTTGCCTTTTTTAATTAGTAGTTATTAATAGTTGTGATGAGATTAATGTAATAATATTTATCTGTGTCATAATCTTTCTGATGCATATTCTTGCTTACAAATTAATATTGGGTTTTGCACAGCTTGTAGAGAAGCTACTCATTGCAGCTGTTGCGGATGCTGATGTTACTGTTCGCCATTCGATATTTTCCTCTCTCCATGGAAATAGAGGTTTTGATGATTTTTTAGCACAGGCTGATAGTCTGAGTGCAGTTTTTGCTGCTTTAAATGATGAGGTGCAATTTAATCCAATTTTACATTTTCAAGAAAGTTTCATTTTTATATGCCTCTTTTTTAATTCATCATTGCTATATAGGACTATTAATTGTCTTGATGGCTGGCTTTTCTTTACTTAAATATTGAGCTGCTGGATTATGAAATAAAAGAACTAGAATGTTATCATCTTAATTCTGAGATTTTACATTCTTGATATCTAGACGAAAGGGATGGGGTAATATGATGGTGGACAGGACTGGGGTAATGATGTTGTTTAAATAAGAAATTAGAAAATTAATAAGTGTATGCTTTTTCTTATTCCAATTTGAAAAATAGTGTTTATCTACATTTTCCATGGATAAAGACTTGAAATTTTCTGACTGGTAAGTCTTGTCTTTGTCACTTTCACTGTTCCTATCATCATTAACTTTTCCCAAATGAGACATTGTGTCTGATATCTGTGGAAAAACTAAGAAATAAATTAGTGTGGAAACTGAATGTATATTGAAAAACTGTTCATTAAGAATTATACAAGAACCTTAGGTTTATATACAACTAACTAGGGGTGAAACTAGGAAACTAAATCTTCCTAAAAAACTAATCCTATAATTGAGGGATTGTCTATCCTAATTTTTTGTCCTTAATTCTAGAGATACAAATATAAATATACAGATTACAAGATTACAACTAGCTATAAATAAGTGTTTTCCCACACTTCCCCTCAAGCTGGTTTTTGCAGGTTTACATGTGAGCTTTGCAGTTTCCTTCAGAGATCCATCACATATTTCTGTTGTGAGATGAAAATACCATGCCGTGAGTGAGATACTTCAATTTTCTAGGAAGTACTTCAATCTCCCTAGCTCTTTTATCTCAAATTCTCTAGCCAAACACTGTTTTAGAGATTCTCTCTCTTTTAATCATCTTCAGTTACAATTTTATCATCAACATACACTAATAGAGCTGTGACTCTCCTTGAATCAAAGTGCTTGATAAACAATGTGTGATCTCTTTGACTCTGTTTATATCCCATTGCTAACATCACTTTGGCAAATCTCCCGAACCAAGCCCTAGGAGACTGTTTAAGGGCATATAAAGTCTTTTTCAGGCTGCATACTTTGTTTGCTTCTAGATGACCTCCAAATCCCGGTGGAACCTTCATATATATTTCTTTTTCCATATCACCATATAGAAAAGCATTCTTTACATAAAATTGTTGAAGCTGCCAATTGTAATTTGCAGCCAATGATAACAAAATCCTAACTGTATTCAACTTGGCAATTGGAGCAAAGGTTTTCGGATAATCCACTCCATAGGTTTGAGTGTAGCCCTTACCCACTAACCTGGCTTTGTACCTTTCAATAGTACCATCTACCTTGTATTTTACATAAAAAACCCATTTACACCCCACTGGATTTTTTTCTTTAGGCAACTCTACCAGTTCCCATGTTTGATTTTTCTCAAAGGCCTCCATTTCTATTTTCATGGCTTGCCTCCATTTCTCACTGGATAATGCCTTGAATAATGTAGTTGGAACAGAAATAGTGTTTAGGCTCACAAGAAATTTTTGTGGGATGGTGAGATTTTTCAAATGACACAAAATTAGAGATTGGGTCTAATGGATGCTTAGTACATTCTCTGGTTCCTTTCCTAATAGCAATAGGCAGATCATAATCACTAGTTATAGTTTTAGGAGATTCATGCGTATTTTGAGAAACAGAGTCAAAAACTGTAGTTACCTCATTTCTAGAGTTAGGATCAAGTTCTTGGACTGGCACTGGTTCAGGATCTGGAACATTCCTTCTTGAGTACACCTGTAATTCCTTCATAGAATCAAGAACAATATTATCTTTTGTCACATCTTTTGTATTTGGAATGGGTTCAGACTCAAATTCAGTGTTTGAGTTTGGCTCAGCAGAAACAGGTTTCAACTCAGAAGAATTAATGGGTGTAAACGTTGAAGAAGGGGACAAATCAAGCAAAAAGAAGTCTTTATCCTTATCTTCCATGAATGAAGTCTCCCCCTGAAGATAAGGTTGAGTAAAAATGGTTTACTTTCTTCAAAAGTGATATTTGCATACACATAGAATTTTTTGGTAGGAGGATGATAGCACTTATATCCTTTTTGAGTTGAGGAATACCCTACAAAAATACATTTAATCGCTCTTAGATCCAACTTTCCCCTGTTATGACTGTGAACATGAACAAATGATGTACAACCAAATATCCTAGGTGTGAGATTGTTTGTGGTATTGAGGTTGGGATAAAATTGTGAGAGTAATTCCATAGGAGTTTTAAATCCCAAAACCCTTTAAGGTAACCTATTTATAATGTGTGTGGTAGTAAGAATAGCTTCCCCCCAGTAAGATTTAGGTACATTTGCTTGAAAAAGAAAGGCTCAGGTTGTGGCTAGTAAATGGCTGTTTTTCCTCTCTGCCACTCCATTCTGCTATGGAGTATTAACACAAGATGACTCATGAATAATTCCCTCTTTTTGGAAATAGGTGGATAGACTCTGGTTGAAGTATTCTCTTGCATTATCGGACATAAATCTCTTGATTCTCACTCGAAATTGATTTTGGATCATGTTTTGGAAGCTTAAAAACACACTATTCACATCTGATTTGATTTAAGTAAAAAAATCAAAAAGACCCTTGGTACAATCATCTATGAATGAAACAAACCATCTTGCACCAGAAATATTAAGAATTGTAGAGGGACCCCAAATGCCATTATGAATCAAGTAAAAGGGAGTAGAACTTCTTTTGTTACTAATTGGAAAAGACACACGTCTATGCTTTGCAAGTTCGCAAACATCACAATGAAAATATTTGACATTTAATCCTTTGAACAAAGAAGGAAACATGTTTCTCAAAGTTCCAAAATAAGGATGTCCAAGACGAAAATGATAAAGCCAGATTTTGTCGTTATTGGAAGATTTTTCAGAAAGAAATGACAAAGGTAAACTATTCTTGATATTACTTGTGTTATTTGATGTCTCAAGATAGTATAGTCCATCCTTCTCCTTAGCAATTCCAATCATCTTTCTCGAACTCTGGTCCTGAAATTCACAATAAGAGGGATAAAAAGTCACTTTGCAATTCATATCTCTGGTAAATTTTTGTATAGATATCAGATTAGTAGACAATCCAGGAATATGAAGAACATTTTTTAGAACAAACGAGGGATTAACTAGAATATCTCCTAATCCTGCCACTGTAGTAAGTGAACCATTTGCAGCAACAATTTTCTTATTACTAGGACACGGGGTATATGTACTAAACTTCTGTGAGGAATGTGTTATATGGTCTGTGGCTCCTGAGTCAATGACCCAAGAACTCGTAATAGGCTTAACCGAGACATTTAATCCATGAGAATCATAAGCTTTACCTGAACTAGAGACCTTACCCAAAGAACATACCACAGTAGGCTTTTCAAGGATTTTCAATAAGTTTCTCAGCTTTTCACTCTCTTGCCCTGTCGAACTCTCTTTGTTTTCGAGACATCTGTAGTACTCCAGTGATTTTGCCAATTGATATTTCCTCAAATTAGGTGGTAGTGATATCTTTCTTTGAAAGGGTTCGGCAATGAAGGCCTAAACAGGATTCGGCAATGAAGGCTGAAAATAGAAGTCAGTAATGAAGGCTGAAAATTTTGCTTCCCCAGAAGAGCCTAAAGCTCTGAGACCATGTGGAAAAACTAAGAAATAAATTAGTGTGGAAACTGAATGTATATTGAAAATATGCTCATTAAGAATTGTACAAAAACCTTGTGTTTATATACAACTAACTAGGGGTTAAACTAGGAAACTAAATCTTCCTAAAAAGCTAATCCTATAATTGAGGGATTGTCTATCCTAATTTTTTGTCCTTAATTCTAGGGATACAAATATTTAATTCTAGAGATACAAATATAAATAAACAGATTACAAGATTACAAGATTACAACCAACTGTAAATAAGTGTTTTCCCACAATATCCACTGTCTTTCTTTATCTTTTCTAAAGTTACTCTTGACTGAACATTCTAGGTGCTGTCTTTTCCAAAAAATTAATATTTTCATATTCACTTTTGTTTTTGGAAATGAATTTTGCAAAAAGTGTGGAGACATGCATATTGCTTAGATTAAGGATAGTCTCGTGGAAGTCAGTTGTGGGGTTCTAATCCGGACAGCCAACATTTACTGTGTGCTAAAAAAGCTATGCTTTTTGTTCCAGTTTTTGCATTACTTTGTGTTGCACTTTTATGAATAGAGAGAATGTTTCTCTTGCTATAGGATTTTGATGTCCGAGAATATGCTATATCAGTATGTGGAAGATTATCAGAGAAAAATCCTGCATACGTTCTTCCAGCACTCCGTCGTCATCTGATACAGTTATTGACACATTTAAGGCAAAGGTAAACAAAAAGAACTTTTGTCCTTTTTATGCTGCATCGATTATTGACTTCACTTGCATTGTCAGCAGTGCAGATAACAAATGTCGAGAAGAGAGTGCCAAGTTGCTTGGTTGTTTAATACGCAACTGTGAACGACTAATACTCCCATATATTGCCCCAGTGCACAAGGTTTAATTTGTCATGCGGTTTTATTTAGTTCTTTTCATTCTGCTTTCCTCTTTTCTAGTAGCTCTTTTTCTTATTGGGGGGGGAGTGGGTGGTATTTCCTTAATTGTGGTTCTGTCTTCATGATATTGAATATTTTATTGTCTAGGCTCTTGTGGAGCGACTACTTGAGGGCACTGGAGTCAATGCCAATAATGGTATTATCAGTGGAGTTCTTGTAACTGTTGGAGATCTTGCTAGAGTGGTGGGTCAACTTTCTGTTTCTTTGCTTTTACACATAACACCATTCTTGTAGTAATATATTTGTTTTGATAGACCTAGGAAAAGTTTGTGTTTGCATCAACTGTGAATTTATAAGTTGTGTTAAATTAGCACTGTTGGATTAGTATCTTAGCTTTGTTGCTGTGTAATTAATCACAACGTTCCTTGTATAACACGTTCTCTTACTATTCTTTTTTGGGATGTGACTTATTTTAGGGCGGTTTTGCAATGAGAGAATATATACCAGAACTTATGCCTTTAATTGTTGAAGCATTATTGGATGGAGCAGCTGTTACAAAGCGTGAAGTAGCTGTTTCTACTCTTGGTCAAGTTGTACAGAGCACTGGGTATGTAGGACATTTTATGTTGCTTTGCAGTCTGTATGACCATTTTGATTGTTATTTTTTCTCTGGTTTGAATGCAATATATAACCTATTCTTTGCCAGTTTTCCTAATACACATGCTGAAAACTTTTCATCCCAGGGCCTCCCCTTGTGGAGCATGTATTGAAACATTAGGCATTTTAGGTCAGATGTATAAGGAATGATCATGACAATGCTTTTACCCTAAGTTATCTTTTCAGTTTTTAAGAGTTCAATGCAGCATGGCAGCTTAAGATAGAAGCTTGAAGGCTAATGCTTATTTTTGACAAAATTCATGAAAAAGATATAGTATTTTCCAAGTCTTAAAAGCCATTACAGATCTGCCATGGTGTCTTGTTGACTTATTTTTTTTTAACAATTAATATCTACTTCTCTGATCACATGATATGCTAGAAATTTCATGTAATTTATACTCTATATGATTCATCATTCGTTGCCCAATCTTGGAACTATTATAATTCTGTAATTATTTCCTACATGATACCTCATTCTAGTTCTTATCATCAGGGAGCACTGGAATGTATTTCCCAACTATATATTGTAGATATTATCTAGTCCTGAAGAAATCTTTAGAATAAAACTATTTTATTTTTCCATATTTTTGTTATTACAATGCTAGAATTGCGTGAAAATATATAGGCTAAAGACTGAATATTCTCAGCCTTAAAACCCAAGAGTTTCATGCATTAAAACAACTAATCAAAGGAGTAATTTACTCTCTACACATAATAGGAAAATATCTAATGGATTTGGTGTAATTACCCAAATCACTTCTTATTCTGAAATAAGAGACTTAACTAAAATACACAAAGTCAACTAATCAAGTAATAATGAAGATTAGATTTCCACAAGTCCCCCATCTGATTGGCCTATTAGGTTTAACTGCCTTAGGTTTGTGGTGGAATGACCTTCCTGTGTCAGATGTGCAGTTGACTTAAATTTCTACCGATTTGGGAAGTTTGCTTCAATAAAAAGGACTCTCTCAAGGAAATTGCTAAGGCAGAAGTTGAAGGAGAGGGAGGTGTTATATTCTTTGTATGAAGTTTCTTAGGAAAGATCAGTAAAGGAAACTTAGAATTTGCTTGATGGTACCATATCTACAACTAGTATTTTTGGCAATAAGATGGTGTAACTCTCCCTGTATTCTTTACAGCATCTTTTGGTCACATTATCATTAACGTTAAGCTTAAACAATTTCCATCTTATTACTTGATGCTTGTAAATGGAATTGTCAGAGGAACTTTCTTCCAAATCCACATTATGTAACTTATGAATGTATTATGTTAGAATGGTTGCTAGTTCTGGGTTTTTTATGGTGTTTAGAAGATTTTCCTGTATGGATTTTACAGGTATGTCATAGCTCCTTATAATGAATACCCACAATTACTTGGCTTGCTTTTGAAATTGTTGCATGGTGAGTTAGCGTGGTCTACCAGACGAGAAGTGCTAAAGGTAGTTGCACTTGAACTCTACATTAGTTAACTGTGTAGCTTTTTTCTGATGCTGAGTACTTTGTTCTTCTCCAGGTTCTTGGTATCATGGGTGCTTTGGATCCCCATGCACATAAAAGAAATCAGCAAAGCCTTCCTGGGTCGCATGGAGATGTTGCACGTGCTGCCAGTGATTCTGGTCAACATATTCCATCATCAATGGATGAACTACCCATGGACCTTCGGCCATCATTTGCTACATCTGAAGATTATTACTCCACTGTAGTGCCCAGATTAATTTACTCTTCTTCTTGCTTGCTTGCTTCTTTTAACATTTTTTGTCTGTTTCTATTTGAAACTCTTATTTATTTATTTTTTTGGGTAAAATAACTGTTTTTAGGTTGCTATCAATTCTCTCATGCGAATCCTTAGGGATCCTTCTCTTGCCAGTTACCACCAAAAGGTGGTTGGATCTCTTATGTTTATATTCAAGGTATGTTCAGTAATGGATTTTTTTTTTTATTTAATTTTTTACTTCAATATTTATCATAGTCCTTATTTATTTGAAAGTTTGTTATTTTTAACTTCTCTAAGTCATTGATTTTTCTTTTATGTGAGGTTAGTCGATGGGTCTGGGTTGTGTTCCATACTTGCCAAAGGTTTGTGGATTAATTTTTTAGCTCAGTTTAGCTTTTATGCTTGTGTTTTTGTCGGTTGATTTATTGAATTGTCCTTTCTTTCTGTAGGTTTTACCTGAACTCTTTCTGATAGTTCGTACATGTGATGATCATCTGAAGGATTTTATAACATGGAAGCTGGGTACCCTTGTGTCGATTGTGCGTCAGGTATATTTTTACGTCTTGATGATTTTCACACATGTAACTGACATTCACTTTCTTCTGGCATTTGATTTTGAGGTTTTGATGTGCTTGTGCAGCATATTCGTAAATATTTACAGGATCTGCTATCTTTAATTTCTGAATTATGGTCATCATTCAGCTTGCCAGCTAATAATCGCCCTTCGCATGGTTTTCCGGTATGTTTATTTTTTAGCTAACGGGTACAAATAATTTGTTATGCAGTTTGATGGTTAGATTGCTTGTTTTGGTTATTATTGTTTGTGCTGTGATCTTATCTCTTAAACTTTCCCTACCTCTCTTGCTTAGGTACTGCATCTAGTTGAGCAGCTTTGCTTAGCTCTCAATGATGAATTCCGAAAGTATCTTCCTGCTATTCTTCCATGTTGCATTCAAGTTTTGAGTGATGCAGAACGTTGCAATGATTACACCTATGTTCTTGACATTCTCCATACCCTGGAAGTGTTTGGTGGTTAGTACTCTTCACTTCTGGGACTTGAGTGTAATGCTGCATGTTACATGTCAAGTGTGCTGGTTAAGTATGTTGAAAGAAGAATAAACATCTGAATATAGCTTTATAAATCTCTAGTTTACAAGTTATAAAATTATTAAAGTGGAATTTTCATATTTCATTCTAGACGATCTTATTTATGAAGCTTTCATTATCCTATTGTTGTCCAAACTAAATTTGTTAACTTTGAAGAACTGATGCTTATTGTTATGCTCTTATGTATCCAATTTTAAGCATCTTTAATTGATAATATATAAACGATTTCTTATTATGATTACCATGTAGGGACATTGGATGAACATATGCATCTACTTCTTCCTGCCCTTATTCGATTATTTAAAGTGGATGCTTCTGTGGAGATAAGACGTGCTGCTATAAAAACTTTGACAAGATTGATCCCTCGTGTTCAGGTAGGTAGCAACAATTTTAATAACATTTAAGAATCAATTATTTAGTTTTACTGTTAATACCTGTGGATTCACATTTTATTCAACCGCCATTTATTCTGTTTGTTTTTTCATTCTTGTAAATTAGGTTACAGGTCACATATCTTCTCTTGTGCATCACTTGAAGCTAGTTTTAGATGGGTGAGTTGTCTGTTCCTTTCATTTAACACTGTATGCATATAGAAAAATTGCCTTTTCAGATTTATATGTGGTCTATCACTTGCCTTTTATCAGGAGTATTAGTGTGCATGCATCTTTCCAAATCTAGATTTGGAGCCAAATGTGTGTTGTGGTAATGGTTTGAAATGATTTGATTTAAATTGCTTTCAGGTTTTTCCGAGCTAAACATGAAAGGATAATATAAATGATTGTTTATCTTGTCACAGGATACAATTTGTGATGAAGAAACTTATTGTAGCAAAGCACTTTTTGCTTGTAATTTATAAATGTTTCTGATACTTTGCTATGGAAACTAGTAACCTGTGAGCCAAGAAATATGTTTCAAACATTAGGAAGATGCACTAATGGTCATAACTGATGGATGGCTCTAATTTGTCGGAACCATGAGAGGGCTGCTAGCATCAGAGGCTTCATGAAAGTACCTTGCTATGTGTATGTGCTATACCTATAAATATTTTTTTTTTACAGGAAAAATGATGAGCTCCGTAAGGATGCTGTTGATGCACTTTGTTGTCTGGCTCATGCCCTTGGAGAAGACTTCACTATTTTTATCCCATCGATACACAAACTTTTGTTGCGACACCGCTTGCGGGTATTGCTTCTTACCCTGTCATTACTTTGTAATTATTATTTGCATGGAAGACTTGCTCTCTGCGCTCCCTCACATGGTCAAATTTAATCAAAAGTCATTTGTTTCAGCATAAAGAATTTGAGGAAATTGAAGGCCATTTACGGCGGCGTGAGCCATTAATTGTGGGGAGCTCCGTGACACAAAGATTAAGTCGACGACTTCCAGTGGAGGTTGTTAGTGACCCATTAAATGATGTGGAAAATGATCCTTATGAAGATGGGAGTGACATGCAAAGACATCCTAGAGGCCACCAGGTATCCTTCTTTTCTGATTGTATGATGGGCTGTTTATATTATTTGTTTTCTGCATATCTTATTCATCAAGATTCCTAAACATGTCTAGATACTGTCAAGTAGAAATGAGATGCTAGGTTGAGGAGGAAACTTGGAGATTATCTTCTGTACATATCAGTTAAAACTTGTTAAATATTTCCATTTAGGATAAGTTTCTATAATCTTCTGTAACTTGTAAGCATGATCTTGATATAGTCAGTGTTGGATTGACTTACCCTAAGGATGTACTGGACTGAGTTTATTTTGTTGGCAGGACCAGGCTTCTAGCTATGCTACTTTGTTTTAAAATATTGTGATGGCATTGTAATAGAGAACATTTTATATGGAAAACTTGGATAAAAATGAATGCATGATCGGCATGTAAATTGGGAATATTAAATTTAATGTGGTAGGAGTAGAGATGGCAGAATAAAAACTTGAACCTGAAAACCTGCCCAGAAAGCCTGAACCCAAACCGGCATGAATCCTACATGGAAAAAAAGTTAAAGACTCAAACCTGAGTAAATCTGAAACCTAAATGGCCCGAACCTGCATAACCTGAAGCCTGAACTCAAACTCAAAAGCATTCTAAAATGGTTACATCTTCCATAAAGTCTAAAAAATAACTTGACTAGCCCAAACCCAAACCTGTTTGCCACCTCTAGATGCCAGTCATCTGCTATGTAGCATATCACATGTGAATAGAAAGATTGAGTTTTCTTAAATCAAACTATGTTCTACAATTTATTTGGAGAGTTAGCCACCCCTTATACTTTTTCTTCCTTGATGCCTATGGGTTGTTACAAATTTGAAATGTAGAAATACTTGATTGTTACCAGTCAAGCGGGATTTTGCTTGGACCTTTTTTTGCTGTTCCTGCTGTTAGCTTCTGACGGGGAAGCTATTTTGCACTGGTTTTACATAATTTTCTGACTTGTTGGTTTATTGCGGCAGATGCGAACACTGACAATTTTTATACATCATTCTTAATCTTTTATAGTTTCTCTATGGTGTATGCATGCTGGATTCACAAAAATTTGGTATTTCTGTTGGTTATTTTAGACTCTATACTGATGGAATTTTGCTTTCAAGTTACAATTCGCTTTATCTTTATTTTGTTTTGTAAATAATTATCTCATGTACATTAATTCATTTGGTTTAAAGGCCTTGTCTAAGAAAAAATGTGTTTGTATATAGGTCAATGATGGTCGGTTGCGCACTGCTGGAGAGGCTTCTCAGCGCAGTACCAAAGAAGATTGGGCAGAATGGATGAGGCATTTTAGCATTGAACTTTTAAAAGAATCTCCTTCTCCAGCATTACGAACCTGTGCTCGGCTTGCACAATTACAGGTATGTTTACAAAGTTTATGTTTGTATATCCTTTACTTTGGAGTTAGGTTCCTAATCTGCTCCTTTGGCAGCCTCTTGTCGGGCGTGAGTTGTTTGCCGCTGGTTTTGTTAGTTGCTGGTCTCAACTGAATGAGTCTAGTCAGAGGCAGTTAGTTCGAAGTTTGGAGATGGCATTTTCTTCTCCAAACATCCCTCCTGAAATTTTGGCTACTCTTCTTAACTTGGTGTGTCCCTTCAGCCAATTTCTTCCTTGTTTATGCAAGCTGTTTGATTTCTTTTTCCTTTTCTTTTCTTGTACTTAATGTAAGCTATTAGATAATGCATGAGCTTCTCTTTTTCTCAACATCCGTTTATAGGGGAATGTTTGTTTATTGGATTCACTTTAAATGCCATAGTTATCTGCATACAATATTATTTTGTTGTTTTTTACTCTTGATCTCTCCATAGTTTAAAGAGTTGACATTATATAACTGCTTCATGCACAATATTATAATCTTTATAGTAAAATCAACTTGTGGTGGCAACATGTAAGCAGTCATGTGAGAAAGAAGCCCCTTTTCTTTAGCCAATATGCAATTGTAAGTTTGCAACTAGCATATATAACCTAATTGCTGGGGCAATCTGGATACTATACATTTGAAAGAGAATGTAATGTATTTCAACCTTTAAAATACATTACCCTCAAACAATTTAATTCCCTGCTTTGGTCATAAGCCATTGCTACAAATTTCTTTTGTTTAAAACAAGCATGTGATCATTTCAGGCTGAATTCATGGAACATGATGAAAGACCTCTTCCTATAGACATCCGCCTTCTTGGTGCACTTGCTGAAAAGGTGTGCTTTCCTTTATAAAAGCTTTGCTGTACTATGCAATTTTTTATGTCCTTTATATGGTGAAAGATTTGTTCTTCATATTCACAAATCAGTGTCGAGCATTTGCCAAGGCATTACACTACAAAGAAATGGAATTCGAAGGTGCCTGCTCCAAGAAGATGGATGCTAACCCTGTTGCTGTAGTTGAAGCTCTCATACACATAAATAATCAGTTACACCAGCATGAGGTAAATAACTACGTATGCTGTGTGTGGTTTTTCTAATATCTACTGCATTGTCCCTAATATTTTATCTTTGAATTAGGGTCTGAATTGTATTTTGTAATCTTTTTAGGCTGCTGTTGGAATATTGACGTATGCCCAACAACATCTGGATGTTCAGCTGAAGGAGTCATGGTATTAGACACTTGATTTTCCTATTGCTTAACTGATTCACGAGAGCTTTTATGTTGCTGTAGTTTTCTGCTTGTCATTCCCAGAGTTACTGTTTCATAGTGCCTTAAATACATAGGCTTGTCAAAACAGGGGAAAAGAAGGAAATGTAATTACATATATTTGTGTTTATTAGGTATGAAAAATTGCAGAGATGGGATGATGCCCTCAAGGCATACACTGCCAAAGCTAATCAAGCTTCAAGCAGGCATCTTGTTCTAGAAGCTACCCTAGGTATTAACTTTAACATGATGGTTCGTTTAATTGTTGGTTCTCGCTTTCTTTTAATATTTGCATGCTTTTGACGCTTTGTAGTCTGAGAATATATATTTTGAACTCCTCTTTGTTTATGTGGGATACAGTTATATGTTAAGGCTTTATGATGTATTTGAGTTATTTTTTTCACCATTCTTATTTATGAGAAAACTGTTTTCACCACTCTTATTGTTTACACATTGTCCAACTTAGGATTGAGTGTGGAACTTTACGTGAAATTAAAAGAATATGATGCAAGAGCTAGAATCTTTGACTTTGATCAGTGTGAGACAAGTATCACTATTTACACTATGAATCACATTCCTGTAGCAAAATGAATACTGATGGTTTAATTTCGTTTTAAATATTAAAAAAAGTGGTTGGGCATATTTAGGGGTCAGTATTTTTCTTTTTCTGTGAAGGTACTTTTGATAGACAAAGCACTCCACTTGTTGTATTCAAGTTAGCTCTTAAGAAGCTGAAATATGATGTTTCTCTTAACCTTTTTTTTAAAGAAGAAAAAAAACCGTGAGTTTTCTGGCCTGGAAATTATTGTTGGTTGCCCTAGTAAGGTTCCAGTAAATATATCAAATTATCAACAGTTATTTGGGTTTTCATTTTCTGAAGTAAATTTTTCACATATCCTTTTTCTACGTCATAGTTATTTGAGCTTAGAAAAGATACTTTACTTCCTATGTTAGTGTATATTAGTTTCTTGAATGTTTTAATGTGGTGTCTGTTGCAGGACAAATGCGATGCCTTGCTGCTTTGGCTCGATGGGAAGAGCTTAACAACTTGTGCAAAGATTATTGGACTCCAGCTGAGCCCTCTGCTCGTTTGGAAATGGCACCAATGGTTGGTTGTTTATGTTGTTGTAGATGTCAAGATTTTCTATATCATGCTTGTATTCATTAGTATATTTTTCTAGGCTGCAAATGCTGCTTGGAACATGGGAGAATGGGATCAAATGGCAGAGTATGTGTCTCAATTAGATGATGGTGATGAGACCAAACTTCGAGGTTTAGGGAACACTGCTGCTAGTGGTGATGGAAGCAGTAATGGTACATTCTTCAGAGCTGTTCAGTTAGTTCATAGGGGGAAGGTACTTTCTCTAGCCTATACTCTTACTCTTGTTACTTTTATTATTTCTCGTGAATGTCAGTTATTTCTATATACATTTCTCAGTATGATGAGGCACGCGAGTATGTTGAGAGAGCTAGAAAGTGCCTAGCAACTGAGCTTGCTGCTTTGGTTAGTCTCTTAACTCCAATTTACTAGATTTTTTGAGGAACTACTTGCTTGCTTTTCTTTTGCATCATTTATTTCATTCTTTATGTTAGTGAATACTGAAATTGCTACTTTTCAGTTTACGGAACATATCCAACATTTTATATGCTTCCATCTGCCTTCGTTTTTAGCAATTTTGTCTCATATTCTTAGTTTTCACAGCACTTGCACCCTCCTGCTTCCAGAATAGTTGAAGGGAAAATAAAACACACTATTTAGGTATAGTTAAATCCCCCTCCCCCTTTTCGAGACCTTTTCTGTTGTGTGAGTACTTGGATTTGACACACCAAAGCATAAGAACGTTAGGTTTTTTCTTCTCTGACTTTTTCAGTATGGCAATGACTGTTGTAAGGCTCATTCACTACATGAAATAAAAAATGATGAAATTATTTAATACAACTTTAGAATTTTTATTGGTTTAGGGAACCTGATGCTTTATCTAATAATGGTTTATTTCTGTAGCAGTACCTTGAAAGGTACCATTCTGATTTCTGATTATGAAAATTTACAAATTCATGTATTTGGACTTCATGATTTCTAATACCTACTTCTTTAGGTTTTGGAAAGCTATGAGCGTGCTTACAGCAATATGGTCCGTGTTCAGCAGCTTTCAGAACTCGAGGAGGTTCATTCTACATACATTTTTAGATTTTATTTGCTGCTTTTAGCTGTTCTTTTCTGTAAGCAAGAAGGATACTTGGGAATCATCATTTATTGTAGGTCATAGATTACTGCACTCTCCCTGTGGTAAACCCAGTTGCTGAAGGGCGGCGTGCCCTAATTCGCAATATGTGGACTCAGCGGATACAGGGAGCAAAACGTAATGTCGAGGTAAATTATTAACTTTGGAAAAGTGTTTACCATTGTCTGAATGGATATTGCTATTGCTACACCATGTATGATTTTTCTATGTCAAATATTATGAACCTATTATCGGGGGAATTGAATTGAAAGAAAAAGTTATTTTGTGTTTTTATTTTTAATACCAGTTATTTTCCTTTAATGTAAGGATATTCCAATTGTTACTTCAGTTTGAGTGTCCTATTCTTCAAGGTTGTCTTGTAGGGATGTGAAATTGAACCTTATTTTCTATGGAATCCCATTAGGCTCTTTTATTTCTCAAGGAATCTCTTTGTCTGCCCTGCCACTCTCCCCTCTTTTTATTGTAGCCTTCTTGTTTTGCTCTAGCTTTACATTTTTTGGGCTGCATAGATCTGCATTGGAAGATTTAATAGTTTAGATTTCAGTTACGATGGCACCTCAATCTATACCTTGCTGACAGTTGTATTATGACATGCGTCGCTTTCTATCAAACAGCTTTGTATGATGGTGGTAATCTTTTGTTGTGACCAAGTGGCAATTGAAAGGGAAGAAGATAATTCTGCCAAGAGCTATCAGTGTAAATCAGCAATTTTGATGATGAGTCATCAGAAATATCTTGGATTAAGTAGTTAGATTGAGGGGTCGTGGGTTTCCAACTGATGTTTCTAGTTAAAATTTAGCAGAAAGCTGATTGGTTTGGAAGAGGATGACAAAGCTGCCTTAATTTTTTCGTAATTTGTGGTTGGTTGTTCATATCTGACAGGAAACTGTGTACCAATGAAGAATGGGAGATACGTGTCTCAATTAATCTTCAAATAGACAAGTATTAACTCTTATTGTCATTGTTTGTCAAATCAAAAAATGTTTTTGTTGCTAAAGTTATAACATGAAGAGTTTTAGATGGTGGAGCAGGGGTTTTAGGGAATTCTGATTTGTGTTCTATGGCTGTATTCATATGATATGGTAGAAACAAATGTGAACACTTTCATTATGTTTCCAAAGTATTTGCATTTACTTAAGTGGAATGAGTTTGGTGTTTATTTATACTCTCTCCCCTGCAATGTATCAAATGCTCCTCATGCTTGTGAGTTGGTTCCTTGTATGTTCAAATATGTAGGTCTGGCAAGGTCTTTTGGCTGTTAGAGCTCTTGTTTTACCTCCAACAGACAACATTGAAACCTGGCTCAAGTTTGCTCTTATTTGTCGAAAGAGCGGAAGGATTAGTCAGGCTAGGTCTACCTTAATTAAGCTCTTACAGGTCTCTACTGCTTGCATTTTCTGAAGCTTCCAGAATGCAAAATCACGTTTGTTTTCTTACTTTGAATTTGTTCTGAATGTTACATAGTATGATCCGGAAACATCTGCTGAAAGTGTAAGATATCATGAGCCTCAAGTAATGCTGGCTTACTTGAAATACCAATGGTCGCTTGGAGATGATCTTAAGCGAAAGGAAGCATTTGCCAGACTGCAGGTATATCCACTCTGCCAAGTGCACTTATCCTTGTTCTAGCCTTTCTTGCATTATCTAATAAAATAAGTACATCTTTCTGCAGCATTCAGTACTACTCATTTCTAAGTTACATTTTCATAGTAGTCACTTTACACGACTGACAAAATACTGTCACAGAATTTGGCTAGAGAGCTTTCAATCTCCCCAAATATTCAATCCATTCCGTCAACTACTTTGATGGGCGGTACAAGTGCAAATGTTCCACTGCTGGCCCGTGTGTATCGTAAACTTGGATCTTGGCAGTGGACACTCTCACCTGGATTGGATGACGATTCTATACAAGGTAGTTAATACTAAGAACTTGACATTTTATCCTTTTGCAGTATATTTTCCTATTTTTCATCAAATTACTTGGTTATTGGAGCGAAAAAAGGAGACATTGTTTTTGGGTTCTTAAATGATGAAGTTGTTATCAATTTTTTTCCTTGGTAAATGGTCATTTTTTGTAGAGATCCTTTCGGCATTTAGGAACGCCACTCAATGTGCGACAAAATGGGCAAAAGCATGGCACGCATGGGCGTTGTTCAATACAGCCGTCATGTCTCATTATACTTTAAGAGGCTTTCCAGCTATCACCTCTCAGTATGTTGTTGCTGCTGTCAATGGATATTTTCATTCAATAGCATGTGCAGCAAATGCAAAAGGTGTCGATGACAGTCTACAGGTATATTGACTGGAAAAAGGGTTATTTTAAAATTATGTATATACTAGATCATCTTTAGGCTTAATAATAGCACGAATTCTTTAATGATTGCAGTCATAATTTTCTTTCACTTTGTTTTCTTTGAGATCTGACCTTTTCTTTTTTACCTTATTAACTGCTGCTTGATGACTTTATGGAGCCTTTTTAAGCATTATTCTTTAACTCTGCTATTTTTTCAGGATATACTCCGCCTTCTTACCTTGTGGTTTAACCATGGAGCTACTGTAGACGTTCAAAAGGCCCTACAGATAGGGTTTGCCCTTGTTAATATTAACACATGGCTGGTTGTTTTACCTCAAATAATCGCTAGAATACATTCAAATAACCATGCTGTGAGAGAACTCATACAATCACTTTTGGTGCGAATCGGACAAATTCATCCCCAGGTTTGCCCTGATTATTTATGTTCTGCTTCAAAATTTATCATTTAAGTGTGTTAGCTGAGTAAAGTATAAACATTTTAAATCTTGCATTCCTCTGATTTGTTTACCTTACTATTTGGTAGTCCAAGGAAGAGTTGTTAATTTGCATTTATATGTGCTTCAAGTGATATGTATGTTATAGGAAGTTGTGGTTGAGGGTTCTTGTCATGGGAAATTGTATCATTGGGGTGAGAAAATGTTGCATATGAGTAATGAATGGAATTTGAGAGAGCAAAGAGAGGAATGAGAACTTGATGAGGCAACGTGGAGTATTTATAGTGCACACATGTGGATAAACAGGATGAGAGGATATGGTAGGATGCAAGACAAGGGGAAATGATACTGTGTGGGAAAATGGGAGAGTTCTGGTTGTTGGGTAGTAAGTATGAAAGCTAATGAGAGCTAAAACTGACAAATGATTTGAGGGAGTTTTATGGTGCAAGTTGGGAGTATGCAGAATGTGTTGTAACTAATAAGACAAGTCTGTAGCTGGACTTAAAAATTGTGCCAAGTATCCAGAATTAGTCAAGAAAAAAGGGGATGATCTTGTTATACTTAAATTTGGACAGCCTCAAAAACCATGACAAACTAAGCTTTTCCCACTGACCTCTAAATTATGATAGATGGCCAAAATTAGTTTCGAAAGGAAGAGAAAATTTTAACATCCTCTTAGTGCCTCCTTAATATGGCCTACTGGTCTAGCCTAATTACTTCACAACATTAATTAATAGTATTAATCTGAGATTAGTATTCCATCTCATGAGAGTAGCATTCTTCTAAATTTGGGATTATGGCCACCTTTCATACAAGACTAAGATCGTTTTAGTTATAATATTTGATGAATATAGTATAGCATGGAAAGTGTTGAAATAGGGAGTTCCAATAAATATTGAAAAAAGCACATCTGTTCAAACCCTGGGGGGAAGATGGTCTCTTTTTTTTTTAATTTTTACGGTTAGGTGGTGGAAATTATTGTTATTATTATTTTTTGTCGAACCTTGTGAGGGCTTTTGCAGTTCCTACGAAATTCTACTCAATCACTTGAATTTCACCTGTTTTGAATTGAATACATCAGTTTGTCTGTTGCATAGTATAATGCAAGAAACTAGATGCTGAGAACATCTTTACGTAACTTAATTGGAGCTCTTGTTGCTGTAGCTGCCTCGATTCAAATTGTTTTGAGCCTTTTCATTTGCTAGACTGATTTAATTCTTGTTACAGGCTCTTATGTACCCTCTTCTCGTTGCATGTAAATCCATAAGCAATTTACGCAAAGCAGCAGCACAAGAAGTGGTTGACAAAGTGCGTCAGCACAGTGGTGTACTTGTGGATCAGGTAAACTAATTAAAATAAGTTTATATTTTACTTTCTTTATTATATTTCCCTTAGCTTTTTGATCTATAAGTACATGTGATCTTTACACAGGCACAACTGGTTTCAAAGGAACTACTCAGGGTTGCAATACTTTGGCATGAATCATGGCATGAGGCACTAGAAGAAGCTAGTCGTCTATACTTTGGTGAACATAACATTGAAGGAATGCTGAAAGTCTTGGAGCCATTACATGAGATGCTTGAGCAAGGGGCTAGGAGGGACACTACCACCATAAAAGAGAGAGCATTCATAGAGGTATTCTTTTTATTTCTTTGCTGTTAGCGAGCTTATCTCCCACCCAGGATTTGATCAGTAACTAATGCATATTCTGCTCAATCTATGGAATTCTAGATCATATTATCACCATTAATAGTGAATACTCCCAACCTAGTTGTCGTATACTTTTGGAGCTGTGAGCCATATTTTTTTTCTGATATATTGGAATCCACCTGGCATTTTGGGAGATTTTCAGTTTGTGTGCCCGTTTAATTCATTTTATTTTCATTGTATCGCAGGCATACCACCATGACTTGTCACAGGCGTATGAATGCTGCATGAAATATAAGAGAACTGGAAAAGATGCTGAGCTTACTCAGGTACAAAATGTTTAATGAATAAATTCTTGGATTTGAAATTTATTCCAGTCATTTCCAAGGTGGTCTTTTGGTAGGAGAAATTATTGTGCATTTTGTGAGCAATATTAATACTTGTGGTTGGGGGCAGGTTAATTCCCTAATTTTGGGGGTAACATTGCCTGTCCTTACCTGTGCTTGTATTCGGGGCAGGTTTGTCACCAACTTACGTGGAATCTCTTGCTTGAAGCTGTCTAGCTTTAGGCTTGTCCTTTGAGGTCTCCCTCTATTATAGATACTCTTTTGTCAAAATAGGGATGCTAATTAGAAAGAATATATTGGTGGTTCATCTGTTCCTTTTTGCCTGTGGGTTACCAGAAGCATGGGACATCTCCTAATTATTTCTTGAATTCATCAGGCATGGGATCTCTATTATCATGTTTTCAGGAGGATAGACAAACAACTTCAAAGTCTTACTACCCTGGACCTGCAGGCGAGTATCAGTCTATATTTCTTCACAATTCGTTAATGCAATGACTCATAACTTTTCATTGTACATGCTGCAGTCTGTTTCTCCTGAGTTGGTAGAATGCCGTGATTTGGAGCTCGCAGTCCCTGGGACATATCGTGCAGGTAAGCTTAATGGTTGTTTTACATGGATGTGTTGGTATAAATCTGAGTGGCCTAACTAAAAACAACCCATTTTTTAATTTTCAGAATTGCCAGTGGTAACCATTTCATCATTTGCACGTCAGCTTGATGTCATAACTTCCAAACAGCGCCCTCGGAAATTGACTATTCATGGGAGTGATGGTGAAGAGTATGCCTTCTTACTAAAAGGACATGAAGATCTTCGCCAGGATGAACGTGTCATGCAGGTATTTTCTGCTTTCTTGTCTGTTTCTTTTTTTGTATTTCACATTCATGCAAGTTGATTCTATGGTTCATGTGCTGTGTTTAGAGGCTTACATTGATTCTGCTATCTTGAGTAAAACTATAATTTACTGTTTTGCATAATTCATGTACTGAGAGCTGATATCCCTTGCTGGTCAAAATGTCAGCTTTTTGGCTTAGTGAACACTCTGCTAGAGAACTCTAGAAAAACTGCAGAGAAAGATCTGTCTATTCAGCGATATTCTGTCATACCACTATCTCCAAACAGCGGGTTGATTGGATGGGTCCCTAATTGTGATACCTTACACCACCTTATAAGGGAATACAGAGATGCCAGAAGGGTTTGTTGAAGTTCATCATATACTTTCTTTTAGTTAGCCCAACAATAATATGTTTGCTTATAGCTGGTGGCTTTATAGCGTAAAGATCACATTTAACTTTACACGTGCTTCATGGTTTCAGATCACTCTAAATCAAGAGCACAAATGTATGCTAAGTTTTGCACCGGATTATGACCATTTACCACTTATTGCTAAAGTGGAAGTATTTGAATATGCTCTAGAAAATACTGAAGGAAATGACCTGTGCAGAGTATGTGTGCTTAACATTCTTCTGTATCCTAGTATTATTCCTGTCACATTGATTGATTTTGAACTTTATAAATCTGGCTTTGGCTAGGTTCTTTGGTTAAAAAGTCGTACTTCTGAGGTGTGGCTAGAGAGGAGGACAAATTATACCCGAAGTTTAGCTGTAATGAGCATGGTATGTACTTTAACTTGTATTTTGGTCCATCCTTAATTACTGCAAGAGTCTGGCTGTAAAGGGGACTGCCACTGTTATTTTTTATTCAACAAATTGAGTACTGGATCCCTGTATACAATCAAATTGTCTTTTCTTTCTATGGTGATTAATGATAAAAGGTTTGGATTGCCACTTGTTTGTAGCCACATTGGCCTCATATAAACTGGAAAAGTAATCTAGTGTTTAGTGTCTTCATTTGTTTTTCCATAAATGGATTGATTATTTGTAAATTATCCCAATTTGGCAAAATGAAGAAATTTCAATGCAAATACATCTCAGGTTATATAGAAAGAGTTTGCTGTAAAACTTCAATTCCTGCTTATTTGTGCTAGTAATATGACATGCGATCACACAATTCTTCCTTTTAAGAAACTTTTTTAAATTAAAAGAAGTAGCAGAGTTGTTTAAATGTTAGAGAAAAAAAATGGAGCTTTTTTATCCATTTTTACTTTGAATGTAGTACAGTGGTATCCCAAGGCCACAGATGTATTTGGAGATCTTTTCTTAGATTGTAGGTCCGGTTATCTTCCTAAGCACATGTAGAAAGTAAAGTGTTGATATTATATTAGATATTGAGCTTCATTGTAAATCAAAGCCGTAACTTATGTTATACATAGTGATTGTGTCCTAATTAAAAGATTCTATATAAGTTGACGACAAATGGCTTTTTGTTTTTCAGGTTGGTTACCTCCTTGGCTTAGGTGATCGTCACCCAAGTAATCTCATGCTGCACCGCTATAGGTATAAAAACAACAGGAAGAAAGTGTATTAGTTATCAAAGATTTATATTTTATAGTAGTGATACTGTTTTGCAGTGGAAAGATCTTGCACATAGATTTTGGAGACTGTTTTGAAGCCTCTATGAACCGGGAAAAGTTCCCTGAAAAGGCATGTCTGATCAAACAATTGCCAAGTTATTTTTCTCATTGTTTTTGGGTTGAGGGGAAGGGGAGGGGGTGTTGTACCTTATCTCTGTACAAAACTATGGGATTACAATTTGTTAATGTCTGTTGTGTTATTCTTCATTTAGGTTCCTTTCCGTTTGACTAGAATGCTTGTCAAAGCCATGGAAGTCAGTGGTATTGAGGGCAATTTCCGTTCAACATGTGAAAATGTGATGCAAGTTCTCCGATCAAATAAGGATAGTGTTATGGCTATGATGGAGGTATGAACTTCTGGAATTTAAATTTTCTTGTCCTTTCCTTTTTTTTTTTTTTGCTCCAGTAGAGCTTTTGTAACAAGGGCAAGTTTGTTGATTGTTAATCGTGCTGTGGTGATCTTCACAATTATACTAAGAAAAATGAAAAGCAATTATGGTTCGGGTCTGGGTATACTAAGAAAAATGAAAAGCAATTATGGTTCAGGCGTGGGTCTTTTACAACAACGATAAATAATTGATAGGAGAATGTGTATCTATTCCATTTCTGCCTTTGCTGAAATCGCATTGAGAAGAGTGGTGTAACAGCACTCTGGTTGTCATTGTTGCCAATCCATTAACATGAAGGAAACATCTGTTTTTTTTTCTTTGTTTATGCATAAATTGGAGGAAGCTGACTTTCAAATCAACTGTTTTTCAGGCTTTTGTTCACGATCCTCTCATTAATTGGCGTCTTTTCAATTTCAATGAAGTTCCACAAATGTCAATGTTTGCAAGTACTCATGTCCCGGCTGTTGTAAACACTGAAGAAACTGCTCAAAGTAAAGAGCTCGCTCAACCTCAGCGGGGTGCACGTGAGAGGGAACTTCTTCAGGTTTTATAAGTTTTGCAATTTTTTATAACTGCAGTGTTACATGGTGGTGCTTAAAATCAATTTGATCACTCTGTAGGCTGTTAATCAACTGGGTGATGCTAATGAGGTTTTGAATGAGCTTGCTGTGGTGGTTATGGCTCGTATGAGTAACAAACTTACTGGACGTGATTTTTCCTCTTGCTCTTCAATACCCACCTGTTCTATCCAAAATGCAGTAGACCACAGCACGTTAATTTCTGGAGATAATCGGGAAGTGGAACATGGTTTATCTGTTAAACTGCAAGTTCAAAAGTTAATTATCCAAGCCACATCGCATGAAAATTTGTGCCAGAACTATGTTGGGTATGACCCTTTGCAATTTCCCGCTTCTTTCCCTTATATCTAGCATTTTGGTGCATGTATGCTAGATTTTTGTTAAGATAATTTAGTATTTTTTATTTTACATAGGATGTTGAAATGAAAAGAAGGAATAACTCTATATTTAGAGAACACCTGTTGGTCATTCGTTGGTGATGGTGTCAAGTAGGAATCGTAGATGATTTATAATCATATGTTTGCTGTGTGTCCATAACGTACATGAATACTCTCCTTCGACTCTCTTAACTTGTGATTGCCATTTTATTTGCTACAGGTGGTGTCCCTTTTGGTGATGGGAAGAAAAAAAAAATTGGATTATTTATGCATAACATGTACACATCTGTAATTTATGTAAATAGGTGTATTTTTTTTTTTTTTTTTCAATTTAACCCGTCTTTCTAGCCATGTGTAGGCATTTTAAATTAATAGAATTTGAGCAGTTTTCTCCTGCCAGTTTTTGGGTACGTTAGTCTGATTTAAGAGATATCTGTGAGGTTTGTAGAGATTCTAATTGGCCAGAGCTTAGATTTATAGACGTATCTTGAAATGCATTTTTGTTTTGTTTTTAGAGGCGAATCAGTTAAAAAAAAAAAGAGTACCTCACGTTCTGCTGAAATTTCCTAAAACAGCAGGATGTCTCACAAAGTCTTATTGGCTATAAAACGGTAACCAAAACCATCCCCATACACGTTACTGAATTGAGCAAGGCCATTATGATACCAGTCGGTAATTACAGAGGTTAAAACGAGTTCCAGGATTGACAGTTGGCCCATCCTTTCAGCTACACTTGCATGAAACATTCTGTACGATCAATATTTGCTCCGATATCCGACAACTAATTAGCAGGTCTCTTCCTGTACTTGCTCTGCACCAAGCTCAGTAAAAAGTCCGTAAAAATGTTCTCATAATCCGGCATTTTTCCATAACCTGAAGAACAGTACAAAAAATTTCTTTTAACGTCCAATGCTAATAAAAGAACGTGTTTGAAGCATGCATAGATAAAGGGACTCAAAATTTTATTATTATTAATAATATTACATTTTAACTCTGAAGAACCTCGTCAGAAGCTATGAATGACTGCTAAAGAGATGCAAGAGAAATTTCAGGCATATCTCGAGTTCCATTTATTAGACTGGAAATGCATTAATTCACAACCATCTTCAAGTTGTTATCTGCCCCATCAACTTATCTGAAATATTTCCCAGGTGTGGGCAAGCACATATATTTGAACGTGCCATCAAAGAAAATGATGAAACACTCGTCATCACATGCAACATACAATCTCCATATCCCAAAACACAATTTATTTTTCAATTATTCTCTGCTTCGTATCAATTTCCCTCTAAGGTTTCCCCAAAAAAATTAACTAAACCATTGACAAACAAATATTTCCCAGAAACCTCTAAAGATCAATTCTTATTATTTAACAGGTTTATATAGTGTACTGATGTAGAGCAAATAAGCCTAGAATAGGCATTCTTCCGAAACTTGCAAGAGTATCCTCCATCATCCACTTACCAGGAAAGTAATTAATGTCAATAACATAAAAGATGTCTCTTGTCCCATGCTCTCGGATCATATCTATATTGAACAACCGAAGGCCCTGCAAAACAAAAAAAGTATAACCAACTAAATTAACTAATTAAAATCATGTAACTCCATCCACCTAGCTTAATATGGTGAAATAAATAACTTGCCAGCCGGTGATGGAGCTCCTTTGCAAGCCTCTCCAGCAAAGGTTGTGGAGGAAGTTCTGCAACAGGAATGACATATTAGTGAAAGCACAACTGTAAATTACACCCATACAACCAGAAACATACAAAACCTTTGTAAGTGCTTCACTATAAAACCAAACAATAATTATAAAAGGTATGAAGGAAAATCTAATTCAAATTCCATATACAATGAGTGTAATATGCATATCATATATTAATCACTCACCAGTAACTCCAGGGTCCAAATCTGCATCATCATCAGAAGCCGCAGCAGATGAAACCCTTGTTAAAGGGAAAACACCAGCAACTTTTGCTAGCTTAGATTTGCTTACATTGGGCAGAGAGAAGCGCCTTACAACCTTAATTGCATCCCCAACAACATAAATTTTAAAAAGAACACCACCTATGATGAGACAAAGATAGATTAGTCTCAAATAATAATTAGTATGAAGATAGCTACAAAGGAAATGGTAACGTTAATGAATCCATTGCGACAACATACCATGATTAACAAACTCTTGCAGAACCAATGGAGGCTCAAGTTCAGACAGAGAGAACTGATCATATGCAAGAAACAGCTCATGTGACTTCGAGCTTCCATCCACTACTAGTGGTTTAGCAACTGAAATGATTAAATAAAACAGGATATTTATACATTTATGAACAGAAAAAACCATTAGAAATAATTATAATACTGAATCACAATCTACAAAATGAATAATAACACAAATTGGCATTAAATGCCCCCCACGCTTCATGCATATGGTCTCTTGGTAATATCTGGGTGTTCTTATCTAACAGCCTAATGTTGGTGATATGCTGATTTTGTACTATTAAAGGGACAAAAGGTGTCTAAGTTTTAAAACCAGACATAGAGGTCAACCACCACAGTCAAACAAATAGAACAGAAGATATACCTAAGGGCAATTTCAACCCAGCTTTAGTAACTTCATCAGGGATAGATAGAGGATCTTTTTTGATAACCATTTGTCTTGGAACACCAACTTTGCCTACATTAACAAATAGTCATTGCAAAAATTACCAAGCAACCATGTTTCTTACAACATCTTAAGTTCTGAACAAAATTTTAAAGGGAAAAAGTCTAAAAAATATCTCTGTAGTACAATATAGTGATACCACAATTACCACAGAAGTCCGACAAGTTCAAATCAACCACATCCTGGAGCATTGACTGGCGGTTGCGTAGATGTTGTATTGCATCTGGAGGATCAAGAACAGTTACTTCTGGATGTGTTTGTCTGTAGTCCTTCAAGAACAAAAAGGGGGAATGAAATGGGCTGCCTGCGCAAAGATATTCACCCAAAAAAAAAAAAAACAAGATAATAAAACCTAGGAAAAATTTTACAGCAGGCCACAACTCCTAAAGAGTTTTTTAGCAGTACCATTCGGCAAACAGAGGTGCTATTTGCTATAGCAAGATGAACGGCTCCTTCAAAGTGCCTGATGGAATTTCCCATTTCCACTATAACCCCTTGTGAGTTGCGGACCAAAAATATTCATTTGAAGGAGCAGGAGGACGTTAAATGTTATACCATCAATAAGGCCGAGGTCTAAAATCATTACCTATCATAGCACTGGGAAGCTGGATCGTTGGTCAGATGATTCAAACAAATCATCTTTTACTACTCGAAATAACTAGACAACTCTTTACACATTGTTCAGCACTAGAAGTCAGGACAAACTCCTATAGTTAAATATGATTTAAAGCTAAGTACATATCATAAAAATAAAGGTTCAAGATGAGATAGTAATAGTACCAGTCGAAAGAATTTTACAAAGCAAAAAACATGGGTGACAAAATGGCAAGAGATATGTTCCCATCAAATTGATCTACTTAACATATACCAGGTAAGAGTGTAAGGGGGGGCAAGATATAGATGTAAAAGATGAGGCCCCAAATAAATACCTGAATTAGAAATGGCAATATGAAAAGAAACTGCCAGCTAAATATTTTTTCAAGACATGCTTAAGGCAGGATAATTTTTGCCAGCTGTCCAGGCTCTGGCAGTAAGTTAACCATATGTGTGCTCCACATTGGTAAGTTCATAAAACTCAACAAGGATCAAGTACAGGTCAGCCACTCTAAAGGTCTTAGACTATGATTATTTGTAAAATATCTCCATCAGCAGGGACATTAAAAATGCTATGCAAAAGCATTCAGGCAGCAAAACTGCATACATAATGAAAAATTAAGCATAAAAAATGGCTATCACAAATTTTTATAATGAAAAAAATTATCAGGGGAAGAAGAACAAGTATTAAAGAAAAGACAAGTTGCCATCAATTTTAATTTTATTTTAGAACATGAACATTGGCCAAAGCCAGTTCCACAATTTTGATGAAATGTGGTTTTTGAATAGCTTGATACAATGAGCAATGTGCAACCAAATATGATTGCTGGAAATGCAGGATGAACAACCCAAATGCTGTTTGAAAATTTGAAAGTTCAAGAAAAGAAGCAATTTTGTCAAATAGTATATGTCAGAATACAATAAATTGTTTAAATTTTAGTCAAAAGGATAATGAAAATGTGATGTCTGGCCTACTCTTATTATTACGAAAGATTAGTTACAATTAAGCCAAATAAATATTCTCCAACCACATCAACGATGCTTACGAGACTTTGCAGAAAGAACAGAAATCTTTTTTTCTCAACCAAGACAGCCAATCCTACATAAGTAATCTAGAGTCATCGCAAAAAGAAAAATTCTCACTTTGTTCCAATCCTTGAGACACCGATTTCACAACTATCTGATCAAGATTCATGATGAGGTGATAGCAAGAATTCTGCACATTATGTCAGAAAAAATAAATTTTGACATTACACAGATTTGTTGTTCAACCAACCAGAACCAGTCTATATTTAATCTCCAACCAGGAATGTTTAACACCAATTCACAGCAAGAGTTGTAACTCAAGAAAATGCAGCACCACATATACAATTCCTTGTAAAATGTAAAATTAATAAATACAAGGATGATCTTGGCAGGACAAACCTGAATAATCTCGCACCACTCTTTTCCCAACAACTGGAAGGAGCATTAGGATCATCAGTCATTTACTTGATAGTTGAGAAAATATTTGCAATAAATACAGAGAAGAAATAAAACTAAGAATTTTAACCTATAATCTGTCTATGAATTCAAAATCATTGCAGAAAGGACAAATTACACAACTCCTTCAACCATTTCATAGGGATAATATGAAGGAGTCTTAGAGAAGAAATCATACTAACCTTGTGTAAAATAATGTCAAAAGGACCTTGATCTGATAGTGGCCTGTTTAGATCAATGGCTACAAACAATATCCCTTTGTTGCTGCAACAAGCATCAAGATATTCTAATGATAATTCTTGAATGTCTTAAAGCTTATGGAAACTTTTAGAACTCTAAAACTCTTTCTCAACACAGAATGCACCAAGAGAAACATCCAATAATTTCTCTTTTTTTTTTGTTCCGGAGACAATGGCAATTTGTTAAATCACGTGCCTCCATAAGAGATTACAATTTAAGGCCAAAGAATCCCTTCCACTAATTATTATACAAAATTCAGAATTAACAAATTTGAATTCTTTGGAACTTTTCATGGATATAAATCTGGCATAGATAGATGACCTTTAGAGCAATGTTTGGCATATTGCATTCAAACAAGAAAGAAAAAATGCCACCATCGATAAAATACTATTAAATACAAATGGATGTGAAAGTCAAGCTTTGAGAGTCCACCACAGTTTTAAGTGACAAATGTAATCTATGAACTAAGTTAAGTGACAAATGTAATCTATGAACTAAGTTAAGTGACAAATGTAATCTATGAACCAAGTATCGGAGCAAAACATCCTATTATTGCTAATTTATATGAACAGTGTCTGATAAAAATAAATAAAGAATGCAGAAATTTCATGATTAATAAAGTGAAAAAAGGATAGTGTACCATCGGATGCTCGACAACATTTGACATAGGTTAACAAGAGAAAGTGCCATGCAATAATTGACAGAACTGAAAGAAAATCAGATAAATAAATCTTCTTAGTAAAGAAATGAAGAAAACTTGGTCTAATTTGATTTTTTTAACTACAAAAAGAGCAAAAAAGATTGACTTTGTATTTCTCCCTAACAACTAATCCGAATGGTATACGAGGTGGAATATTCCCAATCTAGAAAATCAAGATAATTTGCCAAAACTCTTGTCCTCCACAAGTGAAATTGGCATGTTAGGTCAAGCAAAAACAGTTGCAAAAACTTGATTTGCTTGGATCATCTTTGTACACAAATAATTTTAGCACTATCAACATATGCCGTATCCCCTGCCACCACAAAATCTGGTTTTTTGGAAGCATCACAGATAAAAGAAAAGGTCAACTACAACCCAACTCAAAGCGCATTAAAATTATAATTCATGACATACATCATACATGTTCATACAAATGAATATACAAACACACCATATAGAAGTGACTAAAAGCAAATGCAATAGTAGCAAGATTACACAACTAAAACAAGAAAGGCCAAAGGCATTATTTACATCAATATAGATATAAAAACAAAGTCAAAGATATAAAAATGAAAAGTGATGTGGATATTTGAGTAATGAGTAATATACCGAGCCAAGCGCTCGAACTTGGGTTTCAAGAAACTATTTTTCTTCTTCAATGTCAAGGCATACCCAACAACATGCTTTTGCTCCTCTTCCACCCCATCTTCTCCATCATAAATTTCCCCGTTCAACCTCATACCCACTTTTTTAACACCCTAAACAACAAAGATATCTTCTTCTATTATCTTTTTGGTTTCTGGGTTTTTCTTCCCTTTGTCAAAAGATAAAAACTGTTTTTTTTCTTTCTCTATTTTCCTTTTTTTTCTCTCCAGCAGGAAATGACACCAAAAAAAAAAAAAAAGAACCAAGTTTTTGTAACCCTCTCTTTCTCAGTTATCTACAACTAAATGTATATATATCTATGAAATGGGAGTTTCAAAACTGAAAGTATCAAATACTAAATAGATTGGGGATTGGAATTTTGAAGGGAATATTCAGTTTTGCAAAAGCAAGAGGCAAAAGATCGGAGTTTGAGGGAAAGGAAAGAACTTTGAGCCCATAGATTTTGTGCATAAGAATTGGTCTTTGTTTATATATATAGAGATGTTAGCAGCAGAGGATGGTTTGGTTTGGAAATTTTAATTCCACTTTTCTTTCCCATTTTACCCTCCTAATTACTGCAATTTTTTGTGAACAAACACCTTAAAAATCTTGAAAATGAAATTTCACTTTTGGGAATTTCCTTAAACATATTATCGCTTTGGAATCAGGACACGGATTCAACGATCCAACCAACAGTTTAGGCCAATTTTGATAACTATTCTCTCTGCTACAAGATTTGTCATTGTACCAGTGAGGCATGAAATGCAAGTAAAGAAAATCAATGACAAGGACAGTCTAGAATTGTGGAGATGTCCATCCAGTTAAGTAAAAGGAAGATCGGCATGACAAATATATGTTATAGGTATAACTTATAAATGAAGGAAAATGCCTTGTCAAATATGCCGAGAATATTCTTAGATGAGTTAGGCCAAATTAGAGATAATCCAATTCTAAGTTATTAAATCTTAAAAAGTTTCTAAAAATTCAATGACTTTTGGATCATCCAAAATAGTAATAATAGTAGTAGTAGTATTAGAAGGCAGTAGCTAGCTAGCTAGAGTCGAGTCAAGACCTTTCCAAAAGTAATTTTCTAAATATATTTATAAAGTATCTGATTCTTTTATCCAGTATCTCCCACGGGCGACAGTTTGACTTTGTTTTTATTGCTTGTTTCAGTGATGATAGTCCTGCAATTATTTTTTTTTCTCCTCCTAATTTATATATATATATTGCAATTTTGTGATATATGCCTATTTGTTTTAGAGTAATTAATATTAAAAATATAATATTTCTTTTAATTATGTGACTTAATTAGAAAAAAACTTACATAAAATTTTTTAAGTAAAATTCGTAAAATTTTTAATTAAAAATAATTAAATAAAAGTTAATATGAAAAATTAAAATTAATAGATTAAAAGTTGTTATTATATAAATTAAATATGTAAATTTAAAAATATTTGAAAAAATTTATATATATTTTTTTGGATTTATTTTTTTAGTAAAAATATTATTAAAATTTTTATCGTTAAATAAATATCGATTAAATTTAAATTATAAATAATATTTTTAATTATTTTTTTATATATTATTAAATTTTATCAATCAATTAATTTGAATTTTGTATTAAAATTTTTATTAAATTATTTTTTAAAAAATTCATAAATTTTATTTAAAAAACTTCATACATATTTTTTCCCTTAAATTAATACTAGATTAAAGGAAAACCCCATGGCATGTACTGTCACCGGGAGGATATATAAAGTTGTTTGGTGAATGATATATATATTTTGATAAAATAATTCTACCTAATCCCCGTTGGATGGTGGCAGACAGTATCTAATAATGTTTTTCATGTAGAAAACTATATATGCAGATGTAGCAAAGGTTGGATGGGAATCGATCTTATCCAAACCTTCCATTCCTCCAAGTCCCTAAATAGAAAAAAAAAAAAATCATTCAGCCAATTAGGAGACTTGTATTCCCAGCCAGTCAAATGGGATGGATGACGATTAAATTAAATTTAATGATGACTTAAACACGGATTTTTTAATACAAAAGGACGCAAAGGATAAAGAGAGAGAAATTGTAAGCGTTGGTGATTGAATTTCAATCTCATAAAATTTCGTCTTTTAAAAGATATCCGAAATATTTGAATTAAACACGATATTATTTAAACACTAATTTCAGGGTCATATAGTCTTTAGTAACTGTCTACAAAGAGATGAGGATCCTTTTTATATAAACAATTATAACTTATTCAAGATTTATTAATTTTTATTAGACATTAACCCTGTAACACACATCAAATCTTATCTGCATGCAGTGTTTCTTAGAAGTGTTGATTTAGTGGAAGAACATAAATATAAAGTCATCATACTTCCAGCACAATCCTTTGGATTTTTTTGTAAATGGTAGTCATTTAATTATGAGTTAACTGTTGAAAAAGGAATGAACACGTGAAAAATATATAGGGAATCTTTGGATTCCCAAAAGAACTAAAATGTTTTTGTTTTTGTTTTTTTTTTCTTTTCTCTTCTAAACTAGTCTGAAACAGAAGAGAATATGGCCTCCAACGTGGTGGCTTTTTCTTTCGCCTAATGATGGAAATGGAAGAGCTAACAATAGCATCATGATACATGTGCCTCAAATGTTTGCGTTAGGGCCACTCGTCTTCCATGAATCATGATGTCTCATCATCAATATTGAAGCATGAAATTTGTTTAGGGTTTCACAAGTATCAGAGAAATATGTGATCCAGAAGCAAATAAACTTTTTGGTTTTACAACCCAATTCTCTTCACACTAAAGTTGTGATCGACTTTCAATGCAATAAAGACCAATCCACTAACATCTTCTTATGCACTAAAGACTTTTACTTTAATACATGCATATCGAATATTTTGTCAGAATTTTGGTTTCGGGCAAGGATTGCAAAACAAAACATGCTTCATTTGAAATAGCTTTCAATTGGGCCATTTCTAGAATACAAATTACTAGTAGTGTTGTACAAAGCCTCTGGTTTCGCATTTACTTTAGAATCATACAAAGGAAGCATGAGGCCACATTTAACATGGGTACAGAAACAGCTCTGATTGTAATGGCAGTTGTTCACATTTGATTTTGAGAAACAACTAAAAGTCTTATACTACATATATATATATATATATATATAATACTTTTATTTAAGTTATGTTACTATATTTCACTAACGTAAGAGATATATGCAAGTAATATAGTAATAAAAAATTACAAGCTTACAAAATCATAAATTTTATTAATTTATAAACAAAAGTATAAAGAAACAAAATATATCAAATAAATAATTTTATCTAAAATTGTGAGCAACGTTTTTTTTAAAGAAACAAAATCTTCAAGAATTGAATCTGAATTAAATGTCTCATCAATATCTATTTCTTTGTTGACAATCAAGTTATTTGTAAAAAACATATCTTCCATCTTGTTTCATTGTCTTATTTTGACAATCTTCATAACTGAAAATAAATGCTCACTAATTATTGTAAAACATTGGAAGAGTTAAAACAAGTTTGATCAATCTATTTATGATATAATATACTTTTGATTTTCCTATTTGTCAAAACAAGGTACAATTATGATAAACAATACAAATTTTGCAATTTTAGATCATTGTACAAATCATACTTAATGTTTCAGCTGAAATTTCAAATTCAATATCTTTTACTTAATAAAATCAAGAAGATAATATTTTTCTACAAAAATGCAAATATCATCAATATTAAAAGACTTATACTCTTTTCTTAGGTCCCAAGCATAGCTAAGTGTTAAAAAATCCATTACTTGTTCACTAAACCTATTGTTTAGCTCTTGTAATTAAAAATCAATTACTTCATTGAATATGTCAAAATAATAATGATATTCCATAATGATTTGACTTTTTAGGTTGACTTCAATCTTAAAAATATTGAGCATTCAACTCAGGAACACTCAAATTATGCTTGTCTAAAAATAATATCACATTGTCAAGCAAACTATTCCAACCATCTTCTCTCAATTTTTGAATCACCATCTTTACACTTGAAACCAAATGCATAGCATTCAAAATGTATTGAGCTTTTTTTGCAAAGTTTGGCATAGTATGTCATTAATGCCCATGATTTCTTTCATCAAGTGCAACATAAAAATAAATTCAAATGATTGAATTAACTTCGATGCAATACTAGCATCCATTCATTAAGAATAAATGGATCTTTTTCTTTTAATATTATCAAGCACTAGACATGTTGCATCAAACATTGTTATAAGACTATATATAAAGTAAAATTGAGAATCCCAATAAGTATTTCTAGCTCATTTTAATGTGCCTATCGGATTGACACATTTTCTAATCTCAAGGTCATCAATAATTATCATATATGCAATTTTAACTGCTTGAACAGCTTTGTAATTCGTATAATGTTTGCATGAGACATTAGCAAAATTGACCATGAATGTCAAATTATTGAAAAGCTCATGAATAGAATGTACCTCTCTAAATGTAGCAATAAGAGCCAATTGGAACCGATGAGTTAAGCAATGCACATAATAAGCAAAAGGACAATTATTAAAGAATAATGCTTACAATCTTTTCCATTCCCCATGTATATTACTAGCCCCATTGTATCCTTGACCATTAATTTTTTGAATATCAAGACTATGATGAAAAAGAATAACACATATTTCATTCTTAAGAGTTAATGCAAATGTATACTTAACATGAGCAAGATCAAAGAAACATTCTCTAATAAAGCCATTTTTGTCAACAAATCTCAAAACAAAAGTCATTGTTCGTTTTTGAATTCATCACTAGCCTCGTCAATAATAATGCAAAATTTTGAATCTCTAGTAACTTCACTAATTTTGTTTCGTACATTATTAGCACGAACATTCAAAATCTCTTTTGTAATCAATAAGTAATATACTTGGTTGATTTAAGAGCATTTCCAACACAACTTTCTTAAAATTATCATTATAAAAAGCCAAAAGTTTAACTAACTCAAGAAAATTTTTCCAGTTTTTTGAATTAGGTGTCTCATCATGACATCTAAAAATACAAGTTTGAAATGCAAGCCATCAGACAACATATATAGAAGTCTTGACTCATAACTTGTTATCCAAAATTTACTGTGAACTTTATAAAAGCATTACTTTACTAATGTGCCCAAACTATTTCATCGAATCTACACAAAATCTCATTGCATTATTATATGGTAAACAGGGATCATCTTCAATATGATGAAAAAAAATACAATTTTTCCTAACATTAACTTTTTTCCAACATGTAAATCCTTTAATAGTGAAAACATTCGGATCAAATCGCCCATTGGATTTTATGTTAAAAAAGTAATATGACAAATAATATGCAGCACCTTTTGTTGGAGAATACTCAAGCCAAGAAGAAAACTGAGCAAACCAAGATTATTGAAAACATTTATAATATTTTTCTAAGTTATATGGGTAACTGAAGAATGAATTTGATATAGACTTGCTTTCAAGTAAACTCGTTGAATTTCATGCTATTGCTTAACTAGATGTTTCCACATCGGTCAACGTAACCAAGGATCACATTTTATAGAAAGAGTGTTAACTTTTTCACCATGAGAGATTAACTAGAACTTTGGTGCTCAAGCTTGAGGGATTTGAATGGTATATTACTTTATAAATTATCATCATTTTAAAAAAAATGAGTCTAACCTTCATAAATTATAAGACTTGCAATTATATAAATTTATTAGTTTAATTTTCATAATAATTTTTTTTATTTTCTAATAAAATTTAGAATTTATAATACTTATTTATAAATTATAAAACAAAAACATTACTACAACAATATTAAACTTTTAAAGAATAAAATGACTATCTAATTTATTTACATAAATTTTCAATCAACTATATGAAAGTAAACTTTCTTATTAATTCATTTGATAATTTAAAATTAAAAATTTTATATAAATAAATCAATTATTAAATTATATTTCAATCAAATATGACATAACCCAATTAACACTTAGTTTTAAAAGTTAATTTGGTTTGGCTTGAAGCATGAAATTTGTTTAGTACAAGTATAAGAAAAACATGTGATCCAGAAGCAAATAAACTTTTTGGTTTTACAACCCAATTCTCTTCACATGAAAGTTGTGATCAACTTTCAATGCAATAAAGACCAATCCACTAACATCTTATTATGTGCTAAAGACTTTTTACTTTAATACATGCACATCGAATATTTTGTCAGAACTTTGGTTTTGGGCAAAGATTGCAAAACAAAACATGCTTCATGAGAAATATCTTTCAATTGGGTCATTTCTAGAATCATACAAATTACTAGTAGTGCTATACAAAACTTCTGTTTTTGCATTTACTTTAGAATCATACAAAGGAAGCATGAGGCCACATTTAACATCGGTAGGGAAACAACTTTGATCTTAGTGGCAGATCTTCACATTTGATTTTGAAAAACAACTAAAAATCTTGTTATATATATATATATACACACTTGATTTGAGTTATCTTACTATATTTTATTAACAGAAGACATATATATATATATATAAGTAATATAATAACAAAAAATCACAAGTTTACAAAATCATAAATTTTATTAATTTATAAACAAAAGTATAAAGAAATAAAATATATCAAAGAAATAATTTTATCTAAAATTGCATGTGACATTCTTTTAAAGAAACAAAATCTTCAAGAATTGAATATGAACTAAATATCTCATCAATCTCTCTTTCAACGTTGACAATCAAGTTATTTGTAAGAAAAACATCTTCCATCTTGTTTCGTAGTCTTATATATACAATCTTCATAATTGAAAATACATGCTTACAAATTACAATAGACACTGGAAGAGTTAAAATAAGTTATCAATCTATTTATGAAATAATATACTTTTTATTTTTTTCATTTGTCAAAACAAAGTACAATTATGATAAAAAAGACAAATTTTGCAATTTTACATTATTGTGCATATTATACTTAATGTTTCAGCTGAAATTTCAAATTCAATATCTCTTACTCAGTAAAATCAAGAAGATAATACTTTTTCTGCAAAAATACAAATATCATCAATATTGAAAGACTTAGGTAGTGTTTGGTTTCAAAAAATAGAGTCACTTTTTGTTTTTATTTTTTTGAAAAATGAAAAACATGAGTAAAAATATGTTTGGTAATTGAAAATGAAAATATGTTGAAATATAAAAACAAAAAAAAATTGTTTTCAATTGTAAAAATAGGGGATATATATTACTTTTTTTCTTGTGTTTGCAAGTTATCATATTTTAACACTTTTTAATATTATTAATTAATAAATATATATTATATTTATAATTAGATATTATTAATAATAATATCATTTAATATTTTATTTATTTTCTTATTTTGTATTTATAGAAAACAATTTTTGTTTTCATTTATCAAATAATTTTTTAGAAAACAAAAGAAAATAAAAACAATTTTCTAGAAAATGAAAACAAAAAATAAAAAAAATATATTTTTTGAAACCAAGTAGACCCTTATACTCTTTTCTTATGTCCCAAGCATAACTATATGTCAAAAGATCTATTACTTGTTCACTAAACATATTGTTTAGATTTAGGGACAACAAATCAACCTGAAACCCTCAGGTTCCAACACGACTCGATCATTTAGGGTCAATTTTTTAAAAAAAATGAGTTTCGAGTTGGGTCGGGTCAAGTCAATTTTATTTTTTTTAAATGTCAGATTCAGGTCGAGGTCGGTTTATATTAAACTTGACCTGACTCGACCGAAAATCATTACTAAAATACCCTTGCTATATATATATGTAATTTTTTTTAGGGTTTCTCATTTCTTTCGATCATTTTGTCTAACTTTCTCGATCTCTTCGAAGTGTCTCATCCACCCAACCCACATTTCTTCCTCCATTAGTTTTCATCCATTTCCTTCTAATTTTTCCTTTATTTCAGCAAAGAAAGCCTTCAGGCCAAAAACAAGAAAGTCAACGAAACAAGAAAGAAAAAAAAACAGGCCAACTATTAGTACCTAGGAACGACCGTTCCCCTTTCTGAGAAATAAAAACTATAACAGCTAAGCCTTCCCTTGAGTAATCTCCGTTAGTGCCAGCAGTTTTAAGGTAAGCCAAAGCCATCTTCTTTACTATGTCTTGTTTCATCTTTTTTTTTTTTTTTTTTTTTTATACTTTTTTTGCTCTGCTTTTGTTTATGGCTACAAGAAAAAAGTGAAGAAAGAAAAAAATAATTGACAATCGAGGTTTATAGATGTATAACAATGAAAACCCATTTGCCCAGGTTGGTTTCGGCACGTGGGTTTTAACGTTCATGTTCTTCTATAAAGGTTAGCCATATGTTTTTGTGAAAAAAAATTATTCTTTTCCATTTTTATAAACATTTCTTATCAATTGTTTGTTAGTTAATATGTTTTTTCTTACTTTTTTTTGTAGTTGTTTAGTATGTTTAATCAAAATTAAATGGAGTTGCATGTTAATTTTCACTAAATAATGCACAAGTTTTCTTAATTGATTTCATTTTTTTGTATACTATATGTTTGAATGAGATTGTTTAGTATTATGTATTGATAGCTATATGTTCTTGGGATCGTTTAGATTGGTTTTATGTTGTTTTTTATCTGTTCAATCGACATGTGAACATGTACCTTGGCATTTGAATATCATTATCCACCTGCTTTTGGTTCTTGCTATTGGTAATTTAGATTATTAAAAATATAAATGTTGTTATCTATTTTAATTGTAGTCATAAGCTTCATGCTTAAATTAAGGGCTCATAAGCATACGCAAAGGAAAATAAAAAGCTAAGAAATAATTGCCATGGAAGGCATACCTGTACCATATTATTAGCAAGATCCAACATCCAAAACCCAATAACGAAGACAAAGGCTGCTCTTATTCCCGTACCTTTAAATGTACTGCATTATATATAGCCTCTGCATAGTCAAAACTCGTCATGTGCTGCAATGGTTTTAAACTCCTGGAGCTGTGGCCTGTCTTGTTAAGCCCATGGCTTCAAGACATCCTCTGAAAGATTCGATACAAAATATTTTGAGCTAGGGTAGTTTCAGTTATTAATAGCACACATGCTATTAAGTTAAAAGAATGCTAGCTGATCCAACATTAGTGAGCTGACTGAAAAATTACCAAGCAAACCAATAGTCAAGCACGTAGGTAAAGCTTTACCTTTAAAAAAGAGGCATGTTGTTGTACTCCCTTATCTCTAATTTAAATATTTAAAAATAAATAATAAAATAGCCAAGATAATTAATATAAAGAAAAGTAGATATGGAAGTTTGTAATTCCATTTACAGCAAAAAATAAAAAGCATGATAGAGCTCTATTAATTAAATTCAATATCAACAGAAAATAAAAAGCATGACATAGTTTATGCCACGTGGCATGGCAATTTGCAATAAGGGTTGGTGCTTCATTTTTTCGTTAATTTTCATACATTTTTTGTATAAACAATAATTAGATGAACAAGAACAGGAAAGAAAACCTACTCTTATTCCTCTAATTAAGTTCTTGGATGAAGTACTTTATAAATGCGTTTCTTTGTAGTAAATTTTTGTTCATTAAATTAATGAATTAAGTTCAATTTAATCTGCAATATCTATTGATATTCCTCGTGTTTGGAATCATCGAGAATGGATTCAAAGTTTTGAAAAGCTCTTGGATGCCGTCAATGTTCTCATGTGAGAGTTTAAGATATTTATGGTCTATCCTTCATTCTTTTCTTACTACAGCATCTATTTGTAGTTTTCAGTGCATATTTCAAAATAATCATTCTTATTATATGTTGTCTACATAAAGTGAAAGTATATTTTGCTCTTTGCACTATTCTAAAATGGCAATCTTATCCTAATTTTTTTGTTCTACTGTTGGAACTATATTTTTAGTCAAGTTTGTGGTAGTAATAGTTCATGTTGATTTATAACATATGCTTAGTAGGTTGAGTAACATGTCTTTTACAGATACATTTATATGGTATAACTCTTGGAGGCTTTTTAACATAACTTTTTGCTCAACATCATCCAAAATGAGTTAAATCCTTAATTCTATCAAATACATTTTGGAAGACAAGCAGTTTTGCAGTGGCACTGCCTTGGGCACCTATGTATATCTTCACATTTCTTATAATCAACTCTAGGCTTCATTTGTTGGATTTTGTATATCACTAATTCTTTGCGTAAGATTTACCTCTTACTGGGCTATCAATTCATCAGCATTTTGAAATCAAATGACTTCATGAATTCAGTTTAGTGCGGCATCGAGTTAAAACAAATTTCTTTGCAATGAGTCAATTCCCTATTAACTAACCACTTGCAATTACTTGTATATATGCATTTCTTGGGTGAAAGGAAAAGTATATTCATTTTGCTTTCACATATATTTTTCTGCATAAACTAGTCGTTCCCATGGTATAAATTTACTTATAGCTTTACATAGTTTCTTGGCTTTTTAAGTTTGATAAGACAAATGAAGACATTTTAACTTGTTTTATATGTTAATTAGCGTCCTTATTTGGCTAAAGGTGCATGCTAAGTTGTACATGGTAGGATAATCTCTTACTTTTTTTTATGGAATGAACTTTTCTAATTTTCTTTATACTTAGATTCTAAGTTTGTTTTTCAATTGTTTCAATAGAATTATTTGTTAACAAACCTTTTTATTTTGGTTTTATATAGTTAATTTATTCAGTTGTTTATTTGTTAATATCAAGAATAATAAATCTAATTTTTCTTTTTTATAAATGAAGTTAAAATGTCTAATTTGGGAGATAATTCATGTTCCTCAACACCTCCTACTTCTACCTCACATCAATCACCAATTCAGCAAACTCTCATTCTAACATCTAATGAAAACGCAACTCTATCATTAAGTGTGACTAACAAAGGTGCTAAAGTTGATGATAGTGGGTATAACTTAAGTAAGCTAAAATCAGAAGTATAGAAACATTTTAAAAAAGAGAAGATCAATAATGAATGGAAGGCAATATGCAATTATTGTAAGAAAAAACTTAGTGGTGCTTCTAAGAATAGGACCAAGTCATTTGCGTGAGCATTTAGAGAGGTACAGCAAGCGATTTCAAATGGATATTCATCAACAAGTGCTAGTAGCAAATCAAAGAAAGACAGATGAAAAAGTAACACTAAAAAACTTTTTCTTTGATCAAAATGTCATAAGGGGGGAGCTTGCCAACATGATAATCATGCACGAATATCCCTTATCTATGGTTGATCATATATAATTCAGAAAGTATTCTTACAGTCTCCAACCTTTGTTTGCTATACCTTTTCGAAATATTATAAAAAGTGATATTTTGAAGATTTTCAAAGAGAAAAAGGTAAAAATAATATCCAAGTTGGAAGCTAATGAACGAAGAATTGCTATCACAATTGATATGTGGACTGCTGATCACCAAAAAAGAGGATACATGCTATCACTGCTCATTACATCGATAATTAATGAAACTTACAAAAAAGCATCATCAAGTATATTTTATTAAATTATCTTATTTTAATAGCGTTCATTTTTTATTAAGTAATTATTATTATTGAATTAATATTAAATTAGTGTAAATAATTGATTGTTTAATTAGGTTTTAATATGTGCTAACTCCATATACGAAAGAGATCATTGCTTCAAGTTTGATGAAATGTTTCTATAATGCCCCCAATCCCACATTGGAAAAATGTGTGGATAAAAAATGATTTATATGTAGAGACTTAATCTCAAACTTGTGAGAGACTTTTTGTAAGATAAAATCATGAGATCTTCGGATCAAAATGAACAATACCTCGCAGGTTGAGAGCGGCTCTTCATAAATGGTATCAGAGCGATCATCAGTTGACGACCGTGAGAGTCATTAAGTGCTACACGATGGTTTGGTGTGATCTTGATCTTATGGATGGACTCGACTTGATAAGGACATCAAGCATTAAAGGTGGAAAGATTGTAACGCCCACAATCCTACATTAAAAGAATGTGTGAATAAATAATGATTTATATGTAGAAACTTAATCTCAAACTTGTAATGTACCTTTTATAGGATAAAGTCGTGAGATATTCATGTCAAAATAGATAATACCTTGTAGGTTAGGTGTGGCTCTCCACAAATTGTAACGCTCCTAATCTCACATCAGAATGATGTGTGGATAATGAATGATATATTTATGGAGATTCGTACACAACCTGTAAAGTATTATCCGTTTTGACTCGAAAGTCTCACGGTTTTGTCCCACAAAAGACACCTCATAAGTTTAGGATCAAGTCTCTACATATATATTATTCCTTATCCACACATCCTTTCGATGTGGGATTGGGGGCATTACAATCTCGTCACCTTTAATGCTTGACGTCCTGTTAAGCCGAGTCCATCCACATGGTCAAGATCACACCAGATCACCGTGTAGCACTTAGTGACTCCCACGACCCCACCGTATAGCACTTAATGACTCTCACGATTGTTGATTGGTGATCGCTCTGATACCATTTATGGAGAGTCGCACCCAACATATGAGGTATTATCCGTTTTAACCCAAAAATCTCATGATTTTATCCCACAAAAGGTATATCACAAGTTTGTGATTAAGTCTATATATATATATCATTCCTTATCCACACATCATTTCGATGTGGGATTGAAGGCGTTACAATTTCTTAGATTGAAATATTGATAGAAAATTTTCATCTATTAGAGTGGATAATTGTAGTATGAATGATAGTGTTATTGAGTTGTTAATTAATAGAATTGGTTGTGATGCACTTTTGCTTAATGGAGCTTTTTTTCATATGCGTTGTTGTGCACACATCTTGCATTTGATTGTGAAAAATGGATTAAGTATGATTGGGGATGAAATTGAAAGAATTCATAATAGTATCCTTTTTTGGAGTGCTACACCAAAGAGGTAGAAAAAATTTGAAGAGGCAGCACGTCAATTACGCATTCCAACTTTAAAAAAGTTGTGTGTTGATGTCAAAACGTGATAAAACTCTACTTACTTAATGCTTCGAACAGCTTTGTTTTATAAAGATGTTTTTTCTCATTGTGTGCAATTACATGGCGATCCTTTTGTACAAATATTTGTCAATTGAAAATGATTGGATCATTGCAACCGAGATTTGTGAGAAGTTGAAATTATTTTATGATATCACTGAAAGGTTTTCTGACACAAAATATGCTATTGAAAATCTTTATTTTTCTAATATTTACAAAATCATATTGGCATTGAATGAATGGATTATGCATACCAATAGAATTATTTCATGTATGGCTGTGAGCATGTTAGGTAAATTTGAAAAATATTGGAATGATGTGCATGATATAATGGGTGTTGCCACAATTTTAGATCCAAGGTACAAAACAAAGTTGTTAGCGTATTACTTTGAAAAGATTTATAAAGAAAATACTGAATTTGAAATTGAAAGAATTATGCAAATATGTTAGGATTTGCTTAAGGAGTATGAAGAGAAATTAGCTTTGAAAAAGGAAGAAGGACCTTCTATTTCAAGGTTTTCATCCTTAGATAGTGTTGGTGTTACTGAATTAAGAAATTTGGGAGACTATGGTGATTTTGTTTCAAGGAAAAAAAAAGAAATCAAAAATAAAATCAGAATTAGATCATTACTTGAATGGAGAAGTCATACAAAAAAAAAGAGATTTTGATATACTGAATTGATGGAAACTAACTAGACCTCAATTTTTGACATTACAACTTATTGTTAGAGATATTTATACCATACCAATTTCTACTGTTGCTTCAGAGTCTACTTTTAGTGCTGAAGGGAGGTTGGTGAGTGCACAACGTAATAGACTATAGAAGCTTTAACATATTGTCAAAATTGGTTATATGCTGAAGAAAAAGAAGGTACAATAATGCATATTATGTAATTTTATTTTTTATTTTAGCATATTGTTAGTTATTATATTTTGTTGCTACATATTATTTGTTAATATTTTATTATTTCACTTGTATGATCAATTTCATTAGAAGAAAAGTCTTTCTACGAAGATGTTGATGAGAGTGAAATTGAGGAAAAGATAACTAGTTTGGTAAATAATATTATCTTTTTTAACTAATTCATTTTTTATATTATTGTTTTAAAATATATTATTTTATGAGATTTATTTATTCATCTTATTGTTTTATTTTATAGAACAGTGTGGTTAGAGGAGAATGAGGATATGAAGCTTTAGCTTAGTGATGATGAAATGATTTGTTGTGGTCTTGGAAGATTTTTATCATGTTGGATAAAAGGATGTTCAAACAATTTACTTTTTATTATGGTGGTTTAAGCTTTTGATATTTATCTTGTACATGTACTATATTCAAATTTTAGTTATTAACTTATGCTTGTTTCATATTTGAATTTTAGTTTACTAAGTTTTATATATTTCATAATTTCATCATCTATGGTGAGAATTTGTAAGTTTTAATTTACTATGTTTTATGTATGTTATAATTCTATTATTTATGGTGAAAATTTGTGACATTTTTTTAGATAAAAAAAGTTGTATGTACTAAGTTTGAATTTGTGAGTGATTATGTTAAATTTGTTAATGCTTGTAATATATTTAGACTATGATTTATTAAGTTTTCAGTAAATTTAAATAGGAAATAGGTGAATTCAAATCGAATCAGGTTAGGTTGTATTCGGGTAAATAGTATTCCTAGTAGGTTGAGGTCAGGTTTTTTAACAAGAACCTCTAAGTGGGGGCGGGTCAGGTATCGGATATAAGAATTAAAGCATCGGGTCAAATGCGGGGAAAGCGAAAATTCGACCCGCCCCTCCGATGCCAACTCTATTTAGCTTTTGTAATTAAAAATCAATTACTTCATTGAATATGTCGAAATGATAATGATACTCCATAATGATTTTTCTTTGTTGGTGTTGACTTTGACTTTAAAAAATATTGAGCATTCAACTCATAATACTCAAATCATGCTTGTCCAAAAATAATACCACATTATCAAGCAAATTATTCCAACCATCTTCTCTCAATTTCTGAATCAATATATTTGCACTTAAAACCAAATGCATAGCATTCAAAATGTATTGAGCTTTTTCTGCAAAGCTTGGCATAGTACATCATTAATGCTTATGTTCTCTTTTATCAAATGCAACATAAAAATAAATTTAAATGATTGAATCAATTTTGATACAACACTAGCATCCATTCGTTGAGAATAAATGGATCTTTTTCTTTTAATATTATCAAGCACTAAACATGTTGCATCAAACATTGTTATAAGACCACATATAAAGTAAAAGTGAAAATCCCAATAAGTATTTCTAGCTCGTTTTAATGTGCCTATTAGATTGACACCTTTTTTGGTCTCAAGCTCATTAATAGTTACCATACATGCAATTTCAACTGTTTGAACAACTTGTAATTCCTATGATGTTTGCACGAGGCATTAGCAAAATTGACAATAAATGTCAAATTTATCATAATGTAAAGATCCATGAACCTACCGCTAGCCATAGACTCGCTACCAATTTTTTTTGTTATGGTGTGATTAGCCACTTGATATAATCTATCACATTTAAAGAAAAGTCTCAAGATTAACTTAGGTATCTCTAAATAATGGATTCTAGTCCACGAAACCAAAATTTAGGTCTGGGAGTACAGTTCTGCGTTAGGAAGGTTATAGCGCCCTCATAACATCAATCTAAAAGATGATACTAGTGTGATTTCAAGTTATCCAAGCCTTCAAACATGTCCAAAATTTATCAAATATTTTAATATAAAATTTTTTCTTAAACTACTCAAATATATTGATAATAATTTAAGAATATTTGCTCACCTCATAAGTATTTAAGGAGACTATTTGTCATATTTTGAAGAGGCTCTGTTATTAGATTTATTTAATTTTACTTCTAGAAATAAATACATATAAACATGGTTTATAGTAAAAAATATCCTCCAATCTGTTGATAAGATTTTTTATTAAAAATTATCTTTCATTCTGTTGGTAGGATTTTATGCGAAAATAAAATAAAAAATCTTATTTTATTATTTATTATTATTTTTTAAAAAACTTGATTTTTTTAAAATTATAAGGCTATCCAATATGTTGGTAAAGCCTTATTTTTGAAAAATATTGACCCTTTAATTTATTAGTAAGACTTTTATTTAAATATCTTTTTTTTTAAAACACAAAATTATAGAATTTTCCAATATGTTGGTAAAACTTTATTTAAAAATTACCTTACAATCCATTAGTAAGGCTTTATTTAAATATTATATTTTTAAAAATATATATTTAAAATAATGGATGAATAGATAAATAAAAATAATAATAAAATAAAATAAGAGTACTTAAACTCAGTTCAAATGGTGGTTGGCACATATAGCTCGGCTTCAAGCATAGAAAGAAGACAATTATGGTACAATTCAAGGACTCAGCTCAACAACTCCCTCTGCTTAGCTGAAGTATGAATCGATAGGTCAGGCGGAACGATTCAAGTCGGGTTGTGGCAAAACACGCAAATCTTATTTTTTACTTAAAATAAAATAATGTCATTTTATATGAAAATTAAAACCCAAAAATGTCTTTTTTTTCTCTCAGAACGCTATAACCAATCTCTCTCTAAAACCTTTACCTTTTGTCTCTCCTTACCCTGTGAACACCGAATGGATTTTCATCGGTTTCTAAATAAGTGCACCAAAAACTAGGTAACTTCACCAAAAAGCCGTCGAGATCTAAAAAACTTCACTGAAAACTTTAACAAGATCTGGAAACTCCAAAAATAGCCCAAAGATGCTAAACTAACTCTCATTTTCCTCTTAAAGCTTTCAAAAAACTTTTCTAACCTAACTTAATCCTCACAATCCCAAAATCTACAAGAAATTCTAGAAAACAAAAATAACATAAATCATATTTGTGAATGAATTTTTTAGCTCCTCCCCTATTTTTTTGTTGTGAATTTATGCTTGATTTATAAGGCATTTTTAACAAAACTTTAGGGATTTACTGATTAAATTAAGGCTTGAATCTTGGGATTTTATTATGGCATTTCAATTTTGATTCAGGTTTTCTATTTTTTGTGCAAATAAAAAAATCAAACCTTGTTTGCCCAATTCACGCATACAGGATTTCAAAAATTTTGATTTGAAATCACGCACATGAGAATCTCAGTTGATTTAATCTTTTTTTTTTCATTTTTTATTATTGAAACAATTTTTTATTTTTATTTATTAGAAAATTAAACAAAATAAAAAATAAATAAAAGAGATAACAAAATGTTTACCAAGCCAAAAGGCCCAATAATAATTATTAGGCCTAAAGCCCAAACTAAAAAAACCACACTTTGGGTTGTGAACTGAAATAAATTCACCCGGGGCTTAAAGATTCCAATAAAATTCACAATCAAACAATTGGTCGCATGCCCCAAATGAAAACGAGTGTCCACAAAATTATTGAAAAACTCATGAATAAAATGTACCTCTCTAAATGCAGCAATAAAACCCATTGTAGCAAATGAGTTAAGCAATGCACATAATAAACAAAAAGATAATTATTAAGGAATAATGCTTTCAATCTTTTCAATTCCCGATGTATATTACTAGCCCTATTGTCTCTTTAACCATTAATGTTTTGAACATCAAGACTATGACGAAAAAGAATAACACATATTTCATTCTTAAGAGTTAATGCAAATCTATCTTTAACATGAGTAAGATCAAAGAAACGCGCCCTAATAAAGCCATTTTTGTCAACAAATCTTAAAACAAAAGCCATTTGTTCATTTTTGAATTCATCACTAGCCTCATTAATAATAATGAAAATTTTCAAATCTCCAATAACTTCACGAATCTTATTTTGTACTTTATTAGCACGAACATTCAAAACTTCTTTTTGAATTAATGAGAAATATACTTGGCCGATTTAAGAGCCAACACAATTTTCTTAAAATTATCATTATAAAATGTGAAAAGTTCAACCAACTCAAAAAAATTTCTACAAATTTTTGAATCAAGTGTTTTATCATGACATCTAAAAGTACAAGCTTGAAATGCAAGCCATCAGACAGCATCCATAGAAGTCTTGACTCATAGCTTGTTACCCAAAATTTGTTGTGAACTTAATACATGCATTACTTTACTAATTTGCCTAAATTGTTTCATCAAAATCCACATAAAAATCTCATTGCATTATTATGTGATAAACATGGACCATCTCTAATATAATTAAAAAAAGCACAATTTTTCTTAGCATTAACTTTTTTCTAACATGTAAATCATTTAACAGTGAATACATCGTAATCAGATCACCCATTGGATTTCATGTTAAAAAAGTAATATGATAAATAATATGCAACATCTTTTATTGGAGAATACTCAAGCCAAAAAGAAAATTGAACAAACCAAGAATATTGAAAATGTTTAAAATGTTTTTCTAAGTTATATGGATAATTGGAGAGATGAATTTGATATGGATCAATTTTCAAGTAAGCTAGTCTAAGGGTGAGAAAAAAATAGAGAAATTCAAAAATTGATTTGAAACCATAATATTCGATTCAATTCAGATTGATTTTTTTCTATTCGATTCGGATCAAGTTCGAATATTAATTATATATATTAGGTTCAAATTGGATTCGGATTAGGATGTGAAAAACCAAAAAAAAAAAATTTGAATCGAATTGAATTATATATTTTTTTAGTTTTTATATATTTTTAAATTTTTTATAAAATAAAAATAATAATTTTATATCAAAATCTACTTAAATATATTAAAATTTTATATTAAAATAATATATAAAAAATTTAAAAAATTAAAATTAAAAATCGATAAACCAAATCGAATTAATAAAATTCAGTTTGATTTGGATTCGGATCAAATTTTAAAATTTTATAATATTATGCAATATCCAAAAAAATCAAACCAAATCTAATCCGAATCGAATCGTTATTACCCTTAAGCTTGTCGAATTTCATGTTGTTGATTAACTAGATGTTTCCATATAGGTCGACGTAACTCGGGATCACATGCTATAAAATGAGTGCTGATCTTCACCATGAGAGATTAACTAGGACTTTGGTACTCAAGCTTGTGGGTTTTGATCGGTATACTGCTTTCAAAATTATCATCATTTAAAAAAAAAATGAGTCTAACCTTTTTTCTTGTCCATGAATGATAAGCCCTGTAATTATATAAATTTATTAGTTTAATTTTCATAATAAATTCTCTAATAGTTTTTATATTTTCTAATAAAATTTATAATTTATAATACTTATTTATAAATTATAAAACAAAAATATTACTACAACAATATTAAATTTTTAAAGAATAAAATTACTATCTAATTTATTAACATAAATTTTCAATCAACTATACGTGAGTAAACTTTCTTATTAATTCATTTGATAATTTAAGATTAAAAAATTTATATAAATAAATCAATTGTTAAATAGTATTTTACTCAAATTTGACATAACCCAATTGACCCTTAATTTTAAAAGTTAGCAATTTTATGTGATCACCCAAAATTAAAAACCCTATTTCATCATGAATACTTCAAATTGTTTTGATTTTAACTACCGATCACTCAATCCATTAAGTAAAAAAAACTTTCACTTGTCCATCCAAATTTGTTTTTATTTGGTCAAAAATCAAATCCTCATTTAAAAAAAAAAAACTTAATATCAAATCATGTTGGTTGTTGCTTAACTTCTAGTTGTACTAAAACTTATTAAGTGATTGTAAAAAAAAATTAAAAACAAACTATCAACAAAATTGTTACACGCAAAGCACTAACAATGATTATTATTTTTAATGTAAAAACTAATTCTATAATTTACCAAGTAGAAAGAAGCATAGTAAAAAATAAAAAATAGATAAAAATTGATTTGAATTTAATATATAAAAAATATTTATTTTAGTATAAATTTCATAAAAGTAATAATTTTTTTACTGTGATACATCATGTATAATACATCTTTACATTTTGAATATCTATATTATAGTTTTTTATTTTATTCAATATTAATTTTAAATATAGTAACAAAATATTTAATAAAATTTTTATTTTCATTAGGTATAGTCAGAATATTAAAAATAAAATAAAATAATAAATTTTAATCAAATTAAAATATAATGATAAATTTCAATATCTCCTTTAATTTAAAAAATTAGTTTGTGGTTCCACGATATATGTATTTTTTTATATAATTATATACAAAAATAATATAAATGAATAACGTCAATTTAAATAATAAAAAATTTTACCAAAACGAAAAATTAAATGATCATTAATTTATATAAATTTTCAATCAAAAGGAAAAAACGATTTTAAAATAGAAAATGAAAGGTTGACTAACAATAAAAATTAGAGTGATTAATGGAAGACAATTATATGGAGATATTCTTTCCTTTTTTTTTCTTTTTGAAATGAGATATTTTTTTATTGCATTAACCAAAAAGTTAAAATTTTGAATTAATGGGCATTACATTTTAAGAAAATTTTGACATTTTGGAAATTAAAGTGGAAATAATTTAAGGAAATATCAATGACATTTAATTTATTTGTGAAATGGAAAGAAGCTTTTAAAATTAATGTAATAATGATAATAAATTATTAATAATTAATTTGGTATCCCGATACAAAATTAAATTTTTTTAGATATATGACATCAATTTAAATATTCCAAGCGTTTCATGTAAGAATATTATTTTTTGTCAAAAACTTTTATTTTATACATTTATATAAAATGTCAATATAATATATATATATGTATATTTTTGAAGTTCGACTTGATTCAAGAAAATAATTTGATAATTTAACAATGCTGGCACAAGTTAATAAAAATTATTTTTTTTTATATTCTTAAACAAAATTGGAGTTAACATAATGCAAAATTAAATTAAAGAAAAAGAAATGGCACCAAAAGAAAGCCATGAGAAATACATATAAATGAGAATTTACTACTCAAATCTTTTTGAATATTTTGATATAGACAGAGTTAGAACTAGAGTTGGCGGTCGGGTTTTGCTCGCCCTGAATCTGACTCAACTTTATGTGTTATCAAACCCAAACTTGACTTTATCTAAATTTTTTTTGTTTTTTCATATTTGAACCCGATCCCGACCCGATATTATATAAATCGTACCCGATCCGAAACTCAAATTTCAAAAAAAAAAAATCAACTCTGTAAGGTCGGGTCGGATCGAAATCCGTTGATGATGGATTAAATTATCAACTCTAGTTAGAACTAAGGAGTGAAAAAAAGTTATAAAGGGAGAAAGGTAGCATCAAGAACAAGCCAATGGCATATGTGTATGGAAGTTTACATGAAATTTATATAAATAAAGTTTGAATATATTGTTATTATAGTCTTTAATCTTATATAATACTTGGTATATTAAAGTTTCCTAGTAGAGTAATTTAGCTGAGACAAGGTTTGTACAATGTCTACGAGAAGTAGTGATGATTTAGATTTGATTAGATTTTAATTTGATTTTTTGGATAATGTATAAAATTATGAATATCTAAAATTCAATCTAAATCTGAACTTAACTTACATATAATTCGATCCAAACGATATCTATCGGTTTGATTCGGTTTATTAGTTTTTAAATTTTAAATTTTTTATATATTATTTTAATATAATTTTTAATATATTTTAAATAGATTTGGTATAAAATAATTATTCTTATTTTATAAAAATTTAAAATATATATAAATAAAAGTTAATAAAAATATATAATTTAATTCAATTTGATTTTTTTGATTTTTGATTTTTTGATTCGCAATTCATTCCAAATCTAATATATATGTATACACGTATATATATATATATTATATACACATTTAATATTCAAACTTAGACTGAACCAAATAAAACAACCAATCCAAATCTTTGATTTGGAAGCAATTTTTAGTTTTTTCATTTTTTTTCTCATCCTAATGTCCATTTTGCCCCATTTAGTCCACGACATATGTACTACATGAATTAATCAATATTGGGACACCATAAATTACTCGTTTGAAAAATGTAAAAAGTTATATCATAATTAGCAATATAATAGAAGACAAATATATCCAATTTTCCATAAAAGCATATTTATTAAAATATAAATAAGTACATTTCAAGATCAAATAAATAATTTAAATTATATTAAACTTGATTATATGGTCTGATCCTCTTTTGAATCTTCATTTACAAGATTATTATTGTTGATTTTTATTGGATTCATAAAAAAATTTTCACGTATTTTTTAAAATCTCTTTAAGCAAAATTTTGGAAGCTTTTTTTTTTTTTCAAAAAAGATTGAAATACCCAACAATATTATATTTTCTCTTTCAAAACAATGATTTGAGATTTTTTTTTCAATTTTCTTAAACATATTGGATATATTATTGTTGGAGATCTTCTTGATCATCATCTTTCTTAATTTAATTTTTCATTTTTACTCTTGTAGACAATATCATATATTTCAATGGACAAACCCTATAATAAGAAAAAATCAATTAAAAATATAAAAGAAATGAAAATCTAAATAAAAATAAATATATATGCACACATATATAAATGGCTACGATTATAATATGCATGTAAATACATCTTATATAAATATACAGAATCCACTGTTATTTCAATTGATACAAATGAAGAAAAAAATATACATACATACATACATACATACATACTATACATATATATATGTATATGTATATATATTATATATGAATATATAAAATCTAGTGCTATTTCAATTAATAAATATGAAGAAAAAAAAAGAATTGTATGTGGTCATAAAAAAGAGGGTCTTATACGTATATACCCCTATCTATGTACATAGGAAATATTTCAGTAGTAGAAGCATTATCTAATGGATGGATAGATGTCAATAGAAAAAATTTAGAAAGAATGAAAATAAAAAATTACATAGATAGTGATGATTTACAAATGACAAATAAACCAATGTATTTGGAGGTATTTGGAGAGTTGCTTTTGACTAACAAAAAATAATCTAGAACCCAAAGTATCTTTACCAAAAATTAACACTCTTAATCAATTACCAACACATCTCGATGCCTATAACACTTCTATTCATATTAGTAAAGTGTTCAAAGTATTTAATATTTATTATAATAAATTAAATAAAAAGTAAAAATAAAAGTAATAGAAATAATTTATGAGATATAATAAAAAAAATATCATTTAATAATTTGATAAAATTCTTTAACAATGTATATTAAGTAAGAATATTAGAATGTACTAATTAAAATATAAAAATATATAATTAATTAATTTATTATATTATTGATCAATTTAATTATAACTTATTCATATAAGGTAAGAATATTATATATTTAAAAAGGATATAAATATAATTAATTTAGTTTAATTAATTATTTTAAAATAATAAAATGATTTTAAATAAATAAAATACATTTATTAAAATAAATCAACTTTTTAAATTTATTCATATATAAAAAAATATAAACTATCTACGTAAAGTTATTTTTTTTAAAAGATTTTGACTTTTATATTTATAAACAAAATACCACATAAAACGTTGAAATATTTAAAAACACTAGAGGCAAAATTCAAACCCAAGCCAACATCTATGGCAAATATCAAGCCAGGAGCAGCAAGAAGTGATTGCCGGGGCCTCCCAACTCCCGTTGGGACCACCTGGCATCCACTGTCAAGTTGTCCGTACAAATGTGAACGGACATGACCAATCCCTAAGGGCCGAAGGCCAATGCTTCAACTTCAACATCTTCAGTCTTTACAGAACCCAACCCACTTCACGAGTTTACTCTTGTTCTTGCCCAGCAGGAAAGTGACTTGTTCCCTTTAAAAGGGTATTTGACCGTTGAGGTTTTGGACACCTGTTAAACGCTGGAAGCCCATTTTTCCTTTCTCGTCGTTTTTCAAAATAAATAATTGCATTACTCGCTTCCTAGTCCCCACGCCAACAGGCAACAATGAAGCCGTCGAAGTTCACTGTTTTTTCTTTTGTCCGTATCTTATACTTTCATTAAATATTCCCTTTAACGTTTTATTTTTTTGGTGAAAAGGGTATTCATTACTGTTTTATACTTTCGCCTTTGGAAACTCCGTTCATTTGTCACAATAAAGAAACAAATTTCGTCTGTGATTTCAATGAAAAAACCCAACAACCCATCGATGATTTCCACGTCTTTGTTACTCGGAATCCAATTAACCACTTTTTGATGCTACATTGATCCAGCTTCAGTTTGCAGATCCCTCTAGTATGGTTTAAAGTGACTGTGATCTTGATCTTGGTTTTGGTTATTTCCAGCCATGGCGGTTGCCAGCGATTCAATACTTGCTCGTAGTCTTATAACTGAAAGAGCCACAAAATTTGGTTATAAAAATGAAGCTTTTGGAGCCAAGGTTGTACCTTGCGGGGCTATTGGCAATGGAGGTAAAGTGAAGGGCATGGTCAGGGTTGAAGTCAAAGCATCAGTGCAAATTGGTGGTTTAGAGGAAGTAAAGAAAGCAAAAGGAGAATTGATTTTTGATGTAGTGTCCGAGGGGGAGTTGAGAGAAAAGGGTTTCTTGGGGATGAGGAAAACAAAGCTTGTTTGCACCATAGGGCCGGCTTGTTGTTCGCTGGAGGATTTAGAGAAGTTGGCATTGGGAGGAATGAATGTGGCTAGGCTTAATATGTGTCATAACACACGGGATTGGCACCGTGATGTGATTAAGAAGATCAAGAGGTTGAATGAGGAAAAGGGTTTCTGTGTTTCAGTTATGATTGATACTGAAGGTAGCCAGATTCATGTGCTTGATCATGGTGCTCCCTCTACTGTCAAAGTAGAGGTATTCCTTTTTCCCCTTCTTTTATTTTCTAGAACTTTATGAATATATTGTAATTTACATTAATAGAGTTGTTCTAAAAGTGGAAAACATGAATATTTAGTGTCATTTTCTAGTACAAATGCCCATTTGTGAGAAGAGAGAAACAATTTTGATGGGTTGTATTTTTTGCTTCCTTGTTGGGATACCAGGAAGGTTCCATCTGGTTATTTACAGCTCAAAAGTTTGAGGGTTCCCGTCCATTCACAGTTCAAGCGAGCTATGAAGGTTTTTCTGAAGGTAGTAAAGCTATATCTATTATCTATTTGTGCCAAGAATCAATTCAACCAAATACTAATGGTGAAATTTTTATTTAAGGTTAATTGTATCTCAATATGTTGTATGGACTATGGATGACAGGTATTGAAGTAGGTGATGTACTTGTCATTGATGGTGGAATGGCTAGCTTTGAAGTAATTGAGAAAGTTGGGAATGATTTGCATTGTCAGTGTATAGACTCTGGTCTATTTCTGCCTCGTGCCAAATTTAGCTTCTGGAGAGATGGAAAGCTTGTAGCAAGGAATTCCGAGCTTCCCACGCTCTCAAAAAAGGTTCAATTCATTATGATTGTGGGTTTGAGTTGGAATTATTCTTAGATGCCATAGCAGATAGTCATCACTTTTGACTCATTGAATTAGTTTAGACATAATCCTTGATTTTAATTTAGCCAATCTGAGTTCATGGATATCAAATCAGCATTTTCAAATATTGGACTTTACCAGCTAATGCTATATTAGAGGATAATTTTAGTCCTGCTTCCTTCTAATGCTCATAAACATTTATCATCAAATCTACAGGATTGGGCCGACATTGAGTTTGGAGTTACTGAAGGTGTTGACTTCATAGCGCTCTCTTTTGTCAATGATGCTGATTCTGTTGGGCAATTAAAGAACTATCTCTACATGAGGTCATCCAGGTAAATATCATCACCAAGCTAAACATTTATCAATTATACTAGCTTACCAAACACAACAGAAGTGTTATACTGGCTCAACAATCTCACTTATTCACAACTTTTGATTTCTTTCTGTATAATTTCTATTCATTTGGGGCCAGATTCTATTTATTATTCCTTAGTGTCATCCCGAAAAACAGATTATTTGTGGTATCTCTGAAAGAGTATTGAACTGTTAAGCCCTACATGTGCAAGATTGTCAGGATAGGATGCCGTTTTACTATTAGAGAGTTCCTACCAAGAACTCTTCTGGTTTTTGAGTCACTCTTAAATTAAATATAAATATAAGCCTTCTCTAATCTGCAATTCAATCAATAAGTAAAACTTGAATGATGTATGAAACATAATTGAAAAAGAAGCTTTATTCTTTTGGGGTGGAATTTGATTAAATCACCCTGAACAAATATCTGGCCTAGCTATGGAGAACAAATAGACTGTCATATATGCTACAACCTTTAAAAAAAAAAAAAAAAAAATTCAAGCTTTCCCATGTGAGTAAAAGCTTGAATTTCAATGGTCATATGGTGGTCTAAATATTTACTGTCTCTGCCCTTTTTTTTCTTGTGTGTTTGCGCATGTGTGTTTGTATGTAATAATGTGTACAATTTTTCCTCTCATTTTTCTCATAAGAACCCTGTGACTATAATGTTCTTCATCTTTCTGCAGTTAAACACCAACATTTAATATTCTGTTTTTTATTTGAAATTTTCCCAGAAAGAAAAGCTATAAATTTATCTTTCATACTAAAGTAAAAAGGCTTTTCTTCTATATGTTCTCAAAGTTTATGAAAATCACGAATTTTTGGCATGTGCAGATCCACTAGGGTGTTGGCAAAGGTTGAGAGCTTGGAATCACTCCAGAAATTGGAAGAGATTGTAAAGGCTTCTGATGGAATCATGGTGGCTCGAGGTGACCTTGGAGTTGAAATCCCTTACGAACAGATTCCGACAGTCCAAGAGGAAATAACTCATATTTGCAGAGAATTGAACAAGCCAGTTATTGTAGCTTCTCAACTTCTTGAGTCAATGGTTGAATATCCAACCCCAACACGAGCTGAGGTAGTATCATAGTCTTAACTGATTTTATTGTTGATATTTGGTTATGAGAAAAACATCTAGAAAACTGACATTTACGTAATTACATATATAGGGAACATTTGTAGAATTTCTTTTTAATATATTCTTCTGTGGTGCAACCAGGTAGCAGATGTTTCTGAAGTAGTTCGGCAGTATGCGGATGCCTTAATGTTATCAGGTGAGTCAGCTATTGGACCATATGGGCAGAAGGCTCTTTCTGTCTTGCAGATGGCTAGTAGTCGGATGGAACTATGGAGTCAGGAGGAAAATCGACGAAGTATTCTCCACCAGCGCCAACTTGGAGTGTCATTGCCTGATCGCATTGCTGAGCAGATCTGCAATTGTGCTGTTGAAATAGGTATTTATCCTCAGTAGCCTTCCTGTACAATTAAAATTTAGTCTTGTTAGTATCACATGACATCAAGGCTACCAACCCTGACTTGAACCATTTTATGCTCTCATAAAATAGGTTTTGTTTGTATATATGATTCTTCATTCTAAGGGACTTGGTTTGATTGGAGCAGGGTTCGTACCCTGAAAAACTCAAATTGAAGAAAGACTCAAGCCACTAGTTACTGCAATTGCCTTAAGCAATTTATATCAACTGTAGTGAAAAATATGTTTTAATCTAGGTTATTCCCTATCACCCCCCCCCCCCCCCCAAAAAAAAAAAAAAGGGAAAAGTATTGATAATTGAGTTACTCTATTGTTAGTACGATAGCAGTTGAGGCACTTATTCACACGGATGATTTGGCTTATTAGAATCTAAGACAGCTCTTTCATGTTATGTCTGATTTTAGTCGTGCACTTTCTATGCAGCTAATAATCTTGGCGTTGATGCCATCTTTGTGTACACAAAGCATGGACAAATGGCATCACTCCTGTCTCGCAACCGTCCATACCCGCCCATATTTGCGTTCACAACTGACAATGGCACCCGTATGGCTCTGAATCTTCAATGGGGAGTTATTCCCCTCCTTGTTGACCTGTCAGATGATATGGAGGCTAACATCTCAAGAACCATTGACCTTATAAGAACAAAGGGGATGTTGAAAACTGGAGATACAGTTTTGGTGGTCTCAGATTTAGCTCCAACTCATATAAATTCCACTGCATACCAATCGGTCCAAGTGAAGACAGTTGTTTAGGAAGTCATTTGCCTTGGACATGCTGCTCAACTATTGTCCATTAGGAAGTACCAAGTCACACATGTTAAATCATTTTCCTATGATCATAAGCTTGTTGCATGACAATAATTCACCATTAATACTTGTGAAAATGCGTGACAGATCATTTTCAGCTGCTATTCTATTGTGTAATCACATTTAGATTCAATTTAAAATGCTTCTGACTTGAGGGATGGATAGTTGATCGAGACTAAAATACTTATATCTCAAAATCAATTCTAATATACAGTCAAAAACCAATTCTCATTCTATAACTCACCTATGAAATCATGACACGCAAGACTGAGTCTTGAAACACCCGAACAATTTTCTAGCATGCACGACACAAGCTGCTGAGGAGGATGATCTAAATAGGTGAGGCCACAACTGCTTCGCTTAGACGAAGAAGCAAGTAGATCTGATCCAATGCGTTTGATTGATGCAAGTAGGATTCTTGTAACGGCTACAGCAGTACTAGCGTGCACGGAAAAGTCCAACCAAATTTGCCCCATCTTGCGTAAGACATTTTGTTCCTGTCCAACGTTGGAATCTTCGACGTCGTCAAACCAAGAGAATATAAAATGCACAATTCGATACGTTTGCATGAACCACATGAAAGGGAAAATTATTTTAAACAAAGCCGTCATAGCCATCAAATCACATGTAAAACGATTTTTTATTTTTAACAAAATGTAAAATAAGTGATATATTTGCATCTATTTGCCTGTAGATTAAATAAATAATTAATACATTTCAAATGTTGAGTATGTATAAAGATTATTGTTTGTAACATTGACGAATTCATGCAATCAGAATAAAATATAACAAAATTTATCTAAATGAATTTCATATTTGAAATTAGAGATTGCAACATATTATTTTAAAATATATTTAAAATTAATAAATAATATATGATAATATTTTAATTACATTGAGTTTAAATGTCTAAGATAAATTTTTAAGAATTATTACAATAATCAATATTTTTATATAAAAATCAAAATCAAATGCATATAAAATATTATAAATGTTAAATTTTAAAATTTAAATTATTTTAAATATTTTTCTTAAAATAATTATAAAACGTAAGAGGCTTGTATAGATTGTCAAAAAAGTGTGGGTCATACATGAGAGCTCTCTACAATCATTTGGGAACCACAATCGATACCAACAAAACACAACCGCACACCTCTCTCTTCCGCGCACATTAGTTGATGAAAGTTCTCCCGCGCTAATTTACGCCCCCTCGGTTACGCTACCAAACAAAAACAACCACCCCACAGCCTCCCTTGCTCACGTTACGTGCATCTACTTTCTTCTCTCCACAGCATAATTTACAAAAACCAAAAAAAAAAAGAAAAAAAAAATCCTTTCCCGTTCTTTTACTCAACTCAGAAAGGCTGTTAAAACTCATTTAAATTCTGATTTCTTGGAAAATTTGAAAATTTTCTTTCTCTTTAATTATTTCAAATTTTGATGCAGAGCAATAAATGCAAAATAAAATGACTTCTCTACAGATTCTGAACCCTGTTTTCTCTTCCATTTCCATTTCCCAGTCAAATTTTCCTGGAAAATCTGATTTCAGGAAGAAAATTTTCAACTTTAATAAATTTAGAAGCTTCAAGTCTTTGCACAGCCAAAGATCTAGAATTTATTGTTCTACTCAAGAAGGTGACAACAAAAGCAATGGTATGTTCTTCAATTTCTAAAGCTTTCACTCATTTTAATTGTATCTTTTTTCCTACTTTCATTTCAAAAAATTTGAAACAAACTCGTGTTAAGTCCTTCAAAAAGAAATTGAAAAGCTTTCAGAAATTAATGAAGAATACATTGAAAAGATGAAACATTTATAGTTTCAAATTTGCTAATTTTTTGGATCAGAAAATGGGCTAAGAAATTATGTTATTCATCCGGCTTGTTAGTTTTTGCTTGAAAATTTAGTTAAGTGGGTGCTTTAATTTCTTTGGGGCTTATAAATTGGGTGTCTTATCTCCTTTTTTGAGTAGGTAAAGAGCCTCCTGAGTCACTGTTTATGAAGGAATTGAAAAGGAGGGGGATGACACCCACTTCATTGCTTGAGGATGCCAAACAAACCAATTTTGGACTGGATGAGGAGATGAAAGTGGGGGAGGAAGCAGGAAGTTTCTCCAAAAGGAATGCTGTCTCAACTGAATATGAGAAAAGCTTATCTAATCAAAGGGAGCGCTCCATGGAGTTGAATAGTGAAGGCCTTGAGGTTGATAGATTTTAGATAATGATTTTGCATGCTGTGCCTTGTGTTAATTGATAACAGTCTTGCTTTTTGTTGCTTTCAGACCTTATGAACAAGCTTCCTTAAAAGATTTTGTTACATATGCTTCATCTTGCTAATGAAACTTGAGTGCTTCAGCTAGTTATTGATAATTGTACTTTAGCACAATTATGAACATTCTGACTTGTAATGGTAGCTTCATAATCTTAACACACTAGATTTGGATAGTGATCTACACTTGTTTCCTTGATTGGATTTTAAAGGAAAATGAGAAACAACTTTATCTCCGGGGTTCATTTACATTTTTGGTGTTGTTATTACTTTAACATTTTAGAAAAAGATACAAAATTTCTCTATCTTCTTTGGAGATTGTTGTAGAATCAACAACAACGTCCTCCTTTGTTTTTACTTTCCGCTGCACTGAACTTGATTTATTTGTCTTCTGTTTCGTTGAGCAATTTTGTTATTGACCCAATGTTTCTCATTTTATTTTAATTTCTTCATATATAACTAACTGTTCCGGGATCAAGAGCATTTTTATATTTATTTTTGTTCCTGTTTCTAACCTTAAACCTGTTATGTGTTTATTTATTTATTTCAGTATGGTTGAGCTAATCTCTCATTATTTCAAGCAATGTCATGTTTTTGTGCATTTAATTTCTGTATTTGCGAACACGAGACAAGAACTGAACTTATATTTTCATTGTTCAGGGGCTAGTACCGCGGGCTAAACTGTTGCTAAAACTTGGAGGAACTTTCTTCCTCAGCTTTTGGCCTTTGATCCTTTCAACTATAGCATTCTTTTCTGCTCTCTACCTCGTTAGTTCCCTTTCTCTCACTCTTGGATTTTGACTTTAGGAAATTGAAACACAAAAAACTCCCTGTTATCACGGGCTGTGCTGTTATTAGAACTATTGCAGTGGCTGCAGTGAGCTTAAAGGAAAATTCCCTTCTTAAAAAGGGAAAAAAATGACATTTATTCTCTTTTAGTCCTTTTCATTTTGTACCTATCGTTACTTTTGATGTTTGTTTGACCTACATGTACTATTGCATTGAGAAGTTACTGGGATGAGATTTCATCCGTGTGTTTGTACTGTTTTTATTACCTTGAACCATCACCTAGTTCTTCATTTTCTGTCTGCCATTAAGAGTTTGGCTATAGTTCTGTTTTATCCAATATCCTCTTTGCTAAATCCTTGCTGCTTTTTTGTTGATTTGCATTTGAAGGGTTGCAGATGCTCTTTGTTTGGCTTTGTTTGTTATAAAGGCTACATACTGATAATTTTTCCTTGGGCAGTATTTTGGACCATCTTTCATTCATGATGGAAGTGAGACTCCCGTTTCATCACCGCAATTCATCGATCCTTATGCACTTCTGGAAGATGAAAGGATTTCTCAAACAGCCCCTGGTGTAAATTGAAGGACATACCAGAAAATTTCTTAGACTTAAATTACAGGTTTCTGTAGCATATTTCCTTCACCTACTGTAATTCTTTCTTTCTAAATCTTTTATCAGCAGGAACTTCTCGCTCCAATTGAAGGTTCGGTGTCTTTCATACTGTTTTATAGATCCAATTCCTTGCGAAATTGGCTTTAAAATATAGATGGTTATAGACTTTTTATTTGTTAGGAAATTGAATTGGTAGAAAAGGGCGGGGAGGGGTGGGGAGCGGCTCAACCGGAGCCAGGAACCAGATTTTCAAATCTAGTGTCTCAAACACATGCATCATTGCATTGGGTAAACAATCAAGGGGCGTTACTCGTGATCAAAACATATACCAAGTTAACTATTGATTTGAAAGTTTAATTTCTTATTATGCTGTCTTGATAATAACCCTATTTTATGGCAAATAGTAGATTTAATTTCTTATTATGGCAAGATAGCAACCTCTCTCAAAACTAACATGAATCAATAGCAACAATGAAAAAAAAGGAACCACATCACGTTTCAACACAAACACAACAGTCAACAGACTAATTAATGTGCATAGAATACCACATCAAGTCTTTTAACAAATTTCGAAGAGAAGCTCACACAATACAGAAGCAACACGTGATAAAAGACAACAAATCACTGGGTCACAAAACGCAAGCCCTCACTCAGATATACTTAGTACTCATCATCACCTTCCTCTTCACCCTCACCTGACTCAGCACCAACCTCTTCATAATCCTTCTCCAGTGCAGCAAGATCCTCACGAGCCTCAGAGAATTCTCCTTCTTCCATACCCTCACCCACATACCAGTGAACAAAGGCACGCTTGGCGTACATAAGATCAAATTTGTGGTCAATGCGAGAGAACACCTCAGCCACACTGGTGGAGTTGGAAATCATGCAAACAGCCCTCTGGACCTTGGCAAGGTCACCTCCAGGAACAACAGTGGGTGGCTGATAGTTAATTCCACACTTGAATCCAGTTGGGCACCAGTCAACAAACTGAATGGTGCGCTTGGTCTTGATGGTAGCAACGGCAGCATTGACATCCTTTGGCACAACATCACCACGGTACATCAAACAGCAAGCCATGTACTTGCCATGCCGAGGATCACACTTGGCCATCATAGATGATGGCTCAAAGGCACTATTGGTGATTTCAGCAACGGAGAGCTGCTCATGGTAAGCCTTCTCAGCAGAGATTACTGGAGCATATGAGGAAAGCATAAAGTGGATCCTTGGATAGGGGACCAAGTTGGTCTGGAATTCAGTCACATCCACATTCAAGGCACCATCAAACCTAAGTGAGGCAGTCAAGGAGGAAATCACCTAAATCACAAGAGAAAAATATTAGGACAAACCATTAACAAAAAGACCACACAAACACGGAACGTGGCTAGAACTTTATGATACCTGAGAGACAAGGCGGTTGAGATTGGTGTAGGTGGGTCGCTCAATGTCAAGAGAGCGCCTGCAAATGTCATAGATAGCCTCATTGTCAAGAAGAACAGCCACATCAGTGTGCTCCAAAAGGGAGTGAGTTGAGAGAACACTGTTGTAGGGCTCAACTACAGAGGTGGAGACCTGGGGAGATGGGTAGACGGTGAAGCCCAACTTGGACTTCTTGCCATAATCAACAGACAAACGCTCCAAAAGAAGAGAACCAAGACCAGATCCAGTGCCTCCACCAACAGCGTTGAAAACAAGGAACCCTTGGAGACCAGTGCAGTTATCAGCAAGCTTCCTGATGCGGTCCAAGCACAGGTCAACAATTTCCTTTCCAACTGAAACAAGTAAATAGCTAATTATTAGTTCCAGTGAAACAAATAAACAAATCATATGCAAGCAAGGCAATGAAATAAGGTTCAAAAGAATTTACTGGTGTAGTGGCCACGGGCAAAGTTGTTGGCAGCATCTTCCTTGCCACTGATGAGTTGCTCTGGGTGGAAAAGCTGGCGGTAAGTACCGGTCCTCACTTCATCAATAACAGTGGGCTCGAGATCCACGAAGACAGCACGAGGAACGTGCTTCCCAGCACCAGTTTCACTGAAAAAGGTGTTAAAAGCATCATCACCTCCTCCAACGGTCTTGTCACTTGGCATCTGCCCATCAGGCTGTTAACAGAAACACAAGTGTTCGTTATTCATACGCCAGATCATAAATTTCAAAGCTAAATAGCTACAGACTAATAAAGAATAGCATGAATCTAGAAAAGAAATATCGCTCAAAACGCCTTACATTTTCAAAACAAAGATTTAAAGATCCAACAACATTTTAAAGATATAAACAAAGATTAACCAGATCTGGTGGAATAAAAAGCCTAACAGAAGAGAAAAACCAAACAAGAAAAATGTAGACATAAAAATCTCAAATCTAAGGTAAAATCAAACCAACACCTATAAATGCAATGAATCTAAGCAGATCATACACTCATAGATAAAAAAAGACAGTTAATGATAAGATTAAGAGGTAAAACGCAGATCTGAACGAAATGCGGAAATGCACATTTGCATGAAGAAGCGTGAAATGCAGATCTGAATCAAAATGAAAACTTGAGCAGATACAAAATTTGAAAGGAAGAGAGATGGCTACCTGGATTCCGTGTTCAAGGCAGTACAGCTCCCAGCAGGCATTTCCGACCTGGATACCGGCCTGACCAATGTGGATTGAAATGCACTCTCTCATTTTCGCTTATGGAATTTTCAAAATCAGAGCACAGAAAAAGATTGGGAAAACTAAACAGAAGGCGTTTATCAAGACACCTTCTGAGACAACAATTGAGATCTGATGGATTTGATGGTAGGGCTGGATAGGTATATTTATAGTTGGAGAGTGGGAAACAATTACAGATATTTAGGGTGGGCCTGTGGTTAAGATTAGGGCAGGAAGGCCCGAAATGTTATGTGGCGGAATCTGATTGGACCTTTACGAACTACCGTTTTAACCACGGTTAGTTGGCTTTTTCAATTTTTCAAGTTTTAAAATTTTGCCGCCCGGAGTACTGGCTGGACAATCGGGTTGTTGCAACGTGCTCCTAATTGGGCCGATTAAAGGCCTTGTTTGCGTAACGTTGTTTGAACTTCCGAACCTGTAATTTTTTTCAGCTAAAACAACGCAAATCTGGTCGGCAGGGTGAGATTTGGTGATTTTAAACGCAGATAATATTATGATGTAAAAGTAAAAAAAAAAATTGATATAGTTTAAAATTTAAAATTTCTTTTATAAATTTTATAAAAACAAAAAATATGTTTAAAAAAACAGGAAAATGAACTGTTTAAAATTTAACTAATAATTTTTATATTTTAAACATGAAATAAAAATATACAGATATACAAATTATCAGAGCTAATAAGAATCAATGCTCTCATTAGCTGCTGAACAATTGCAGATATGTTAGATAGTATATGTTTTTGAAAAATAAAGGCTCTTAAGAAATTCAATTAAAAATTTTTGCAAAAGGAAGAAAAATCATCATATCACCATTTTCTCCATTACAAATTTTCTCAAAACATGTGGAGAACACTGCATACATCCTCATACTGACCTAAGGATCATATACATGGCTAAGGGATCATTAGTATTAGCAAAAAAAAGGGAAAATTCACACCTTATTGCTTGTATACCATATGAATCAAGAAATAAGGAGTTTCATTCATCCACACGAATAAAGCTTTTCTCTTTTGCTTCTTATTTTTGGTGATTTTAACATAACAATCTATCAAATTTGCAGCTTGCATCACAACTAACTACTCCTTGACATCTTAGCAATACTTGTGTTCATAAATTACTCTGAAATCAAATAAAATGGTTGGCTGAAAGACAACAATCAGCAGCCATCTTCTCAGCTTCTCTGGCTGCAGGAGGCATTTCTTTAAGAATGCAGTTGTGTGTAAATTTTATTGAGACTTTTTCTCCAGTCTCCTTACTTTAAGGTTGCAAATCAAGTGGCAGGCTGTGCACCAGTCCACGCACGCTGGTCATCAACAGGTTCATTGATCCTTTGTTCACGGCTTTCTTGCATGTAAGTTACCCCAGTCCAAATCCCACGTATGAGTAAGATGCTTACAAACACAACACTTCCAAGAGTGCAAACCACCTATTTTCAATCAAAACATGTTAAAAGAAAATGAGTGGCAGAATCATGAAACAATCAGTTTGTAAAACTCTCAAGTTAAAAAAAAAAAAATTTACAGTGAACAAGAGAATATGCTCTCAAATCTCAAGCTCTATATGCACTACTTTAAAAACGTTAACAAAGACATGCCAATAATTGTATATTTTAAATAGTTAACGAAGCATATGCACATTTACTTAGTTTATTTATTAAATAATTCATGCACACACAAGACCTAAAAGCATGGCTTGATAAGTTTTCAAAACCATATCCCCAGGAAACTTCTATCAATTCTCAATGAATTCAACTTAAGGTAAATAACCACAATTGATAAGGAGTTGACTTCCCCTCCAAGACAGAGTGCCCTGCTCAAGGATATTAACCAGCATTGGTCCTACAGAAATATGCAGTACAACACTTGGTCTTCTAACTAGCTTTACTTTATCAATTGAAAAGAAAAGCAGAATCCTACCTTGAAGATTTCTAAAAAAATTAAACCATAGGCATTTGCTTCTCAGTTTCTGGCCAAGATCACAGTTCCATGCATAAAGGTCCTTTCTTAGTCTTGATTACTAAAATTACCTAAAAGCTGTCAGAGAGCCATATCTGCCCACCCACCATCCCCAATCAATATTTAGGTTCCCACATTGAAAATTGCTTATTGGTTAACAATACATCCTTCTATACACAAGCAAGAAAGCCAAACCATGACCAAGTTGATGTCAAAAGTACCAACAACCAGACCAACCCAGAACAAAAGGGAGACAACAGAAGAAAAAATTCGCTACAAAAGTTTGGACACCAAACCTTGAGCAAGCATATTGAATTCCCTGCTCGAAGAGCCAAATATTTCCACCAACCAATGTCAATTCCGAACAATCAGTTGAACAATATTTCATTCCAGTCCATTGAACCATTCAGCCCCTTCAAGTAATAATTAGCTTTCTCTAACATTGGCAAACTCAGACTTATTATAGATTTACTTTTTAAACCGCTTTAATCTTGTTAGATATACAGTGTTACAGATAGTTAATATACTATTGAACTGAAGATCAACTTAGCTATGAACTGAAGTTGAATGTGATTGGAAACGAATTAGAAAGATCAATAACACTCCTAAATGCTTCTCAAACTGTTTTTTCTTGTTGTATAAAACTACATAAAAAAATAATAAACAACGGCTGATTATAAAATGATGAATTACCTCAAGAAATGCCTTTAAAACCCACAAAAATGCCAGTATCAGGACTCCATTAACGGAGAATCCCACCTACATTAACGCAAAACAAGTAATGAATTCAACTAGAGGTCGCTGCAGAATTAATCTTATTATAATTATATATGGAAAATTCAAAATGACATTACTTTTTTTTTTTTAAAGAGGGAAAAAACAAAAGAACATGTAAATTCAAGGGTACCAGATTACTAGGGATGGAGACAGGCAAAACAGCTCGTACGGCTTTCCTTGCTCGTTTAGATATCTTTCTAAATACGTTTTGAACAAATCTAACTAACAGATCCAAACTCCTATCTTCCTCTTCCTCTTCATCCTCATCTACTTCTTGATCATCATCGAACTCCGGAGTCATCGAACGGCTCCAACTACGCGGGCCATCCACAAGATCGTCAGTCCCCTGAATAAAATTAAAAAGCTCGGTTTTAAATACAGAAGCAAAGAAATCGTAATTGAACAAAAAAAAGTGCAAATTGAAGAGACCTGAGGGAAATTGGGGATTCTTCTGGAAGCAAGAAGGGGCTGAAAGGAATGGGATTTGAGGAGGTGGATTTGGGGGTTCCTGAAAAAGTGAGACGGCGGTTTTCTGTAGGGGATGTTAGTGAGAAAGGGACGTGACAGTGTGACGATGACAGACATGGCGGTCAGACATGAATAAGCGGTAGTTTTTTTTTTTTTTTTTTGGTTTTTTGGAAATATGAATAAGCGGTAGTTGGTAGAAAAGGAAAAGTGCAGTAATATGCGTTGCGTTGTTCTGAGAGTTTTTTTTATTACTCCATTTATTTAGAGAAAGTTTAGTACATTATCTTTTTTTTTAGAACATAACCGATTTAATGGATATTGATTAAAATATATTCAATTAAAAATAAATGTTTATTTGATTAGTTAAGTCAATTATCTATTTTCAAAATTGATTATCCAATAGATTTGATACCATTATTTAACTTTAAATATAACATAAATCAACATTATTTATACTATTTTAAAATTATATAGCATATCAAATAATTTTAAGTAATACTATAAATTATATATTTCTTAAATAATTAGAATCAATTAACCAATGAATTTAAATCAATTTCAATTATTTTGATTAATCACTTTGATTGGATTTAATTGAATCAACCGAATTGGAATTGACAAAACACTGTTTAATAACAAATCTAAGAAACTGTAGCACTTAATAAAAGGATAATCATATCTTTGATGGGTCATTCCTTGTTCTTTTCAACTCTTAAACCCAAAAGATGTTTAAAATTATGTTAGTTGTAGTAATGTTCTCTTTTCTTTTTCTGTAGAAAAGTTGCATGTCTTATTTTGATTTATATGATCCGTATATGCGAATATTTTTGCCAAATACTAAATACAATGCTATGAGATGAACAAAGATTATACACATTCTTAGTACCGTACCTATAATACTTAGAACTGAATCTGCACTTATATTCAAATACAAATATAAAGGTGTATGATTAATTCCAAAACTTTCACTTAACCATTGTGTTAGACAAAAATTTGGTTATGAAGACATGGTGAGATGGGCAACAGCTAAACAGAGTAGCTTCCTATGGGATTAGGATCAGACAGGAAAGCTTTATTAGCATGAAGATAATATATAGTAGGTATGCATGTTTTCAACTGTTGGCAACTGGCAAGTTCCCTGTAATAACAAGAAAAAGAAAGACCCAAGTTTAAATACCCAGCTACCAGTTAGAGTGCTAAACCAATTTTGTACATACAAATTTACAAGAGCATAACCGTCCATTTTATTAGAAAAACTAGAAGGCCATGGACATCATCAAACAAAGAAGTTGGAAAATCAACCACGGCACTTACAAGTTACAAGCATCAAAACCAACTGAAGAAACTGCAAATTCTCATTTTGCTTCTTCACTTCTTGCAAAAGACTTGTTCATACATACAGAGACATGATCTTTTAAAGCTATACCTAAAAAAAAAATTCTCAACCAGGATCAAGTGATGCAATCACCAGCAACTATGCATTATTATGCCCTTCTCCAAGATTACAATTAGGTCCAAAATTTCGTCGCCCTCGATGTCGAGGACACTGATGTGGGAAAAAAGGTGGTAAAAAAACAGGAGGAGCAAATGCTGGCATGAAGTCATAATCACCACCAACTACAAAAGGATGAACTCCAAATGGATTAGGATCTCTCCTGATTGGAAAGTAAAATGGTCTATCAACACGAGGAAACCCTAGCCACCTGGTAATTGCCTGATTTTGCTTTTTCCTACTCTCCCAAATTGAATGAAACATCTTTTTCCAATTCCCCATTCGCATTCCTCCTGGCCAATCTGCAAACTCTTCTTCAAATTTCTGCTTCCACAGATCATTATTGGAAGCCAGATATCGCATCTCTGAGCAAACACATCCCATTCTTGCAACATCAGCACCAGGCAACGACTCCAGAATCTTAAGCTTTAACTCAGTTGGGAGACGCATCAAACAAGCCGGAAGAAACAAATCATTCCTACGAGAGATATCTATCAACAATGGCAATGCAAGCCCATCCTTCACAATCTTCCAAAACTCAAAAACTTCATTTTCAGGATACGAATTGAAAGACCCATCTTTAGTAGCGTTCGTAGTATCCTTCTTATCACCATTCTCAAAATTATTTGCCCACACTAAATCCAAGGTTGGCGCAAACCTATATTCATCCAGAGACAATTTATATATCCCTGAACCAATCAAAGATCCATAAACTTGACAAAAATGGCCCAAAGTTTGAAACTTTAAAACAACATAATCAGTCAGATTAGAACCAGAATTATCATCATCCCTCAAAAGTTCAGGCAGTGAATAACAAATTGAGACAGGACAAGACCACTCATCTGGCAAATGAAACTTATCAATTTGCAGCCTTGAAACGGGATCAAACCCCACAAAACCCGAATCCAAGAAAACCGCGTGGACTGCAATCGCCAAGAGCTTGTGAATGCTTCCATTATCACCCAGCTCTTCCCCTAAAACCTTCCTCAAGAAATAGGGCTCAGAGAACCTTTCGCTAACTGCGAAGGCATCGGTATCCATAGATTCTGGTCCACCGGTTTCTTTGGTTTCTTGAGAAACTTCGGACTCTTTCGCCATGGGTTCTTGAAATTGAGGCAATTCTTGAACTGGGGTCTCTTGATTGGCGCTGGATTCTGGCATCTGATTCGGCTCTTCAATTAGGGTAACTGTTTGAGGATCCTGAGTAAAAGAAAATGAAGAAAAAGCGAAAGGATTAAGAGAGAAATAGATAAGGTCACCCGGGGCGACACCGAGGGATTGGAGAGAAGCCTGAGGGGATGGCGCGTGGAGGAGGTCCTTGGCGTTGAGAGAAAAACGGAGAGAAGATGGAGAAGGATGAGGGAGAGGGAGAGACAGGAAGAGGGTTTCCTGGAGTTGGAGAAACGTATAGGTAGATGGAACTTGGATTCTTAGCGTTTCTTTTGATTCGTAATTTCTCAGTCTCAGTTTCATCTTCTTATACTCGAAATTATATATTTTGCTCAAACACCAACGACCTTAAAGAGGAAAGGAATCAACTGTCTTGGCTGTTAAGAAAGTTTGGGGTGCAAGTTTGTGACCATATACTATGCTTGAAGGATTAAAAAAAAAATCTCTTTTTTTTTTCCTTTTTATTTTTCCCATATAGTGGATTTTTACTAAATTATATATTTTTTTATATTTCCTATTTCAGTGATTTTCTAGGGGCAATGCTAAAAGTGCCTTTGAACATTTATTAAAAAGCATTATAAAAAGAGAAATTAAAAACATTAAAAATAATTAAAAATATATATGTTATACCTTTGAAATTTATGTGTGAAATTAAAAGGAATTTAACTATAAAAAATGAATTTTTAAAATTTTCATTAAATCCATAAAAAAAAATAATGACATCTAGACTAGAATTGATGATATCATACAATTAGACAATTTTTTACTACATTTATATGGCCTTTTTCTTTTTTTTATTTGATTTAATATTTTTATTTGTATAAATTAAATCATTTTTATTGGTAGCCATAGTTTTCTCTTTTTATTTTTTGTTTATCAAAAGTTCAATTTCAAAATGTTAAAAAATCTCATATTTTCATACTTTATTTTTTTAATAACTCACTTTATATTTTTGCTTGTTTATATTTTGTGATTCATTATTTTCATTCATTTAAATTAGAAAAAAAAAACCATAACAAGTAAAATGAAAAATCAAAACCTTGTGGAATTATGATAAAGTTCAAGCTTTGTTGTTAATTATCTGTACTATTATAAAACCTTTTATCGATGTGTAAGTAACACTAAATCAGTTGAAGAACGAAGAAAAAAAAAAATCTAATGAATACAAAATTAAAGATATTTGTTATTTTCACTTAAACAAAAAATTAACTATCCACCTTTTTTACTTCAAATAAGACTTACTCACTTTTTTCATAAATTATTTTTTTCTAAGACACAAATTAAAAAAAAAATCACCCACACATAAAATTCTACTATATCTTTCTTTTCTATTTATGTTACATTAAATATTCTTATGTTATTTTCATATTTATTTACCATCACTTAAAATTATATTATTTTTTAATTTTAACAAAAGGTAGCAAGGTTAATCCAAATTAGTTAATGGATTTTTAATCAAATAATAAAATGATTAGTATATTTTTTATTTAAATAAAAAATTAAACCTTGTTTTTTGAATAAAAAAATTCATATTGATAAAATGCTAGATTTTGAATCTTCATATTTAAAATAAATTTATAATAATTTTCGGTACATAAAAAGAAACTCAATTGCATAATTAGCATTTTAAAGAAAATTTTAGTAAAATTTTATTATAAAATTAATGCTTTTATGAACATCAATCAATTAACACCATCTTTTTCTAAACAATATTGCTGCCAAGTTACAAGATTTCTCTACAAAACAAAACTCCCATCGTTTTTCACTGATCATTAACGGATGAAAATCTCTTTCCATCGGCCATAAATTGAAGCATTAGTTGACATACCAGTGTTACAAATTGTCCTTGGCGGTTCATTTATCACTCTTTGCTAAACAAAATGTAGTGTCTGTGTGGCTGTGCCCAGTTTCTTCTTGGTGTCAAACCCACTACTTTGGTTTAAGTGCTAATATCCCTATCGCCATGCAGCATGCACTCTGTTATGATCTTTGTTCGGTTATTTCATTCTCAAATGGAATACTCCAGCATCCAACTAAACAAAATCGTGGGAAATTATGCAAACTTCAAACATGCAAAGAACCGTCAATCACTGGCATGCGAATGTAATAGGTTTATGTGTTAGAGGGTTTAGTTCCCAAACAATGTGATGGCATGGTGAAAACGATGAGAATCTCTTCTCACCGTCCATCCAAATGAAGGAAACTCAGTTCCTCTCCTCTCACTCTAATCAATATAAGAAGAATAAAACAAGTCATTTACCTTGTTGACATCTGAGTTTGGAAAGAAAATGCATCATTCTACACGCATCCTACTCATAAAACATTAGCTAATTAAAATTAAGGGCTGAATGGTCTAAGCTCTAGATTCCATAATAGAAGAACTGAACTCTATTCTTTACCTTCTATTTTGCTTGAATGTATTTATTTTTTTCATTCAATGAAAACAAATTTTACAGGATAATTGTAAACAGTATGATCATCATCCTACTGAAAGGTGTAGATAAAATGTATACAATTTACAAGTGACCTATTATTTAGAGATCGCCCCTGAAAAATGGATCACTGAAGAATGGGCTGGAGAATGTACCTCCTCCATTAGGGAAAAGAGTAAGAAAACAGATGAGACCTAGAACAACACCCCAAGCAAACCTGTTATCTCCCAATGGGGTGATCTCATCTTTTGCAGGCATTTCTTCTCCACCACGAAAGAAGGTTGCGAATAATCCCCAAACCAAACAGAGGACACTTCCACTCAGGCCACCAATGCCGAGGAGAAGTGATGTGGCAAACGACAACAAAGTAGCAGTATTTCTTCCAAACATTGCTTGAGCAATGCGGCCACCTTCAAGTCTCCCACAGGGCAACAAGTTCAAAGAAGTCACCACCATTCCTGAAGAAGAATGACTCGGTAAATAACTTATAAAAGTTTCAATGTTTGGCTGCATAAATGCTGCCTCCAATAAAGTCTTGATAGCATCTTTGCGGTAAAAAAGAAAGAGAGGAAGCGAGAATGATGTATTTTTATTTTTGCAAAATGCTCTGTAAATGGAAGTTCCTTATCACTTTGTACTCTTTAGTAGCTTTAGGAATTGATGAAAGTGAAACTAGATTATTTTTCGTGCCCTTGAAATAATAAGTCATCCTTTATGAATCCGAATAGACAACCAATTTGTATTATCCTGCAATCATGGTAATTAACGTCATCAATCAACAAAGCAAAGAAACTTACCCAAAAGTCCAGCAAAAGCAAGGGGATCGACTGGAACTCCAACCCCTTCTACAGCATATGGTAATACATTCCCAAGGTCATCTGCATATGGTCCAATAACAAATTGGATAAAAGAAAGCAACGGATTGTTGTAGAAGAACTGAGGCCTTATAAACCTGGAAAAAGGGAGCGGATTTTATAAGCACATACCAAACTGGATTATTCTCATCTGATTATGGAATTTATTAATTAGGCTGACAATGGTCCATATTAGAACAACCTTCAGGAGGCATTGATGAAATTTCCAAACAGTTAACTAAATAAAAAAAGGGAAAATTTCCAGAAGGTCAGTGTATATTCTCACTAAGTCTATTGTCACTTGCCTGATTTAAAGGATTGTACACCTTGTTGCCACTACTTTGATGTATTTTCTACTATAATAGAATCTATATAATATTTGCATATACATTTTCCCTAATGTTACTATGAAGAGGTTAACCTAGCAAGCATTGCATTTTCCTTCTTTTTAATTTTTCCCTCAAACAAAAGGCAACTAGTGTTTGCAAACATTGTCACAGTCGAAAACTTACAATGCATTATCACCACCATTAAAGCTGCCATCAGCTACAAAAGCAGCAACTGCAAGCACCAGTGATGTCAAATAAGCACTCGCCGTACGTGCCACTGGAATATCAAAAAGAGCCTTCCCATTTGGAAGCAGTGATTCATAATTATTCATCACCCCCAAACAGCCTGTCCAATTAGATGGAACAAGAAAAGAGGGGCTGAGTTTAACACCATAGCGAGCTGCCGTCACCCTTGTTGCTATCTGCCAAACACAAAAAAATACAGCCTTAAATAACTGTGTGGCTGTGTGCATAGCAACTTAGCAAGAGCAAAGGAAACTATTGTAAATATAAAAAATGCAAGTTCTGCTTATGATGCCTTGCCGTGAATCTCTCCTTTTAGCTTAAGAAGATTAATGCACAGCCTTTTAACAAACACAAGAACTCAACTACTATTATTTGAGCCAAAATGAAAAATGGTTAACGAAAATAACAAATTATGGACCTGAAAATTAGGTTCAGACATCAGATAAGATACATATTATATATGAAGTTTCATAAATAAAGTTATGGCATACCTCAGAAACTCCCAAAATGGAGACAAAGCCACCAAAAAGAGGCACGACATCAGCTAGATAGTCATCAAATGTAGCTCCAGGTTTCAGGAAGAATCCACTCATCAGAGCAATTGTCCCAAAAGTTGCAACACATAAGGCTATTGCACTAACATATCCCCAAGGAGTGCTCAGCGTGGTAGACTCAAATTGTAGATCTATTTCTGATTTAGGTTGCACCACACATGCCTTGAAGTACAAGAATAACTAAATTAGGCTCTGATAAGCAAAACATATTCACCTTTTTATTCTGAAAGCATAAATGCTACCATGGGTGGCAAAATTAAGTATCAGCTCATGTTGAGTTACCTGTTTTATAATGTCATTCGTTTTTTCCTCCATGAACCATAAGACAACTTCCCTGCCTGCAGCATCAGATAGTTTTTTCTCCAGTAGAGGAATGACATCTTCAACGGGTCTTCTCAAATTCCCAATGAAAATCCCCCCATCTCCAAATCTTCGGACATCAGTTGCAAAAAATGTATCAAACCCAAAACAGCTCTTTAACTGTCATGTCAACATCAACACAACAAAATAAGCCTTCAATGCTCTTTGGCATGCTCTAATACAATTAATGCTTACAGAAAAACGAACTAATTCTTAACTAATAGAAAAAACACAAACAAATTATGAAGTATATTTAATGCATATGATTACGAAAAAATTAGATGCATCTCAACAATCTTCAAGAGTATAGACAATAAATCATTATAACAAGATCGGAAACCCTTGCCGGGGAAGTTGAAACAAGCTGGTTAAAGCCAAAAATATACAAATAAAGAACATCTATCAATATGTACCCACAAATTTTGTTCAACAAGGCAAAATGTAATTATTTCTTAATTCCATTCTAACAATGATCAAAGTCGATAAACTTTATTTTAACAGAAGCACATAATAGAATATTTCAAAGAAAAGTTGAAAATCCTAATAGTATTAAAGAAAAAAAAAATCACCTTATTAAGATCAAGAGCCTTGAAGGTCTCCTCTGCTTGTTCCAACCTTTCCTTCTCCCTAGTCAAGTTATCACGCACCAGTTTATTGAAAAACCCCACAATTGGATTATCACTGTTCTCCCCATCAAGTTCCTTGAGCTTCCTATCGGCTCTCTTCTTCTCCAGCTTTATTGCAGCCTCAATAGAAGGGTTGCCCATGAACTTCTTAAACTCCTCATCTGTCTTCCAATCCATTTCTTGCTGGTTTTCTTTCTCCTCAGTTTCTTCATTTGTTTTACTCAATTCAGTTTCTTGAAAACTCTTTTCAGTGTCAATTTCATTGCTTAGTTCGTCGGATGCTACTGCAACTGAAGACGAAGTAGGTACACTTTCTTGCTCATCTTTAACAGAGGACTTGAGAGGCTTTAACCTTCTTGATAATGGAAGATATTGACCTTTAACTGATAAATCAAGGGCCTTTCTTGGATTGCAACTGGAATATGCAGAAAAGGAGAGATTAGTTTTATTCTTCAGTGATTTCGTGTCATCAAAGGATGAGACAATGGTAGATAAAGTACTTGAGCCAACATTCTTATTCTTAAGTTTCTTATTGTGCTGGGTATAGAGATTGCATGAAGACAAGGAAGAGTGCGAAGTGAAGAAGAAAGTAGCCATTTAAAGAAGTTAATGCTGGAGTGCGAGTCTAAAGGAAAACATGGGGAAGAGAATAATAAGAAAGGGAGACAGACATGTCTAGAAAGTTAGAGAAGTTTAACAGGTGGAGTGGTTCAAGCAAATGGAGACAGATGAAGGAGTTTTTGTGTGGTGGTGGATGAGCTGAGCGAGAGTAGGACTTCAATTGGAATGGTGCCTCCTTTTTATTATTGGCCAAAAAGGAAAAAAAAAATACAGTGTGATGGTCAGGAACGGTGACGAATTCAACATCGACTATATATTACAGTTAATTTTGAATTTTTTAAAATAAAATTGTGAGATTGAATGAAATGAAAACGGAAAATATATTATAAATTGATATAAGCTGTGACATTTAATATTTTTGTATTTCAAGCTAGCGCGGACAATGATACTTAAAATTTTCGCATTTAGTCTAAAACAGCTAATTTGACCCAGTCAAATGGTCAATTAGAGAAAAGGGCTGTTTTAGTAATTGGGCGGAAAAAAGACCGGTTACAATTGTAAACGCAACGCAAAATCTGCAACGCCTATATTTAGATTTTTTTACCAAACCAATTGGATTTTCTTTTTTTTATTTTCTTTTCCGTTTCACATCAGGAATAAAAAAAGAAAAAACGCGTGAATTTCGTTTGGTCCATAGTCAAAGGGTCAAACTCATGAAAATTTAACATAAAAGTGTTTTAGTAATGCGGGCTGAATAAATAAGTCGGTTACTATTACAAACGCACAGCTAAATCCCAACGTCTATATTTTGGATATTTTCCCTTCTTTTCGATTTCATCTAGGGAAAAAAAAACCAAAAAATGAGCGGTTTAACCTCACCGCCTCTTTCAAATACTCTGTAGTTCTACACTTCTTTATCTCTATTCCGGCTCTCTACATCACTCCCCAATGCTAAAAGGTATTTTTTTGGGGGTTTTAGCTGCCCACTTCAATTTTCCGACTGTAATTTGATAGATGTGATTTGTTAATTTGGTTTAATTATTAGGCCTACAAATGTTGTTTTTTATTTATTTATTTTTTGTGGTTTGATTTGCAATGATTTTGATTTTTGGGTAATGGGGAATTTTGGGTTTTTGTTTTGATGGAGTTTTTGGGTCAAACCTAATTGAGTGCATTTATTCTGGTGATTGTTTCAATGCTCTACCGAATGACTCAAAAATTGATCTTTCATTGTTTTTTACATTGTTTGTATTTGGGTGCGTGTAGCTAACTGAGTCATATGCATGTATGACTATTTCTTTGCAAATATTTTTAAGATTTTTATTTTTAGTTTTATTTATAGAATTAATGGATGCCCACTTTTGGAAATTATGGTTTTCTTTTTTTTTTTGGTGTTAGGGATAGTCTTTGGTGTTAATTATATGTGTCTGGTTTTTGGTATTTTTGGCAAGGCTTTGCGGTTTTGTTCAGCTAATTAGGCTCGTGATAAATTTTAGTAGCTGCCAAGAAAAAAGATGAAAAGGAATGTTAGAATTTCTGAGACGTGCATGTACAAGATGGACAACTGTGTAATTTTTGTGCGTTTTAGATTTATCTTTCAACTGAATATGATGCAGCCACTTATTGCCTCAATTGCATGAGAAAAGGTACAATGTTTAATTACCTTTACTAGATTGAAGTGCAATTTAAGGGTTTTTATATGTTTACCAAGACTTCCTTTTGTTAATATACTGAGTATTCTTTTAAAAAACCAGTATTCAGGGCTTTCAGAGTCACAATCACCTTGGGGTAAATCTGTTAGCTCTCTTTAACTGCTAGTAAGAATGTGAAAGATATGCTAGTAAAACTGTCAAAAACTAATCAAACCTTGGGATTAAACTATCGAGCTTGTATAGATTATCCAATTGCATCATCATTAGATTTATGATGGAAATGTTATCTTATGCAACAGCTGGCTAAAGGGGAAAACAAAAAACTATGTGCTTCGCATCTTAAGTGCATGGTGAAGCCTTCATTTTGTTGTTTTAAGTTTTCATCATGTCAAGATTGATATTTACTCTTCTTCATGTTTGTCATTGGACTTTGTTGAACTTGTAGGAGTCACTCAATTATATTTGCCTATCATGATGAAGTTTCTCAATTTCTTTCTTTGTAAAATCTTTTTAACAATGCATGGTTTTTGTTCTTCCCCATCTGCTGCTAAAAGAGAAAAACAGAAGAAACTTATTCCAGCCTGTAATCATGGGGGCTTCCACCTTGATAATGTTGGTTGTTAGTTTTGAGTGTTTTTTAGGCTCTCCAGATTGCTGAGATGGCAATAACCCTTAATTTTCAGGTGTACAGGTAGTGTGTGATTGAAATAATGTTTTTCCTAATAGAGATTGGCATGCATGTGATTAAGAAATAACATTTTTTTCCTTCAATAGTCCTTGAAGGTGTATAATGCTTGCAAGTTCTTTTATTCTTTTCTATTTATTTAACTTTTGAGTATCATGCATTATACATGAAATTTCAATATAAAAAACTTAGTACATCAAATATGATTTAGTTACTTAACTTAATGTTTTAGGCATGTATCTGGCACTCTTGGCTCAGGTCAGGGCCTTGAATAGTCTTATCTATCATTTATAAAATATCTTCCCAAGAGAACTGATGCCTAGTTTTATTTTTCTTAACTGGGATACAGTACGTTCCTATTTCCTATTGTCATTTTTTTGTTTTAATTTATAGGATTGGTGGTTTTATCATGAAAGTTTACAGGAGTTTTTATCCATTATTTTGCGCAAAGGACAGTACAGTCTTTTGCATTAATGAGTTTCACATATTTGTCTTAGTTTGGGTGGAAAATATTTGCACAAACTTAAATAGCAATATGTTTCCCTATCAATGAATTAACCTGGTTTGTTTCTTTCCTTCCCAATTCAGGTATGAATTCTTGAATATTTATGGCTGGAAAATTTACTATATTCATATTAGACCAGTATAGTCAAGCACCATTCCATAGCAAAAATTAGGTTAATCATATTGTTTATATTTCTTCAGTTTTCTCTGAGTTAGTTTTTCAGTTATGTTTAATGTTTTGGAATTTCTAGTTTCATGCTTAATCTCATCAAGGGACTACACCATGCAACCCATATCCATCATGTATAGTGGGTAAGTGGCCATGCTACAAATGGAGTGCTAATTGCTTCAACTTTTTCCTGAATCAGCCTCATCTGCCTCCTATCATTGGCTGCATGGATCCTCAAAATTTTCCTCCTCCTATGCCCGGTCAGGTAATAACTTTTCTTTTAGTTCTTCCTAATGTTTATGTCATATTATTCAACATGATCTACCTAAACTATTTTCCATTTATATTTATGTGTGGATGTATATATATTATGCAGTTCCGACCTGTTGTTCCAGCACAGCAATCAGAACAGTTTGTTCCAGTGGCTCCTCAACAGTTTCAACCTGTTGCCAGAGGAGTTATTGTGATGAATGCCGGGTTTCCTCCTCAAACTCTGCAACCCCAATTTCCTCAAGTAATGCAGCAGTTACCAGCAAGACCAGGCCAACCAGGCCATATTCCACCTGCGCCACTGGCAGTTTCATTGCCAACTGCTCAACCAAATCGGCATGTCAGTCCAGGGGCATCACTGCCTCAACCTTATACTCAAACTCCAAATAATTACGTGTCTGGGGTCCCAGCATCGAACCTTTCTTCATCATATACTGTAAGTGATTAAGAACGTATTAAGCTTAGTGCTACAATTGTTTGAAGATCTTCATACCTTGATTTTCTATATTTGTATCTTTGCAGTTTGCACCATCTTCTTACGGTCAGGTGCCGGTGTCTCATAATGCCATGGCTCAATATCAACCCATGGCACAATTGCAGGCACCGTGTGTTCCTGTTGGATGCCAGGTGGGTATCCATGTGGGCCAGAGTACTTCTTCTGTTATATCTGTGCAGCAAATTGGGGAACAACCATCTGTTTCCAGTTCCATAGCTACCATACCAGTAAGGACATTCATCTGCCTCCACCTTTTCCTACACATCTCCAGAAAACACTGTTTGATTTCCTATATTTCTTATGCTATTTTATTGTTGACCTTTTTACGTTATGCTATTGGTTCAAGTATCACATTGAGTTTGCAATTTTACAAATTTTAGGCACCTATCATTGAGCCGATGCCCACTGAAGAGGCTCCAACAGATTGGATAGAGCATACTTCTGCAAATGGAAGAAGGTACATAATACTCATAGGTGTGGGCTGCTGATAGATAGGCGTTTAAGGCTGGAATTTTGGTTTCAGTAGTAAAGATGTCTCTTCATGGTATATTTGAAAGGATTGGTTTGTCAGAATATAGTGGGAATAATGTGTCCTGCCATCTTATTTGACATGATTGCTGAAATACTTGTTTTCCTCGTTTGTGTTGTTTGTAATGGAGTTTGGAGAATGTTGAATGTCCATTAATAATATAGTTTCGGAGAACAGGTTTCTTCTTATGTCTTGGGCCAATTAATACAACTTAAAAATCCCTTGATGTTTCTGTTAACATGCTACAATGTTCATCATAGAATTATACCAATGCATTTTCTTACTTTATATCCTTCACTGCCATCGCTATAAATGTGGCAGTTAGATGTCATCTATGAGAGACTTTGCGTGCTTTATTCTTGTATTTATTTAACCATGGATCCATTATGTCTTATGCAGATATTATTACAATAAGAAGACACAGCAATCTAGTTGGGAGAAGCCATTGGAATTGATGACACCTATTGAGGTTAGTTATACTAATGATACTGTTTTTCTTCTATTATTTTCAGTCTTTGGCTTCTTACTTATACTATTAAACTGTGTTGGATGCATTGCCCTTTGTGCTTTATAGGTAGCAGCCATATTGAGCATGTACTTTGCATGATAAGAAAATAAATCTTGGCTTAACATAGAAAACATATTTCATTAGCTTGCTTCTAAAGGTTGAAATCAATTCCAAGCAGGTACTTATGATTTATGGCTCTTCAGCCAGTTTCACTGTTTTTTAGGAAACTAGTAGAATGGACTGTAAAAACTTTGTGTTGTTTGGGGTAATTGATTTCCAAAGAAGTTCTCTTTCAGGTCTTATAACTTTTAATGGAGGAAAATAAAGCTTCCATGGAGCATTTTCTCCTTCATGTCATTACCTGTATGCATGTAGTTTATTTGATTTTTTTTTTACTTTGTTTATTTTATGGTTGATCTTTTAAGAATATAAGGGTTTTATTTTGTTTGATTTGTGATTTGTTGAAAGGCTCACTCTCTTCTCACTCCTCTTTCTACAATTATGCATAGTAATTAGTTGCTCTGCCATTTTGTCATGAGAAAAGAGAATTCATGGTCAATGCTCTTATAAGTTTGACCAGTACATCCTGATGAGTCAGCAACAAAAGTTAATCTCTGCACGAGTGCCACTTTAGTCGGTCAACTTGCTCGAGATTTCCCCAAGAATGATTTTGAATTATATGATTGTAATTCACTGTGATGCTTGTGTATTGTCATATATTTCTTATGTGTGATCTTACTTATTATCACTTTCCACTTCCAAGGCATTCTATTTTGGGTGAGTACTTAAAAAGGTATTTTATTATTTATATTTTACTGTTATCAATGCATGTTAAGTTGTATAAGTCAAATGGCATATTCTTTAAAGCTCATTTATTGTCATATCTTTACATGTCTTGTGTGACTTCCATAGTTTTAAAGATGCTTACAGGTACTTGCTGTGATACTCTATTGAGAGGTAGGATATGCTGTGGGTCTTTGCTGCTTGCTCTACCTACTTTTTATCATGAATGTTAGTAATTCTGTCATTCAAGTTCTTTTGTAGATTGTTTTCATTCTATTGCGGGATTTCTTTTGTTGATATTTTGGTGGGTGTTGTTTGCCATTTTCGACTCTAAAATCTGCAATGCCCTTCACTCCTGAGTTTGTGATGCCATCTTTTTGTGTTGTGAAGGGTTGTAAAATCCAAGGAACATGCATGGCCTGATAAATTAACATTTTTATCTCAATTCTTAAAAATTTTAAAATTAAAAGGTTAGAAATGAGGTGCATTAGTTATCATACCTATAGTTATGCTTCTGAAGGGGATACTCATCTTTTGCTTCTTTTTTTTTATTTTTTATTTTTTGAACAAAATAATTTGGGTGGAAGTTAGTTTCACTCCATTTGGCTAAGATGAGGATCATTGAGCTTGGACGGTTTTCACTTGTTAGCCAGTTTTGGGTGCAATTGGCAATGCTAGTTTCATGCAACTTCTGTTTTTCTTTTGCTGCTTCATTCTTTAGTAATTTGGTCTGGTTAGAGTCTTTAATGGTGTTTCATTCTCCTATCTTTTAAGTTATTCCTCCCATTCCTTTTGACTTTTGTGTTTTAGTTGTTACCTTCTGCAACTATTGTATATATAGATACATTATTTATATTTATAGATAAGAATTGTCTCTTAAAATTTGCCACAGAATCCCAAAAAAAAAAAAAGTGAGGAAGGTGGCCAGGGAGATGGGAAGGGGAAAGAAACAGAGTGGCCTTCCTTTTGGTTATTTGTGTCTTTCATTTTTGTCTTGTAGATTAATATTGCTTATGACTTATGATGCGTGCTTTTGGTTATTGTTGGAACTTCTTTTACTTGTATGTTTGCCTACTTAATACTGTCAATCGGTGGTTCATTATGCATAAAACTTGTGAAGGGTAGTGATAGTAAAATCTTGTTTCTTATTTTCACCTTTGCAAAATTTCTAATATTGTCTTTAACAAAGTGTTAAACATATATGGATTGTTAAATAATTTTGTTTGCTTTTTGACGGAGTTCTGTCCTGGAATGGGACACCTCCTCTCAGATTCTTCTTCCTTCTTTGTTTTTGTGTACCTTTTTTTTTCCCTTCTTTTCAATAGATTTGGGTGGATTTTCTCCCCAACAAAGTCGAGTGTCTACTTATTTGCCTCTTATCTGCATGACAGAGGGCAGATGCATCAACTAATTGGAAAGAATTTACAAGTCCTGATGGAAGAAAGTGTGTAATTTGAATAATTTCTTTTAAGCTTCTGTAAATTTGTTGGTATTTTATGATCAGATCCTTTTTATGAACATCTGCAGGTATTACCACAACAAGGTTACAAATCAATCAACATGGTCAATGCCCGAGGAGCTGAAGGTTTCCTCCCATTGCAACCTGTTAACATATTATTCCTTTGATATCTTATCATGGTTTCTTACCTTCTCTTTTTGGTGTTATAATATTTAAGTTGGCTCGTGAACAAGTAGAAATGGCACCTGCTAAAGGAAAAAAGTTGGAAGTTTTTTCTAATATTCCAGCTCCTTCACCTCATGTGATTAAAGCATCATCTGGTGCTGATACACCATCTACAACAATTCAAGAAGCTTCCTCGAGTCCAGTTCCAGTGGCACCAGTTCTTGCTACTAGTAATATCCAACCTGTGGTGGTTTCTGGATCAGATTTACCTGTTGGAGCTTCTTCAACAGTGACCAATGTACATGTGGTTCAGACGGCTGCAGAGACTATTGCATCATCTGCTGCTGTTTCAGAAAGTTCTGAAGTTTCTATCACTGTGGTTGATACTGTTACAGCACCAATGTATTGTTATCATAACTGGTTTTAAGTGATGTTATTGTAGCATTCCATTTTCAATCTTTGAATACTTTTCTGCTCTTTAATTTTGCAGGAATAATATCAGCAAAGTTTCTTCTTTGGATATGGTTAGTTCTGCTGAAGGAGTTTCAACACAAAATTAAGATATATGTGATGGATTTATTTATCTTTCTGTCTAGCAATAACTTCTGCATATGCTTAACTGGCAAGATGATAAGTGTTTTCTGTTTCTCAGGAAACTGTAAAAGATGTGGTAGTGAGTGAGAAAATTAACAATGTATTGGAAGAGAAAGCAATTGATCAAGAGCCTTTGATTTATGCCAGCAAGCATGTAGCCGAATTTCCATATCCCTTAGCTAATGTTCCTTTTCCAATTCTTGATTCCTATTACTTTTCTAAATAATTTTCTCTTCTAGGAGGCTAAGGATGCATTTAAAGCACTTTTGGAGTCTGCAAATGTTGGTTCTGACTGGACATGGGATCAGGTAATTCAATAGGTAGTTTGAATTATGTCAATATAGTTTAATTTATTTCTCACATTTCTGCAAATATCTGATATTTTAATTGATTATGATAGGCAATGAGATTAATAATAAATGACAAAAGATATGGTGCTTTGAGAACACTTGGAGAGCGGAAACAAGCTTTTAATGAGGTAGATCCTTGCATGGTTTTCACTTTTAGTTGAACCCTTATTCAGTGTGCATGTAGCTTGGTTGGTTTCAAATTGTGTAAGTGACAATTTATGAGAGTAACAATAAACGACAAAAGATATGGTGCTTTGAGAACACTTGGAGAGTGGAAACGAGCTTTTAATGAGGTAGATCCTTGCATTGTTGCCACTTTTAGTTGAACCCTATTCAGTGTGCATGTAGCTTGGTTGGTTTCAAATTGTGTAAGTGACAATTTATGTTGTTCATTACATTTTCATTAGGTGTTGTTTATTGTTAGCATAATATTTTTTCCATTTTTCAGTTTTTGGGTCAAAAGAAAAAACAGGAGGCTGAGGAAAGGAGAATTAAACAGAAAAAAGCACGGGAAGAATATAGAAAAATGTTAGAAGTGAGTCATTTGCTGCTCTAGAGATTCTGTAATCTCTATTCTAGATTCAATGTTTTTCTTACTTTCTTGTGATAATTGTGGATCTTGTGCAGGAGTGCTTGGAGCTGACATCATCCACAAGATGGAGGTTTGCTTTCCTTATTCCCTACATAACATTGATAATTGTTGTGGTTTGGATCTTATACCAAAGTTTGGTATAGCATAGGCATTACATGATAGGTGGTCTTTAACAATTGAATATTTTCACTATCATTCAGCAAAGCAGTTACTATGTTTGAAGATGATGAGAAGTATAAAGCTGTGGAACGGGACAAAGACAGGAAGGATCTTTTTGAGAATTATGTTGATGAACTCCGGCAAAAGGTACATTTTGGCTCCTCTAGAATGTATAAATACATGCCCACCACAACCTCCTTTTATCTGCCAAAACAATTGCTTTGTGTTTATACTAATATCTTGAATATTTGTGCTCACATGGATGCATTGGATGCATTACATGTTTGTTTGTCTCCTTCGAACTGGAAGCCAGATATCACTTTTATTTTGTTCTATCCTGTACTCAAGCCCTATACTCCTGCTCATTGTTTCACTCTATGATCCCCTAATTTATACTTGTTGGTCTTTTCTGTAGAACCTAGGAAAAGTGAAAAATGCTTGTATGTCTAATCATCTTAGTAATCATGAAATAAATTTTTATGAGGTTAGTCAACCCTAGCCAAGTTGAATAACTATATTCGTTTCTTCTCCATCATTACAATCCACTTTTTAGGATTGCTGATTAATTTAGTATGCAAAAGATTATGTCATCCTTTTCAAGTGCATTATCATCTATTAATTCTGCATGTTTGTTTGTCTCTTTCGAAGTGGAAGCCAAATATCAATTTTAGATTGTTCTGTCCTGTACTCAAGCCCTATACTATTGCTCATTGTTTTACCCTATGATCCCCTAATTTATACTTTGTTGGTCTTTTTTGTAGAATGAGAAAACCTAGGAAAAGTGAAAGTGCTTGTACTTCTAAACATCTTAGTAAACCCTAGCCAAGTTGTGTAACTATATTTGTTTCTTCTCCATCATTACAATCCACTGTTTAGGATTGCCAGTTAATTTAATATGCAAAAGGTTGTGTGATCTTTTGCAAGTGCATTATCATCTATAAATTCTGCACGTGTAGGAAATATGATGCTAAAACCATCATTATATCTCCAGATATTGTGAGCTTATTTGATTAAATATCCTCATTGTACATGCTGGAAAATAGGCCGTTTAACAATTTTGGGACTGTGGTTTACAAGTTTTGGTCATGATTTCATTTTCTTGAATTTGTCTATTGGCTAGGAACGGGTGAAGGCACAGGAGCAGCACAAGCAGAATATAATGGAGTACAGGCAATTTTTGGAATCTTGCGACTTCATTAAGGTACTTTTTATCAGGTTTCAAGTTTTGCATTTATGGTTTATAGTGGACCTTATGTAGGTATTACTATTACTTTATAGGCAAATAGCCAATGGCGAAAAGTTCAGGACCGCTTAGAGACTAATGAAAGATGCTCACGTCTTGAAAAAATTGACCGCTTGGAAATATTTCAGGTACTACCCTTTATTTGACTGTCTATATTTTTTTTCTAATTTGTAACTTTTTGCAATTTTTATGTGCATTTTGAGTCTAATTTTTAGAGGTTTTTGTAGGAATATACACGGGATTTAGAGAAGGAAGAAGAGGAGCAGAGGAAGATACAAAAGGTGACTTAAATTACATATTTTGGTGATTGCTATTGTTATTTGCATTTTGGAGATTATGGTATGATCTGGTTTTTTTCATCAAAACAGGAAGAACTGAGAAAGGCAGAGCGTAAAAATCGTGATGAGTTCCGCAAGTTGATGGAAGGACATGTTGCTGCAGGCACTTTTACTGCCAAAACTCACTGGCGTGATTATTGCATGATGGTTAGCAAGCCAGTTTAATTTGGTTATGGCAAGAAAAGACAAGGTAGGTATTATTATCTTGCTTTCTGATGTGTTCATGGATTTTGTTGTCAGGTTAAAGATTCAGCGCCCTTTGTGGCAGTTGCATCCAACACCGCAGGTTCAACTCCAAAAGATTTGTTTGAAGATGTAGCTGAGGAGCTTCAGAAACAGGTTAATCTTTAGCTTTGTACTGTGGTTATTTTCTGTATTCTACACTGGAGTTGCTAAAATATGTAGTAAATCATTGGTTTTCTTTGGACTTTTCCAGACTGAAGACCTGGGTAAGAATAATTTTTTGTTCATATGTGTATGTTATTTTACCTTCACCATGTTTTATGTGGTGTTGTAGAGCAGAATTTGATGTGAAAGTGAAAGTCTGAAATTTAGTTCGAAAATTTTTTTTATTTCAAGTAAAATATTTAAAAATATCCTCAGAAACTGCATCCCTAATTTCTGTTTCAAAATTCCTCATATGGGTTATTATGAAAATTCTGGACCAGGGATCTTAAGATACAACAAATTTCAAATAATGGAAAGTGTTGAAACACGTAAAATAAAGTGAAAACTTCAAACATCTATTCTAAGGGATCAGAAATAATCCCGTTGCTTACTAGTCACATTGTTCTTTACATTTTTACCTTTATTTCTTTTCGGCATCTGTAATGTGGATTCGGTGCTTAAGTTCAGTTACTGTTCTCGTCAAAGACAATAAGACATGCAGGGATGAGGCTTTCATGGAAGAAACTGTTACTAGTACCTAATAATTGTTTTTGTGATTGTCTTAGAAATCATGGTTACTTTTATTGAGTAAATGAATGGTGGTCATAATAACTTGTCTACTTATTTTTAATATACAGTATCATGATGATAAAGTTCGAGTAAAGGATGCAGTGAAGTTGAGAAAGGTATGGCAATGGCATTCCACTGTGTTCTTTCCTTAACATGCCCTTAAGAATTTTTTTTAAGAATTTTTTTTTTGTCTAATATTCTGGTATTTTTCAGATCTCTTTGGCATCAACTTGGACACTCGAAGACTTGAGGGCTGCTATTGCAGAGAATATTAGCTCTCCACCTATATCAGATGTTAACTTGAAGGTATATACGTGTTCTTAATAGTTCTCGTTTTGTTTGAATACAAGTTTGGTTTGTAAGGGCATGCTGTTGGAAGTTTGGGCTGCTCCTAGAACTTTTTACCGTTTAATGAACATCTATGTTGCTCGGACTTGTGTACAGAGTGGGTTGTGGGTGTGCGTCCAAGTGTTTGACAGTCCAGTTACTTGTAATCTACAACATAGGGCAAAGAGCACATGGGTTCAAGGATTCATTGTCCGAACCATGGCATTAAGTTGTTTAATATTATATGACATCAATTGATGTTAATGCCAAGGATAACCATCTAAGTGTTTAATTGAATTGACTATCTTCATATTTGCAGCTAGTTTTTGAGGAATTGCTTGAAAGGGTCTGGGAGAAGGAGGAGAAAGAAGCTAAGAAGCGTAAACGTCTTTTTGATGACTTCTTTGATTTCCTGCATTCTACAAAGGTGAGGCAGGCATGTCCTTAAAATTTTTGGTAGAATAGTTAAATATATTTTTATTCCATCTAGCTGATCTTAGCATTTTTGCTGAATAGTTACATAGTCTGGAAATTTCTTCTTATTCAATCTATTGTTTAACCTGTTGCAGGAAATTACTTTATCTTCCACATGGGAGGACTGCAAACATCTTTTTGAAAGTAATCAGGAGTTCAGGTACTTGTTGGTTGGATTGGATTGTGATAATTTTAGTTTAAACATTTACTATGCTGCAAATGTTTTGGTAAATAATAATTGTTCATCATATGGTCAGAATCTTTTTTGTCCTAGTATTTCCTACAAGAGTCCTTTTCTGAAGGTTAACAAAGGTTTCATTAAATTTGGAAAGGCTTACGGTTCTGTGTTGGTCTCCCAGATACTAATAGGGACCAGTGATTGTTGGGAACTTTGCTTATTTGTCCCTCCCTGCTAGTTTTTATAGTTGTGACCTGATTTTGTAAAAATTGAATGACTGGAGAAATAATGATTTAAAATTATCTTTACTTTATGTTTTGTGTCTAATTTCCAAATTTTCCTTAAATCATTGTACATAGTTGTCACTTTAATGAAGCTTAGTTGTTGAATGCCTGTATGTAGTTCCATTGGGGATGAAGACTTTTACAAGGGGATATTTGATGAATACATAACACTGTTGAAAGAAGGGGCAAAAGAGAAGGAGCGAAGATGGAAGGAAGACAAGGTATTAGATCAATTTTATTACATATTTGCATATCATTTCTGGACTTCGAACATAAGCATCAAGTTCTTATTTTGAAATAAGGTTAATCTATGCATTTGATTTTCTTATGAATTTCAGTTTAACCACAAAATTGTGGCTTGTCATTCTTTGGATGTGCTTGAGGGTAGTGCTACACTCCAAAGTAACTGTTTCTACACAGAAAATGTTGCATATGAACTTCCTTCTTGATGTTTGTTACCAGAAAATGATTGGAAAACTGCATCAATCATTTACCATATACTTGTTGCCCCAAATACATTATACTTGTTTTTGAGGGTGCTTCTTTATCCTGTTTCCAAGGGTCTGGATGGTCTTTGGTTATGTGTGTAGATGAACTGAATGGACCCATCTATCTGACTGTCCAGTCTGGGGTTGCTGTTTAGAAGCATTTAAACAAGAGAAAATTGTTTTTTTTTCTTTTTGCAGGCAAAGAAGGAAAAAGAGAGAGAGGGGAGGAAGACAAAGCATGGAAGGGACAAAGAGAGAGGGCATGAAAGAGAAAAAGATGAACACTTGAGGGAGAGGCCTTCTGAAGTACATGTTGATGTGGGTGAAATTCATGATGACAGTGAAAATAAAAGATCAGGAAAAGGTGATGGTAAGAAACATCGAAAGCGGCATCAAAGTTCTGTGGATAATTTGAAGGAAAGTGAAAAAGACCGGGCTAAGAATACCCACGGGCATAGTAGTGATCGCAAAAAATCAAAAAAGGTATGATATTTATTTCCATTTATATGTTTGAAATGGTTGCAATTGTGTGTTCACATCACTTGATTAATGATCATTACTGCTGCAGCATGCATCTACACCTGAATCAGATAGTGAAAACAGGCATAAAAGACCAAAGGGAGACCATCGGAATGGTTCACATAGAAATGTTGACCCTGAGGAGCTTGAAGATGGGGAATTTGGTGAGAAGGAAAGTCGGTAGTTATATTATCCTACAAATTTCTAGTTCCTTTTTGTCATAATGTTTAATGTATCAACAATGGAAGGTAGCCTGCTTTTAGTGTACCTACTTGATTTTGATATGGGTGATATTGTGTTAGTATCATCTTTTATTTCTGGTTTATTGATTACAATTTCCATCATATAGTGATTTCATTTTCAGGGAACTTGCTCTTTGTTTCTCATAAACTCTTAAAAGGTTTTCTTTTTGAGAATAATTATTTATAATATTGACACCAACTACTGGGAATTTTCTTGTTCAAGTGATGACCATGGAAGAGTTAAAAAGATTATTATGGGTATGTTGTGACAAAAACTGGCAGTTTTTGAAGATGAAATGATCTGTTCATTTATTGCATTTGTAGGACAGGGAAGTAAGCAATGGTTTTTAGGTTTTAGATATTTTCTTTGTTTTGCCTTGCAAGCAATGAAAATTGCATGCGGGTAACTTGATATTGTTACAATCCAGTTAGGAGATCTTTCAAGCAAGAGTTGTGTTATTGGGATTATCATGCAACCTAAATTATCAACGGTAATGTTGAGATTATCTATTGATTCTTCATTTTCTTTGCCAATTAATGATAAAAAAATGGTGTGTGCTTCTGAAGTCCTTTATGGTTACTAAGTGCTGCTAACCTTCAAATTGGGGCTTCAGTTTTGGTTCCATCTTAAATTTTTCGTTATCAACATAATCTGAATGCTTTTCGTTTAGACCTTACAAAAAATAAACAGATAAACAAAAAGAGGGAAAAAATTACACGATTTTGAGTTGTATAGTTCTTCTGTTTGCTTCTCCTTGATTGTTTTGTGATATATAGTTATAGTTATGTATATTGTTCTCATTTCTTGTAAACTTGCATACTCTTTTTGTGTTATTTTGGGTGGCTGGTTTACTTTACAAGGGAAAGTTCATACATGTAGCTATATATCTCTACAATCGAATGATGATTTGGCTTAAAGAAATGGACAAGGGCAGGGACTGCTACTAGCTGTTTCACTTCTGAAAATTCTTGGACAGTCGCTTAAGTTCTTTTCTTAACATTGAGCAGTTCATCCATTTTACTGGCAGAGTAAGTCAATTATTTCCTCAACAATCTCATCCATGATAGAATCTCCTAACCCGCACTGCAATTGCTGGGAATAATTCCATTCTTCTAATGTGTCAGGGAAATTCATACTTGAGTCTCTAGAGTTTTTCCTGCATGAGTCGATTTGCTCTGCTCTGATTAGGTTTCCCTGCTTTTCCACACCAATGAACCAGTGAATGTAGTTGTTGTTTCTAACGTTCGACCAATCATTGTTTTTGGTGGATTTTTCTGGGAGGTTGAAAAGAGGCTTTCTTTGATTCACAAGCCCTTGGTTTCTCCGGTGCTGAGGAGAACAAGCCTCAATAGTCTCCTTTGCTTCTTTCAACCCAATGAGAGCATATTTCTCAGTTTGTGATTTTCCAAGCAGCTTCCAAGGAAAAGTTGCAAACAAGAAGTTGCCCTTAGCATTTTCGGTCGGAGTGGAGTTCCTACTTGATGGGCTTTCTTGTCTTGTTATGATGTGATGAACTTCATGAGAAACAAAGAGTTAAGAGCTATACACACTCGAGAAAAAATAATTAGAGAAAAAAATACTAACCTTTGTCATATGATAAGTTATTTAACGTTGACATAAGGTCAAGGTGCTTATCCTGAGTGCTTTTCCTTTGACAGGTTTTATCTGTAAGATTCTGCAAGCAATGTGAGACACAGTAAAATCAAGTTGATCAAGCTTTCTTAAAAGTTGCTTCTTATCGTTCATGCATTGGGGTTTGTCTCCCTAGCAGTCTGTTTAATACTGCAAGTAGCTGACATTAATGCTGTAATTATGTGACAAAAAGTTAAAATGGATGATTCTGTACCTTTTCTGGTTCCACATTACCAAGATTTGAGGTTTGAGAAGTTTGGGACGAAGAACCAGGTCGGTAATTTGAAGGCAGATATTCTTCTTCAACGCTGCAGCTGGGAGAGGCACCAAATGGAGTTATTAGACCGTTCACTGCAGTGAAGCCACTTGTCTCTGCAGTCTGAAATTCGTCTTGCTGGGCATTATCATTACTGCTATAGGAAAGCTCTTGGCTGTCATTAGCAGGAACAAGTTTGTGCAGTATCGAGTTGACGACCCTTGTCGAGAGTAAAACCATTTTCTTGTTCAAGTTGTAACCGCGTGGTCTCCTCAGGTTCTTAATTAAATTGATTTCGAAGCAGCCATTTCGACCATTAGAGCTCAAGCATTTTACCAAATGCCCTCTTTCAGAAAGGTATATGTTTAAAGGACAAGGCTCTTGTTGCTCTTGGAGATGCTCCTTGAGCTGTTTCGTGGTTGCAGACTTAGATGCAGGAGAAGCCATTGAAGTTGCAAATTCCAGTGAAGAAAGAGAGTAAGTAGGCAGAGGATGGATGGAGTGCAAAATTAATGATTGGAACAGAGAGGGAATGTCTGTCACTGTTGGATTAAAAAGGAGAACATAATGCAAACAGATGGAAAAGGAGCTTTTGGTTTTTGTTAGAGTGAAAGGCAAGCATATAGGCGCCAAGGCAATCATTTATCCAATTGGGGACAACTGAAATACTCAAATCTGAGGGCAATATTTTTGTTGACTTATGACATCAATTGGTTATTACATTAAAACAAAATGTGAGATCTTGTATGTTATTAAGTTTTGGTTTGATTTTAATAAAATTATCATCGTATGGGTAGGTCCCAATGGAAGAGCACCTTGTCTCTTTGAGCAAATTAGTTGCATTTACTTCATCTGTAAAGTTCTCTTCGGTCTTAGCTACCTATAAAGAATAAAATTCAAAGTGGCAAATTAATTTGTGTGGTTATTTGGTTGGCCAGTTATAAGGGGCAACGTCCTTTGAATTTAACTTCGGAGTGGTATTAGACGATTATTTCTTAATAACAATATAATTGATGTATATTTGACCAGACCAGTTACTTACTACTTACTAGGGTGAAGCTTAGCTGCCATGTAGATTGAACAAGTTGATCAAAACAGTAATTAATAAGGGAGACTTAGTATAAAGTGGGTGGTATACGTTGATCGATAATTCAGATACAGTAATACAATAAAAAAATTATATGAAAAAAATACAATTTAAAATTTTAACAAAAATTATATATATTTAATAAAAATAAAAATATAATATTAATATGAATTATGATACATAATTTTTATATAAATACGATAAAAATATATAAATTATTAATATTTTATATAACATAAATATATAAATTTTCGTATTTTACAAAATCTTGACAGATGAAAGGTTATTGACTCAAATTTCCTTATTCTATATACGGCATATGTATATGATACATGATATTTTTCATTATTTTTTGTAATGGAAAACTTGAATCAAAGTTAATCAAAGAGATTAAAAACACAAAAGATGTTCGGAGTTTCAGATCTCCATTCTCCAAGCTAATTAACTACAAGAAAATAAAACCTAAAAACACTGATCACACATCTCTAAAATTATCAACCTCAATTATATAATATATATATATATATATATGATCAGCTTTGCATGAACAATTTAATATGGCATGCACGAGGCAACAGTCGACTCTCAACTGCAAGTGAGAGATGACAATAATCAGCACATGAGTTGTCCTTCTATGGAGAAGCTCGTGAAGATAGGAAAGTGGATTGGGACGGTGGTCTACTTTACCATAAAGTTGCCATATCCAAGCAAAGCTCACCGTAGAAGCTCCTTTCTTTACCAATTGCCATGCTTAAATTCCTTCTTTTCTCTTTAATTTACTTACATTTATACATTTATAAGGCCATCCACGCCAACCCACCCCCATCCTTCAATTAATGTTAACAAGAATGGTTTACTCTTTTTACTTTTTTTACATGCATGTTCCACTTTTTCTTTTTAAAAAATTATGCTTTAATTATTAAGTACTGTTTTGGGTGGAAACTAATTTTGAAATTTTACTGACTCTATTCAATGAAAAACATGATTAATTATTGGGCATAACCTCCATCATTCTTGAAGGACCCCATATAGCATGCCATGACCATGACCAAGGACACTCACTCACTCATCCATTTGGGATGCCTTATGACTATGCCATTTTAAGTCATCATAATTTTGCATTACAATTTACAACTTTGTTCCCCGAATTTGATGCACCTCATTATGTCATTTCTTCAAAAATACTATATATTGGTAATAACCTATCAAGATTTTAATTTTTTTTTTAATTTGCTAAGGATTAGTGGAAATATAATTTTTTTAGTTATAGCATATGATTTTATGGCAACATCTCTTTCAAAGAATTCTAAGCTATAATTTTGAGTTTGGGTTTGGTTTGATCTATATCATGATGAAGTGTATGAAAATATATCATTCCATGATTTTAATTTATTTCAACTAGATGTTCTTGCATCGGGTTACTCGTTTGGTTTGTGGGTTTTATCTCATTTGGATTGGACATTGAATAGAAGTTTTTTAGTTTGGATTCTATTTGAAATATTAAATTATTAATAATTTTTTGAAGTTAAAAATATTTAGAATATTAATATTTAAATACTTTTTTTAAATTTTTTATAAAATTTTTAGTCTTTTGAATTTGATGGATTGAGCCAAAACTTAAACATTATTTTTAAAAGACTGATTGGGTCTGTTTTGATTTAATTCAATCCAAAAATAAATTTAATTCAACTAATAAATAAAAATATTTGGACCACATATAACTTGGCCTTTTTTCTATTATTGAGATTCTAATTTCATCCCAAAATAAATGGTTGTTGGCAATATAAGTAAGGCTAGGCTTAATTAGAACTTAAAGCAAGGATTAGTTAAGATGATTAATTAGTCTAGTCAACCACTATTCATAAAATCCTAGTATTCTTTAGTCTCTACCCTCTAAAATAATTAGGCTCTCTACATCCTTCACATGTGTAATGATAATTACGCAAGGCCGATGTTTTGATTACATTACATACAATTCTCATAATAATAACTAGGCGTTGACAAAACCAAAGCACGATAAACATAGCATGTTTCTAAAGCTACCATGTGTGTTTTTAAATCATGCGGTCAAGGTTTGATTAGATATAATATAATATTAATTCATCCAAAGTAAAAATTCCTCCAATTAAAATTAAGCAAGGATTCTAGAAAATGAAAACAGGGACAAGAAAAGGAAAATTTTGTTGTGTTAAGAAGAAAAAACTATTCTAGGGTTAATTCAAATTTACATAAAATTTTGACATTTCAATATATATATATATAAAAGAAAAGAAAAACCCACTTTCTAGAACTACTTTTGACAAAATTTTCGAGGATACATAAATTATTAAGTAATTAAGATGAGGTAAGGCCCAATGTTTTTTTTTTGGAATATTTTGTTTATTTGATTTTTATCAAGTACAGATGAGATTCTCCTATCATAAGTAGTTAATTACCCATTTGCCCTTGAATTTTTGTTTTAATTTCATTTTGCCCGTGAATCTTGACAATGTCTATAAATTGACCCCCCTGCACGGTTGTTTCGTCTCAAGTCTCAACCCATCTTTTCTTTGCCAACTCTGTGGAGAAAGAAAGCGAAAATATGAGTTCCAAGGTCAGCGCCTTTTGCATGATCATGTTCCTCCTCTTCTTCACATTATCTTGTGCCTCTGCGGCCCGACCAGAACCTGCATCTGAAGTTCAATATGCAGATACCCCAATCAAAACTCAACATCTGGTATATTACGTCCAACTTCGTATTGTATACTTATGCTTACTGGAACCAAGAGTTGGGCATTCTCTGATATTAAATCTGCTTGAAAACATAATTTTCTCTCATTTTTTTTTCTATTTATCAATAACAAGCTGATCTTTGTAGCAATACCGTTAAGGGTCTTCTTTTGATTCTTTTTCTGATGATTTGTTTGTGAACATTTCAGGATACTGAAACAGAGAAGGTTCAGGTGGAGGATAGCTGCGACGGAATTGAAGAAGAAGAATGCTTGATGAGAAGAACACTTGCAGCTCACATTGATTACATCTACACCCAGAAGACCAAGCCTTGAGGACCTGATCTCTTCATGTTGTCATATACTAATTATTTTCTTATAAATACTTTTTTCATAAATTTGCGTCTTCATTTGTATCATGTTCATTTTCTCTTTCAGGGAGGTTTTAGTGGATATCAGGTTGCTAAACCAGTACTGTAATATATGGCACAGATAATAGCGAAATTTTTATTATATGTTCAATAATTTAATTTCTTAACATTGTTAAAGTTTTTTTTTTTTTTTTTGGACAGTAACATTGCTAGAGGTTTCGGCTTGAATTTTGTCTTTTTTTTTTTTTTTTTTTTTTTTTTTACCGAGAGCGAAGTTTAGGAGTAAGATAAGAAATGTTACATTATTTTTAAGATTAAGATAAATTATCAATCTACAAATAAGATTTATAAATCTTTTGAGATTTTTTAAATTTACAAATCATTTATCAACAAAAAAATTATGAAAATTTAAATTTAAATATTTTACATTTAACCTCTAAACTTTAATCATTTGCATCAATCTTTATCGGTTGGGGCTTAAATTTTCTGACTATGAAAGGCTTAAAGAAAAGAGTGGACCTTTTGTTATTAACCAGTCCTTTTTTCTCTTTGAATTCTGCTTTCTATAGCATAAGATTGGTCATTCTTTCCGGTCTAAAAATCAAAAGAGATGTACATATATTGTTGAGAACATCATGCAAAGATTTCTTATATAAAATTAGAAAGTACGGAATAATAAAAAGGAAAGAAGGCTCTATTTTCTATAGGGATATCAAGGAAATTAGACCTTTTAATTACCTGAAGAAATAATGTCTTACCCACTTATCTACCATAATTGAGATTACATGAAAACAATAGAGAAAGGGCATTACCAAAAAAAAAGAACATTAATTAAAGGAATATTAATTCATATTAATTAAACATACTTTGGAGTTTGGACAATCCTGCTTGGCTACTCTTATTATACATTCCTCTTCTTATTTTAATTGGATTAAAGTGTTGTTTGATAAGCTAAGCAAATTAAACAATTAAATTGTCAGTAAACATGTCAAAAACTAGTTCTTGGACAATGTTTTTTTAGGCTGTAGATTGGTCCAACTATTATTTGATTGATAAAATTTTGTTTTTTTATTTAATTTTAATTTTAAAATCCAATTTAAAATACTTTTAAAATTTTTTTGGGTTTAAGCTTTGGGCTCGGCCAGCACAACTCATGTACACCTCCAAAATTAAGTACCAAGTTTTTAATTCTAAAAAATTTAAATTCCAATTTATGATATAATAGTTATTTGGTATGTTATTGAAAATAAAATATTTAATATATTTTTATTAATTTTCTATAAAATAGAAATCCAATTTTATAATTATTTTAATTGATCAAAATTTAAAAAATAATTAATGTAATTAAATGATTTTTAAATAATTGTCTTAATATATTAAATAGTTAAAAATTACTTAACATTTTCAACAATTTTTTCATTTATCTTTCATTAGTAGAATTCTGAAAAATATTTATCAAATGCATGAAAAACATAAAATTATTGAAAATTGTTATCGGAATAATTATCGAAAGCTTTAAATATAGCTAATGGCTTATATATGGATGCATTTAGGGAAACGGTGAAAGTGAAATTAATTTTTTTTAAAAATTATTGTGAAAAAAAAATTGCTAATTGTCAATGAATAAGACACGTAAAATATTGAAAAAGGTTTCATCTATGCCTGACCTGGATCTGTTTCCATATTATTTTCTTATTCAAATATGATGGAAACATCTTCTAGACTTCCAAAAATTCTTTCACCATGAAAACAAGAAAAGCTGGCTGACTTTTTCAATTTTCACATTGAATTCTTTCGTTGTTTTCTTCCTCTAGAGCTTCACCTATTCGGCTGCTTTCCGCAATTTCATTGTCCTCTTCATTCATCCCATTTTTCAAAACTTAATTTAATGTTCATGCAATAATTAATAAACAAAGGCCAATTCCTCAACATCGGGTGCTTGAAATCCGGCTAAAAAAAATTATTAACAATTGTTCTTAAAGCCTTCTTTAAGGTTAGTTAATTTTTTATTTATAAAATAATATTTTATATGGTAACCTTAAAAAATGTTCTTAGATACTGATTAGTAAAACTCAAATTACATTGTTAACATTGATTTCCCCATTATTTGCAAATAAAAACAAAGATTAGTGTTTTATAATAAAAAATTTCATGATTTAGTGCCCATCACTATGTTTTTTTCAAGGGCTCCACAAAAATAAAGACTATTCCATGTAAATTTTATTATTTTATGTGAACGTATGTTTTGGACCGTTGCAGTTAAATGTTCTCTCATTGACCAAAGTAAGCCGTTTATAAATGTAATTGATGTATTGGAAACGGTCCACTTATAAAGACCCCATCAACCTCCAAGATTGTTTCATTGCTCTCTGTATTTTTGGGTTGAAAAAGAAGGCAGGTTTTATTTCAATAGGAGTGCTGCCATCCAACTGAACCTTCTGCTGCTGCAATCATAGCCACAAGTGCTTCTAAGTTTCGAATCTATTTTAATTAATGTAGAATTGGGACATCACATGATGTGGCTGGTAGTAATTGCCTTTACGATTACCTATTGGATGCTTTGATATGGATCACATCTTTTAACTAATCATATTATGGCAATAAACTAAATCACAATCACAGTATTGTTTCATAAGAAAATTGACAATTATTGAAATTCAAGATTTAAAATAATTAATTTATATATTTATTTTTAAAAAGTAACATTCATAACATTTAAAATTTAAATTTTAGCACTTATAATTTATTATTTGAGTTTCAATTACAACCTTTTTTATAAAAAAAAAATTGATAATTATTATTTTTGTATTTTATAAAGATAAAATATTCAGTTTGTATGCATTTTCTAACTTAATATCAAAAATTAAAAAAAAAAGACAATGATGTCTTTCTAAAAGAATAATTAGATATAACAACAACAAATAATTGATATAATGGTTGTTACTATTTTTTTTTTTTTTGAAAACTGATTAGGCTTGAGCTGTAAATAGAAAGGGAGTTAGCTCTTTTTTTCATTCACAAATTTTATCCTCTGTTTTCATGATTTAGGAATCTAAAACCTTTTAAATTTTTTTTTAAAAAAAGTGTCAAGTTCTAACAAATATGCTAGTAATTCTTAAATTAAAAGGTTGAGTTCTTTGGTTTGAATTATCTCTTGAAAAGAGAAGTTTAAATTAAATATTCACATTCATCTTGTAAATGCTATGCTTTTGTCATTGTTTTGTTTTTTGTTAACAAAAGTTAAGGGTGAAAGTCGATTTTTTTATTTTTATTTTTAAGATTATAGTAAATCGCAAGTTAAAAATTATATTAAATTTACATGTCATTTATCAAAAGAACTACTTCTAACAAGATTTGAAATAAAATTTTATAAGTGAAGTACTTAAATTTTACCAGCTCAACTAACCAATTTCACTTTGTCATCGGATTGTTGATCTTATAAAAGCATCACCCAATGCTGTCCAGGTTTAGGAACGATATCTACGTGGTTAAGAATAATACGATATCATAATCTTAAATAAAAGAGAAGAAGCACCAATACAAAAACGAATGGACCCAAAAAAACAGTTGGCACTAATTTTTTTTTTTTCAAAAACAATTGGGAAAGTGTCCCTTGATCAGTACTTTGAATGTTCTTTATTTGTGGATTGTGCTATAAAATTATGATGACAATGAAGTAGCAATAGCCCAATTTACTATGATTGTGATGCCATGATATTTGACTAGGGCCTCGTGGTGGTTGTCACTTGGTTGGCCATGTAAATATTATCCATGATTTGGCATTTTCATCCTTTTTCGTATCTAAGTATTCATCTTATGGATATGGTTGACAATCAACATTTGGTGAGCCATAATCCAATGCCCTATCTTGTAAGCTGCTTCATGTATTAATTAATTTATTATTATGTATCCCTTTCCTCTTGGTTTTGGCAATTTAGTATAATTAATAATAATTTCATAAAAAAAATCGTGATTTGAAAATTAAAAAAAATTATAAATATTAAAATTTGAATATTTAATTTATTAAATATGATTATATAAATTAATTGATTTAAATCTCAGATTATAATTATTAGTTGACTTTTTCCTCTAACTTCGTTTTTAGTTAAGATAAATGAAAATCAAGCTTAAAATTCTTACTCACTCCCTTTTCATTTTCCACTTGAGCCAATCTAAATTTTGCAAATTTCAAACTCCTTCACAAATTTACATACTTGTGGGCTTGTTTAGGCCATTTGGCCCATTGGTCGGAGCACCTGCAAATTTTGCTTAGAGACTCCCTCAAAGACTTGAAGAACCAATTTACTACCTTTTTTTTTTTTTTTTCAAAAATAGAACATATCATTTGTTTTTGTAATATTTAAAATTGTCAGAAACCGGTTAGTTAAATAAGATTAAATCCTCATAAAATTAATCAACTGTTCTATTAAAATAGCTAATTAAGACCTTCAGTCACCAAAGGAAATGTGTTGCATCTTGGAGTAAGATTATATTGAAGCAAACCCAACCCTTTTGAAGTTATGTCGCACCATTTTTTTTCTTTGCAAATCATGAAAACATAATTCGAACCACTTGGTATTAGCACTATTGTTTTTAACTCATTAGCAAAATCCTTTTGACATTTACATTTTTTATCAGATAATAATCCTTATACCAAACACGTAACCTTATCAGAAAAAAATGTGAATGGCCTTATAAACTTTTCTTCTGCTTTTCGGCCTTTTGGGCTTTGGCTCATCTTCTTTGATAATGGGCCCTAGAGCCGCATATGGCGTCAAAGCATTTCTCCCGCAAATAGATCTTTCTCGCTATAAAACCGTAACCCATAAAGAAATGAAATAATCCACACAGAGAATTCGGGAAAAGACCCACAAACAGCTGAAAAATCAGGAGAAGAAATGGGGAAAGGAAAGCAGTACTGGCTGCTGAAGACAGAACCAGGAGAGTGGTCATGGGAAGACCAAGCAGCAAACGGAGGTGTAACCAAATGGGATGGTGTCAAGAACAAACAAGCCCAGAAACACCTCAAGTCTATGAAACTAGGCGATCTCTGTTTCTTCTACCACTCGGGCGCCAGTTCTCGACGCGTGGTGGGCGTGGTCAGCGTGGTAAAAGAATGGTACTCAGAGGGCAGTGATAAAAACAGTGAGGTGGTGGTGGATGTGAAAGAGATTGGGGAGATGAGGAGACAAGTGGACTTAAAGGACATGAAGCAGGATGGGGAATTGAAAGGGTTTGTGATGTTTAGACAGCCGAGGTTGTCGGTTATGCCTGTGCCCGAAGAGGTTTGGAAGAGGATTTGTGAATTGGGAAATGGGTTTGAAGGGGATGGCACTGACATTGGCAAGGATGGTGGTGATGAGGAGGAGGATTTGGGCTAAGGGGTTTGGAAATCAGGGATGTGGGTGTCCTTAGTAAACAGAAAAGATGAAATGGTACTGGTAGCAATGTGGTTAATGCTAGTAGTATAGAATGTAGATGCCCCTTTTTTGGGTTAAGGGCTTGGAAATCAAGGATGTGGGTGTCGTTAGTAAAGAGAAAAGATGAAATGGTACTGGTAGCAATGTGGTTAATGCTAGTAGCATAGAATATGGATGCCCCTTTTTGTTTTTGTATGTATTTTCTTGTGAATATGTTAATATTTTGGTTTTATTGTGCTAAAATTCATATGTTTGTTTTGCTAAAATTCAGACCAAGAAATTGCAATTTAGTGCAAGGATAAATTTCTGCAAAAAAGTAATTGAGAGGGCCAATGTGGCTACTAAACGCCCACTTTCCTGTCCTCCTCTAACAATGTTTTTTGAAGTACTGATTCGGATTTGGCTATAGAAGAAGTAAAGTTTCGGAAACTAATGGGGGAAAGTTGAAAGGAATGGTGGTTCGTTATTGGTAGTCTACTACTCTATGAATTGGCTTAGGCATTTTAGTGAACATTTACCGTGCATTGCCTAAACCCTTCATATGCAAATGGCATCGACACTAGTGCTACCATTGGTTTACTAGCATCATGATAATGATTTGTGTCTGGTTCTACTTACCAGTTATGCCATTCGAATTTTGAAACATTATGACACATCTGATTCTGTTCGTACCAATTTATTGAATCAAATATTCCAGCTGTTGAATTTTGAGAATTAAATCAGCATCTACCCTCTAGTCTATTGATGCTTTCAGTGATGTAGTATTTTCTTTTTACCGGAGCTAATGTCCCTTTGGCATGAGATGGCTGTCACTTTCTTTGAATTTTGCAATCAAATCGGTTAGCTTCAGAGAAATTCCTTATTTTTTGTTTGTATTTTTTTTAACAATTACAGATATCAAGGTTACCGTGTCATTGCTTGTAAAATTTTTTTGTCCATTAGATCTGACTACTTAGAGCTCAAGTTCATGTTATGTTTGTTATAGAATTCATCACCTTTTATTAAAATCTTTTTATTTATCTTCCTCAAATGGTTTGCTCCCTACTTATTCCTATATTTTATGTCAGAAATCTAACCTTGAATTATTAGTCATATACAGAGTTTTCTAGTGTTTTATGCAATTATAATATGGGTACCGTGTTTGAATATAGAATTGCTGCATTTGGTGGACTTTGCTTTGGAGTTAGTTTTGACTTTGAAGATTTTCCAAGTCTTGTGGTGCTTACTAATTTAATACCACTATTCTATTAACACTGCCTAGTATGGCCGGCTGTTGCTTTGTAGTCTTTATTGTAAGATAAAGGCATTGAATACTATCATTTATGCATCGCACATGTTATTCTCTTTTGGTTCCTTTCATATATGACCTAAAGATAGGGGCCCCGTGACTTTTCTTTGCATAATTCACGCTCAATAGATTTGGTACATTCACTTACAAAAATTTTTCATAAAAAATTTAAGAGTAAGAAAAATTAGTTCATCTTATAAACCGTCAATTTAAAAAAAAAAAATTATGGGTTTTTGTTTTAATTTTTTAAAATTATAGATAACCTATCAATAAAAAAAATGTTAAAATTAAATTTTAAATATTTTTTATCCAAACTTTAAATCTTAACTATTTGCTTCAATCTTTATTCACGTATCTAATTGTTTTTATTTGTAAGGAGACATCTCAAGCAATTAGATTCATCTTTAAAAATCTCGAAGTGAGCGAACGAGATTAATGGATCAAAGAGATTGCCTTATCTCAAGATCGAACTTTGAGTGAGTGAATGAGATTAATGGATGAAAGAGATTGTCTCTTGAATTCTGTTGAGCGAATGATATTAATGGAGGAAAGAGATTGCCTCTCCATGTGTAATTCAATATTATCATGTACCAATAAAAAAACACAAGTTAAACTTCTTTTCATGTAAGTTAGCTCTTTTTCAGCTTTGTTGATATTCTTTAAGTTTCTTGTTTTAGCTAAAAAAAGAGAGTGTAATCTTATAAGCTGCTTCAAATTAATATCACTTAACCAGATGGCATTATATATAATAGGTTAAATTACACCAAACTCCTTCAGTTTTCCCTAAATTACATCCAAATCTAATCCTTTAAAAATTCTACACCCAACTCCAACGAGCTTAACATTTTAATAGAATTTTTGCGATTACCAAAATACCCAATCGATTAGTATATACTTATGACAACTAGTGCTTAATGTCCAGCGGTTGCTCCAAAATGTATGAAGGAACTCGTGAAATCCACTTGCATTTGTCTAGCTTGAGATGCTACCAGAATTATGGCTTCATAAGTTGGATTTTGCGACTAAAGAAGCAATCTTTTGGGTTGGGATTATACTTGTCCAAGGAGTTTGGTGTAATTTACCATATATAATAATATATCTTGTTGATCAGTTGAAGACAAAATTTATGGAAGCAATTTAGTCTGAGGAAGCTGTCTGAAATCAGTTAAGGAGTAGTCGTGGACTCGTGACTAAGCCCTTACGTGGGTTTGTATCTATTGCACGTGTCTAATGCATTAACGATAATCTCAGATACCTCAGGGATGCCAATGCCACGTGAAATGTCTTGCCTTGAAATTAAAATTTTCTGCCTCCAATTTTTAAATTTCAAGTTCACTCAAGCCTAAAAGTTTGCTGGTTATTGTATATTAAAAAGTTATTTAATTATAATTGTATTTTTTTTAATAATAAAATATCGGTACATTTTTTTGAATCAATTAAAATTATGTTTAATTTAATAAATTCATAACAAATTATCTTTTCCCAATCTCTTTAAAAGACCAAAAAAAAAAAAAAATTCTATTGGGCCAACATTGATAATTATAATTTTTATTATTACAAATAGTTTCATAAAAAGAAACAAAACATTTAATTGGCAATGGCTTTACAATCTGCACACTCTGTAAGAATATATCAAATGTCAACAGTAAACACCTTACGTTTTCATTTCGAAAGTCTTTAACTTGTGTAAGACTACTCTTTCTAAAAAATAAGTTTTTTATTATTTTCAGTCATAAGTTTGAAATCATTTATGAATAAAGCCAATTGTTAAGCATTCGTCTAAGACCGCAATTTGGATTCTTAAAAGAATGGTCAAAGCAATAGTAATTCACAGCACATTGATAACTTAAACTTGTTTCAGTCACGCTCAATCAATTTGTGGCGAAAGAGGAGTTTAAGCCTAAAGTCATCAAAAGTCTAATCGGCATTCTTTGAAAGAAGAAAAGCCGTGCAGGTTGCTAGTACTTAATACCCAAAGGCCAAAGGGCAAACCATGGTTTACTTTTCAATCTATCATTTTATTAAATATAATTCTAATTCAATTGCAAGTGTTTTACTTAATTTTAGATAAAGTGATGAAAGCTTTTGTTATTGTTTGAGTTGGGAGAAAATCTTTTTGAAATGGAAAATATTTTTTATTATTTAAAAGGTATGCAAAGTTTTTACTATTTTATCTAAATGTAAATAATACACTTTCGTTTAAATTTGTAGCTGAAATTTTGATGATTTTAAATTGAGTGTGGATAATAAATTAAAATTAATTTTTTTTAAAAAAAAATTGAATAAATATTAATTTTAATTTTAGTTGAAAGTGAATTACTCACTTTTGGTTAAAGTAATAGAAACTTCTATATATATTTTTTTTAAGTCGTGGAGAAATTCTTTAACTAAAAAAGTGAATCATCTTTCTTTGTCAATTTATGATTTAATGAGAAATATTTCAGAAATAAAATTATAAATGCATCAAAAAGAAAATATTACTATAACTATTGTAAAAAATTAAACTAAAATAAAATCTCAAAAATGAATAATCATCTTACCCAACAAGAATGCTCTAAGGAGAGAAAGATGCCAATGCTATCCTTGATTGCCAATTCAATGTAATGTTAAGAATGAAATGAAAATACTTTTTGGGAATTAATCATATTAATTTTTGTGTACTTGATCATAGTAATTAAATTGGTAATGGAGTAATTTTCTAAACCAGAATTGATTCTATTCCCTCTCCCCCCCCCCCCCCCCCCCCCCAAAAAAAAAAGTTGGACCCCCGAATGGATAAATTAAATGATTGATGGATGCATTTTCCAAATAAATTTCCATCAAGAACATAAAATTGGGCAGCTGCTGACCATAATAACTGCACAATTAGTTGCCGTTTGTTTGTAAAAATACTTAAATACTCTCCAACTACCCTAATGATACAGCCAACCAACTACTTTTTCCATGAAAAGTGTGCCACAATTTAACGGTTGAAGTGTACATTTACAACAAGAGCTTGGATTACTTGGTTTGTGCTATTTAAATCTTGAATGAAATCAAAGACAGAAGAATATAGGAGAAATGAATGTATATTAAGAGTATAAAATTTAGAAATACAAGATTTTATATATATATTTTAATTTGGTATATATATTTATAGATTTTTTTTATTAATTAATAGTAGGAGAATTCAATGACGACTTTTGTATAAGTATTGATAAAATAGTAGAAGTAGTAGTATTTTTACAAATGCACATTATGTGTAAAAATGATAAATACTATCGTACCTCTTATCCTTTTTTTTAATGAAAATTTATAGTTTTAGTATGATTTGTCACATTTTTTATCCAAACCATCCCCTGCACGAGCACGTTTTTTAAAGCAAAGATGAAAATCAGTGTACTATATAATTTGATATGGTTGAATTTGACGAAGAAATACACCCCGCCCTGCCCAAATTACACACTCAAATCATTTATTTTCTATGTGTAAAAAAAAAATAATTTTTTTCTATACCAAAAAATTTCAGTCAAAAAACACTCAGGTAATGGCAAGCTCGTAATTATGTTCAACACGAAGCCCATTTAATCAAAACCGGCTCCATAAAAACCTCGCTACGATTCACTAATCTAAACTTCAGAAAAAGAAAAACAAATCTAAGCAAGCTACCAAAAGCGAGAGTTGTAGCCAAAGGCAAAGCAAAGATGCACGAGCTGTGAGAAGCAAGAAATCAAATCTTTTTTTTGGTTTTTTTGCTTTAAGGTTTTCATCGATCGAAATCCGAAATGGCAAACCAGTTGGAGAACTTGGTGGAATCAATAAAGTCGAAAGTAAGGGCACTGAAGAAGTCGAAGAATAAGACATACATAAAGATGGACAAGAGCTCAAGCGTGAAGGTAGAGATCCGTAGCAGGAAGGCAAGAAAGCTTATAGACAAGACTTTGAGGGCTGCTGATCGCCCTAGAAAGCGTACCATTTCATGACCCTTTTCTCATTATCTTCTTCTTCAGAAGAAGAAAAGAAGAGAGAACTCAGTTTCTGTATTTCTCCTTTTTATTTGCTTGTAGATATGTTCGTCAATTAAGTTGGCAGCAACTGGTTTAGAACTTTCAGATTTCGTCCCTTTTGCTCTTTTCTTTGATGTTTTGGTAATGTTAGCCCTCTGATTCTGTGTTTTTTGCACGTTAAGAGATAGCGGGGAACCATTTCGGATTGGCAAACAAGAACATACTTTTTTTTTTTTTTAATCTTTTTTTGCATTTATGTTTACGTTTCTGTTTTCTCTTTTTCTTTGTTGATATGATCTAAATGTTAATGACATGAGACTGTTTCTTAATTTTTCTAATCAATAGTTTACTAAATCACGAAATTATATTTAATAGATTAAATATTTAAATTTTAATATTTATAATTTTTATTTTAAAATATGATTTTTTTCACAAAAAAAATCTGAGTCGAAATCTCTTTATATTAGCATTAATTGATAGTCAATGATAAGGTTGCAAGCAGTTTCATTTGTTGGTTTATTTTTATTGAGCCAATGAATCATTATTTCTGCAGTTGGAAATTTATTAAGTCTAAGTAAAACAAAGAAAAAAAAAGAAAAGCCTTTTTTTTTTTTCCTTTTTATTTACGAAAAACGACCGCAAAAGAAATGGTATTGTGGGAATTGTTGACATTTAGGTAAGGCCATGTGTTTGACACTTATAAATTTATTGTTCAATTAATAAAGTTTACCAGTTTTCTGCGTACTACTAATAAATTTGAATCAAGTTTAAAATTAATTCAATATATCTGTCATATTGATTAAAAATATTATTTTAAATGTTAATTATTTTGATTTAAGAGTAAAAAAAAAAAAAAAAAAGAAGGCAACAATTAATATGTCAGAGTGAATGGATGTGGATGATATAAAGAGAGGGTTGACAACAATATTTATTTATTTATATACCAAATTCCAATACTAACTAATTAAACACAATAATGGCATAAACAAAACCCTGAAAAAGATATATATATTTTTTCTGGACAATTAAAAAAAAAGATATTGTTAATTCCACCGCTTGCTTTCTTCAAACTCAAATTATTTGTATATTTATATAAATCTTCTTATAATTTAACAATGGGAAAACAGCGAAAGAGACTTCAAGCCCTAAATAGTTAATTTTCAACAGAGCCTTTTATATATTTCAAAAGGAATCTCATATTCGTGTCTCCTGATGATAGGAAACAAATACAAGAAGCAAGTAGCAACCCACGCTTTCAAATTTAATGGTTTTATTAAAAAAAAAAAACCTATATACATAGTCACAAGCAGAATTAAAATATTATTATTATTTTTTATTTATCATATTGATTTATAGAGCAGAGAACTTACAACTATATAAAACTAATTTAATTTTATATATTTTCATAATTTTATACTATTTAATTTTTTATAAATTTTGTATGATTTATATTTATTTAATCCAACTATTATATTTTACGCCTTATTTATGTAGATCATGCAAATAAAACTTGAATTAATTAAAAGATTTTAACTATTTATTTTATATAAAAAAATTTCAAGCTATAAATATAAAAAAATGTAAGACTTATATTAATATAAATAGAGCTTTACCCTACGCAAATGAATAAAAATAATTTTTTTATGAATAAGCTGGTTTAATTTGAGGCTCAAACAAAATATTGTTCTGCAATTAAAAAATGATTTTCTCGAAATCTTTGTACATAAATAAAGGATTAAAAGAAAAGTTCTTTATACTGAGATTGGGCCCCGGGGCCTTTGACATCCAATACTAGGATTTATAAATTAGGCTCTTTGATTTGGGTAAGTTAGGTTTTGTCGGCTATGGCATCTTTGAATAAGCCCATCATTCACATAAATTTGGGCTTGACGTTATCAACAATTGTCTAGCCATGAGTCCATGATCATACTGGCATCACCAGTTAAATTACTGAAAATGAAGATAAGAGTCTTGACTTGAGATCTTGATAAACATGTATTTTGATTATTAGTCTAAGACTCTTTATTATTTTTTGATTTGATTCTTAGTAATTAATTCTTTGTGGCCTAACTTTTTACTCTTTTATGAATAAAAATTAACTCAATATAAAAAAAACCAATTACATTTAAGAAAGTGGATTGATCTAATCAAACATTACTTGATTTCATCAGTCTATATATATCCAATGTCATTCACTAACGATACACTCTCAGATTCCTCCTAACGGCATGGCTTCTACTTCGTGGATACATCAAATCTGCCATAGCATCAAATTCATCTTCCTCAAAGGAACAAGGCTGGTCCTCATCAATTCTCCCAATCTTTCCAATCCCAACACTATAGCTTCTCATTCCCCTGATCCCACCTGCTGATCCCATGGTGGTCTGTTTCATGCATGATTGTTGTTGCATTTTCAGCCCCACTTTGCTGTCTATGCCACGCTTAGATGCCGCAAGTAAAAGTTGTCTAAAATCTTCATTACCGTTTACCCTGGAGGAATTAACACTAAAACTCCTAGGCAAGCGTGAAACTGCCGAGGAAGTAGCGCAAACTACCCCACCGCCATAACCAAGCCCACCAGCACATTCCCCTACACTCTTCATGTACAAGTCTCTTGCCTTGCTTAGAATTCTGATGGGTGAACTTATGACTTTCATTAACTTGCTTTGCTTGTTTCTTTTGCAGCCTTTGCTTCTCATTTTTGGCCCTGTGCTTGTTCTGCCGGAAGAAGGTTGATTTTAATGTTGAGGAAAAGAGGAGAAAATGAAGGGTTTATATAAAGGTGCTGTTGTGAATTTGATTGTCTTTTGGACTCGTTTCTTGGAAGTAACTTCGACCCGATGTCGTTTATTTGAACCGGTAAGGAGCGTGTAGACTATTTCAAATGGTCAAACTTCAAGTACTACTACTAAAAAAAGACAATGCCAATAGACAGTAGGCCAAAATTGAAAGCAAAGAGAAGTAATAATAAAATAACCATGATGACCGAAAACGAACACCGAGTAAAAAACAGGTGATGTTAACTTTCCCTGGTTGGCATATCGGATTGAACATTCTCTCCAGTGGTATAGTGTACATTTTGATTGGAGCATTCCAGCCGGCAACACAACCATGAACCTGTTTTTCTGAGAAAAATATTCATCTCTGAAATTGACTTCTTCTTTGACATTATTCAAAAAGGAGAACAAGTAAGATGAGATGGAAAAAAAAAATTAAGTCATACATAAGTTTTTGTCGTAAACATACAAAATTTAAAGGGGTTTAAATTTTATCATATTTTTAATACGATACAATTGAATTCATTATATCATTAATTAAATTTAAATATTAATTATAGTAAAATTTATTTAATATAAATTTTTTAATAATTTTTTTAATTATAATTATAATATTTATTTTAAATAAAATAATTTTTTTATCACAATTATAATATATATTTTTTAATTTCATCGGAATGAATTTTATTATCCATCCAAATAAACAGTTAATTAGAACTATGTCCGTCCCGTTTTGCAGAATCAATCAATAGTCAACTGACTGAAGGAACCAATTCCAACTAAAAATGTACATAAAATAAATAAAATGCTTTTAATTAGGAGCAAAGGCATTCAACAGAAAAAACCTTTTTCTTAGACGAGGTAATAGTATGTTCTGACTTCTGATACCGTTAATTTAGCGCTTTTAGGATGATGATGTCATGTCGGTTACAAAATTTTGAAAAATAAAAATAATTCCTTTGCTTTAGTTGCTTTTAGAATTGTGGGTAAGATTGCTGTTGAAAGGCTGAAACAATTTAAGTTAGTGTTTGGTATACATGGTAATCTAATTATGGGGATAATTTTATTATTAAGATGATTTTATAATTCTATTATTAAGATAATTTAATCACTGATAATCTGAAATTAATTTTTTATTAATAATAATTAATTTTTAGAAATTAAAGATAAATGTGTTCTGTATCAATTAAAAATTAAAAATTATTTTATTTGAAAGTATGAAAATAACTGTGTATTGTAATAGTTATATAAGTTTATGATTTCAATGTTATCTAAAGAAAATAATTTGTAAAATATTCTTAATGTTTTATTTACTTCATAATAAAGTAAAATTAAATTATTAAATTAATAAATATATTTATTGATAAATAAACTAATTTTTATAATAAAAAATATGAAAAAAATTTGAATTAGAAAATAAAATTAATTTATTAAAATCATAATAAAAAAATAAAAAGATTATACTATTTACAGAAGTTATTACAAAAATAAAAAAGTATTTGAATTATTTTTGAACTTGTTATAATAAATTTAAAACATAAAAATTTATAACATTAAAAAATTATAATTTTGAGAGAACACAATAATTTACATATCAAATGGATAAATTGATTATTGTTAATTTTATACATCGTTTCATAATAAAAAAAGTTTTTTATCATTTTAAATGAGAATTAAATCACTTTTAATGATTTAAAATTACTACAACATAAGTGTTGCGCCTGAAGCAATAATCACAACAATACAGAAGCAATAGACAACAATCAATAATCAAATGCGCAGAAAAATAAAGCACACCAAGATTTACGTGGAAAACCCTCCAGTGTAGAGGGAAAAAAACCACGGGCCACCAGAAAAATCTTCACTATCAAATAATAGTTATACAAAGTTCTTCTCTAGCTAAAACTAGAGCTAATCAACAACTAGAGAAACAATTGGAGAAATCTCACCAAATAAGTGACTCAACAAATACACCCTGGATTTGTTCCTAGAGAGCTTCAAACCCGATCTTCACCGTTCAGAATGTATAACTCTGAATCATAAACCTCCTGACAAGGTTCCAACTCAATCGGACTACGGATCGACTTCCGTTTAATCAACTCTCCCTTCTCCTTTTTCTCTCTCTGCTTTTCCTGGCTTTTCTTCTTTCTCTGCTTGGTTTTCGACACACACACAAAACAACCCCACCTCTTTTTTTATTAAGTAGCTAGGGCTCTGTGTAAAATAAAAGATCAAGGCCCATGGCCTTTACTTGGTCCAAAACCACTTACATGGGACTGGACCCCATTTTCCTAACAATCTCCCCCTCCAGTCCCATTAGAAGGAGATTCATCACCATAGCAATTTCATTTGGAACTTACCTTGGCCAGGGAACTCATTCCAGCCAAATTACTGCAAAGCTCAAGCTTTTCCCTGGGAAGTATCTTAGTCAACATATCTGCCACATTTTTATCAGTATGGACTTTCTTCAATAGCATCTGCTGTTCTTCAATCACTGAACGTAACCAATGATATCTAACATCAATGTGCTTTGTTCTAGCATGGTATATGGTATTCTTACTCAAATCTAAAGCACTCTGGCTATCACAAAATACCACATACTCTTTCTGATTCAACCCCAATTAAAAAAAAAACGTTTCATCCAAAGCATTTCTTTACATGCTTCAGTTGCTGCAATATACTCAGCTTCTGTAGTTGACAAAGCAACACACTTCTGCAACTTAGACTGCCAAGATACAGCTCCTCCTGCAAAAGTGAACAAATACCCTGAAGTAGATTTCCTACCATCAAGATCGCCTGCCATGTCAGCATCAGTAAACCCTTCTAGAATTGGTTGTGAAACTCCATAAGTCAAACACATTTTTGAGGTACCCCTCAAATATCTAAAAATCCATTTTACTGCTTCCCAGTGAACCTTCCCTGGATTAGAAAGAAATCTGCTCACTACACCAACTGCATGAGCAATGTCAGGCCTTGTACAAACCATAAGATACATTAAAGAACCGACTGCAGAAGAATAAGGAATACTAGACATAGCTAGTTGCTCTTCCTTAGACACTGGACAAGATTTCTTACTTAGATGAAAATGGTTGGCAAGTGAACTGCTAACTGATTTAGCATGTTGCATGTTGAATCTACCAAGCACTCGTTCAACATACTTTTCCTGTGACAACCACAGCTTTCCAGCTCTCCTATCCCGGATAATGTCCATACCAAGAATCTGCTTTGCTGGACCTAAATCTTTCATATCAAAAGACTTAGACAATTGTTCTTTCAACCTGCAAACCATACTAGCATCTTGTCCTACAATCAACATATCATCAACATATAATAATAGGATAATGAAGTTACCATTAGGGAATTGTTTAACATACACACAAGAATCCGCTGCTGTTCTTTTATAGCTATGACTCACCATAAAAGAATCAAACTTCTTGTACCACTGTCGTGGAGCTTGTTTCAAGCCATACAAGCTTTTCTTCAATTTACAAACTAAGTGCTCTTTCCCTTTCACTTCAAAACCCTCAGGCTGATTCATATAAATGTCCTCCTGCAAATCACCATGCAAAAATGCAGTTTTAACATCAAGTTGCTCAAGTTCAAGATTCAAACTAGCTGTCAATCCCAGTACCACTCGAATAGAACTCATTTTTACAACTGGAGCAAAAATCTCATCAAAATCGATGCCTGGTTTCTGAGAAAAACCTTTTACTACCAATCGAGCTTTGTACCTCACTAGTTTGTCACCATCCTTTTTCAACTTGAACACCCATTTATTCTTTAATGGCCTCTTCCCTGTTGGAAGTTTAACAAGATCATAAGTACCATTCTTTCGCAATGACTCCATCTCTTCTTTCATTGCTTTTAACCAGTGCTCTCTATCCGGAGTAGCCTGCACATCTTGAAAGCTTTCTGGCTCCCCTTCACTGGTAACTAAAATAAAATCTGAACTTGGATACCTGGTAGATGGCCTGCGCTTTCTAGTAGATCTCCTGAGCTGAGACTCTACATCACTTGATGCTGAAGGTAGCTCCCCCTGCTCAACACTCTCAGGTAGAGAGGATTGCTCCCCCTGCTCAAAACTAATAGCATCTGGCTCATCACCAACTATGGCTGGCTCATTCATATCCCCAAGTTCTGTTTCTGGCTCATTTTCACCATCTGTGGCTCTTTCCTGTGAAATCCCTGTCGGTGTTGAAACATCACACTCAACAGTAACTCGTGTAGTCTTCTCATTTTTCTCAAGGTCTGCTATGGTTTCTTTTTCATGAAAGACCACATCTCTGCTTCTGACTGTCTTTCTCTTTACTGGATCCCATACCCTGTAGCCAAATTCCTCATCACCATATCCTACAAACACACACTGTGTAGCTTTACTATCAAGCTTTGACCTCTGCTCTTTTGGTACATGCATGAATGCTTTACACCCAAAAACTTTTAAGTGAGAGTATGAAGCATCTTTTCCTGTCCACACTCTTTCTGGAATGTCAAAGCCCAAAGGAACTGATGGTGACCTGTTAAGTAAATAACAAGCTGTGTTGACTGCTTCACCCCAGAATGGCTTTGGTAATTTTGCCATCCTCAACATACATCTGACTTTTTCCACAATGGTGCGATTCATTCTTTCAGCTATACCATTATGCTGCGGTGTTCCAGGTTCTGTCCTCTCATGCCTGATCCCATGCTTTGAGCAATACTCTTCAAAGCTTTTAGATGTGTATTCCCCACCATTATCAGTTCGAATACACTTTAAGGGTAACCCTGTCATCCTTTCAACCATGGCATGAAATTTTTGAAAATACTGCAGTACCTGACTTTTATATTTCAACATATACACCCAAGTTTTACGTGAAGCATCATCAATAAAAGTAACAAAATATCTGCTACCACCTAATGACTCAACCTCAATGGGACCACATACATCAGAATAAATTAATTCCAATCTATTTTCTTTTCTCTGAGAACTTTTACGAAAAGAAACTCTATGATGCTTACCAAACAAACAATAATCACATGAATCGAGAGACATACCTTTGGTCAAGGGAATGAGAGAGTGCCTTGCCAAAACCTGTAACCCTTTTTCACTCATGTGTGCCAGCCTCCTGTGCCACAAGTTTGCTGAAGCATCATTTTCAACGGTATTTACCTGGTTACCGTTCAATTGCATCCATGTCTTATACATTGTGCAGCATAATTTTCCCCTTGCAACTACCATAGATCCTTTGAGAAGCTTCCACTGTCCATTCTTTTGTCGGCTTTCATATCCCTCCTTATCAAGGACATTAATAGCAAGCAAGTTCATTCTCATATCTGGAATGTGTCTGACATCTCTCAAAGTCAACATGCAGCCTGTACTAGTTTGTACAACAATATCACCAATCCCAACAATCTGCGACACACTCTTGTTTCCCATCTTGGTACAACCAAAGTCTCCTGCTTTGTAAGTTGTAAACAACTCTCTCTTAGGAACACAATGATATGCCGCTCCTGTGTCAACTATCCACTCAATGCCGGGATCACTAACATGATTACAATCACCATGTGTACAAATCAAAGTAACTGAATCACTATCTGAATTCACTGCTGCAACATTGCCATCATCTGAACTCTTGCCTTTCTCATCTTTTCGCTCTTGCTTTAAGATTCTACAGTTTCGTTTTATATGACCCGCCTTACCACAATGGAAACACTTCACTTTACCTCTAGACTTGGATCTATGTTTAGACTTACCACGGCCTTTTGAGTCCTGACCTCTGTCGATGTTTCTACCCCTGTTCTCTGTGACCAAAGCTTGATTCCCAGGGTCTACATCTTTTCGCCTCGCTTCTTCATTAAGCATACTGTCCTTTACCATCTCCAATGTCACCTTATAATCAGGAGCTGAATTAAGAACAGTCACAACTAGAGTATTCCAGCTGTCTGGCAATGAACCCAAAAGAAATAATGCCTTCATTTCATCATCCATCTTAAGTTCCATAGTAGTCATCCGATTAAATATATCTTGAAAATCACTCAAGTGCTCTGTAACAGATCGTCCATCCCTGTACTGTAAAGTTGCAATCTTTTTAACAAGCATAACTTTATTCATACCTGTTTTTCTCTCATACAATGCTGCCAATTTTTCCCAAACAATGTGAGCATCTGACTCCTGCGCTACATGATGGAACACGCTGATATCAACCCATTTTCTGATTGTAGCCAGCGTCTTTCTACCTAGCTTCTTCCAGCTTTCATCTTTCATATCTGCTGGTTTAGCCGAATCACCCAATACTGGCTCATACAAATCTTTACAGTATAGATGATCCTCCATCATAGGCTTCCAAATTGAATAATTCGATGCTGTCAATTTTATCATGGAACCTGTATCACCCTCCATGATCTCAAACAGAATTTACTTCTATCCTGGGTTGCTTCTGTATCGATGTCTCAAAATAACCCTCGCTCTGATACCACTTGTTGCGCCTGAAGCAATAATCACAACAATACAGAAGCAATAGACAACAATCAATAATCAAATGCGCAGAAAAATAAAGCACACCAAGATTTACGTGGAAAACCCTCCAGTGTAGAGGGAAAAAAACCACGGGCCACCAGAAAAATCTTCACTATCAAATAATAGTTATACAAAGTTCTTCTCTAGCTAAAACTAGAGCTAATCAACAACTAGAGAAACAATTGGAGAAATCTCACCAAATAAGTGACTCAACAAATACACCCTGGATTTGTTCCTAGAGAGCTTCAAACCCGATCTTCACCGTTCAGAATGTATAACTCTGAATCATAAACCTCCTGACAAGGTTCCAACTCAATCGGACCACGGATCGACTTCCGTTTAATCAACTCTCCCTTCTCCTTTTTCTCTCTCTGCTTTTCCTGGCTTTTCTTCTTTCTCTGCTTGGTTTTCGACACACACACAAAACAACCCCACCTCTTTTTTTATTAAGTAGCTAGGGCTCTGTGTAAAATAAAAGATCAAGGCCCATGGCCTTTACTTGGTCCAAAACCACTTACATGGGACTGGACCCCATTTTCCTAACAATAAGATCATCAAATGCTTATAAAATATATATAGTTATCTAATCGCAATATATAAATCATCATGATTTTTTGAATGATCACTTCATATGAAACACTACTCAATAAATTTTTACAGAAGCACTTGCATCTGGTTGTTGATTTTCTTTCAGTTGATCCTGTTGTGCTTGAATGAGAATTTCAGTTGATTTTGGCTCCCGTGTCGCGCCATTGCCCCGTAAACCCAAGAACGTCTACAAAGTTTTCAGTCATCTACACACAAAAATCATAATCTGCCCCAACAAGGACTCCCTTCCTATTGATGAGAAAAAATAAATTTAGTCATTTCTTTTGTTTGCCTAATACATTTTGTCATGTTTGATCGCCATAATGACAGGGTTAGTTGTGTTTGTTTGCCTTGGAATTAATTACCTGGAAGAGTTTAATGTTGCACTATTTCTGGAAAGTTAGTGGCATGATCCACATTATGTTTTTTCTCATATGGTTGCATGTATGTATTGGTTGAGGAAATGTTATGTAGTTCGTTTCCAAATGAAACAAAAATTTATGGTATTTGATATTTATTTAAGAGTAAATTCCATGACTAGGTAAAGTGCCCGTATAAAGCTCAACTTTTGACATTTGACAAGAGCTGGTTGCAAAATTCAGCCATCATAGAAGGAAAACACAAGAACTCCATGGAAGGAACCATCCACTTCTCCCCTTTCTTTTGTTGTTAAATGGGTGTTTGTGCTAGTATATATGATCAAAACTGTTTTCTTTTCTCTTGACAGTTTAATGCCAAACTATTCATTCTTTAAAGATTTGACTTCGAGAGTACTATGAGACAATAAGCAGGTCAGCTTCAAAATAAGGCCAAAATGCTTAGTTACAATGTTCTTTCTCCACCATATTTTTTATTAGCATTTCTTTCTTTGCATTCCAGACCAATGTTCCTTTCACGCTACTTCTAAAATTCAAGTCCAACAAACACACTGAAAAAAGCTCAATACTCCTTTATATATATACCCATCTTCATTCTCTTCTTCAGCACACAGTTTCAATCTTTCAAGTTCCTATTGGTATCTTTCCTCCTCCAATTTCTGTATCAGTACAAGAGCTTTGATAACAAAGAGTTGAAGGTTACAGAATGAGGAGCAAAGCAGAGTTACAAAGCAAGTTCAAGAACTACATGTCAAAGCCCATGAGCAAGGCGGAGTTACAAAGTAAGTTGAGGCGCTACATGTCAAAGCCCAAGAGAGCTTTACACAAGGCCAGAGACTTATGTGAAGAGAATGGAGGGTTGTGCTAATAAGATAGGTTATAGTGGAGTTATTGCCCGCCCTGCTGCACCTCAAGTTTCACGGTTGACCAGGAGTTTCAGTGTCAATATTCAAAACCGAACATTAATGACGAGAAATTCATGACTTTCTTAGAAGCAATGTCGAAGAAGAGATCAATGGAGTCAGATTTGCAGGAAGAGGAGATGAGGCATGCAATGGAAGATCAGTATGGTAGGTTGAAGAGAAGTTATAGTACTAGCGTTGGCCTGGCGAGAATTGACGAGGACAAGCCTTGCTGCTACGAAGAAGATGTGCTGTATGCTAGAAGCAGAAGTTATGCTTACAAGAGATACTATTATTGTCGGTTTTGAAATCGTTAGACATAAAGAATTTTAAAACTGAGAAAAAAAATTAGAGAGTCACCATCAATCTTTTTTATTGTGTGATTTGCCACCCAAAGGTTTATCTTTTTAATAAAATTATAAAAGTAGATTTAAAGTTTATCAAAAAGATAAGTTTCAGTCTACGAAAAATCAAGTTAGGCTCGGGAGTCAGTTATATGTGAGGAAGGATTAACACCCCCAACGCCCATAAATTGGAACCATTTAATCATGTCCTATTTTCGATATTGGATAAAATGGTTTCGATTTGAAATTTAATAACAATCCCCTTTAAAAACAAATTTTTGTTAAAATTCTTTATTTAAGAATATTGAGAAAATCTTTAAGTTAAAGAATTATCTTAAAATTCTTTAACATCTAGGCAGAATTTATAATAACTTTTTTCACTTAAAATTTAATACAATATTCATCAAAATAAAAATAATACTATTTGTAAAAGATAATTGTTAGTGACTCTCCAACATCTAAGCAGAATACTAAGAATTATTTCTTTCGGAATGTTATTTTTGTTTTATTTTATAATATCACAACTTTAAAAGATATATTTTTTGTTTTGTAAAATACTTTATATGAGAAAGTAATTAATGGTATTATCAGGTAGCAAATAAAAATTAAAGACAGAGAAATGCAAAATGAGTGCCAATAATTATATAATGATGCAAGCATGTATGTCAATGAATATTATGCAAGATAATAAAATGCAATTTAAAAAAATGGATTCTTAAATATAATGAGACCACCTTGACTCTTAAACATCTAGACAGAGTTTAGGTACGACTATTTATATTTAAGATCCTATTTTATTAGTATACTTTTTTATTTATTGATTTTAATCTCATGGTTAAAGCGAATTAAAGACTCACGAGAAAAACTTAATGGAATAGGATTTCTTTAAATACTCCATTTAGGCGGCATTCGAGAACAAATTACCCTACTTGAGATTTTCGCACATATCCTTAAAGTTTTGAAATGGTTTTGAGTATAAGTTTAGGTCAAGGTTTTAAGATTTGGTGACTTTCGAGCAATGATTTGGGATTTTGTACCAAAGTTGGAGTTTTCAGAATTTTGGATTTTAAGGTTTCGATTTGAAGATTTGAGGTTTGGGGTTTTAGTTTTAGGGTTTTGAAGGTTTAGGGTTTCAATTTTGGGGTTTAGAGGTTTTAGAGTTTAGTTTTGAGTTTGGAGGATTTAAGGTTTCGATTTTAGGGTTTGAGATTTTAGGGTTTCAATTTTAGGGTTTGAGATTTTAGGGTTTCAATTTTAGGGTTTGATGCTTTAAGGTTTCGATTTTAAGATTTGGGGTTTGGGGTTTCGATTTTAGGGTTTTAAGTTTTAGGGTTTTTTTTTTAATTTTAAAAAAATATGAACATCTCTAAAAATCTTCAATATCTAGGCGAATTTTTAGAGCAAGTTTGATTTTTATGATTTCAAAAATTATTAAAAAAGTTTTTTATGAAAATTTATTATTAATAATATTATTAATTTATTCTTTTTTTTATAATAATAATTTCTGAATAGCTAGGCGAAATTATTATTATTTAAAACATGATTGTATTCCCTCTAACATCTAGGCAAGAAAAAATTATTATTCTATTTTATTAGCATTTTTTAGATCATTATTATTATTATTATTAGCATTTTTAATATATTTTTTAGTTATTATCCTACTTGTTTTCATTTTATTATTATTAAAACAATCAAATATTTATTTTAACAAATTTAAAAAATTATCATGCATGAATATTAAAAATAAAACTCAAAATAACAAAAATAATAATATATAAAAAATTAAAAAATTAAAAAAAAAAACCTAAATCAGAACGCTAGTTTGGGCCGCTCGACGATCCGACAGTTTTGACTGATCTGAACTGGTTCATTAGTGGTTCGATATCGATTCAATTGGATCGATCTTAGGTTGAGGCAGAAGCGGGTCACGGGTCAGGTTAGGTGGATTTCGGGTCAGATTCTGGTTGATGAGCGAATCCTTCCCTGCCCAAACAATGTCGTTTTGTGTTTTTGATCTTCTATATAAAACTTATTTTTTACTTCATTTCAAGCCCTTTTCAAAGAATAAAAATTTTCAAAGCTCCAAAAAAAGCTTCAGAGCTCTACCATCGTCCGACCTCCAAACCGTCATGTCTGCGACCACCTGGGTCACCGTCGATTGTCATCGGTGGTCAAAAAATGCCAAAATGCCCAAAAAACTCTCATCGATACCCTCTTTCTAAATATGGTGTCTTTTTTATTGGAGACAGCCTTGATCGACATAGATCGTGGCTTAAAGTTTTGGTATTCTTTTTTTTTTATAACGAAACTGATAGTTGATTTTTTTTGCTTGTTTGTAAGGGCTTGGCGTTGAGGTTCTTCCCTAAAGGGAGGACTGTGTTTTTTTTTTTGGTTATTTTTGGGTGTTTTTTTTGGTCAGTGCCTAGTTTATTGAGTGTGGGAAAGCTATGATTTTTAGATATGGGAGCTGGGTTTTTTTTTTTTTTTTAGGTGTGAGAACTGGTGTTTTCTAGGTTTGTCCAAGTTTGTGTCTGAAAGCTCAAAGGGGAAGAAGATGGGTCTTTTATAGGGTTGGGTTTGTGTCCGTAATAATGGGTGATTTAGGGGGTGTTAGGGTGGTTGGAGGTATGGCTAGGGTAAGCTGTAGGGGGTGGCTGGTATGAGGCACATGGTGGTGGTCAGGAGGCTATAAGGGGGCTGGATAAGGGGGGCAGCGATGCCGTATACCAGCCCCCTACTTTTTATTTTTTTAATTTTTAATTTTTTTAATTAATTAATTATTATAATTATTATTTAATATTATTGGATTTTTAATATTAAAAACAGTGGGTTGGCTTAGGCCCAAAAAGAAAGAATTAGACACTGGCCCAAATGGATTAAAAATCAGGCATCGGCCTATGAATGTGATAAAACCCTAACGAATTTAAAACCCAGTTTTGATTCGAAGAACCCAAAAAACCTAGATAAAATTTGGTATCTACAGCTGCCTATCTTTGCATATTATTGGGAATCAAGACTAGGACAAAGATAAAGATACCGATTTTGTTCGGAAGCAAATCAAGGATTTTTAAAATTTTTTTTTAGATTAAACCATAAGTAAAGTGATAACGAAAACGACCAAGATGATGCCGTGAGTCAAAAAATAAAAAATGACCGAGACAATATCGTAAGTCAAAATTATGGAATCAACTGAGACAACATCGCAAGTCAAAATTTTAAAATTGACTAAGATAACATCGCAAGTCGAGAAGTAAAAAATCATATGGGACAACACCATAAGTCAAAATTATGCCAGAAGGCCTTAGATATTATACCTGGAGGTCTTATAAATCATGCCTAGAGGTTTTATAGAATCGATCGGGATAACACTACAAGTCAAAAATAAAGAATCGATCGGGACAACACCACGAATTGAAATTATGCCTGAAAGTCTTAAAGATTATGCTCGAAGGTCTTATAAATCATGACTAGAGGTCTTACAAAATTGATCGAGATAACACCGTAAGTCAAAAAATAAAGAATCGATCAAAACAACACTATGAATCAAAATTATGCCCGTAAGTCTTAAAAATTATGCCCAAAAGTCTTACAGAGTTAACTGGGACAATACTGCAAGTCAAAAAATAAAGAATCAATCGGGATAACACTTCAAATTGAAATTATGCTCGGAGATCTTATAGTATTGACTGAGATAACACCACAAGCCAAAAAATAAAGAATCGATTGGGATAACACCACGAATCAAATTTATGCCTGAAGGTTTTAAAGATTATGCCCAGAGGTATGAGAAATCTCAAAATCTTTGAGTGTTCATCCCAATCAGAGGCTATGAAACTTTAAAAATTTAAAAATCTTTTGCCCAAAAGTCTTAGAAATTTTAAAATCTTTAAACGTCCTCCCGGTCAGAAGCAATGAAATTTTGAAAATTTAAAAAATCTTTTTAAAAATGGCTTTCACGTGATTAGAGATTTTTGAGACTCTAAAGGTCTTGTTTGAAGAAGATTCCTCTTAAGCAGAGGCTTTGAAATCTTGATTCAAAATGGTTCTTCTTAAACAGAGGCTTTGAAACTTTAAAAACCTTTTTTTGTCTCTTTTTTTTTATATACTTTTTTTCTTGTTTTCTAATATACAATCATGATACAAATGTCTATTATCATCAAATGATGCTAATGGAAATGTTAATGTGAATGCAAATGTCAATGCAAATGTCAATGCAAATGCAAATGTCAATTTAAATGCAAGAATATGAATGCTTGGTGCAAATATATTTGACTTTTTCACAATGCAAGTGATAATGTTCCTTTCATGTAAATGCCCCTACAAATACCTTTTTTAGGATGCAGATGCCATGATACACATGCAAATTTCCTTTACGGTGTGAATACAAATATCTTATACAAGTGATGTAAATGCGAATGTCTTTCTTGTGATGCAGATGCAAGCAATGCAAATGCAAATGTGTCTTTCTTGATGCACAGGCAAGTAATACAACTATGAATATCTTTTTTTTATTTTTTTATTTACAGGTCAATGTCTTTTTCATAATGCAAGTGATGCAACTTAAGAATATTTTTTTTTACAAGACAAATGCCTTTTTTATGATGCAAGAATGCAAATGAAAAAACTCTTTTTGCTTTTTTCAAAAGATCTCTATTTAAATTTCAATGTTTCATTTTCATGAAAAAAGTAACCTCAGTATTATATACAAAATACTAAAATAATCTCTATAGTTTTTAAAAGTGATTAGAAAATTACCTCTCATAAAGTATCTTTACAATTAATAAAAAATTTAAAACTCAAGACTTTCGAATCTCTTGAAAATTGATGACTACTATTTGAAAAGCTTATGGGCGGGGTAATTGACAATTCAATTCTTTGTCATTGGTGGGCATATCTCATAAGAAGCTCGACGAGCGTTTAAGGGTTTTTCTTAGGCTCACGAAAGTGATAATTTTCTGAAGCATTTTTCTTTTATTGAAAATATGATACTTCAATTTGTGTCAAAACTAGCCATTACTTTTCAAACAAGATTTGGAAATAGGATAATGCTTTTTTTTTTTGTTTTGTTGTGAAATGTAAGGTATTTAATGGGTATTGGCCTTTTAAAAAACTTTGTATCAAGATTCTTTTATTTTGATAGAACCTTGGAACTCTAAAATTCATTTTGGAGTTTCAAAAAATGACTTTAGCTCTAAACTAACATATTGGGATTTTCACTTTAGATATATATATATATATATATATTATTAATAAAGAACTTGGTGAAATCTTGCCAAATACAAACAAGTATATACAAATTTTCAAGGATATTGCTCTTCAATCCAAAAGTCCACATTTGATCAAAATGAACTTTTCAAGGTACGTAATGTAGGCCGAGGTTAGGGGTTTTGAAAAAATGGATAAATAGGCTCAAAATATATTATTCAAGATAATTAGGCCAAAGATCCTAAAAAGCATTCTCTAACTTTTTTTCTTTGCTTTTTTTTTTTCTTTTGAAACATCTGGCTTTAATTTCAATAACTTTATTCACATTTTTTTCTTGAATTCTCATTTTTATATTTTCTATCTTTTTTTTTTTTTAATTTTTAGAATTCTAACTGAAGCTTCAGATTCTTATCTCCAAGGTAACTTTGCTTTTCTTTGGAAACGCCTAACTTCATCTTTAGCTGTTTACTCTTTTAAATTCTTGAAATTTCAATCAAAGCTTTATTCACTTTTTATCCTGGACTCTCATCTTCGAAAAGCATGTTAGATGCTTTCAATATTTTCATTAAAGTTGATCTCTCGAAGGTATCCTTATTTTGCCCCCAATATAGAAAACGATCATTAGTAAATGTTCATTTTTGAACAAAAAATTTAATAGGCTTAAATGGGTAGTAAGTTGATAATTTTTATGTATGAGAAGGATAAAAAAAGATGATCATTCATCATTTCAAATATGATCACTTAGTTTAATGAGCAAATTATTGAAGGATGAGATAAAAAAGATCTTTTTATTTTTTTTACTTTTTTTTGTTTTGCTTTTTTTTAATACCCCATCTTGTTTTTCACTCAAGGTTCCAATGATAATCAAATTGTAGAGGATTGATTACATAGTTCAAAAAGGCTCTTTGGGCTTCAAAATTTTTGTATTTTCTTAGTAATAGGAAGAGAAAAGGTATAAAGGTATGAAACAAATTGTCTTAGGTAGAAAAGGGGTTCTGTTTTTTTTTTTAATCAATGTGTTTTAAGACATGAAACAAAGGTTACTTAAAAGAAAAGTTCAGGCATTTTTGTGTTTATGGTCATAGCAAAATTTTGACACACATTGAATTACCAATTAAAAATTTAAAAAAGTATCTGATTTTTGAAATTCAAAATGAACTTTCAAAATTAACCTCTTTTATTTTTTTGCTCAAAAAAAGATTATCGACCTTTTAAAGTATGAATTTAAACTCATATTCCCTGAAGGATTATGATTAATGAGTCCAATCATTTAAGTGATTAGGAGTATAAAAGTATTTGAAAAGGTGTGAAGGTATTTGATGAACTTTTTTCCTAATAGTAATCACCATTTCCCTTAAGAATCCTTTTATCTTTATTATAAAACCTTTTTTTGTTTTGTTTTGTTTTTTGTTTTTGTTTATCTTGAAAGTTACTTATGTGAGACTTTTTATTCAAACAAATGCATAAAAAGAAATTTCATAAAAAAAGATCCAAAACATTCAATTCTTCCAAAATAAGTTAGATAACTCTTAGGTATGCAAATGTCATAGATAAATAGTGAAAAGATAAAAAAAAATCATCTTATCTTGATTTTTCAGAACTTGAGACCTTCTCTTCATCTTAACTCCTCACATTTGGCCATTAGATAGAGTCAACTTCCATTATTCTATCATTTCTAAAGCTAGTATACCACTTTTGATAAAATCTTCAACCTTTTTTTTTAACTGCCTATATTTTTTAGTTGAGTGATCGATTGTTCCCATATGATAATCGCATTTGTCATTAGGATCATAACTCCTTGCCGATGGATTTGGTGTTATTTTTAAAAGCACGTGAGTGAGATACTAACCTTTTTTTAGCAAAGATAAAAAGGTGAAAAATATGGATTGACAGTTTTTCTTGATCATTTTTTGGTTTCTTTTGGCTCTTTATTGGTCGGGTGGTAAGTTCAAATGTAAGGACAAGATCTTGAATGGTCATTTGAGAATGAGAATTTGTTGGAAAGCCAAAATGTTGGCTTGGTTGGCAAAGATGTATGCTTTGAAAGATATTGCTTGTGATAGGATAATAAGGTTTGATGACGAAATAAGGATTGTATGGGATAAAGTTCTTGGGTAAATGCCCATCCATTGTGACTGCTTATACTTTTCCTTTATTATTTTTTAATATACTTCCCTTTTCAATATCTGTTGCACCTTTTAACTTAATCTTGACATTCTTAATTGCATTTTTTTTATAATATCCCTAGAAATCATCATGTTAGAAAAGTTGTTGGAGACATTCCCAATCATTCTTTCATAATAGGGAGTGTTTAAGGAATTGACAAACAAAACAATGATTTTTTTCTCCGACAAGGGTGGTTGTACTTGGTCTACTTTATCTCTCTATCTATATGCATATTTTTTGAATGTTTCAGTTGACCTTTTCTTCACATTCTGTAAGAACATCCTATCTAGCGCCATATCTTCAACAGTTATATTATGGCTAGGAAAGCTTTGGCCCAAGTCCATGTTCAATAGCAAATCTTACTTTCAATCCAGCCTAAGCATACACATTTGTTGCGATACCCAGTAAAGATTATTTTGAAAGTAAATGGATCAATAAACTTTATCTATCATGGGTGTGACCTATCATATTTTGATAGTAAATGGTGATATGTGTTAAAGGGCATTTCATTTCATCATACTTCTCAAAATCTGAGGCTTTGAATTTTGATGAAATAACAAGATCAGGCACTAGACTAAGTTCACTAGCTTCAACATTATCGTATACATCATTGCCTTCAATTATCTTTAATCTCTCATCTAACAAATCATACTTATATTTCATCACCATGTCTTCTAATGGATTTGGCACATTTTTCAATTTTTTCAACTCGTTAGGATCATCCATATTAGGCACAGTAGTTGAGTCATAAGGAGTAGGCTCGAGATTGACATTTGTTTAAACTGATGGTAGCTTGGCAGAAGGGCTAGTATAAGGTTGATGAGTTGTTAAAGGTGCTTGTGACATATAAGGGTCTTGAACATATGTGAACCCACATGGATACGTTGGTGTCTCAACAACTATTTCTTCTCTTGCCCTATATGTTTCAACAACTCATTTTCTTTTTGTCAACTCTACTAATATTGTTTTAGTTCTGTCAACTGTCTATCCAATTTTGTTGCATTTCTGTGACTATTTGCTTTAACTCTCCTTGGACTTTTTTTACTCTGTCCATCCAACTTGCATATTTATTTTTCATTATTCTAGTATCGATTCGAGTGCTATAAGTACACAGACTTAATTGATCTCATTTTTAATGATAACTATCTTTGAAACTTGTATTAATTACCAGAAGTCATAAATGCATGGTATGAATTCTATTATAAAAAAATCTTTTTACTTTAAAAGTTTGACAAAAGTATGTTTACAATCATAATTTCTTGTCCTTAACTGTCATGAAAAATAATGAATTCAAACAGATGATGCATGATATGCAAGTCAAATTTTATTATTGTTGATGAAGGAAACTTGAGTTTCATCCTATATTCGGTTGGGTTATCTAAAGATATTTCTTCCTTTTCAAAAGTTTGGTGAGAACATATTTATAACCATCACTTTTTTCATGGCTTCTTTTAGGCACACCATTATTAAAAAAATAAATAGAGGCATCAATTCATAGAAAATTTAGGTCAAAAGAAGTCTTCATTCATTCCCAAAAGTATCAAGTTTGCACATCATGAACCATTCTAGGGCTAGGGCTAAAAAGTGCTGGACTTACTCTTACCCCTTGTCTTGCCTAAGAAATCCAAAAATAGTTGACTATGATTGCTAAAGAGGATAACGTTTTTCTTTAAAAACTTTCATATTTTATTCATAATTATGGCCAATCTTACTGTTGCCTATAACACTGTTTGTTATCTCGATATAGATCAATGAAGGGTTTTATCAACAACTGGCTTCATTTTGGTGTCAAAACCCATATATTTAGCTTTCATTAGTTCTTGTACCCTATGTTTCAAAGTCATACAGTTTTCTAGAGAATGGCTCACGATGCCAAAATGGTATTCACATCGAGCATTGGGGTTATACCATTCGGAGAAAGGTAGTTTGCGAGGTTCAACAAGGATAAGGGCAATGTGGTAGTTTTCTAGAAGTAATGGGTATAAACCTATGTAGGACATAGGTATTGGATCAATAGGGATTTTTTTTTTTGGTGTTGCTAAAGTTTTTTTGTCCTATGATTGGTTTGTTTTGCTGAAAAGATGGGGGTATAGTTGGTTTTAAAATGAATTGAAAAATTTTGGGTTAAAGATTAGGCTGCGAAAGTGGTGATGAAATAGTATGCTAAACAAGTGATTGTGAAATATGAGGTGGTGGGAGTGGATTTAGGTGTGAAATTCTCAGAGTTTGCATGAAATTTGTAGGCCTAATCCTAGGTGCTTGGAAAAGAGGTTGGAAGTAGTCATAAGAAAGATTTAGGTGCGGGTTTGGACTCAAGATAGTTGGTGATGGTTGTTTGAAGCCAAGTAACTCTTTCTTGGAAATAAAACTTTTAAGCTCAATCATTTGCGTGGCTAGTTCACCTGTTCCTCTCTTAAGTTTGCCCAAACCTTAGTCACTGTTCAAATCATCCAATGCCTTAGTATGCTCTAAAAAAGTGCTAAAACTAACAGAAGCTGTGGATCTTGACTTGATGAAAGTGACAATGATCCTTGAAGGGCAATAAACTCAACCATATCATTACTTTCAACCATTTCTATCAATTGAGCCATCTATTGTTTCATTTTTCGAAGCTCAAGCCATAATTCCTCTTAATTCAACTCCAAAGCACTAATCTTTGCTTCCAGTTGATTTTTCATTTTTGCCACTCTAATTCCTACCAAGACAGATATTTTATTTCAGGATTTAAACCATAAATTCTAGATTACTACCCTTATTGAATGAATGCCATAAAAATAATTTCTAACTTACATGATACACGTAATATGTTTATGAATATGATGAATATGATGACTAAAGAATGTCATGAAATGCATATATGTATATATATATATATATATATGACAACAGATTTTTATATGTACAAGCTCTAAACGATAAAAGTTTCTTTGTACATGAATGTGTATACAATGAATGTAATGTTATGTTGATGGTAGGATATGAAATGCAATGCATGTTCTCTAAAACCCTACCATTCATGAATCCATATGCATGAAATGTTACAAGAGTCATGAAATATATACCTATAATTAATGCAACATACTTTTATGAAATACATGAACATATCAAGTGCATATTATATTTTTACATGGCATGCAATACTTGTGTTATGTCAACTTAATGAAACTGATACTACCTTAAAATATGTAATGAATGGAATATGCACACTACCTATTGAAACGTGCACGATGCCTATGCATGAAATAGAATGCATGTACTATCTATTGATATGAATGGAATAGAATGCTCATATTATCATTTTATGATGCGCATGAGATGGGATACATGTATTATTTTATTATGATATATGAAATGAGAAAGATGAAACAAAATACGAAAAAAAAAATTTGGAGAAGGAAAAGAAAATTTTTTTTTTTTTATGCACAAAATAACTAGGACTTGAAAATTAACTTTATTTGGCTAATAAACAAAGAATTTAAGAAAATCTTTATTTTTTTGAAAACCTTTTTTTTTTTTGTTTTTTTTGCTTCTTTTTCTACTTGTTGGATAATGCTAAAAAAATCATTTATTCTAAAATATTTTATGAAAATACAAATTTTGGACAACTACCAAAAGAAAAAAAATCTTCAACAAAATGCTTTTCTCTTACTTTAACAAAGGGCAATGCTCTATCGAAGGTTAGTCCTCTAAGGTTTACTATATGCTGAGTGAGGATTTATTCATCTAAAGGTTCTCAAATCATTCTTCATTGGGATCCACACTGGACTAGTAAGGCACTCGATCCTTACCCATTATAGGTTACTAATAGAAAGGGTTCAATTGAGTAGAAGTGTTTCGCTAGCAAATGCAGAAGTTATATCTAGAGGTAGTTTCATTTCAAAAAGGATGAACCTTCGAGTCTTAGAGCTCATGCATGTAAAAGTAATATGCATAAATGTGAAAATGATATATTAATCTAAATATCTAAATGTGAGCAAATAATAAACTAAATTAATCTAAATGTCTATTGATTTTATTATTAATTGTATATATTTTTTTGATTTTAAATAAAAGGTACTTAAATTAACATCAATAAACTAATTAAATATCAAACATATGAATAACACATAATAAAATTTTTCTTGACTTCAAATTCCCAATGGATACCAGTTGTAGCAATGGTTTGGACCGTCAAAAAAGAGATTTTAAAATTGAAAAAAAATGGGAGTCTCACCAATCTTTTTTAGGCGAGATTCCAAAAAAGTTTATCTTTTTAATAAAACTATAAAAGTGGATTTAAAGTTTATCAAAAAGATAAATTTTGATCTACGAAAAATCAGGTTAGGCTCGGGAGTCGATTACGGGTGAGGAAGGATTAGTACCCCCACAACGCCTAAAAATTGGTACCATTAAATCATGCACTTTTTTTGGTATTGGATGAAATCGTTTTGATTTAAAATTTAATAATAATCCCCTTTAAAAACATTTTTGTTAAAATTCTTTATTTAGAAATATTGAGAAAATCTTTAAGTTAAAGAATTATCTTAAAATTCTTTAACATTTAGGTAGAATTTATGATAACTCTCTTCCCTTAAAATTTAATACAATATTCATCAAAATAAAAATAATACTCTTTGTAAAAGATAATTGTTAGTGACTCTCCAACATCTAAGCAGAGTACTAAGAATTATTTCTTTCGTAATGTTATTTTTGTTTCATTTTATAATATCACAACTTTAAAAGATATATTTTTTGTTTTGTAAAATACTTTATATGATAAAGTAATTAATGGTATTATCAAGTAGCAAATAAAAATTAAAGACAGAGAAATGCAAAATGAATGCCAACAATTATATAATGATGGAAGCATGTATGCCAATGAATATTATGCAAGATGATAAAATGCAATTTTAAAAGATAAATTCTTAAATATAATAAGATCACCTTGACTCTCCAACATCTAGGCAGAGCTTAAGTGCGACTATTTATATTTAAGATCCTATTTTATTAGTAGACTTTTTTGTTTATTGATTTTAATCCTATGGTTAAAGTGAATTAAAAACTCATGAGAAAAAATTAATGGAATAAAATTTCTTTAAATACCTCATTATCTAGGCAGCATTCAAGAACAAATTATCCCATTGGAGATTTTCGCACTATCCTTAAAGTTTTGAAATGATTTTGAGCATATGTTTAGGTCGAGGTTTTAAGATTTGGTGTAAGCAATGATTTGAGATTTCGTACCAAATTTGGGGTTTTCAAAATTTTGAATTTTAAGGTTTCGATTTGAAGATTTGAGGTTTGGGATTTTAGTTTTAGGGTTTTGAGGGTTTAGGGTTTCAATTTCGAGGTTTAGAGGTTTTAGGGTTTAGTTTCGAGTTTGGAGGATTTAGGGTTTCAATTTTAAGATTTGAGATTTTAGGTTTCGATTTTAGGGTTTGATGCTTTAGGGTTTCGATTTTAAGATTTGAGGTTTGGGATTTCGATTTTAAGGTTTAAAGTTTTAGGATTTTTTTTAATTTAAAAAAAACGTGAACATCTCTAAAAATCTCTAATATCTAGGCAGATTTTTTAAACAAGTTCAATTTTTATGATTTTCAATTAATTAAAAAAACCTTTTTATGAAAATTTATTATTAATAATATTATTGATTTATTATTATTATTTTATAATAATAATTTCTCAACATCTAGGTAAAACTATCATTATTTAAAATATGATTGTATTCCTTCTAACATCTAGGCAGGGAAAAAATATTATTCAATTTTATAAGCATTTTTTAGATCATCATTATTATTATTATTAGCATTTTTAATATATTTTTTTAGTTATTATCCTATTTCTTTTCATTTTATTATTATTAAAAAAATCAAATATTTATTTTAACAAATTTAAAAAATTATCATGCATGAATATTAAAAATAAAATAACAAAAATAATAACATATAAAAAATTTAGAAATTTCAAAAAAACAATAAAAAAACTATTTGAACCGGACCGATCAACGTTGGTTTGGGTCACTCGACGGTTCAACGATTCTAACCAGTCCGAACTTGTTCATTAGCGGTTGGATACTGGTTCAACTAGATTGGTCTTAGGTGGTAAAAAGGATCGTAGATTAGGTTGCGCGGATCCCAGGTTGGATCCGGATTGACGTGTGGATCTTCCCCTGCCTAAACAACGTCATTTTGTGCTTTTGATCTTCTATATAAAATTATTTTTTTACTTCATTTCAAACCCATTTCAGAGAAAAAAAATTTTAAAGCTCCAGAGAGAGCTCCAGAGCTCTGCCACCGTCTGGCCTCCAGACCGCAGCGTCGACCACCACCTTAGGTTATCACTGGCAGTCGCTGCCAGTGGTCGCCGGTGGTTGAAAAATGCCAAAATGCCCAAAAAACTCTCCTTGATCCCTTTTTCCAAATATAGTGTCCTTTTACCGGAGACAGCCCCTATTGACATAGATCGAGGCTCAAAGTTTCAATCTTTCTTTTTTTTATATGTATATATATATATAACGAAACTGATGGTTGATTTTTTTTGCTTGTTTGTAGGGGCTTCGCCTTGAAGTTCCTCCCTACGGGGAGGACTGTGTGGTTTTTTTTTTTTGGGTTAGTTTTCTAGTTTTTCTTTTTGGTTGGTGCCTAGTTTATTGAATGTGGGAAAGCTGTGATTTCTAGGTGTGAAGCTGGATTTTTTTTTTTAGTGTGAGAACTTGTGTATTTTGGGTCTATCCAAGTCTGTGTTTGAAGGTTTAAAGGGGATGAAGATGGGTGCTTTATAAGGCTGAGTCTGTGTCCGAAATAATGGGTGATTTAGAGGGTGTAAGGGGTGGCTGTAGGAGCAGCTAGAGGTATGGCTAGGGTAGGTTGTAGGGGGTGGCTAGTTTGGGGCACATAATGGTGGTTAGGAGACTACAAGGGGGTTGGATGAAGGTGTTAGTGGTGCCATACACCAGTCCCCCTGCTTTCTGTTTTTTTTTTTTTAATTTTTTAATTTGTTTTTTGTTAATTAATTAATTATTTATTATAATTATTATTTAAAATTATTAGATTTTTAATATTAAAAATAGTGGGCTGGCTTAGGCCCAAAAAGAAAAAATTGGACATCGACCCAAATGGATTAAAAATTAGGTCTCGGCCCATGAATGTAATAAAACTCAAATGAATTTAAAATTCAGTTTCGATTTGAAAAATTCAAAAAATTCAGATAAAATTTGAAGTCTATAATTATTAAAATATTATTAAAGGATGAAGCATGGGAAAGCTTGGTTTTTGAATTGATTGAAACCAAGTGCTAGAAGCATTAAATTAAAAACGATTTCATGATTTTGCTATTTTGTTTTTTGTTTGGTTTCCAAGGGGAACCGAAAAATGTAAAATTCTGTTGGTGTGAAATCATTCTTTTATCATGCTATGTATTCTTAAATTTTAATTGATGTTATGTCTCTAAATTTGAGATGATAATAAGCCTTTTTTTTTTTTTGGCAGGAGATGATAATAAACTCTAAAATTTACAAATTGATTTTAAAATAACCGAAGGAATCTATCCCATCAAGATCCTTGATTAGTCCTTGTTCCACAAATGAAGTGATTTTTCAAGGTAAGTCAAGTCAACACCCGCCCTGTAAATAGATATCCAGGACCTCATAAAAATGCGTGAAACCACCCTAATGGCAGTAATTAGAACCGGTGCAAATGCCTGTGTTTGGAAACACGTTGACTTGAAAGGTAATGATAGGGAAAAGTCGGGTACCATCTTCAGCTGCCACAGGTGCCATTGGCAGGTTTGACGCAAAAGGGTGTAACAATTTAACATCTCGTGGATAATTGGCAATGACATGGTTGAAATCTGCAGTGGATTTGACAACCCTGAAAGTAACGAAATCACCGTTTTTATCATGGATATAAAGCTTGTCAAGTGATCGAGAGCACATGATATTGGGCTCGAAAGGAAAAAATAGATCGTTGAGTAGGAGAGAGAGTGTGTTTTAGCAATGGCAGAATGGTTTCCATGAAGTCCAAGGGAGGGCATGCGAATTGGTAGAATAAAAAGCGTTGTTTATTAGGAAAAGAAAACCATGGCAGATCAAAGAATGTGAGATGGCAAGAGGTTTTGGGAACTGAGCCTGGAGGCGGTGGAACGTGGCTATCATATATTCAAATTACGACAACGATATTATCATGATTATCGTAATTATATATATAACGAAGATTATTATAGTTATTAAGATCATTAATATTATGAATTTTTTTTAATTTTTTATAATTTATTATAAAATATAATAATTATAATCATAATAATAAAAATTAATACTTATAATTTTTAAAGTAATTTATGATATTTTAATTTTTATTTATAAAGTAAAATAATTTTTTTATGTTTTGTAGTTATAATTCAGAATGAAAATGCATATTATAAATATTTTTTTATTATACACATAAAATTCAAAAACATAAATATTATAAATACATATGATGAAAAAAATATATTTTATATAAAATTGATAAAGATTATAATTAATTTAATTAAAAAATTAGGGATGAATATTTTAGATATTTTTGTAATATATATTTATTGGGGGAAGATGATAACTATCTGTTGACTATGAATAAATATATTTTACTATTAGATCAAATTTTCAAGTGTAATATTTTAAATAATTAAATTAAATCAAAATAATATAATAATAACAAATTAATTTTTATTAACTAATAAAAATATACAATTAACAATAACATTAATAATATTAAAATTATTTTAAAAACTAATAATTACTTTAAAATGATGATAAATAAAAATAACAATGCTGCTACACAACCGCTATTTGAAACCGTTACACAACCCCAATTTCGGGTATGCTATCATGAACCTTCAATTGGTTGGCTTAAGCCATATTGTGGTCAGCCCAAGAAATTATACCCAAGCTCCTATATACATATATGGGGTCAATTCAGATAATGAAGCATATATAGGGAACATAAATAATTTGATGGACCAATGAAACCAAGCTGGTTCGATCTCAAATGAAACGAAAGCGTCATATTATTGGTTGAAACCATGAAGGTTCAACTATGAAATAGATTAACTACTGCTAATTAATTATCTTGATTCTCGGGGCTTCTTATGCTTTTATAATGGGAAATGAGCGAGCCACCTTTCAATCATGGCAAGGGCTTCGTTAGGTTTGTATTCTGGAGCAGTGTGACCCCCACCCTGTGCAACCACAAGAGATTGATGATGCAATCAATCTTTTGGTAGCATTTGAATGAAAATATAATTGGAATTTGGAAAGGTTGATTAGAGAATTCTTGCCTTAATAGTTGCGTATGTCAAAGAGTACTTCTCCTCCGCGTAATTCATATTGTATCTTCAAAAGAAAAGAACCAGAGTGGAGAATAGAAAAGTTTGAATATGATAGTAGCATGGGAAGATGGAGATAAAGAGTATAGAATGGATTTATCAAATAGAAACATACGTACCCTGCAACTTGACCATCAACCAACCATGGATACCAGTCAACCTGGACTGTCAAATTGAATGATTCTATCCATGCTATTGTGCCCAAATAAGGAATGACCATGTCATGATCGCCACTAGGATGGAAAGCAGAAAAAGGTTTGTTTAACTAGCTAGGAAATTAAAACTTAAAAGTCCTAGAAAATACCTGTGGTTCGACCAATTAAGAGACCATAGCTTGATCCTTAATCAATGGATGGTTTACAGGTATAGCAAACTATGAACTATGAAGAACAAAAGTTTAAATGGCATTACCTGTAAATGAGAGCTCGAAGCTGTTCCCTGGTCAGGTTTCGCTCATAATCAATACTAGTTGAGACATCATAGTCATAGGATAAGCTGCCATTGCATCTCAACCACTCCCCAATTGTTCCCTGCATAATTTGGTCAGCTGTGAAGATGCTTTGAAGAATTCACATGATATCAAAGACTGCAAGATTTGTTATAATTAAGTATTAAATAAACCTCTCGAATATGAAGAGCGCTTCTGACAGTTTTATCATTAGCCCAAACGTAGGAGTAGAGATAATGATAGTTCTGCAGACAAAGAAATTAGTTATATACACTTGGTCAATGGTCACTTTAATCTACATATGTATGGTACTGCAATCTAAAATAGATGGAAATCTGTCATTTACCCGGCACCACAGTTCAGCAGACTGAGGAGTGGACAGAAGAACAGCTAAAGAGCTGTCCCCAAGTGATCCGTGATCCCACTTTGCTCTTTTGGGTTTTGGAGACAATCTTTCACAATTCGGTTCCAGTATTTGTGCCTCATCTAAGTTTCCAAGGCACTAGCAAACATAAAACTTGAAATGCTCGATCAGTTTCGTGCGCATAAAACTTGGAAAATCAAAGAATGATCATATGAAAACCAATAGAATTTAGCCTGCTCACCTGAGTAACAGCTTGAAGATCAGACATGCAGGCTGTGTCGTTTGGATCTGGAGTTGTATATTCCCCCTTGCAGTTTCTTTTTGTTGACTTGAAATAGATTTATGTACATTGCATATTTTAGAATTGCACTATACAAGGAACTGAAATGAATTAATGATAAAGACTAAAAAGAAACTATTACCTTACCTCATATAGACTCTTTGATACGAGTGCCTTTCGATAAGCAAACAAAATCCTAGAGTTAAAGTCATAGTCTCTATCTGTGAAAGGGTTGCCTAGGATGTATCCCTGAGTCCAGTGAGAAAAAACATTATTTCAATCATGACTCGGAAAGTCAATCCGGGAAAGGAAAGTTAAGTTTTAGTTGCTATTAAATAGGAGATGTGTACTTGGAGATTCATTGGCGGCTGATGTCCAATATGAAGACCTGAAATAATAATTTAAAAAATGAAGATGAATCAACATCTCATGTTAAAACTGAAATGCTCTACGAAAGTTTCCATTTCTACATTTTCCTTCTATTTGTCTGCTGACAGGCAACAAATGGCTTCAAATAATATGAAACTCTTTTATGCAGCTTTCATTTTACCCAAAAAATGGAAGCTTGTTAAAGATATATAAAAATTAACTACTGAAAACATGAATTATACCATTTAACACTTCCTGAACGATGATTGGAACAGTTATACCGGAGTAAGAGTCACCAGAAATATAAAGTGGATTTGAGAGGAACTCTGGATGGACCATAAGCCACTGCACAATATATCAGTCAAAACAGAATTAAATCCTGCTATTTTGAACCCCCGGAACAAAATCCTAGCTTAAGTATGCTTGCATAAAGGAAAATGCAAACTCGGTCTCTTTAATAGTCAGTATTCTTTGTTTGTAACTCAAATGTGTAAATCAGTTGCCAAAAGTTTTCTCTGTCTTCCATTAATCCCTTTAACAGGTTGTGCTCACCTTCCTTAGAAATTCATAGGTTTGTGCTGCTGACGATGTATCACTAGTATTATATCCTTCTGCTTTTGTTGCATATGAGAATCCAGTACCAACTGGTTGATCCAGAAATATAATGTTGGCAACCTGTAGATTTGCTCTAATTGTCAATGAAACAAACGACTGCATAATTATCTTGAAAATAAACAACAAATGTAGCAGCTGGCTAAGATCTTAGAACCTTCGTCCATGAATACGGATTCAGCTTAAATGTTGGCTTGGTTCCTCTGGAATTATTATAGTTGAAAGTTAATGGACCTACAGATAGTCACAAAGATATCATCCGTACTTAAGCGTTTGGTTCGTGGTAGACGTTGACTATAAGGTAAAGACAGGCTGTTGTCTAAGATCTGACGAGCAAAAGGCAGAAGACATATCCATGTGTGAAGGATGAGAAACGTACCAATCTCATAAACAAGACCAGAGAATGCAGAGCAACCAGGGCCACCGGTGAGCCAAAGCAGAAGGGGGTCATCTCTTGGGTTCCTCTCAGACTCAATGAAGTAATAGAATAGTTGCACTGCATCCAACTTACCTACTCCAATGTACCTTAAATTGATCAATGCAAGAAACAGCTAGAATCAATAGTTTGACACTCACATTGGAATTATAAGGAGCAAAAAATGCAGCATAAACTGCAGAAGTTCTTCAATATAAACATACCCGGTTTCAAGTTTGAAGGGAAGATTACCAGAAAAGCCTGGTAAAGTCTGGATTATTGACTGTGACATGGAAACCTTGAAGATGATTACAAGTAAAAGTAGTCGAAGAAACATTCTGATCAAGTGCTTACAGAATATCTCGTGCTCTGCCTTTTGGCCGCACCAATTTTTTTAATTTGAGTTAGCTGGGGCTCTACCTCTTCTCCTCAAGGAACAGAGCTGCCAGTCAATGACAAAGACTGCCATGCTTATGTACAATTTCTGCTGCATTATGAGTTCTGATGAGCTAATACGTTAAGGAACTTGGTTGACGAACAGGACTTTGCCCACACATACCACGTGTCATTACCCCATTGGCTTTTTTGCTTTTTTTTTCGGTTTTTTAACTTTTAAGAGTGGACGTACGGCTGCCATGCTTTTCTAAACCATGTCACATGTCTTCATCCCATTGGGTCATGTTTTTTTCTTTAAAAAAAAATAATAAATTTTTTAAAAATTATAAAACTATATATATTTATAAGTATTATATTTTAATGTGTGAGACTCGTTATTCAAAACTTTTTTTTTTTACTTTTTTTCTTGTTTATTTTTTGAGCTTTACTTTTTTTTCTTTACTTTTCTTTAAAATTATTAAATAAATACTTTTAAAAACTATAAAATTATATATATATATATTTGGATTTTTTTTGTTTGAGATGTACTATATCAAAAAATTTTTATTATAACTATTAAAATACTTTTCATATTTTATTTGACTAAAATCAATATTCTTTAATTATAATATAAAAAATATTTTTTTGATTGCTTCGCCTAATACATTCTAAGTATAATTACAATAAATTTTTATTATTATAAAACACTCTAAGTATAATTACAAATATATATTTTTTATTATTTAATAATTACTCATTAAATTTTAACATCCATACAATAATATTAAATCAATGGATTTCAAAATGATTATAATGTTCTTTTAATTACTTAATAATTGAATTACATATATCTAAATTGCCTCTTTTTTATGATTAATTAAAATTAATATAATATACCTTTTTAACATAATTACTAAAGTATCTTTCTTAATATATTTGGCCAAAGTTATTATAATATCTCTATAACCATAATTAAAAAATACTATCCAACCATCATTTGCCAAAATGAATACAATGCTCTTCCTAACATAATTACAAAAAAGAACCTCATATTATATTTTGTTGAAATTTTTATGATACTTATTTACCATAATTACGAAAATATCTTCTTACACTAATTACGAAAATAACCTTATATTATAATAAGCTAAAATTACTATAATATCTTTTAATCATAATTACAAAAGCAAAAAAAAAAACTCTTTTGATTGTTCATATATCGCCTTTTGTACCATAATTATAACATATTCCTCATATTATAATTGACCATTAATACTCTTTAAGCATAATTACAAAAATATTTTTTTTATTTTTGCATAATTACTCATTAAATTTTAAAATCTATAAAATAATATGAAATTAATCTCATTAGAAATAGTCATAAACCTTCTTAATTACTTGACAATTGAATTAAATACATTCAAATTAACTATAATGCCCCTCTTTCTATGAAAAATTAAAATTATTATAATATCCTTTTTAACTTCATTAATAAAATACTCATCTTACCATAATTGTCCAAATTACTATAATACCTTTACAACCATTATTACAAAAATGTCTTTCCACCATCATATGCCAAAATTATTATAATGTCCTTTTTATCATAATTACGCAAATATCTCACATATTATGATTTGTTAAAATTTTTATAATACCTTCTAATTGTAATTATATGTATGCCCTCTCACCATAATTATGCAAAATACCCCTTATATTATAATTGGTTCAAATTATTATAATACACTCTAATCATAATTACAAAAAAATTACCCATTTGATTAATTTGTATAATGCTTTTTCTACCATAATTATGAAAATAACCTTCATTATAATTAGTCAAAATTAATATAATATCCCTTTTAACATAATTACTAAAATATCTCTTTTAACATAATTGGCCAAAGTTATTATAATACCTCTATAACCATAATTACAAAAATACTATCCAACCATCTTTTGCCAAAATGAATATAATGCTCTTCCTAACATAATTACAAAAAAAAAAAACCTCATATTATATTTTTTTGAAATTGTTATAATACTTTTTTACCATAATTACGAAAATATCTTCTTACAATAATTACGAAAATAACCTTATATTATAATAAGCAAAAATTACTATAATATCCTCTAATCATAATTACAAAAAAAAAAAAAAAACTCTTTTGATTGCTTCATATATTGCCTCTCATACCATAATTATAAAAATATTCCTCATATTATAATTGACCATTAATACTCTCTAAGCATAATTACGAAAATACTTTTTTATTTTTGCAAAATTACTCATTAAATTTTAAAATCCATAAAAAATATGAAATTAATCTCATTAGAAATAGTCATAAACCTTTTTAATTACTTGATAATTGAATTAAATACATTCAAATTGACTATAATGTCCCTCTTTCTATGAGAAATTAAAATTACAATAATATCCCTTTTAACTTAATTAATAAAATACTCATCTTACCATAATTGTCTAAATTACTATAATACCTTTACAACCATTATTACAAAAATGTCTTTCTACCATCATATACTAAAATTATTATAATGCCCCTTCTATCATAATTATGCAAATATCTCACATATTATGATTTGCTAAAATTTTTATAATACCTTTTAATCGTAATTACATGTATGGCCTCTCACCATAATTACGCAAAATACCCCTTATATTATAATTGGCTTAAATTACTATAATACACTCTAACCATAATTACAAAAAATTACCCATTTGATTAATTTGTATAATGCTTTTTCTACCATAATTATGAAAATAACCTTCATTATAATTGGTCAAAATTAATATAATATCCCTTTTAACATAATTACTAAAGTATCTCTCTTAACATAATTGGCCAAAGTTATTATAATACCTCTATACCATAATTACAAAAATATTATCCAACCATCATTTGCCAAAATGAATATAATGCTCTTCCTAACATAATTACAAAAAAAAAAAAAAAACCTCATTATATTTTGTTGAAATTGTTAAAATACTTTTTTACCATAATTACGAAAATATCTTCTTACAATAATTATGAAAATAACCTTATATTATAATAAGCTAAATTTACTATAATATCTTCTAATCATAATTACAAAAACAAAAAAAAACAAAAAACTCTTTTGATTGCTTCATATAATGCCTCTTGTACCATAATTATAAAAATATTCCTCATATTATAATTGACCATTAATACTCTCTAAACATAATTACGAAAATATTTTTTTTATTTTTGCATAATTACTCATTAAATTTTAAAATCCATAAAATAATATGAAATTAATCTTATTAGAAATAGTCATAAACCTTCTTAATTACTTGACAATTAAAGTAAATACATTTAAATTGATTATAATGCCCTTCTTTCTATGAGAAATTAAAATTACTATAATATCCTTTTTAACTTAATTAATAAAATATTCATCTTACCATAATTGTCCAAATTACTATAATACATTTACAACCATTATTACGAAAATGTCTTTCTACCATCATATGCTAAAATTATTATAATGCCCATTCCATCACAATTACACAAATATCTCACATATTATGATTTGTAAAATTTTTATAATACCTTCTAATCATAATTACATGTATGCCGTCTCACCATAATTACGCAAAATACCCCTTATATTATAATTGGCTCAAATTACTATAATATACTCTAACCATAATTACAAAAAATTATCCTTTAGACTAATTTGTATAATGCTTTTTCTACCATAATTATGAAAATAACCTTCATTATAATTGGTCAAAATTACTATAATGCATTCTAAGCATAATTACGAAAATAACCTTTTAATTGTTTTATAATTACTCATTAAATTTTAACATTCATAAAATAATATAAAATTAATTCCATTAAAAATGATCGTTATGCCTTTTTAATTATTTGACAATTGAATTATATGCATTCAAATTGATTACAATATCTTTTTTTTATGAGTAACTATATTACTAAAATATTATTGAAAGATGAAGCATGGGAAAGCTTGGTTTTTGAATAGATTGAAACCAAGTGTCAGAAGCATTAAATTAAGCACGGTTTCTTGATTTTGCTATATATTTTGTTTTTTGTTTGGATTCCAAATGGAACCGGCAAATGTAAAATTCTATTGGTGTGAAATCATTCTTTTATCATGCTATATACTTTTGCGTTTCAATTGATGTTATGTCTTTAAATTGAGATGATAATAACTCTTTATTTTTTTTTTTAAGAGATTATAATGAACTCTAAAATTTATAAATTGATTTTAATATAATCGAAGGACTCTATCTCATCAGCATCCTTGATCACATTCTTGTTCTATAAAAGAAGTGATTTTTCAAGACAAGTCAAGTCACCACCCGCCCTGTAAATAGATGTCTAAGATCTCATCAAATACATGAAACCACATATTATGGGCCTATAATGGTCAAAAGGGCATGTAGTCTTTTTTTCTCTCAAAGCCTTCACCAGATAATCAAAGATATCTTGGTTATTTGTGCTAGCCTGATATATTAGATCGATCTGACATGGTCAGTGCCACCTCAATTCAGCCTTGTCTTAATTGTCTCTTTTTTGTCTCCCTCAGCTTACCTATAAATATAAAGACTTAGGCACCATGAAGCTAAATTCATCACATTCTTTTCTTTTTCTCTTTCATACTTTTTTTACTTCTTTTTCGATCTGATCCTTACTGACTTGTGCGTCATAGTGTAAAAGCAGGGAACACCTCCTACCTTTGCCTCTAAACGTCCTTCTCTTCTGCACTTACAAGAACACCTTTAGGTTAGAACTTGGCACCAACATTTGGCGCGCAAAGTAAATGATAACATTTTCATATTAGCCGAGCACAAAACAATGCCACCAAGAAAAAAAAACTAAGAAGAAAGAAGGCAATCGCCTCGACTAGAACAAAAACTTACCAAAGCTAGGATTTTATCCACCTAGCTCAACCATAGGTAGGACCGACTATGGAGTAATTTTAAGCCCTGACTAAGCAAATACAAGCTTTCAATAAGATACTGTAAACTATAACTCCCACCAAAAGTTTTTAAAGTGCCAAACTTACTCACACTAGGCCAAAAAACTATTGTCAAGCAACCGAGCTACAAAGAGGCAGAAGCCTCATCGGCCTTTAGAAAAGAAAAACACATAAACCTAACTCCTTATTGCCCTAGCCACAATTTCACACATGCCACAACCCAAAAGTCTAAATAAATAGACCATGAACTTTAACCGAACATAGATTTGAAAGCTTGGATGCAAGCCATGAAAAAAAAAACTAAAAACAAAAACAATGACATTTGAGGATGAGCTTAAATTCTTGAAGACCTCATCTTTTACTGAAGAGATTGATAGAGCCATGCCTCCCAAAAGATTCAAAATGCCAACCTTGAAAACATATATTGGTACTTTTGATCCCTTTGATCATTTGAAACTTTATAGAACTAATATTATGATACATAACGTAAATAAAGCTCTAATGTGCAAAGGTCTGGCCAGTACATTGAAAGACGCAGCTCAATCTTGGTATAGCAATCTAGAACCAAGGTCAATCATTACATTCAAAAAGCTCAGCCACTATTTTTATCCCGATTTATGAATAGTTAAAGAGCTAAGAAAACGATCATGAGCTTGATGTCAATTCACCAAAGGCAAAATGAAACCCTGGAAAGCTATGTCACGCGTTTTAACGCGAAAGCTCTATAGGTTAAAGACTTAAAATAGACGATCACTGTTGTCGCATTGACTAGTGAACTCAACGATAAGGAATATATCAACGTTACTAATAATAGAGAAATATATCAACACTTAAACTACAATGAAAATAAACCGATGTGAGAGAGGTTTATCCTCTTTCCTCGGTTGTAAAAAAGGTAAAGAATTTTATGATTCTCTCTGAAGAGGAAAATAACATAGGATTAAAAGCCTCAGTGGATAAAAAAGCTACACTACATAAATACCTCCCGTATAAGGATTTTGATGTAAGTAAAAAAAAATGTTAACCTCAGATGGCCTAAGCCAATGAGGTAAATACAAGTGGGACCCAACAAAAAAATATACCTTTTATAAGAACATCGGCTATAATACCAAAGACTGTATCGACCTAAAAAATGTAATTAAAGCTCTGATAAGGCAAGGTTAGTTGAAGAGATTCGTGGGACAAAAAGATAAGATCAATTTAGAAAAGACTACAAACATAAACCCAAAGTGCCCATTTAAGGCAAAGAGGGAAAAACAAATCAAGAAAAAAAATACCCGGAGAGAAGAGCCAAATCAAAAGTAGGGCCAAGCTAAAAATAATAAGTCAATTACCAAGGTGATTAATGTGATCACAATGGTAGCTCTACCTCAGCAAAGAGAAGTTTAACCTGGGCATGGTAATGGCAGTAGGTAACTTAGGTAAGAAAGAAAAAGATTGGAGAGACGAGCTAATCTCATTTAACTTGAAAGATCTTGAGGGGATCCAACACCCATATGATGATGCCATAGTGATCATAGCCTTAGTGTATAACTATATGGTCAAAATAATCTTATTTAACAATGGGAGTTTGACTGACGTTATATAGTATAGCTGTTTCAAGAAAATGAAGATTGATGAAGATCAATTGAAACTAATCACCACCACATTAATGGGGTTTAAAAATGAGTAGGTGCCTATAAGAAGAACTATCAAGCTCTTGATTTCTTTAGAGACCAAACTAAAAACAATCACCTCGATCGTGGAGTTCATGGTAGTGGATATCCCATCTACCTACAACATAATATTAGCCTGACCTAGCCAACCTGTTATACGGCTTATAAGCTCAACTCCCTAGAAATTCTCAACACCTATAAGGGTTAGAGAAGTTCAATAAGACCAGTCTACAATACGGTAATGTTACATCATAATAATAAATAATAGGATTGGGAAGTAAATAGATAGCTCGACCAACATTGAGAAGGAAAGCAAAGAAAAACCCACACAAAGAACTAATAAAGAGTAAGAAACCATTGACAATAGTATAAAACATAAGATCGATCTGAGAGAATCACACTTTTAAGCCACTATGAGCTTTTAAGCTTTGAAAAACTTTAATTTTGTCTTATTTCTTGAATTTTTTGAGGCAATAATAAAAATGACTAAGTTCCTAAGTCGAAGTAAAAAATTTAATGTTATTTGGATCAAGCTAACACGTCGACCAAAATACAACATTAAATAAAGAATATACTTTTACTTCTACTAAGTATGTTCAAACATGTTGTTCAATATACTAGTCATCACATTCATAGATATGTTCTCGTAAAAAATGAATCCCACGCTAATGGAACAAAAAGAATTATCAATTAAAGGTCGAAACTCCAGGACACAAACCTGACCCAGACCAGCTGAAGACCTCAGTGGGACCAATTTCGTTTATGGACAATATCCTAAAAGATACATTACAGATCGAAGCCAAGCTCTATGCATAAAACCAACTAATTTAAGTCATAAAGATAATGCCAACATGTTTACTTAGACACCGTTCAATATGCTTGAAATTGATACCAGTGATGGTCCACAGACTACACATTAATCCCAAGGTCAAACCAATTCAGCAAAAGAAAAAAACTTTTACTTTTGAAAGACAACATGTCATTGAGGAAAAGATTGATAAATTATTATAAGCTGACTTTATCAGGGATGTCTACTATCCTGAGGTCTACTATCATTAATGGATAGCTAATGTGATCATACTCAACAAGCATAGCAAAAAATGAAGAATATGCTTAGACTTTACCAACCTGAATAAAGTTTGTCCAAAAGATAGCTTTCTCATCCCTAGCATAATTCAGTTAGTAAATGATAGTACCGAGCATGACCTCTTCAACTTCATGGATGCTTATTCTAGCTATAATCAGACCAAAATATTAAAAAAAGACGAGGATAAAATAACCTTTATCACCTAAAAAGGCCTTTACTGCTACAAGATCATGCCCTTCGGATTGAAGAATGCATGGGTGACCTACCAAAGATTGATGAACAAGGTGTTCAAAGACCAAATTAATCGCAATATGGAGGTATATGTAGGCGACATGATAGTCAAGAGCTAGAGTTTAACCGATTACCTGAATGACCTTAAAAATACTTTCAACACTTTGAAAAAGTATAATATAAGACTTAACCCTAGCAAATGTGCTGTTGGGGTTACATCAGGCCAGTTCCTTGATTACATGATTAACCAAAGGGGGATAGAGACAAACCTCGAGAAGGTATAGGCGATCTTAAAAATGAAAGCGCTGACTTTGGTAAAAGAGGTGCAAAGATTAATAGGCAAAATAGTCACACTTAGCCAATTTATGTCTAGATCAACAAAACTATGACCAACGTTCTTCAAAACTCTTAGGAATGTCTCTGACTTCAGATGACCTCTTCAATGCCAAAAAGCTTTTGATGAGCTAAAAAAGTTCTTATCCTCCTCACATGTCCTGTCTAACTCGAGGACTGGCAACACATTATATTGTATTTGGCTAGCACAGATCAAGTTTTCAGCTCGATCTTAATCCAAAAAGAAGAGGGAAAACAATGATCAATCTATTTTGTAAGCAAAGTATTGATAGGACCTAAAGTTAACTACAACAATATAGAATGAATCAGATAAATATATATTTATCTTATTTATTCTATTGTCTTTCTTTCATTATCTTTGTTGTTAAATAAAACAAAAATAAAAATAATCATAAAAAAAATTTTATTAGATATTGGATAAACTCAAACCCCATCGATTTTAAATCTTTGTGTTTGAAATTAAATTGAGTCAAAATAACTTAGATTTCTTATTAAATGTTTATTAAACGAGGTGTCTACAAGTGTAACAATTTAACATCTAGTGGATAATTGGCAACGACATGGTTGAAATCTGCAGTGGATTTGACAACCATGAAAGTAACAAAATCACATCTTTATAATGGATATAAGGCTTTTCAGGTGATGGAGAGCACATAATATTGGTTTCGAATGGGAAAAAATATATTGTTTGAGAGTAAGAGAGAGTGTTTTAGCAATGGCAGAATGGTTTCCATGAAGTCCAAGGTTGGGCATGGGGATTGGTAGAATAAAAAGCGTTGTATATTAGGAAAAGAAAACCATTGCAGATCAAAGAATGCGAGACGGAGAGAGTTTGTGGGAACTGAGCCTGGAGGCGGTGTTATCAAGAACCTTCAATTGGTTGGCTTCAGCCATATTATGGTGAGTCCAAGAAATTATACCCAAGCTTCTATGTACATATATGGGGGCAAATCAGATAATGAAACATATACAGGGAACATAAATTATTTGATGGGCCAATGAAACTAAGTTGCTTTGATCTCAAATGAAACTAAAGCTTCATAGTATTGGTTGAAACCTTGAAGGTTCAACTATGAATTAGATTAAACTACTGCTAACTAATTATCTTGATTCTCGGAGCTTGTTAAGCTTTTATAATGGGAAATGAGCGAGCCACCTTTCAATCATGGCAAGGGCTTCCTTAGGCTTGTATTCTGGAGCAGTGTGACCCCCACCCTGTGCAACCACATGAGATTGGTGATGCAATCAATCTTTTGGTAGCGTTTGAATGAAAATATAATTGGAATTTGGAAAGGTTGATTAGAGAATTCTTGCCTTAATTGTTGCGTATGTCAAAGAGTACTTCTCCTCCGCGTAATTCATACTATATCTTCAAAAGAAAAGGAAAGAACCAAAGTGGAGGAATAGAAAATTTTGAATAATAATAGCATGGGAAGATGGAGATAAGAAAGAGTATAGAATGGATTTATCAAATAGAAACATACGTACCCTGCAACCTGACCATCAACGAACCATGGATACCAATCAACCTGGACTGTCAAATTGAATGATTCTATCCATGCTAGTGTGCCCAAATAAGGTCTAGCCATATCATGATCACCACTACGATGGAGAGCAGAAAAAGTTTTGTTTAGCTAGCTAGGAAATTAAAACTTAAAAGTCCAAGAAAATACATGTGGTTGGACCAATTAAAAGACCATAACTTGATCATCAATCTACTGATGGTTTATGGTTTACAGGTATAGCAAACTATGAACTATGAAGAACAAAAGTTTAAATGGCACTACCTGTAAATGAGAGCTCGAAGCCGTTCCCTGGTCAGGTTTCGCTCATAACCAATACTAGTTGAGACATCATAATCATAGGATAAGCTGCCATTGCATCTCAACCACTCCCCAATTTTTCCCTGAATAATTTTGTCAGCTGTTAGAATTTACATGATATCAGAGACTGTAACATTTGTTATAATTCAATATTAAATAAACCTCTTGACTATGAAGAGCGCTTCTTACAGTTTTATCATTAGCCCAAACGTAGCAGTAGAGATAATGATAGTTCTGCAGACAAAGAAATTAGTTATATACTTGGACAACGGTCACTTTAATCTAAATATGTAGAGTACTGCAATGTAAAATAGATGGGAAGTCTGTCATTTACCCGGCACCACAGTTCAGCAGACTGAGGAGATGACAGAAGAACAGCTAAAGAGCTGTCGCCAAGTGATCTATGATCCCACTTCGGTCTTTTTGGTTTTGGAGACAATCTATTACAGTTCGGTTCCAATATTTGTCCCACATTTATGTTTCCAAAGCACTAGCAAACATAAAACTTGAAATGCTTGATCAGTTTCGTGCCCGTAAAACTTGGAAAATCAAAGAATGATCATATGAAAACCAATAGAATTTTAACCTGCTCACCTGAGTAACAGCTTGAAGATCAGACATGCAGGCTGTGTTGTTTGGATCTGGAGTTGTATATTCCCCCTTGCAGTTTCTTTTTGTTGACTTGATTTATTTATATTGCATATTATAGAATTGCACTGTACAAGAACTGAAATGAATTAATGATAATCACTAAAAAGAAACTATTATCTTACCTCATAGAGACTCTTTGATACGAGTGCCTTTCGATAAGCAAACAAAATCCTAGAGTTATAATGGGTGATTTAGGGTGTGTAGGGGTAGTTGGAGGGATGGCTAGGGTAGGCTGTAAGGGTGGCTGGTACGAGGCATATGGTGGTGGTCAGGAGGCTACAAGGGGGTTGGATAAGGGGGGGCAGCGATGCCGTACACCAGTCCCTTACTTTTTTTTTAATTTTTAATTTTTGTTTTTTAATTAATTAATTATTATAATTATTATTTAATATTATTGGATATTTAATATTAAAAACAGTGGGTTGGCTTAGGCCAAAAAGAAAGAATTGGACACTGACCCAAATGGATTAAAAATCAAGCATCAACCTATGAATGTGATAAAATCTTAACGAATTTAAAACTCATTACTGGAAATCAAGACTAGGGCAAAGAAAAAGACACCGATTGTGTCTGGGAGCAAATCAAGGATTTTTCAAAAAAATTTTTAGATTGAACCATAAGTCAAGTGATAACGAAAACGATCAAGATGATGTCGTGAGTCAAAAAATAAAGAATGATCGAGACAATACTTTAAGTCAAAATTATGAAATCGATTGGGACAACATCGCAAGTCAAAATTTTAAAATTGACCAAGACAACATCGTAAGTCGAAAAGTAAAAAAATCGTTTGGGACAACACCATAAGTCAAAATTATGCTAGAAGGCCTTAGATATTATACCTAGAGATCTTAGAAATCATGCCTAGAGGTCTTACAGAATCGACCGGGATAACACTACAAATCAAAAAAAAAAAGAATCGATCGGGACAACACCGTGAATTGAAATTATGCCTGAAAGTCTTAAAGATTATGCTCGGAGGTCTTATAAATCATGATCAGAGGTCTTACAAAATTGATCGAGATAACACCGTAAGTCAAAAAATAAAAAATCGATCAAAAAACACTGTGAATTGAAATTATGCCAGCAAGTCTTAAAAATTATGCCTAAAAATCTTACAGAGTCGACTGGGACAATACCGCAAGTCAAAAAATAAAGAATCAATGGGATAACACTTCAAATTGAAATTATGCTCGGAGATCTTACAGTATTGACTGGGATAACACCACAAGTCAAAAAATAAAGAATCGATCGGGACAATACCACGAATCAAATTTATGCCTGAAGGTCTTAAAGATTATGCCCGAAGGTTTGAGAAATTTCAAAATCTTTGAATATTCCTCCCAATCAAAGGTTATGAAACTTTAAAAATTTAAAAATCTTTTGCCCAGAAGTCTTAGAAATTTTAAAATCTTTAAACGTCCTCCTGGTCAGAAGCAATGAAATTTTGAAAATTTAAAAAATCTTTTTAAAAATGGCTTTCACGTGATTAGAGATTTTTTAGACTCTAAAGGTCTTGTTTGAAGAAGGTTCCTCTTAAGCAGAGGCTTTGAAATCTTGATTCAAAATGGTTCTTCTTAAACAGAAGCTTTGAAACTTTAAAAACTTTTTTTTTTGTCTCTTTCTTTTTTTATACTTTTTTTCCTGTTTTCTAATATGTAATCATGATACAAATGTCTATTATCATCAAATGATGCTAACGGAAATGTTGATGTGAATGCAAATGTCAATGCAAATGCAAGAATATGAATGCTTGGTGTAAATATATTTGACTTTTTCACAATGCAAGTGATAATATTCTTTTCATGTAAATGCCCCTACAAATACCTTTTCTTAGGATGCAGATGCCATGATGCATATTCAAATTTCTTTTACGGTGTGAATACAAATATCTTATACAAGTGATGTAAATACAAATGTCTTTCTTGTGATACAGATGCAAGCAATACAAATGCAAATGTGTTTTTTATGATGCACAAACAAGTAATACAACTATGAATATCTCTCTTTTATTTTTTTATTTACAGGTCAAATGTCTTTCTCATAATGCAAGTGATGCAACTTAAGAATATTTTCTTTTGCAAGACAAATGCCTTTTTTATGATGCAAGAATGCAAATGAAAAAACTCTTTTTGCTTTTTTCAAAAGATCTCTATTTAAATTTCAATGTTTCATTTTCATGAAAAAAGTAACCTCAGTATGATATACAAAATGCTCAAACAATCTCTATAGTTTTTAAAAGTGATTAGAAAATTGTCCCTCATAAAGTATTTTTACAATTAATTAAAAATTTAAAACTCAAGACTTTCGAATCTCTTGAAAATTGATGACTACTATTTGAAAAGCTTATGGGTGGGGTAATTGACAATTCAATTATTTGTCATTGGTAGGCATATCTCATGAGAAGCTCGACGAGGGTTTAAGGTTTTTTCTTAGGCTCACGAAAGAGATAATTTTCTGAAGCACTTTTTTTTTATTGAAAATGTAATACTTCAATGTGTGTCAAAACTAGCCATTACTTTTCAAACAAGATTTGAAAAGAGGACAATGCTCTTTTTTTTGTTTTATTGTGAAATGTAAGGTCTTTAATGGGTATTGGCCTTTCAAAAAACTTTGTATCGGATTCTTTTATTCTGGATAGAACCTTGGAACTCTAAAATTCATTTTGGAGTTTCAAAAAATGACTTTAGCTCTAAACTACTCTTTTGGGGTTTTCACTTTAGAGCTATATATTTTTTTATTAATAAAGAACTTGGTGAAATCTTGCCAAATACAAACAAGTATATACAAAATTTCAAGGATATTGCTCTTCAATCCAAAAGTCCACATTTGATCAAAATGAACTTTTCAAAGTACGTAATGTAGGTCGAGGTTAGGGGTTCTAAAAGAATGGATAAATAGGCTCAAAATATATTATTCAAGATAATTAGGCCAAAGATCCTAAAAAGCATTCTCTATCTTTTTTCCTTTGCTTTTCTTCTTTTTTTCTTTTGAAACATCTGACTTTAATTTCAGCAACTTTATTCACCTTTTTTTCCTGAATTCTCATATTTATATTTTCTCTTTTTCTCTTTCTTTTTTTTTATTTTTTGAATTCTAATTGAAGCTTCAGATTCTTATCTCCAAGGTAACTTTACTTTTCTTTGGAAACGCCTAACTTCATATTTAGTTGTTTACTCTTTTAAATTCTTGAAATTTCAATCAAAGCTTTATTCACTTTTTATCCCGGACTCTTATCTTCGAAGAGCATGTTAGATGCTTTCAATATTTTCATTGAAGTTGATCTCTCAAAGGTATCCTTATTTTACCCCCAATATAGAAAACGATCATTAGTCGATGTTTATTTTTTAACAAAAAATTTAATAGGCTTAAATCGATAGTAAGTTGATAATTTTTATGTATGAGAAGAATAAAGAAAGATGGTCATTTATCATTTCAAATATGATCACTTAGTTTAATGAGCAAATTATTGAAGGATGAGATAAAAGAGATCTTTTTATTTTTTTTACTTTTTTTTGTTTTGCTTTTTTTATATCCCATCTTGTTTTTCACTCAAGGTTCCAATGACAATCAAATTGTAGAGGATTGATTACATTGTTCAAAAAGGCTCTTTGGGCTTTAAAATTTTTGTATTTTCTTGGTAATAGGAAGAGAAAAGGTATAAAGATATGAAACAAATTGTCTTAAGTAGAAAAAGGGTTCTGTTTTTTTTTTTAATCAATGTGTCTTAAGACATGAAACAAAGGTTACTTAAAAGAAAAGTTCAGGCATTTTTGTGTTTAAGGTCATAGCAAAATTTTGACACACATTGAATTACCAATTAAAAATTTAAAAGAGTATCTGATTTTTGAAATTCAAAATGAACTTTCAAAATTAACCTCTTTTATTTTTTTGCTCAAAAAAAGATTATCGACCCTTTAAAGTATGAATTTAAATTCATATTCCCTAAAGGATTATGGTTAATGAGTCCAATCATTTAAGTGATTAGGAGTATGAAAGTATTTGAAAAGGTGTGAAGGTATTTGATGAACTTTTTTCCTAATAGTAATCACCATTTCCTTTAAGAATCCTTTCATCTTTATTATAAAACTATTTTTGTTTTGTTTTTTTTTTGTTTATCTTGAAAGTTACTTATGTGAGACTTTTTATTCAAACAAATGCATAAAAAGAAATTTTATAAAAAAAGATCCAAAACATTCAATTCTTCCAAAATAAGTTAGATAACTCTTAGAGATACCATGCAAATGTCATACATAAATAGTGAAAAGATTCAAAAAAAATCATCTTATCTTGATTTTTTAGAACTTGAGACCTTCTTCTTCATTTTAACTTCTCACATTTGGCTATTAGATAGAGTCAACTTCCATTGTTCTATCATTTTTAGAGTTAGTATACCACTTTTGATAAAATCTTTAACCTTTTTTTCTCAACTGCCTATATTTTTTAGTTGAGTGATCGATTGTTCCTATATGATAATCGCATTTGCCATTAGGATCATAACTCATTGCCGATGGATTTGGTGTTATTTTTAGAAGCACATGAGTAAGATACCGACCTTCTTTTAGCAAAGATAAAAGGTGAAAAATATGGATTGACAGTTTTTTTTATCATTTTTTTGTCTCTTTTGGCTCTTTATTGGTCGGGTGATAAGTTCAAATATGGGGATAAGATCATGAATGGTCATTTAAGAATGAGAATTTGTTGGAAAGCCTAAATGCTGGCTTGGTTGGCAAAGATGTAAGCTTTGAAAGATATTACCTGTGATAGGATAATAAGGTTGATGAACGAAATAAGGATTGTATGAGATAAAGTTCTTAGGTAAATGCCCATCTATTGTGATTGCTTGTACTTTTCCTTCATTATTTTTTAATATACTTCCCTTTTCAATATCTGTTGCACCTTTTAACTTAATCTTGACATTCTTAATTGCATTTTATATAATATCCCTAGAAATCACCATGTTAGAAAAGTTGTTGGAGACATTCTCAATCATTCTTTCATAATAAGAAGTGTTTAAGGAATTGACAAACAAAATAACGATTTCTTTCTCTGACAAGGGTGGTTGTACTTGGGCTACTTTATCTCTCCATCTATGTGTATATTCTTTGAATGTTCATTTGACCTTTTCTTCACATTCTGTAGAAACATCCTATCTAGCGCCATATCTTCAACATGCTTATATTGTGCTAGAAAAGCCTTAGTCAAGTCATTCCAATAGCAAATCTTATTTCGATCCAGCTAAGCATACCATCTTGCTGCATACCCAGTAAGATTATTTTGAAGCAATGGATCAACAACTTATCATTATGGGTGTGACCTATCATATTTTGATAGTACATGGTGATATGTGTTAAAGGGTATTTCATTCCATCATACTTATCAAAATCTGAGACTTTAAATTTTGATGAAATAACAAGATCAGGCACTAGACTAAGTTCACTGACGTCAACATTATCGTATACATCATTGCCTTCAATTACCTTTAATCTCTCTTCCAATAAATCATACTTATATTTCATCACTATGTCTTCTAATGGATTTGGCACCCTTTTTAATTTTTTCAACTCGTTAGGATCATTTATATTAGGCACAGTAGTTGAGTCATAAAGAGTAAGCTCGAGATTAACATTTGTTTAAACTGATGGTAGCTTGGTAAAAGGGCTAGTATAAGGTTGATGAGTTGTTAAAGGTGCTTGTGGCATATAAGGGTTTTGAACATATGTGAACCCATATGGATATGATGGTGTCTTAACAGCTGTTTCTTCCCTTGCCATATATGTTTCAACAACTCATTTTTTTTGTCAACTCTGCTAACATTGTTTTAGTTTTGTCAACTGTCTGTCCAATTTTGTTGCATTTCTGTGACTATTTTCTTTATCTCTCTTTGGGCCTTTTCTATTCTGTCTATCCAACTTACATCTTCATTTTTCATTATTCTGGTATCGATTCGAGTGCTATAAGCGCATAGACTGCATAGACTTAATTGATCTCATTTCTTATGATAGCTATCTTTGAAACTTGTATTAATTACTAGAAGTCATAAATGCATGGCATGAATTCTATTATAAAAAAAAATCTTTTTACTTCAAAGGTTTGACGAAGGTATGTTTACAATCATAATTCCTTGTCCTTAGCTATCATGAAAAACAATGAATTCACACAGATGATGCATGATATACAAGTCAAATTTTATTATTATTGATGAAGGAAACTTGAGTTCCATCCTATATTCGGTTGGGTTATCTAAAGATATTTCTTTCTTTTCAAAAGTTCGGTGAAAACATATTTATAACCATCATTTTTTTCATGGGCTTCTTTTAGGCACACCATTATTAAAAAAATAAATAAAGGCATCAATTCATAGAAAATTTAGGTCAAAAGAAGTCTTCATTCATTCTCAAAAGTATCAAGTTTGTACATCATGAACCATTCTAGGGCTAGGGCTAAAAAGTGCTAGACTTGCTCTTACCCCTTGTCTTGCCTAAGAAATCTAAAAATAGTTTACTATGATTGTTAAAGAGGACAACGCTTTTTTTAAAAAACTTTCATATTTTATTCATAATCATGGCCAATCTTACTGTTGCCTACAACACTGCTTGCTATCTCGGTATAGATCAATGAAGGGTTTTATGAACAACTGGCTTCATTTTGGTGTCAAAACCCATATATTTAGCTTTCATCAGTTCTTGTACCCTATGTTTCAAAGTCGTATAGTTTTCTAGAGAATGGCTCACGATGCCAAAATGGTATTCACATCGAGCATTGGGGTTATACCATTTGGAGAAAGGTATTTTACGAGGTTCAACAAGGATAATGGCAATGAGGTAATTTTCTAAAAGCAATGGGTATAACTCTATGTAGAACATAGGTATTGGATCAATAGAAGTTTTTTCTTTGGTGTTGCTAAAGTTTTTCTGTCCTATGATTGGTTTGCTTTGCTGAAAAGATGAGGGTACAGTTGGTTTTAAAATGAATTGAAAAATTTTAGGTCAAAGATTAGGCTGTGAAAGTGGTGATGAAATAGCATGCTAAACAAGCGATTGTGAAATATGAGGTGGTGTGAGTGGATTTAGGTGTGAAATTCTTAGAGTTTGCATGAAATTTGTAGGCCTAATCCTAGGTGCTTGGAAAGGAGGTTAGAAGTAGTCATAAGAAAGATTTAGGTGCGGGTTTGGACTCAAGATAGTTGGTGATGGTTGTTTGAAGCCAAATAACTCTTTCTTGAAAATAAAACTTTTAAGCTCAATCATTTGCGTGGCTAGTTCACCCATTCCTCTCTTAAGTTTGCCCAAACCTTGGTCACTGTTCAAATCACCCAATGCCTTAGTATGCTCTAAAAAGTGCTAAAACTAATAGAAGCTGATGGATCTTGACTTGATGAAAGTGACAATGATCCTTGAGGGGCAATAAACTCAACCATATCGCTACTTTTAACCATTTCTATCAATTAGCCATCTGTTGTTTCATTTTTTGAAGCTCGAGCTATAATTCCTCTTAATTCAACTCCAAAGCACTAATCCTTACTTCCAGTTGATCTTTCATTTTTACCACTCTAATTTCTACTAAGACAGATATTTTATTTCAGGACTTAAACCATAAATTCTAAATTACTACCCTGATTGAATGAATGCCATAAAAATAATTTCTAACTTACATGATACACGTAATAAGTTTATAAATATGATGAATATGATGACTAAAGAATGTCATGAAATGCATACATGTATATGACAACAGATTTTTATATGTACAAGCTCTAAACGGTAAAAGTTTCCTCATACATGAATATGTATACAATGAATGTAATGTTTTGTTGATGGTAGGATATGAAATGCAATGCATGTTCCCTAAAACCCTACCTTTCATGAATCCATATGCATGAAATGTTACATGAGTCATGAAATATATACCTATAATTAATGCAACATACTTTTATGAAATACATGAACATATCAAGTGCATATTATATTTCTACATGGCATGCAATACTTGTATTATGTCAACCTAATGAAACTGACACTACCTTAAAATATGTAATGAATGAAATATGCGCACTACCTATTGAAATGTGCACGATGCCTATGCATGAAATAGAATGCATGTACTATCTATCGATATAAATGGAATAAAATGCTCATATTATCATTTTATGATGTGCATGAGATGGGATACATGTATTATTTTATTATGATATATGAAATGTGAAAAATGAAACAAAATATGAAAAAAAAAATTTGAGAAGGAAAAGAAAATTTTTCTTTTTTTTTTTTATACACAAAATAACTAGGACTTGAAAATTAACTTTATTTGGCCAATAAACAAAGAATTTAAGAAAAACCTTTTTTTTGTTTTTTTTTTTTTTTTTTTTTTTTTTGCTTCTTTTTCTACTTGTTGGATAATGCTAAAAAAATCATTTTATTTTAAAATATTTTATGAAAATACAAATTTTGGACAACTACCAAAAGAAAAAAAATCTTCAACAAAATGCTTTTCTCTTACTTCTACAAAGGGCAATGCTCTATCGAAGGTTGGTCCTCTAAGGTTTACTATATGCTGAGTGAGGATTTATTCATCTAAAGGTTCTCAAATCATTCCTTACTGGCATCCACACTGTACTAGTAAGGCACTCGATCCTTACCCATTATAGGCTACTAATAAAAATGATTTAATCTGAGTAGAAGTGTTTCGCTAGCAAATGCAGAAGTTATCACCTCATGAGAGCGTAGCTACTTCACTTCTTCCAAAAATGGATGGAGCCTGGGTCTAGAGCTCATGCATATAAATGTATATGCAAAAGTGTGCAAAGTGATATATTAATCAAAATATCATAAATCGTAAGCACAAAATCAAAACAAAATAATAACGAACATTCTATTCGTTTTATTTATTAACTTATAGATATATTTTCGAAAAATTAAAATAAAAGGTATTAAATTAAACATCAAATAAAACTAATTAAATCCAACAATTATTAATAACACATAATTAAAATTTTGGCTTGACTCTCAAAATCCCCAATGGAGTAGCCAAGTTGTAGCAATGGTTTTGAGACCGTCAAACGTAAAGAATTTTTAAATTGAAAAAAAAATGAGAGAGTTTTCACTAATCTTTTTTAGGGTGTGATTGGTCACCCAAAAGTTTATCTTTTTAATAAAACTATAAAAGTGGATTTAAAGTTTATCAAAAAGATAAATTTTGGTCTACGAAAAATCAGGTTAGGCTCGGGAGTCGGTTACATGTGAGGAAGGATTAGCACCCCCACAATGCCCAAAAATTGGTACCATTAAATCATGCACTTTTTTTGGTATTGGATGAAATGGTTTTGATTTAAACTTTAATAATAATCCCCTTTAAAAACAAATTTTTGTTAAAATTCTTTATTTAGGAATATGGAGAAAATCTTTAAGTTAAAGAATTATCTTAAAATTTTTCAACATTTAGGTAGAATTTATGATAACTCTCTTCGCTTAAAAATTTAATACATTATTCATCAAAATAAAAATAACACTCTTTGTAAAAGATAATTGTTAGTGACTCTCCAACATCTAAGCAGAGTACCAAGAATTATTTCTTTCGGAATGTTATTTTTGTTTTATTTACTAATATCACAACTTTAAAAGATATATTTTTTGTTTTGTAAAATACTTTATATGATAAAGTAATTAATGGTATTATCAAGTAGCAAATAAAAATTAAAGATAGAGAAATGCAAAATGAATGCCAACAATTATATAATGATGCAAGCATGTATGCCAATGAATATTATGCAAGATGATAAAATGCAATTTTAAAAAAATAGATTCTTAAATATAATAAGACCACATTGACTCTCCAACATCTAGACAGAGCTTAGGTGCGATTATTTATATTTAAGATCTTATTTTATTAGTATAATTTTTTATTTATTGATTTTAATCCTATGGTTAAAGTGAATTAAAAACTCATGAGAAAAAATTAATGGAATAAGATTTCTTTAAATACCTCATTATCTAGGCAGCATCCAAGAACAAATTATCCCATTTGAGATTTTCGCACTATCCTTAAAGTTTTGAAATGATTTTGAGTATATGTTTAGGTCGAGGTTTTAAGATTTGGTGACTTTTAAGCAATGGATCGAGATTTCGTACCAAATTTGAGGTTTTCAGAATTTTGGATTTTAAGGTTTCGATTTGAAGATTTGAGGTTTGGGATTTTAGTTTTAGGGTTTTGAGGGTTTAGGGTTTCAATTTCGGGGTTTAGAGGTTTTAGGGTTTAGTTTTGAGTTTGGAGTATTTAAGGTTTCGATTTTAGGATTTGAGATTTTAGGTTTCGATTTCAGGGTTTGATGCTTTAGGGTTTCGATTTTAAGATTTGAGGTTTAGGATTTCGATTTTAGGGTTTGAAGCTTTAGGATTTTTTTTAATTTAAAAAAAAAACGTGAACATATCTAAAAATCTCCAATATCTAGGCAGATTTTTTAAGCAAGTTCAATTTTTATGATTTTCAAAAATTAATTAAAAAAACTTTTTTATGAAAATTTATTATTAATAATATTATTGATTTATTTTTTTTTATAATATAATTTTTCAACATCTAGGTAAAACTATCATTATTTAAAATATGATTGTATTCTTTCCAAGATCTAGGCAAAGAAAAAATTATTACTTTATTTTATAAGCATTTTTTAGATCATTATTATTATTATTATTATTAGCATTTTTAATATATTTTTTTAGTTATTATCCTATTTCTTTTCATTTTATTATTATTAAAACAATTAAATATTCATTTTAACAAATTTAAAAAATTATCATGAATGAATATTAAAAATAAAACTCAAAATAACAACAATAATAACATATAAAAAATTTAGAAATTTTAAAAAAACAATAAAAAAATACTTGAACCGGATCGGTCAACGCTAGTTTGGGTAGCTCGACAGTCCAACGATTCTGACCAATCCGAACTTGTTCATTAGCGGTTCGATACTGGTTCAACTAGATCGATCTTAGGCTGAGGCAGAAAAGGATCGCAGATTAGGTTGCACGGATCCCGGGTCGGATCCAAGTTGACGTGTGGATCTCCCCCTGCCTAAACAACATCATTTTGTGCTTTTGATCTTTTATATAAAATCATTTTTTAACTTCATTTCAAACCCATTTCAGAGAAAAAAAAATTTAAAAGCTCCAGGGAGAGCTCCAAAGTTCTGCCACCGTCTGGCCTCCAAACCGCAGCGTCGACCGCCACCTAGGTTATCACTGACAGTCACTGCCGGTGCTTGAAAAATGCCAAAATGCCCAAAAAACTCTCATTGATCCCTCTTTCCAAATATGGTGTCCTTTTCACCAAAGATAACCCTTATTGACATAGATCGAGGCTCAAAGTTTCGATCTTTCTTTTATATATATATATATATAACGAAACTGATGGTTGATTTTTTTTGCTTGTTTGTAGGGGCTTCGCCTTGAGGTTCCTCTCTATGGGGAGGAATGTGTGATTTTTTTTTTTTGGTTAGTTTTCTAGTTTTTCTTTTTGGTTGGTGCCTAGTTTACTGAATGTGGGAAAGCTGTGATTTCTAGGTGTGAAGCTGGGTTTTTTTTTTTAGTGTGAGAACTTGTGTTTTTTGGGTCTATCCAAGTCTATGTCTGAAGGTTTAAAGGGGATGAAGATGGGTGCTTTATAGGGCTGAGTCTGTGTCCGGAATAATGGGTGATTTAGGGGTGTAAGGGGTGGCTGTAGGAGCAACTGGAGGTATGGCTAGGGTAGGTTGTAGGGGGTGGCTAGTTTGGGGCACATAATGGTGGTCATGAGGCTACAAGGGGGTGGATAGAGGGTGTCAGTGGTGCTATACACCAGTCCCCTGCTTTTTGTTTTTCTTTTTTTTAATTTTTTAATTTGTTTTTTATTAATTAATTAATTATTTATTATAATTATTATTTAAAATTATTAGATTTTTAATATTAAAAATAATGGGCTGGCTTAGGCCCAAAAAGAAGGAATTAGACATCGGCCCAAATGGATTAAAAATTGAGTCTCGGCCCATGAATGTAATAAAACTCTAACGAATTTAAAATTCAGTTTCGATTCGAAGAACTCGAAAAATTCAGATAAAATTTAATGTCTATAATTATTAAAATATTATTGAAGGATGAAGCATGGGAAAGCTTGGTTTTTTAATCGATTGAAACCAAGTGCTGGAAGCATTAAATTAAAAACGATTTCATGATTTTGCTATTTTGTTTTTTGTTTGGTTTCCAAGGGGAACCGAAAAATGTAAAATTCTGTTGGTGTGAAATCATTCTTTTATCATGCTATGTATTCTTAAATTTTAATTGATGTTATGTCTCTAAATTTGAGATGATAATAAGTCTTTTTTTTTTTTTTTGGTAGGAGATGATAATAAACTTTAAAATTTACAAATTGATTTTAAAATAACCGAAGGACTCTATCCCATCAGGATCCTTGATCAGTCCTTGTTCCACAAATGAAGTGATTTTTCAAGGCAAGTCAAGTCAACACCCGCCCTGTAAATAGATATCCAGGACCTCATAAAATGCGTGAAACCACCCTAATGGCAGTGATTAGAACCGGTGCAAATGCCTGTGTTTGGAAACACGTCGATTTGAAAGGTAATGATAGGGAAAAGTCGGGTACCATCTTCAGCTGCCACAGGTGCCATTGGCAGGTTTGACGCAAAATGGTGTAACAATTTAACATCTCGTGGATAATTGACAATGACATGGTTGAAATCTGCAGTGGATTTGACAACCCTGAAAGTAACGAAATCACCATTTTTATCATGGATATAAAGCTTGTCAAGTGATCGAGAGCACATGATATTGGGCTCGAAAGGAAAAAATAGATCGTTGAGTAAGAGAGAGAATGTGTTTTAGCAATGGCAGAATGGTTTCCATGAAGTCCAAGGGAGGGCACGCGAATTGGTAGAATAAAAAGCGTTGTTTATTAGGAAAAGAAAACCATGGCAGATCAAAGAATGTGAGATGGGAAGAGGTTTTGGGAACTGAGCCTGGAGGCGGTGGAACGTGGCTATCGTATATTCAAATTACAAGGGATATATTTTTGATCGAATCATGTTTATCGTAATTGCATATTATTGTAATTATTATGATAATTAATATTATGAATTTTTTTTATTTTTTATAATTTATTATAAAATATAGTAATTATAATTATAATAATAAAAATTAATACTTATAATTTTTAAAGTAATTTATGATATTTTAATTTTTATTTATAAAGTAAAATAATTTTTTTATGTTTTGTAGTTATAGTTAAGAGTGAAAATGCATATTATAAATGTTTTTTTATTATACGCATAAAATTCAAAGACATAAATATTATAAATACATATGATGAAAAAAATATATCTTATATAGAGTTAATAAAGATTATAATTAATTTAATTAAAAAATTAGTGATGAATATTTTAGATATTTTTGTAATATATGTTTATTGGGGGAAGATGATAAACTATCTGTTGACTATGAATAAATATACTTTACTATTATATCAAATTTTCAAGTGCAACATTTTAAATAACTAAATTAAATCAAAATAATATAATAATAACAAATTAATCTTTATTAACTAATAAAAATATACGATTAACAATAACATTAATAATATTAAAATTATTTTAAAAACTAATAATTACTTTAAAATGATGATAAATAAAAATAATAATGTCTCTACACAACTGCTATTTGAAACCGTTATACAACCCCAATTTCGGGTATGCTATCATCAACCTTCAATTGGTTGGCTTAAGCCATATTGTGGTCAGTCCAAGAAATTATACCCAAGCTCTTATATACATATATGGGGTCAATTCAGATAATGAAGCATATATAGGGAACATAAATAATTTGATGGACCAATGAAACCAAGCTGGTTCGATCTCAAATGAAACGAAAGCGTCATATTATTGGTTGAAACCATGAAGGTTCAACTATGAAATAGATTAACTACTGCTAATTATCTTGATTCTCGGGGCTTCTTATGCTTTTATAATGGGAAATGAGCGAGCCACCTTTCAATCATGGCGAGGGCTTCGTTAGGCTTGTATTCTGGAGCAGTGTGACCCCCACCCTGTGCAACCACATGAGATTGATGATGCAATCAATCTTTTGGTAGCATTTGAATGAAAATATAATTGGAATTTGGAAAGGTTGATTATAGAATTCTTGCCTTAATAGTTGCGTATGTCAAAGAGTACTTCTCCTCCGCGTAATTCATATTGTATCTTCAAAAGAAAAGAACCAGAGTGGAGAATAGAAAAGTTTGAATATAATAGTAGCATGGGAAGATGGAGATAAAGAGTATAGAAAGGATATATCAAATAGAAACATACGTACCCTGCAACCTGACCATCAACCAACCATGGATACCAGTCAACCTGGACTGTCAAATTGAATGATTCTATCCATGCTATTGTGCCCAAATAAGGAATGACCATGTCATGATCGCCACTAGGATGGAGAGCAGAAAAAGGTTTGTTTAACTAGCTAGGAAATTAAAACTTAAAAGTCCTAGAAAATACCTGTGGTTCGACCAATTAAGAGACCATAGCTTGATCCTTAATCAATGGATGGTTTACAGGTATAGCAAACTATGAACTATGAAGAACAAAAGTTTAAATGGCATTACCTGTAAATGAGAGCTCGAAGCTGCTCCCTGGTCAGGTTTCGCTCATAATCAATACTAGTTGAGACATCATAGTCATAGGATAAGCTGCCATTGCATCTCAACCACTCCCCAATTGTTCCCTGCATAATTTGGTCAGCTGTGAAGATGCTTTGAAGAATTCACATGATATCAAAGACTGCAACACTTGTTATAATTAAGTATTAAATAAACCTCTCGAATATGAAGAGCGCTTCTGACAGTTTTATCATTAGCCCAAACGTAGGAGTAGAGATAATGATAGTTCTGCAGACAAAGAAATTAGTTATATACACTTGGTCAATGGTCACTTTAATCTACATATGTATGGTACTGCAATGTAAAATAGATGGAAATCTGTCATTTACCCGGCACCACAGTTCAGTAGACTGAGGAGTGGACAGAAGAACAGCTAAAGAGCTGTCCCCAAGTGATCTGTGATCCCACTTTGCTCTTTTGGGTTTTGGAGACAATCTTTCACAATTCGGTTCCAGTATTTGTGCCTCGTCTAAGTTTCCAAGGCACTAGCAAACATAAAACTTGAAATGCTTGATCAGTTTCGTGCGCATAAAACTTGGAAAATCAAAGAATGATCATATGAAAACCAATAGAATTTAGCCTGCTCACCTGAGTAACAGCTTGAAGATAAGACATGCAGGCTGTGTCGTTTGGGTCTGGAGTTGTATATTCCCCCTTGCAGTTTCTTTTTGTTGACTTGAAATAGATTTATGTACATTGCATATTTTAGAATTGCACTATACAAAGAACTGAAATGAATTAATGATAAAGACTAAAAAGAAACTATTACCTTACCTCATATAGACTCTTTGATACGAGTGCCTTTCGATAAGCAAACAAAATCCTAGAGTTAAAGTCATATTCTGCATCTGTTACAGGGTTGCCTAGGATGTATCCCTGAGTCCAGTGAGAAAAAACATTATTTCAATCATGACTCGGAAAGTCAATAGGGAATGGAAAGTTAAGTTTTAGTTGCTATTAAATAGGAGATGTGTACTTGGAGATTCATTGGCGGCTGATGTCCAATATGAAGACCTGAAATAATAATTTAAAAAATGAAGATGAATCAACATCTCATGTTAAAACTGAAATGCTCTACGAAAGTTTCCATTTCTACATTTTCCTTCTATTTGTCTGCTGACAGGCAACAAATGGCTTCAAATAATATGAAACTCTTTTATGCAGCTTTCATTTTACCCAAAAAATGGAAGCTTGTTAAAGATATATAAAAATTAACTACTGCAAACATGAATTATACCATTTAACACTTCTTGAACGATGATTGGAACAGTAATACCGGAGTAAGAGTCACCAGAAATATAAAGTGGATTTGAAAGGAACTCTGGATGGACCATAAGCCACTGCACAATATATCAGTCAAACAGAATTAAATCCTGCTATTTTGAACCCCAGGAACAAAATCCTAGCTTAAGTATGCTTGCATAAAGGAAAATGCAAACTCGGTCTCTTTAATAGTCAGTATTCTTTGTTTGTAACTCAAATGTGTAAATCAGTTGCCAAAAGTTTTCTCTGTCTTCCATTAATCCCTTTAACAGGTTGTGCTCACCTTCCTTAGAAATTCATAGGTTTGTGCTGCTGACGATGTATCACTAGTATTATATCCTTCTGCTTTTGTTGCATATGAGAATCCAGTACCAACTGGTTGATCCAGAAATATAATGTTGGCAACCTGTAGATTTGCTCTAATTGTCAATGAAACAAACGACTGCATAATTATCTTGAAAATAAACAACAAATGTAGCAGCTGCTACGATCTTAGAACCTTCGTCCATGAATACGGATTCAGCTTAAATGTTGGCTTGGTTCCTCTGGAATTATTATAGTTGAAAGTTAATGGACCTACAGATAGTCACAAAGATATCATCCGTACTTAAGCGTTTGGTTCGTGGTAGACGTTGACTATAAGGTAAAGACAGGCTGTTGTCTAAGATCTGACGAGCAAAAGGCAGAAGACATATCCATGTGTGAAGGATGAGAAACGTACCAATCTCATAAACAAGACCAGAGAAAGTAGAGCAACCAGGGCCACCGGTGAGCCAAAGCAGAAGGAGGTCATCTCTTGGGTTCCTCTCAGACTCAATGAAGTAATAGAATAGTTGCACTTCATCCAACTTACCTACTCCAATGTACCTTAAATTGATCAATGCAAGAAACAGCTAGAATCAATAGTTTGACACTCACATTGGAATTATAAGGAGCGAAAAATGCAGCATAAACTGCAGAAGTTCTTCAATATAAACATACCCGGTTTCAAGTTTGAAGGGAAGATTACCAGAAAAGCCTGGTAAAGTCTGGATTATTGACTGTGACATGGAAACCTTGAAGATGATTACAAGTAAAAGTAGTCGAAGAAACATTCTGATCAAGTGCTTACAGAATATCTCGTGCTCTGCCTTTTGGCCGCACCAATTTTTTTAATTTGAGTTAGCTGGGGCTCTACCTCTTCTCCTCAAGGAACAGAGCTGCCAGTCAATGACAAAAACTGCCATGCTTATGTACAATTTCTGCTGCATCATGAGTTCTGATGAGCTAATACGTTAAGGAACTTGGTTGACGAACAGGACTTTGCCCACACATACCATGTGTCATTACCCCATTGGCTTTTTTGCTTTTTTTTTTTCGGTTTTTTAACTTTTAAGAGTGGACGTACGGCTGCCATGCTTTTCCAAACCATGTCACATGTCTTCATCCCATTGGGTCACATTTTTTTCTTTAAAAAAAAATAATAAATTTTTTAAAAATTATAAAACTATATATATTTATAAGTATTATATTTTAATGTGTGAGACTCGTTATTCAAAACTTTTTTTTTTACTTTTTTATCATTTGCATTGTGTATTTTATAAAAAGTATTAAATTTTTTAATCTTTTTTACTTCCTTGTTTATTTTTCAGCTTACTTTACTTTAAAATTATTAAATAAATATTTTAAAACTTAAAAGTATTATAAATATTTAGATTTTTTTGTTTGAATGTACTATATCAAAAAAATTTATAAACTATTAAATTACTTTTCATATTTTATTTACTAAAATCAATATTCTTTTAATTATAATATAAAAAATTTTTTTTGATTGTTCGCATTAATGACATTCTAAGGTATAATACAATAAATTTTTATTATTATTAAAACACTCTAAGTATAATTACAAATATATATTTTTTATTATTTAATAATTACTCATTAAATTTTAACATCATACAATAATATTAAATCAATGGATTTCAAAATGATCATAATGTTTTTCTAATTACTTAATAATTGAATTACATATATCTAAATTACCTTTTTTTATGATTAACTAAAATTAATATAATATACCTTTTTAACATAATTACTAAAATATCTCTCTTAATATAACTGCCAAAGTTATTATAATATATCTATAACCATAATTACAAAAATACTATCCAACCATCATTTGCCAAAATGAATACAATGCTCTTCCTAACATAATTACAAAAAAAAACCTCATATTATATTTTGTTGAAATTTTTTTGATATTTTTTTACCATAATTACGAAAATATCTTCTTACAATAATTACGAAAATAACCTTATATTATAATAAGCTAAAATTACTATAATATCCTTTAATCATAATTACAAAAAAAAAAAAAAAACTCTTTTAATTGTTCATATAATGCTTTTTGTACCATAATTATAAAATATTCCTCATATTATAATTGATCATTAATACTCTCTAAGCATAATTACGAAAATATTTTTTTATTTTTGCATAATTACTCATTAAATTTTAAAATCTATAAAATAATATGAAATCAATCTCATTAGAAATAATCATAAACCTTCTTAATTACTTGACAATTGAATTAAATACATTCAAATTAACTATAATGCCCCTCTTTCTATGAGAAATTAAAATTATTATAATATCCCTTTTAACTTCATTAATAAAATACTCATCTTACCATAATTGTCCAAATTACTATAATACCTTTACAACCATTATTACAAAAATGTCTTTCTACCATCATATGCTAAAATTATTATATGCCCCTTTTATCATAATTACACAAATATCTCACATATTATGATTTGCTAAAATTTTTATAATACTTTCTAATCGTAATTACATGTATGCCCTCTCACCATAATTATGCAAAATACCCCTTATATTATAATTGGCTCAAATTACTATAATACACTCTAATCATAATTACAAAAAAGTTACCTTTTTGATTAATTTGTATAATGCTTTTTCTACCATAATTATGAAAATAACCTTGACTATAATTAGTCAAAATTAATATAATATCCCTTTTAACATAATTACTAAAATATCTCTTTTTAACTTAATTGGCCAAGAGTTATTAAATACCTCGTATAACCATAATTACAAAATACTATCCAACCATCTTTTGCCAAAATGAATATAATGCTCTTCCTAAACCATAATTACAAAAAAAAAAAAAATACCTCATATTATATTTTTTTGAAATTGTTATAATACTTTTTACCCATAATTACGAAAATATCTTCATTACAATAATACGAAATAAAACCTTATATTACTTAATAAGCTAAAATTTACTATAATATCCTCTAATCATAATTACAAAAAAAAAAAAAACTCTTTTGATTGCCTTCATATATTGCCTCTCATACCATAATTATAAATTTTCCTCATATTATAATTGCCATTAATACTCTCTAAGCAATAATACGAAAATACTTTTTTATTTTGCAAATTACTCATTAAATTTAAAATCCATGAAATAATATGAAATTAATCTCATTAGAAATAGTCATAAACCTTTTTAATTACTTGATAATTGAATTAAATACATTCAAATTGACTATAATGTCCCTCTTTCTATGAGAAATTAATAATTACCAATAATATCCCTTTAACTTAATTAATAAATCCTCATCTTACCATAATTGTCTAAATTACGTATAATTACCTTTACAACCCATTATTACAAAAATATCTTCTACCATCATATACTAAATTATTATAATGCCCCTTCTCATCATAATTATGCAATATCTCACATATTAATGATTTGCTAAAATTTTTATATAATACCTTTTTAATCGTAATTACATGTATGGCCTCTCACCATAATTACGGCAAAATACCTCTATATTATTATTGGCTTAAATTACTATAATTACACTCTAACCATAATTACAAAAAATTACCCATTTGAATTAATTTGTATAATGCTTTTTTTACCATAATTATGAAAATAACCTTCATTATAATTGGTCAAAATTAATATAATATCCCTTTAACATAATTACTAAAATATCTCTCTTAACATAACTGGCCAAAATTATTATAATACCTCTATAACCATAATTACAAAAATATTATCCAACCATCATTTACCAAAATGAATATAATGCTCTTCCTAACATAATTACAAAAAAAAAAAAACCTCATTATATTTTGTTGAAATTGTTATAATACTTTTTTACCATAATTACGAAAATATCTTCTTACAATAATTATGAAAATAACCTTATATTATAATAAGCTAAAATTACTATAATATCTTCTAATCATAATTATAAAAACAAAAAAAAAATAAAAAACTCTTTTGATTGCTTCATATAATGCCTCTCATACCATAATTATAAAAATATTCCTCATATTATAATTGACCATTAATACTCTTTAAACATAATTACGAAAATACTTTTTTTTATTTTTGCATAATTACTCATTAAATTTTAAAATCCATAAAACAATATGAAATTAATCTTATTAGAAATAGTCATAAACCTTCTTAATTACTTGACAATTAAATTAAATACATTTAAATTGACTATAATGCCCTCCTTTCTATGAGAAATTAAAATTACTATAATATCTTTTTTAACTTAATTAATAAAATATTCATCTTACCATAATTGTCCAAATTACTATAATACATTTACAACCATTATTACGAAATGTCTTTCTACCATCATACGCTAAAATTATTATAATGCCCATTCTATCACAATTACACAAATATCTCACATATTATGATTTGTAAAATTTTTATAATACCTTCTAATCGTAATTACATGTATGCCGTCTCACCATAATTACGTAAAATACCCCTTATATTATAATTGGCTCAAATTACTATAATACACTCTAACCATAATTACAAAAAATTATCCTTTTGATTAATTTGTATAATGCTTTTTCTACCATAATTATGAAAATAACCTTCATTATAATTGGTCAAAATTATTATAATGCATTCTAAGCATAATTACGAAAATAACCTTTTAATTGTTTTATAATTACTCATTAAATTTTAACATTCATAAAATAATATAAAATTAATTCCATTAAAAATGATCGTTATGCCTTTTTAATTATTTGACAATTGAATTATATGCATTCAAATTGATTGCAATATCTTTTTTTTATGAGTAACTATATTACTAAAATATCATTGAAAGATGAAGCATGGGAAAGCTTGGTTTTTGAATAGATTGAAACCAAGTGTTAGAAGCATTAAATTAAGCACGATTTCTTGATTTTGCTATATATTTTGTTTTTTGTTTGGATTCCATAAGAACCGACAAATGTAAAATTCTATTGGTGTGAAATCATTATTTTATCATGCTATATATTTTTGCATTTCAATTGATGTAATGTCTTTAAATTGAGATGATAATAACTTTTTATTTTTCTTTTTTTTTTTGGTAAGAGATTATAATGAACTCTAAAATTTACAAATTGATTTTAATATATTCGAAGGACTCTATCTCATCCTTGATCACATCCTTGTTCCATAAAAAAAGTGATTTTTCAAGGCAAGTCAAGTCACCACACGCCCTGTAAACAGATGTCAAGATCTCATCAAATACATGAAACCACATATTAGGGACATATAATGGTCAAAAAGACATAGTAGTCTTTTCTCCTCTCAAAGCCTTCAACAGATAACCCGAGATATCTTAGTTATTTGTGCCAACCTGATATGTCAAGTCGATCTGACATGGTCAGTGCCACCTCAGTTCGGCCTTGTCCTAATTGTCCCTTTTTTGTCTCCCTCAGCTTACCTATAAATATAAAGACTTAGGCACCATGAAGCTAAGTTTATCCCATTCTTTTTTTTTCTCTTTCCTATTTTTTACTTCTTTTTTTATCTTATCCTTACTGACTTGTGCGTCATAGTGTAAAGGCAGGGAACACATCCTACCTTTGCCTCTAAACGTCCTTCTTTTCTACACTTACAAGAACACCCTTAGGTTAGAACTTGGCACCAACATTTGGCGCGCAAAGTAAAGGATAACATTTTCATATTAGTCGAGCACAAAACAATGCCACCAAGAAAAAGAACTTAAAAAGAAGGAGAGGCAATCGCCTCGACTATAACAAAAACTTACCAAAGCTAGCATTTTATCCACCCAGCTCAACCATAGGTATGACCGACTATGGAGCAATTTTAAGCCCTAACTAAGCAAATGCAATCTCTCAATAAGATACTGCAAACTATAACTCCCACCAAAAGTTTTTAAAGTGCCAAACTTACTCACACAAGGCCAAAAAACTGTTGTCAAGCAATCGAGCTACAAAGAGGCAAAAGCCTCATCGACCTCTAGAAAAGAAAAACACATAAACCTAACTCCTTATTGTCCTAGCCACAATTTCACACATGCCACAACCCAAAAGTCCAAATAAATAGACCATGAACTTCAACCGAACAGAAATTTGAAAGCTTGGATGCAAGCCATGAAAAAAAAAGCTAAAAACAAAAGCAATGGCATTTGAGGATGAGCTCAAATTCTTGAAGACCTCATCCTTTACTAAAGAGATTGATAAAGCCATGCCTCTCAAAAGATTCAAAATGACAACTTTGAAAACATATATTGGTACTTTTGATCCCTTTGATCATTTGAAACTTTATAGAACTAATATTATGATACATGAGGTAAATAAAGCTCTAATGTGTAAAGGTCTGGCCATTAAATTGAAAGGCGCAGCTCAATCTTGGTATAGCATTCTAGAGCCAAGGTCGATCATTACATTCAAAAAGCTCAGCCACTATTCTTGTCCCGATTTATGAATAGTTAAAGAGCTAAAAAAATGACCATGAGCTTGATGTCAATTCACCAAGGGTAAAATGAAACCCTAGAAAGCTATGTCATGCGTTTTAACACGAAAGCTCTATAGGTTAAAGACTTGAAATAGACAATCACTATTGTCGCACTGACTAGTGAACGATAAGGAATATATCGATGCTACTAATAATAGAGAAATATATCAACACTTAAACTACAATGAAAATAAACCAATGTGAGAGAGGCTCATCCTCTTTCTTCGGTTGTAAAAAAGGTAAAGAATTTTATGATTCTCTCTGAAAAGGAAAACAACATAGGGTTAAAAGCCTCAGTGGATAAAAAAGCTACACTATATAAATACCTCTCGTATAAGGATTTTGATGTAAGTCGAAAAAAATTTTAACCTCAGATGGCCTAAGCCACTGAGGTAAAATACAAGCGAGACCCAAAAAAAAATACCTTTCATAAGAACATCAGCTATAATACCAAAGACTGTATCGACCTAAAAAATGTAATTAAAGCTTTGATAAGGCAAGGTTAGTTGAAGAGATTTGTGGGACAGAAAAGATAAGATCAATTTAGAAAATACTACAGACATAAACCCAAAGTGCCCACTTAAGGCAAAAAAGGAAGAACAGATCAAGAAAAAAAAGGTACCCGAAGAAATAGCCAAATCAAAAGTAGGGCCAAGCTAAAAATAGTAAGTCAATTACCAAGGTGATTAACGTGATCACAAGGGTAGCTCTACCTCAGCAAAGAGGAAGTTTAACCTGGAAATGGTAATGGCAGTAGGTAACTTAGGTAAGAAAGAAAAAGATTGGAGAGACGAGCTGATCTCATTCAACTTGAAAGATCTTGAGGGGATCCAACACCCATATGATGATGCCATAGTGATCATAACCTTAGTGTATAACTATGTGGTCAAAATAATCTTATTTAACAATGGGAGTTTGACTGACGTTATGTAATATAGTTGTTTCAAGAAAACAGAGATTAATGAAGATCAATTGAAACTAATCAACACCACATTATGGGGTTTAAAAATGAGTAAGTGCCTATAAAAAGAACTATCAAGCTCTCAATCTTTTTAGAGATCAAACTAAAAATAATCACCTCGATCGTGGAGTTCATGGTAGTGGATATCCCATCTGCCTACAACATAATATTAACCTGACCTAGCCAACCTGTTATGTGGCTTATAAGCTCAACTCCCTATTTGAAGGTGAAATTCTTAACACCTATAGGGGTTAGAAAAGTTCAATAAGACCAGTCTACAATACGGTAATGTTACATCATAATAATAAAAAATAGGACTGGGAAGTAAATAGACAGCTCGACCAACACTGAAAAGGAAAGCAAAGAGAAACCCACACAAAAAATTGATAAAGAGTAGAAAACCATTGACAAAAGTATAAAACATAAGATCGATCTGGGAGAAGTACACTTTTAAGCCACTATGAGCTTCTAAGCTTTGAAAAACTTTAATTTTGTCCTATTTCTTAAATTTTTTGAAGCAACAATAGAAATGACTAAGTTCTTAAGTCGATGTAAAAAATTTAATGTTATTTGGATTGAGCTAACACGTCGACCAAAATACAACATTAAATAAAGAATATACTTTACTTCTACTAATACGTTCAACATGTTGTTCAATATACTAGTCATCACATCAAGATATGTTCTCGCAAAAAATGATCTCAAGCTAATGGAACAAAAAGAACTTATCGATTAAAGGTCAAACTCAGATACAAACTAACCCAGCCAACTGACGACCTCATGACAATTTCGTTCTGGAACAACATTCCTAAAAAATACATGCAGATCGAAGCCAAGCTCCAGCATAAAAACCAACTAATTTAACTCATAAAAGATAATGCCAACCTGTTTACTTAGACACCGTTCGATATGCTTGAAATTGATACCAATGTGATGGTCCACAGACTACACAGTAATCCCAAGGTCAAACCAATTCAGCAAGAGAAAAGAACTTTTACCTTTGAAAGACAACAGGTCATTGAGGAAAAGATTGATAAATTATTATAAGCTGACTCTATCAGGGATGTCTACTATCCTGAGGTCTACTATCATGAGTGGATAGCTAATGTGGTCATACTCAAAAAGCATAGTAAAAAATGGAGAATGTGCTTGGACTTTACCAATCTGAATAAAGTTTGTCCAAAAGATAGCTTCCTCATCCCTAGCATAATTCAGTTAGTAAATGATAGTGCCGAGCATGGCCTATTTAACTTCATGGATGCTTATTCCGGCTACAATCAGATCAAAATATTAAAAAAAGACGAGGATAAAATAACCTTTATCACCTAAAAAGGCCTTTACTGCTACAAGGTCATGCCCTTCGGATTGAAGAATGCATGGGTGACCTACCAAAAATTGATGAACAAGGTGTTCAAAGACCAGATCAATCGTAATATGAAGGTATACGTAGACGACATGATAGTCAAGAGTTAGAGTTTAACCGACTACTTGAAAGACCTCAGAAAAACTTTCAACATTTTGAAAAAGTATAATATAAGACTTAACCCAAGCAAATGTGCTTTTGAGGTTACATCAGGCAAGTTCCTTGATTACATGATTAACCAAAGGGGGATAGAGGCAAACCTCGATAAGGTTTAGGCGATCTTAAAAATGAAAGCGCTGACGTTGGTAAAAGAAATGCAGAGATTAATAGGCAAAATAGTCACGCTTAGCCGATTTATGTCTAGATCAATAAAACTATGACCAACGTTCTTCAAAACTCGTAGGAATGTCTCTGACTTCAGATGACCTCTTCAATGCCAAAAAGCTTTTGATGAGCTCAAACAGTTCTTATCCTCCTTACATGTCCTGTCTAACTCGAGGACTGGCAACACATTATATTGTATTTGGCTAGCACATATCAGGCTTTCAACTCGATCTTAATCCAAAAAGAAGAGGGAAAACAATGATCAATCTATTTTGTAAGCAAAGTATTGATAGGACCTAAAGTTAACTACAACAATATAGAATGAATCAGATAAATATATATTTATCTTATTTATTCTATTATCTTTCTTTCATTATCTTTGTTGTTAAATAAAACAAAAATAAAAATAATCATAAAAAAAAATTTATTAGATATCGGATAAACTCAAACCCCATCGATTTTAAATCTTTGTGTTTGAAATTAAATTGAGTCAAAATAACTTAAATTTCTTATTAAATGTTTATTAAACGAGGTGTCTACAGTTGTAACAATTTAACATCTAGTGGATAATTGGCAACGACATGGTTGAAATCTGCAGTGGATTTGACAACCATGGAACTAACAAAATCACATCTTTATAATGGATATAAGGCTTTTCAGGTGATGGAGAGCACATAATATTGGTTTTGAATGGGAAAAAATATATTGTTTGAGAGTAAGAGAGAGTGTTTTAGCAATGGCAGAATGGTTTCCATGAAGTCCAAGGTTGGGCATGGGGATTGGTAGAATAAAAAGCGTTGTATATTAGGAAAAGAAAACCATTGCAGATCAAAGAATGTGAGACGGAGAGAGGTTGTGGGAACCGAGCCTGGAGGCGGTGTTATCAAGAACCTTCAATTGGTTGGCTTCAGCCATATTATGGTGAGTCCAAGAAATTATACCCAAGCTTCTATGTACATATATGGGGGCAAATCAGATAATGAAGCATATACAGGGAACATAAATTATTTGATGGGCCAATGAAACTAAGTTGCTTTGATCTCAAATGAAACTAAAGCGTCATATTATTGGTTGAAACCTTGAAGGTTCAACTATGAATTAGATTAAACTACTGCTAACTAATTATCTTGATTCTCGGAGCTTGTTAAGCTTTCATAATGGGAAATGAGCGAGCCACCTTTCAATCATGGCAAGGGCTTCTTTAGGCTTGTATTCTGGAGCAGTGTGACCCCCACCCTGTGCAACCACATGAGATTGGTGATGCAATCAATCTTTTGGTAGCGTTTGAATGAAAATATAATTGGAATTTGGAAAGGTTGATTAGAGAATTCTTGCCTTAATTGTTGCGTATGTCAAAGAGTACTTCTCCTCCGCGTAATTCATACTATATCTTCAAAAGAAAAGGAAAGAACCAAAGTGGAGGAATAGAAAAGTTTGAATAATAATAGCATGGGAAGATGGAGATAAGAAAGAGTATAGAATGGATTTTTCAAATAGAAACATACGTACCCTGCAACCTGACCATCAACGAACCATGGATACCAATCAACCTGGAATGTCAAATTCAATGATTCTATCCATGCTAGTGTGCCCAATAAGGTCTAGCCATAGTCATGATCCACCACTACGATGGAGAGCAGAAAAAGTTTTGTTTAGCTAGCTAGGGAATTAAAACTTAAAAGTCCAAGAAAATACATGTGGTTGGACCAATTAAAAGACCATAACTTGATCATCAATCTACGGATGGTTTATGGTTTACAGGTATAGCAAACTATGAACTATGAAGAACAAAAGTTTAAATGGCATTACCTGTAAATGAGAGCTCGAAGCCGTTCCCTGGTCAGGTTTCGCTCATAACCAATACTAGTCGAGACATCATAATCATAGGATAAGCTGCCATTGCATCTCAACCACTCCCCAATTGTTCCCTGAATAATTTTGTCAGCTGTGAAGATGTTTTTTAGAATTTACATGATATCAGAGACTTTAACATTTGTTATAATTCAGTATTAAATAAACCTCTCGAATATGAAGAGCGCTTCTGACAGTTTTATCATTAGCCCAAACGTAGCAGTAGAGATAATGATAGTTCTGCAGACAAAGAAATTAGTTATATACTTGGACAACGGTCACTTTAATCTAAATATGTAGAGTACTGCAATGTAAAATAGATGGGAAGTCTGTCATTTACCCGGCACCACAGTTCAGCAGACTGAGGAGATGACAGAAGAACAGCTAAAGAGCTGTCGCCAAGTGATCTATGATCCCACTTCGGTCTTTTTGGTTTTGGAGACAATCTATTACAGTTCGGTTCCAATATTTGTGCCACATTTATGTTTCCAAAGCACTAGCAAACATAAAACTTGAAATGCTTGATCAGTTTCGTGCCCGTAAAACTTGGAAAATCAAAGAATGATCATATGAAAACCAATAGAATTTTAACCTGCTCACCTGAGTAACAGCTTGAAGATCAGACATGCAGGCTGTGTTGTTTGGATCTGGAGTTGTATATTCCCCCTTGCAGTTTCTTTTTGTTGACTTGAATAGATTTATTTATATTGCATTTTATAGAATTGCACTGTACAAGAACTGAAATGAATTAATGATAATCACTAAAAAGAAACTATTATCTTACCTCATAGAGACTCTTTGATACGAGTGCCTTTCGATAAGCAAACAAAATCCTAGAGTTCAAGTCATATTCTGCATCTGTTACAGGGTTGCCTAGGATGTATCCCTGAGTCCAGTGAGAAAAAAACATTATTTCAATCATGACTCGGAAAGTCAATCAGAGAAAGGAAAGTAAGTTTTAGTTGCTATTAAATTGGAGATATATACTTGGAGATTCATTGGCGGCTGATGTCCAATTTGAAGACCTGAAATAATAAATTAAAAAATGAAGATGAATCAACATCTTATGTTGAAACTGAAAAGCTCTAGGAAAGTTTCCATTTCTACATTTTCCTTCCATTTGCCTGCTGACAGGCAACGAATGGTTTTAAATAATATGAAACTCTTTTATGCAGCTTTCATTTTACCCAAATAATGGAAGCTTGTTAAAGATATATAAAAACTGACTACTGCAAACATGAGTTATACCATTTAACACTTCTTGAACGATGACTGGAACAGTTATACCGGAGTAAGAGTCGCCAGAAATATAAAGTGGATTTGAAAGGAACTCTGGATGGACCATAAGCCACTGCAAAATATGTCAGTCACAACAGAATTAAATCCTGCTATTTTGAACCCCTGGAACAAAATCCTAGCTTAGGTATGCTTGCATAAAGGAAAATGCAAACTTGGTCTCTTTAATAATCAGTACTCTTTGTTTGTAACTCAAATGCGTGAATCAGTTGCCAAAAGTTTTCTCTGTTCTTCCATTAATCCCTTTAACAGGTTGTGCTCACCTTCCTTAGAAATTCATAGGTTTGTGCTGCTGATGATGTATCACTAGTATTATATCCTTCTGCTTTTGTTGCATATGAGAATCCAGTACCAACCGGTTGATCCAGAAATATAACGTTGGCAACCTGTAGATTTGCTCTAATTGTCAATGAAACAAAGGAATGCATAATTATCTTGAAAATAAACAACAAATGTATCAGCTGGCTAAGATCTTAGAACCTTCGTCCATGAATATGGATTCAGCTCAAATGTTGGCTTGGTTCCTTTGGAATTACTATAATTGAAAGTTAATGGACCTACAGATATTCACAAAGATATCATCCGTACTTGAACGTTTGGTTCATAGTAGACGTTGACTATAAGGTAAAGAGAGGTTGTTGTTTAAGCTCCAACGAGCAAAAGGCAGAAGAGATATCCATGTGTGAAGGATAAGAAACGTACCAATCTCATAAACAAGACCAGAGAAAGCAGAGCAACCAGGGCCACCGCTGAGCCAGAGCAGAAGGGGGTCATCTCTCGGGTTCCTCTCAGACTCAATGAAGTAATAGAATAGATGCACTTCATCCAAATCACCTACTCCAATGTACCATAAATTGATCAATATAAGAGACAGCTAGAATCAATAGTTGACACTCACATTGGAATTATAAGGAGCGAAAAATGCAGCATAAACAGCAGAAGTTCTTCAATATAGACATACCCGGTTTCAAGTTTGAAGGGAAGATTACCAGAAAAGCCTGGTAAATTCCGGATTATTGACTGTGACATGGAAATCCCGAAGATGGTTAGAAGTAAAAGTAGTCGAAGAAACATTTTGATCAAGTGCTTACGGGCTGTCTCGTGCTCTGCCTTTAGCCGCACCAATTTTTGTTTATTTGAGTTGGGACCAGTGCCGGGGCTTTACCTCTACTCCTCAACGAATAGAGCTGCCAGTCAATGACAAAGACCGCCATGCTTAGTACAATTTCTTCTGCATTAGGAGTTCTGACTAGCTAATACTGTTAAGGAACTTGGTTGTAGATAGATCGTTTTAATTCTATACTGTTAAAACATATTTCTCATTAAGAATTAGCACTAATCCTTTATTTATGTTTTATTACTTTTTCTTCAACTACCAAAATTGATTAGTTCACTGATCATTGGAATTTGAGATTAAAACTAAATTTGTCATTGTACTATAAATACGTGTTGAATTTTTTATTATATTTTAATTTCACTGAATAATATAACCATAAATTTTAATCCTTAAATATGCTAACAATATTTCAAGATTATATAGCAAGTTTTACGAAAGAAATAATCTGATTTTTCTTTTTTCTTTTTTTTTTATAGAGATCATCTTCAGATCCCAAGATCATTGAAATCGAATTTTATCGGGGCCCATGAAAACATTTTTAATCAAGAAACCAAGCATAGTTCAACCGATATAATTAATAACTGCATCAGAGTTTGAAGAGTGAAATTATCAAACTAAACTTATTGCTGAACGTAGGGCTTAGCCACTGCCAAACCCCAAGATAACCTGAATCCATCAAAGTGGCCCACTCCAAATCCATATCAAATTCTTACCTTCACCGTCGCTGCTCATTAGAAAAAGGGTCCGATGTCCCGGCATTGCTTTTACTGGACTCGACGAGCCAGACCCAGGTGGTGGAGGCCGGAAAGCATGATATCATGAGACGCACGGGTTTACCTGATCGAGATCTTTGGATCTTGGACCCGCTTCTGTCGTACCCGTCGACGATTCTGGGTGGAGAAAGAGCGATCGTGATCAATTGGAACACATTAAGGCAATCATCATGGCCCAAGAGGTTTTGCTGTTGAATTCTAAGGAACCTTCGGTTACGCCGTTTGTTAACGAGTTGCATAGCCGGATTTTGTGTCATTATCAAGCAACCAAAGCCCAGGTTTTTATATGTCTTTGTTTAGTGAATTTTGTTTTATGGGTTTTCGATTTAGTGTTCTTATTCTTTTTACTGCTTTTCTTTTTTGGTTACATAGGATCGGCGTAACCATGACAAGTGTTAAGGGAAGGAAGTCTTGATTTGAAACAAAGATCTTAATGTCTTCGTACCTCTTCAACCACTAGGTGAAGGAGTTGAGGACTCTTTTTACTGCTTTGTTTACGCATCAATGAAATTCGCTTAATTCAACAAGGTAAAGTTATGTTTTTATTCGCTGAGTCTATCATTTGGAGGGTGCTATTGATGATTTCCAGCTGCATAGTTGGAACTAGTTCCCAGAATTTGTCCGCAAGGTTTTCACAGTCCCAGATTCAAGATGAGGAAGGTAAGGCAGAAGAGAAACAAGGTCATGAGCACCAAGATGGATCAAAAGATTCTCCCATTTGAGTATGTTGCATTGGAGGCATTCCTTGAAGCTGCTTAGAAAATGAAGTAAGCATTCTTACTCTCTTTTAGTTTGTCCTTGAACTTTTTTGGCCATTGCGTTGTTCTTTTTCCACGGCAGGCAAGGACATTAGAGCAAGAGGCTCATCCAGCCTTAGATAAATTGACCTCAAAGATTAGTACTCTCAATTTGGAGCATGTTCGCCAAATTAAAAGCCGGTTGACTGCGATAACTGGAGTGTTCAAAGGGTTGAGTTCAAAAGCTTTTGAACTATGAATATTTTCGTTACTTCTCATGTCAACTGTTTGAACTAAAAGCTTTTATGATGTCACGGAAGTATGCGAATTTTGAGTTCAGATGACTTCGACGAATTCAACAATGCTCTTATTTTTAGTTCTGTTTTTTGTTTCTTTATTTTAACTACCACTTTTAATTTAAATTAAGTATATAAATCTTCTCCTGAATGTTGTTAACGTTTTGTAACTCTAATGCATGCATTTTGAAGCTGCAATGTTTGCAGGCTACTTTTTCTCTGTTTTCCTTTTTCCATCCATCTACCTTTTCAGAGTGTTTTGTGTCTTCTTTTCAATTGTTATCTTACAGAATTATTTATTGTAAGCGAAACTACAAGGATTACTTTGAATTCATAGAAGGAAGTGTGAAAGGGAAGAGTGAGCAACACCTGACAGAAGCACAAAAGGGTATTCTTGATTGGCTTAAAAGCTAACAAATAACCCTTCTTCTGCGACTTGACTAGGTTTTTGAAATTTGCAACTTCTACTGCAAATCAAATTTTATCATTGAATAGATTTCCATTTTCTATTTACATTTTTTTTTTGGTCCAAAATGATCGGATGATGTTTAGAACTTGTTCTAAATCAACTTCAAAAGAATAAATTCAGCTGCTGGGATTTGAACCCGAAATCATCGTCTTACGAATTACCAGCGGAAGGTAGTCATATAAATTCATGCCTTCCAAAATTCAAGAACTGAATGAGGGATGGGAGGGCGGCAACTATAAAAATGTGTTGCCAACCACTAAGACTCTTCTAAAGACTCTTTGAAAGACTTTCAATCTTTCGTCACCAACAACCTCCCTTGGGCTTATGAGATGGTCTCTTCTATTTCATTGGGCCACGAATACTGACAAGAAAAAACAAAAGTTATTTTTCCGCTGCCTGCTGGAATTCAAACAAACAATTGAGCTAACAATACTTTTAATTTTATTGGGGAAATGAAGTGGATTGACTTTTCATAGCGGGCTTCCGGCTTTATAAGCTTAAATGAATCTTACAGTGAATCCAGATTCAAACTCTTCTCTTTTTCGTCCAAGAATGAGAAAAAAAGAATAAATCAAAAACAAACTTCCGCTGTCGGGATTTGAACCCGCATTTCTTAATGGCAATCTTAAAGAAAATGCAATGCAGTACTTGATGAGGATGAGGGTGATCTAAATATGTGAGGCCCTTACTACCTGGCTTAGCCGAATACCCAAGTAGATCAACACATTTATTTACCTCCTATAGACATGAGTAATCAGATAATGCCAATTCTTGGTGCCAAATCTTTTGCATTCCAACCAAGATCACCTGACTTAAAGGATCCTCCTCTTGTAAAGGATGAATAATTTTTGTTGAAAGCCAACAAGGTGTTAAAGTCCCCCATCACATTTCTATAACCCTTTTTCCAAGCCGATTCCAGCCCTTCCAAAACACCATGGAACTCTGCCTCTAAAATACAACTCTCTACCAAATTGAATCATGAACCCCAACCGGCACAACCCTTGAATTTGTTATAGAGCACTTTGCTACATCTGCCCTTAACTTTGTTATCAAAATGAAGTAGGCTTTAGTCGTGGGCTTTCGGCTTCCTATGCTTAAATGAAAACTATAGTGAGTCAACTCTTTTTTCTTATAGAAAACGAAATATTGGCCCAAGAAAGAGTTTCAAATTAATTCAGGAGGAACTACCAATTTGCTACGACGGAAGCCTTGAAATATATGAATACAAAACTAAAGAAACTTTATTTCTTCTTCCGCAATCCATATTGCGTTATGACAAGACTTCAACGGCACCCATTTCTCTTTCGTGCCTGGCATCCAACAATCCACCCATTTCGCTTTGTCCTCGATGGCTCGACAACTTCACCCTGCAATCTGCATGTACTGTTTCTGTTCCTTGTGCTACCAAAAGTTTCAGAACAAAATAAACGTGTTATATTGTTCTTGACCTTACTCATCCTTTTTCTGTTTTTCTTGCCAAAACCTTACCGACTAAATTAAATACTGTAAAGAATTTTCTGAAGAATAGTACCAATAAAATAAAGAAAACTAAGTCCAAATGCATGCTTTGTTCATTGTGCTACCAAAAGTTTCAGAACCAAAAAAACGTGTTATACTGTTCTTGACCTCACTCATCCTTTTACTGTTTTTCTTGCCAAAACCTTACCGACTAAATTAAATACTGTAAAAAATTTTCTTAAGAATAGTACCAATAAAATAAAGAAAACTAAGTCCCAATACATGCTCCACTTACTTTTTTTTTCTTTTTCATGCATGGCAGAATCAATTTCAGGTTTATTATAATCCAATTCTGAAAAAGCATAATAGCATACAGAGTATGTATTGCAATATACAGTACGATAGGATAAGTTTTCTATTTTTTTGGCATTGTACTCAAAACTTTTTTTTTTGGGATAAAATATTTAAAAATCTTACCCTATAAAAGTTAATTGAGTTAATAAAAGTTGAATACTACCAATAATTTTCTTTGCAAGGTGATCTGTAAAATTCGATACGAGTTTTAGTTGAAATTTGTTACATGGCTTCATCATTGATAGCTTTATCTGGCTTAAACCTTTTCCGGGAAAAGAAAAAAGAAAAAGAAAAATCTTTGGTGGCATGTGGTGATGGAATGTCTTGCACATTTTAAACAATCCATTTATTGTGCTGACCCCTGTCCTCTAGTTCCTGTGATAATGGGATTCATGCTTTCTACATCTTTTGCTTTTGATACTGTAATAAAACTCCATCCTTCTGGTAGTGCTTTGGCAATCCGATTGACCTGGACAGCTATTATGTGTTGATGTTTTAAAACTAGGATCTTCACTGACATTAATGGAGTTTCCTGATATTTAAGATAGTCCAAGAAATTTGAAAGCTGATGCTTTTGTTAACATTCTGTGGTAGGACCACAATATATATAGGAGTAATGCTTTTCTTCTGCTATCCTGCATTCAATTCAACGAAGTAGAAGAATTACTAAAAGTTTAACTCTGAGTTCATGGACTTTGGTTTAGCCCAAGATCAGTCGCCAAAGCTGATGCCAGGTTAAGTAATTGGAATTTCTTTGTACAGACACTTGTCAATTCTGGCAGGTTCACTTGGCTTTGAATTGAATGTTTACAAATTTATTTTAAAGTACATTCATAAATTTAATTTTTATTATTGCAGAAAATCATGTGCAGCCAAAACCAAGATTTAGTGCCTTCTCTAACGAGATCCGCAAACTGGAAGAGAAAAAAAAATAGTGCACTCTAGAGATATAGATTGTAGTGGCAGAGATCAGAGATGAGAGTGCCCATGCTCTCTGATTTGTAACACATGCATGGCAGCTTTATGACATTAGGCGATAGGAGACAAGCAGACTGCTGCCATGGAAAGAAACAAGCCTTGTTAAAGTAGCAATGGAGACGTTAAATAAGTACTAGAGACATCACAACGGCTGCATTCCCCATTGTATGTTACAGGGAATTGAAGGCTTTGTTTTGGTGGTTGTTGGAAGAACAATAAATGTTTTTCCCATACTTTCTTAGATCCTTATCCAATTTGATGGAATGCAACAAGGCAAACACTCTAGCATTAGTTTTATGTATAAAATACACATATTTTTTGTTGATTTGTCTTCAGCTTTGCTTCTTCTTTCTTTCTTTGTAATATTTTTTTTTACTAAGATTGAGAACTCCCAATGCTGAAGATTAAAATATAATGAAATAGCACATGTGGGTTAGATAGGTCAGAACTTTTGACATCCTAAATTCCCCAAGTGCTATCGTTTCTTTATCCCTTTTCAACATTTTCAACAGAAACCAAATTGTATAATCTCAGTAGGAACTGACTGGGAATAGTTAGATGAATAAAAAAAATCATAGGGAGAGACATATAATTGTGCCATGACATCAATTTCGATGACAGCTGCAAAGCAGACAGGGTTGGAGGGAGCAAAGGGGCATTCACAAATCATATAAGAAATGTTTTAAAAATAAGAGCCTTTCCGAATGAGATTGAAGAGCAAATTATTAAATATAATGAGGCATGTTCCTTCGGGTCAGGAAAATCACAGGCAGGATCTTCGGGGCTTAAAAAAGGGTCATGGAGATGCATATGAAATATTCGAACATTAGCTTTGTCATTTCCTTCCTCATCTCTGAGCTCTGATATGAATGCCCATCACCCCATTACACTTTCCATCATCCTGTCTCATTCTGATGTGCATATTTAGGGCGAAACTTTTGAGTTATAAAGAGAAATGGAACTATTAGGGTGGATGGAGCCCTGACTTGACACATAGAAAATTGGGGGTCTTGTCTGTCTTGATGACCAAGCCCTTTCCATGATTCGATTTTACTACTCAGACATAGAAAGAGCTAGCTTTTCAATTTTGATATAGGGGAAAATCCCACCTAATAAAATCTGAGTATATCTCATCTTTATTTGATCATATTCTATTTGAATAGCTGCCAAAGTTAGGTGTATGTAACATCCATATGTCCTGTTTTGTGTTGAAAAGAATAGCGTTAGAGATTAAACAATACCATTAAAAAATGTCAAATAATAGTTCACTTGCAAAATAGTGTGTACTTGACAAATGGTGTCGGTTTTAGGTTTAAATTTTACCAAACAAGAAAAGACTAAAGACTAAACTAACATCCATAAATGATCTACCTCCTCCTGCACATCCATGCAACAGCCGACATGGCTTGGTTTCTTGATCTCTTATCCTTGACGGCTTGAAATTGTGGATAGGAAGTAGTTCTCGCATCTTCTAAAAGATTAATAGGAAGCATAATTTATTACACCAAGCATGGGACTTAACCGAGGATGATGGGGGACAAGATGAGAGGAATGTCAAAAGGTTAGGAAGCATAATGAAGCATGTGATAAAGCTAATACTTTCATTGCAATGGGAACATCCATATCTAAAAGCAAGGATATACCTATTTGTACCTTTTAGATAGGCTTCTGTATAAAAACTGATCACTATTGGTTTTGCTTTATTGAAGTGAAGTTAGTATCCTGAAACTACAGTACTTAATGTGGGGAAAATAAAATACTTCTCATACTGTTTGATGGCAGTTAATTTCTTTTTATTGGAGTGTTTTTGTATTTAGTTGAATTTAAGTGATCAACTGCAATTTGAGCTATAAAGATAGCATGGAGCTCCATCAAAAACAAAGACCAAACATAATTAGATGTAAAGGCCGCCACAAATTAAGGCTCAGCTGGTTAGTACTTCCTTGACAGGAAAATCAAATTTTGAAGAACAAGAAATTTATTTCCTACTTTTTCTCTCAGGTTATTTCCTATTGCATGAACTGGTACAAAGAAATTTGGAAAAAAAAATGAAATGAAAAATAACAGGAACAAGATCCCCTCTGTTCCATTTCTTTTAAGGGCCACAAACTCCAGTAGCAGCAAGAGCAGGCTGATATACAGAAACTTTACCACCTTGTCTCATCTCATCTGCACTCCATTCTCTTTCCTTAAAGCCACCTGTCAATTTTGAAACTTCCAATGAGGTGATAGTTCAAAAAATAATGCTGAATGCTTAAGACATTGTAATTGTGAAAAATGGTGCAATGTTAGAAATTAAAGCAAAAACAAAATCAATTGGAAATTACTTAACTGGTTATTTTGTAGCCGGTTTCCAGATGGAGAAGACTGAAAAAAACCAAAGTGGTCTTGGAATGCAGGTCCTCCCTGCAATAATTCAATGGCTATCAACATTTTTCAATCAGCAACTGGAACATATAAGTTAATGCTGTGGTAAAAACCTGGAACTGGAAATTAATATTGGCAACTACCTGAAAGTGTGTCGCAGAGAACCCCTGGGCATAATCAAAGACACTCTCCATTGAAGCTTGATTACTGGTGAGAGCGAAATTGTTCTAGAAAATTGGCAAGAACCCATAATTAACACCATTATGAATTAGAGAATGATTGAAAGAAGATATCAACGAGGTGAACTTATTACCTTGGAGAAATTGATGAGAGGAGAGCTGGCAGTATCATCAAGAAAAGAGGGCAGCTCTTGATCTTCCCGGTGTCTTGGATGTTCCTTGTTTCTGTGTTTTTTACCACCATTATTTTTATTCAACATAGCACGTTTAGGTACGGTATATTGATAATGATTATCATCATTGAAATAACCATTATCTTCATAGAAATGTGGAGGCCCAGAAGATGCATCAGAAACCATAGAAAGGTCTTCTTCTTCATCATCAACCTCTTCTTCACCTCTAATCTTCCTACGTTCTTCACAAAAACCACTCTTTTTATCATTGAACCCATTAGCTTTATGTGAAGGGTTAGCAGATAGAAAAGACTGTTCTAAGTAATTAGTCCAACCAGACTCACACCCACTACTACATTCTGAGGCCAAAACATTCATTTTTTTGTTTCCTTTGTCTCCTCAAAGTCCCTACTCCAAAGAAACCCCCCACCTCAATGCTTTTTCCCTCTATCTCAGGCTCCTTTTTATCAAGAACAGAAGTCCCCACCTCCCCTTTTCCAAAAAAATAATAATAATAATAATAAAAAGGTGGTAATAGTAACTTAGATGGTGAAGTTATATGTGTCCCTATATTCGGGTGTTGGACGGAACCAAGGGAGTGGAAAAGACCAAGAGAATCAGACTCAAATCCTAGAATAGTTTTGTCGTCACCCCTCCCCATTCGGCTCTCAATGCGATGAATCAAAACTCAAAAGTGCCAGTTGGGTGGGTTGTAGTGGGTGCATGCAAGTAAAGAAAGAGAGATAAGTGAAAGGCCATAACCCCTTCACATGCAAGACAGCGAGGCACTGCATATCCTCTTTAACAAAACCAGGCACACGTCTTCCTCACTATATGGATAGCTATCCCATCTCTTCTCTTCTATTCTATATCTCAAGCCTTTTTCCAGTTTTCACTTTCTTGTTGAGATGACATTAGCCTTGGCCTCATCAGTGTAAGCCCTTAATTTGTTTTTAGTTTGAGATTCTATTTTTCTTAAGCAAATGTGGTCCTTAGAAAGATGTATACCATGTATTTTGTTTAGTTAATTTCAGCTCTGGGGTTTACAAACTTTTTTTTTAGTGAAATTATGCAACTTCTGAAGACAAAAAGTACTAACTGTATATCATTCCTTTTCTTTCTTTTTTCAGCTTTTAATTCTTTCCATGTGTAATGTTTAGTCAATTTTAATTAGGTGAAAAACTACAACCAAAAACTATATATTCAAAGATGAAATTTTTAAAAAAATTTATCTTAGAAAATATATATAATCCAAAATCTTAATATATTTTGCCAGTACAATCCATTTGTTTGTCCTCATAACGAAGCTAGCTAGCACAAAAAGCTGCCTTTGTAATACAAACTTTTTGTCAAATGTTTAGACCGGTTACAAGCAAATCTAGGCATGGCTCATGCTTGCACAAGTTATTGAGAGACTATAAATTTCTCGGGGCCAGAAGTGGGTACTACCCAGCAGTTGACTCCAAGACTTTATGCATACACGTGTAGACTTAAAAATACGATACAAAAAGTTAATTTAATAAAATAAAAATATATTTTATATTTTATATTTAACATATTAATATAAATTATAATATTATAATATTATATTTTTTATATATTTAATATAAAATAAATACAATATAAATATACAAATTATCATATCTACAAAATACAAATCAGCCCTATCTCTTTCTATGTCAGCTTCTCAATTTCTAAGAAAATCGTGAACACATGTGGGCATTTGTGAATTTTTTTTTTTAAGCGTACGCGAGCTTCCATATATACCTTTCTCGACTTTTTTTGTTAAAATCAAGAGCTTCTATGTATCAAACACATGTTTGCACATGTACGCCAACTTCAACCTAAATTGCTCTTTTAATCTTGATTTATAATTTGTCACTTGGGATCTTTGGAACTGCTTCCAATGCTTGTAGTTTTCCCAGTTGGTTCTTTCTTACTGGATTAATATTGTCGAAGGGAGATTTTTGCCCAACCAGTTGATTTTATAAAAGTTTGAATAATGGTATAGGATGCATGCCACGTGAAAATACTTTTATATAATTTTTAAATACGATCTGATAATTGTAAAATTATAATTGATATGCTTTCATGAAAACTATCAATAAAAAATAATGGTGATTAACATAATAAATGATCCCTTTCTATTGGAAGTTGATTTTTTTTTTAATTTTGCCAAGATATCGATTGAAGCTACGTAATGCTAAATTCAACTATATGCTTTTAGATACTATGGAAAGTTAAGAGAAATGCAAGAGTATCTCATTAACTCAATCATCTAATTTAAACAGGTAAATGAGTTAGTACATGTGAAATCTCTTCATTAAATGAAAATCCTTACGCTTTAAAAAGGATAACAGGTTTTTTTTATAAAAAAGATCAAAGTTCGAAAGGTATTGGAGAATGAAAATAGATTGAAAAAATCCACTAAAAATCTAGTACATGGCCAGAGACCACAAGGTGCATCAAAGAAAATCAAGGTTAAAACTTTCAAAATCCATGTGCAAAATTTTCTCCCTTGGATCACTCATTTTTTAATAACAATCCGATTCAAAGAAATAAAAACTTCAGTTGGTTCCATTCTCTACCACTTACCATCAGTACGCGGTGCTGAAAACTGAGGGACGAAAAAATGCCTAGTCTTTCCCCGCTCTCTCTCTCCACTAATTAATTGTTTGGGGAACCTATCCAGCTCATATGGGCCATAATTTCAACAATTGGTCATATGGGTCTTACATACTGTTGGGCCCATGCTTCTATTTCGACCTTCTTCATTGTACATCCAAGGTTAGTAAAACAGTCGAGTCAACTCGGCCTTGGGTTGACAGGCTACAGAGCAGCCAATCCAATCAACCCCTGCAACTATTTCCCCCTGTGCTCGGGTGAAACATAAGTTAAAGATACAATTAGTCAATCATAAACAGATCCTGTGATTAACTTCAGTTAAACCCACTCCACACGTTTTATCCGAAGGCATGGGTCTAGGGTTCCATTGGGAGCCATGGGTGTAAGGTTCCGTGCGGTGATGAGAACTCTTCACTGCACCATCTGTGGTGCCAACCACAACCACATCTTTAATAAACAAACAAAAAATAACGATTGTTACAAGTTTTTCCACCACAATGTATATACGAATAAATACAAACGAAAGTTGCTATGACTTGAAATGAAAATTTTTAGTTAAGTTCACCCCCCCCCCCCCCTTTCCCAAAAAAAAAAGTATAGGTTGATAACAAGTTTGTACTTTGTATAGTGAAAGAGGATAGAATTTGGTCCCCCATTTCCCTTCTCTTGATTTAAATGCCTTTTTTGCAGTTCCCAAAATGGTATGTGTATGGATGAGTGAACTTCTTGTCAATTATTTGCAAAACCTTACATAGCAAAAGGAAGAAATGGGTGCCCCTTCTTTTGATCATCCCATTATTGGAGCTACACCTACCATGGAGCAGCTATTCCCCAATCCCTGCTCACCAAAGGAATTTTTTACCACCTGAATTAACTCCTGCAGGATATCTTCATTTGATCCGTATTACACTACCACGATGCTGTTAGGGCTTTTTTTTTTTTTTTTCAATTTGAAGGAAAGAGAATTTGAATTTAAAACCTTCTTTTTGGTTAATGGTCACATGACCTAAAGGATGATACTTGGTATATATGAAAAAATATATGTTTGTGTAAATATTTTGTAATATAAAAGATTATGATATTGTAATTTAAAAAATATTTAAGATTACAATAAAACTACTATGAGTTTCTTTCTCTTAAATGATGTGAAAAAATTTTAAATAATATTGTATTCAAGTAATCTCTTAATGTTGTATTCAAGTAATCTCTTTTTTGAAAAAATGAAAAGTAAGAAATTACATTTTTAATCTATGATTAATTGGTGAGATTAAAATCGTTCAAAGATAAAGTTACTCTCCCATATTCAAAGATTCATTGGATATTTGGAAGGATTTAAACAAAAATATTAAATCCATTAAATAGGATTGGACTAAAAAATTAAATGTGATTCAAGGCTCCAGTTTGACTTAGTTCAATTCAAATTATAAAATATATATTACTTTATATATATATTATTTATATTAAATTGTGAGACCTCTTTTATAAAATAAAATCATAAGATATAATGATTCAAAGTGAACAATATCTCATAAATTTATGTGAATTATAATTTTAAATTATATCATATATTAATATGAGTAGACCTTGAAAAAATTTGAAGATCGAATTGTCAAGCCAAGTTAAGCTTATGCAAGCACGTACAATATTGATATATTTAGGTCCATTCTAATCCAACTCATAAATATTTTTAGATGAGATAGATACATTAAAAAAATAGGAAATTAATATATTAAATATAATTATTTTATTGGCTGAAAACGATTTCTTTAAATACAAAACCATGCCATTATTATTCATTAAAATAATCACATTTCACATTTATAAGAGATTTTTGAAATTTGAATATTATATCTTTATAAATTGTACAATAATTGTAGATAATACATGCCTGCATATATACAAAAATGGAAATAAATTCAATGAACATGAAGGGGACATCTACCGTACATAAATTTAACTAATGTATATGAAAAAATTGTTAATTGGAACATCTGGTTAAACATAAATCATCTTCAAATCTTTTTTTTATTTACTTGAGGTTACCTAAAATTTAATTTTGATAATTTAAATTTAAATTTTAATATTTTATTAATGGATTACTAACAAACTTCAAATTGCTTTATGTTTATTTGATGATTAATTGAATGGGAATATAATATCATTGTTTTAATATTGTCGGTCGGCTTCGACTTGAGATTCACATCTCCTTTGTCGAAGGAACAGCCTTAAAATGGTACATTTTCTGTCCGAAACATCACATGGCTCAAACAATGAGTTGGAAATTTTGGTTAGGTGACAAATTTTTCTCTATCCAACAAGGCATAATCTTATTGGCAATCTTGTTAAATCTTGTCATAATCTCGACATTTATCGAAATAGATATGCTAAATAATTCAAATTCAAAATTAAAAGAAAAAAAAAGATGATATTTTGTGTAAATATAAAATTTAGTATATCTCATTGAAATTATATATTTCAAACTTTGAAACATTTGTCTTTTCAGAATAAAGTCTTGTTGGCTTTGATATATTTCTTGCATCATAAAAAACTTGTCACATTTTTATTTTTGTTGGTGAAAATTTATAACTTTAACATTTTTTTTAATAATTATTGTTGATAAAAATATGAAAAAATATAATTTAAAATCTTTGAATAAATTAATTTTTTAAATATATATTTTATACATTTTATTTTTTAAAAAATATTTATAAATAAATGTTAAAATTAAAAAAATTATCACAAAAAATCAATTATGACAATTTAATTAAAACATAATAGTAGTAATTTTTTTTTCCCGGGTTAAAATTTGAGCTTAAGAAGTGGAGGATGGCGCTGGCGGGGGTAACTAGCAGGCAAAGGAAGGGCCCAGGGGTCAAAATATACCATACAAATTTAAAAAAAAAAATTCTTGTCGCCCGGCAAAAGTATATCGTACGACCGCGTACGAGAGGGCCACAACACGACGACGATGCTGAGCATCTTTAAGTTGCGACGCTGATGTATACTGATTGGCCCTCAATCATTTTAGCGCCTGCCCCACTTCGTATTCCTCTTACGCGCCTGGCCTTTTGCGTTAATTTTTAATTTATTTTTCGTTTTGTGTTTATTTTTATATTTTACTTTTTATTTTGTATTAATAAAATTAAATAATAAAAAAAATAAAACAAAACTTTAATTTAATAAAAAAACCCGATTTGGACTTATTAAATTTTCAAGATAAATTTCTCATCCAGAATAACTCATATAACGAGTGCAACTATTTTAATGATTTTTTAATAATTTTAAAATATATTACAATAATTGAGTTATGCGTCAAATTCATTTTTAAGTTACTTTTTTTTTTATTTTATCATTATCTAGTTTATTTGTTTTACTTATAATGAAAATATTATATTTTTATATTTAAAATTGTGAAAATTGAAATCATATTCATTGAATAAAAATTTAACATTCTACAATTAAATCGCAGAATTGTTAGCAAGAAAATATACTTTTAAAATAGTAAGCTTTTTTTTCAAAAAAATTTATTTAAATTTTTTTCATTCAAACAAAATCAACATAATTTGAATTTAATTAAGATAATTTATCCAATTCCCTTACGACATGAATTTCATGCAAGATTGAGCATTAGATTATCAGCATTTACAAATTCAATTTACTTTTATGTCCCACAACAAATTTATAACCGTATAGCGACAAGGTAAGGAATATCTTTTTCTTGTTACGGATAGCCCTTTTCTTTTACGACACTCAACATTTACGGGTCAGGAGGGAAGTTTATGTCAGCTCAATGGATTCATCACCAATCGGCCATTGCCAAGTCAGGATTTTTTATTAATTTTTCTAAATTTATTAGGCAATAATTTTTTTATTTTATTTATATATTACGAAAACTTTTTAATATAATATTTTTTATATTTTATATTTAAATTAAAAATTTTCACTTATTATTAATTAATTTTAAACTGAATAATTAACCTAGTGTTCAAAAGAACCAGGCTGCTGGGCCTGGCGTGGCGTGGTCCAACACCAATTCAAACATTAAATTTTATTAATGTATAGATGAATAATGCTTACCAGTTGTTGTAGCGCTAGCCATTGTTGTGTCACTTGGGAAGATTTAGCTTTTCCTTTTTCTAGTTTTTTTATTTTTTTTATTTTTTATGTTTAATAAATTTTTTTTAAAAATTTTTCTTCTAAAAGTGGATCCCATTTTATGTTAAACTTTTTCTTTTACTTTTTTGTTAAAATTTTAAATTTTTTATGAAATTCATTTGATATTAAAAATATGCCACATGTTTATTTTTTATTATTTTTATTTTTATTTATTTAAGAAATATTTTTATGTTTTAATTTTTTTATCTTGCAAACTTGACATTTAGGATATGATGTGTGTCAAATTTTTTTAATCATTTTTTATATTTTTATTTATTTTTATTTTTTCTTTTTGTCTTTTTTTTTTATAAAATTTTTAAGTATTTTACTTTTTTAAATCTTAGTACTTATTGATATTATTGATTTTTTTAATTTTTTAATTTAATAATTTTAAAGAAAATGATATTAAAGAAAGCTTATTATTATTAATGTCACGTGATAACTTGATTTTTTTTCTTTTTTAATTCAATAATCATGATTACTTGCTTACATCACTTTGATTTTTTTATTCCATTCTTATTAAAATTATTATGATTTTAACAAATATTGTATTTTATCTCTATAAAAAAAAATAATAACAACAACAACAACATCAATAAAAAATTTCTTAATTATACATGTATAGGATAAACTTTAAGAGTGTGGGTCGGACTTAAGGCCCACATCGTATTGAGAAGTAGGTTTTCATATAAGTATTAATTATATAGAATTTTCCGTTTGTTAAAATTATAGTAATGATTTTAATAAATGTATGTTCTATCGCTGTAAAAATAATTACCAGTAACATAGTTACCATACAGTTGAATTTTCTTCTTCAAGAATTTCGTTTATCAATTGGGAGGGATTAGCTCCAAATTTTTTGCGCTTTCGGTTGTGGGAGTCAATTTTTGGCCTTAAATTTTAGTATTTGACATTTTAAGGCCATGAAACCCAACATCAGCCTTGATGGACCGAACCCACGCACCTGACATTGCCAAGCTTTGTTTTTCATTGTAGTTTCTCTCACTCATGTGTCGTGTCCCATGCAATGAGTGAATCAATTAACTCATCTTCATTTTTCTAAGTAAATCAACCCACGGAAGAAGGGAAAAAAAAAAGGCTTATACCAGGAGTATAAGCTTAATTTATTTCTATATAGTTTATGTCTTGGCCAAGAATTATTTTTATCCCATCTAGAGATGGCAATAGGGGGAACCGAGGTGGGTTTTCATTCCCCCAACTCTAATCCGATTTTATAAAATTTATATATTTGCATTTTGAATCCAATCTAATATACAAATATAATATTTTTATTAAGTTAATAAATTAAATTAAAATATTAAATAATAATTTTATTAATATAAATATAAAATTAAATAAATAATTAAAAAATATTATATATATATATATATATATCAGATCGAATGAGGAGGTCATGAGTTAAAACCTAATTTCAATTTGATTCCAATTTTAAAAAAAAAAAAAAAGACCGGAAATGCAATTTAAAACAAAAGAAATAAAGAATCAGGTTGAAACGACGAAACCTGCCAATTGCAGATAGTTTTGCCATCCCTAATCCCAGCTGTGAAATCAATGTTAGAGTTGAGTAACTGATTTAATATATCATTCCCTTATCCAAGTTTGACTCCTCAGTCCTCACAATGATGCTAGTGGTCTCACTCCCCTGATGGAATTCGATGCCACTGGCGGCGTCCAAGGGCTAAAGGGAGTTCCTGATCAATTGCATTGTTCTATAACCCACCCGTTTGGGCTGAGACAATACAGTAGCACTAATAGGTGTTTATTTACTTTACAGTTTACAATGATTTTTTTTAAAGGGAAATAGATGTTGGACAACAGATCCTATGTGCAAAATATTCTGTTATACCATGATATTTTGGCAACATTGCACTGGTTTTTACCCCACAAATTGGGGTTGATGTAGAACTCCATTTTCATCAATTATTCATGTAAAGTAATTGATCAATAACTCAATTGCCAACAATTGCCCTACTGTCTAATTGTCAGTATATTTTTTTTCTTTTTCTTCTTTTTCTTCCTGTTAAATTGTCTTTCTGGTTTTGCACCCTTGGAACCGATCATACAGCTGACATCTGATGCAGAATATCACACTCAATTATTTTTCTTAGGACTATTCAAGTGTTGACTAACCCTGATGCCAAGTTTAAGCTACAGAAAACTGGAAAAGTCTGCACTATCACATAATCTAAACCCTAAACTCAAAATTAACTTAATTCTACCTACCTGGGATATCCTCAGCTGTTACGATAGGAAATTGGTTGTTTGAATTGTACTGTTCCTTGTCTATGGGGACTTTGTAATGTGATTTTTGGGGTGTGACGGATAACTGACATTAAATGTTAAACACTTAGGAGGCTGCTAAATGGGGTCTCCAATCACCACAAGATATCAATATTTAAAGCCATGCATCCCTTGCATGTCTCATTGACTCCATACAGCTTTTAAATTATCTTTAGTTATTTTCAATTTGCTATTCTGTTGTCTAATGCAATATCTTTTTCGCATCAACTCTTGGCTGGCTTTGCAATGTGATTCGCTATCGTCTACCTCTCCAATACCATACAGATGCACCCAAATCTGATGCCATTAATTCTTCATTAATCTGTTTTCAATGAATGTGCAAGAGTTAATTAGTTTAATTAGTTTTGTTAATGAATGTTGTTGCCAGATGCAATCCCATTTGACATTTTTATGTATTTTCTAATTAGTTTTGTTAGCTCTAGGTCGTTCATTCTTTTTTTATATTTCTTTTCTCCAAGATTTTGTCTCAATCATGCATGCAAATTGGAAAAATTATTCTGATTTCTAGTTAAATGTCAAAAGCAAGCGGGCTAAAGATCCTTTACCATTAGAAAAACAAGATTTTCCACTTTAAGTGTGATCATGAATCATCTAATAGAAACAAATGTTTATTTATTTTCTAATCATTGGGGGATCCATGGTTTGTTTTTATTTCCCCCCTTCGAACCGATGCAAAAACAAGTCTATCCACTGCACATTGAGTTGGATTTTGAACCACAATTTGACAAGGCTCAAGACAATGCTATAAAACAATATTGTTAGTTTATTTAGGAAGAGCTCAAATCAATTCAGCTGAAGATGATTTCAGGTTTAACTTGTGTTGACTTTAATCTCTAGTTTTATGTTTCACTTCAAATTTTAGCCAAGGAAAAATACTGGCACGGTCACCCCAAAGACATGTCAAACAGTGAAAAAACAATTCGACAAACAAAAAGTAAATGAAAGAAATAAACAACAGAACAGATTGTTGCATAGCAAAAACTTTTCCAAAATGAACAAAGCAATGGGCGGAAAAGATGCAAAGTTCTAGACTGCTAAGATTAGAATTGGGTAGCCAGGAAGGCAGAAACCACCTAAAAAAAAAAAAACGAAAGGCTTTGAGCTGAAAACCCCAAAAACCTCATTGATAAGGAGAGGCATGTGGTCCACCAAAGGACAAAGGGATGCCAATAGGCATTGCAGGAGCTAGCACAGTGGCCTAGACATAACATAGGAGAAGAGATGAGGTGGTGACATGGAGATGGATGTGTTTATCTGTGGTGGCTAATGTTGGTTTGTCTCATGTGCACTGGCTGGCTCCTTTCCAAATGGTCCATCGAAACCCTGTTCAATAGAGGTCAGACCCAAGGGCTTTTACTAAATCACTGCGCGGGGGTTGGGGTGGGGCCATTTCTGTCACTTTTGTGGAACTCCAGGGGCCCATTCACTGCCCCAGCCCAAGTTTCACATATACATTAATACTTGAATAGACATGTTCACATGTGTTTTATTTTATCAATAAGATTTAATTTTTTTAATTTTAATATATTTAAAATATTAAGTTTTTATTTTTAAAAATTTTAATATAAGTTTGTTTTAGGGGTATCATTGTAGTTCTCGTTCCCGTTCCAGCTCCAAGGTGATGTGACGCGTGCTGGACACTGCCCCTACTTTTTATCAAATCAAATCTTTGTCACTAACACTTCACTTGTCCTTTCTTCTACAGCTGGACGGCTCTGATTGATTGATTTCATCACTCTTATGCCTTTCGTCCAAATCTTTTTCTTTTGGGCCACGGCTTTCCCTCCAAATCCACCTCTCTCCTTTCTTCCCTCCTTTCCTTAGTTTGCCAGTTGGCATCAGATCTTTACGTGGCATACGTCCGCGTCACGCCTGAAGTGATATCCTTACGTGCGACCACCCCAGCAAAATTGGCTACACTGAATTTACCATAATGATCCCGTATTGACTGCTTGTTTCATTACAGATTCTTGGCCAAATGTACATTAATAACCTCGTCAATCAAGGGTGCAATGAGTCTACTCACAACTCGAATTCTTAGATTTAAAACTTAATTTGAATTTGATTAAATTTTTTAAAAAAATTTTAATTAAATAAAATCGAATATATTTAATAAAATTATAAATATTATCATTAAATATTATTTTTTTATTATTTATATGTATTAAATATATTAATTAAGTTCATAAATCTATCAAATAAAATATTAAACTACTCAATTCATTTTTCGAACGGTTCGAGCTCAATTAAACAATAAAAGAATTAAAATTCGAATTTTTTTATAATCAAACTCATTCAGACTCTTACTCCATCCAATACGAAAGCGCCACTGGCATAAAATTTGCTTGGCGTATTAGTGTCTGTAATTTTTGTCGGACAAGTGGAGAACAGCAATTGTCCACACACATACAATTTGCTTGAAATAAACAAACAATTTTTATTTTCTTAAGAAAAAAAAGGGTATTTTGGTCCGAATGAAATGATCGGTCCAAATTCAACTATACTTGTAAGTTTTCATGCAGTCATTATTTGGCTATGGGTTGAGAATAATTGAAACATCATGAGAATTGAGAACCACGTTAAGGTGGTTTGACCAAAAAGCCCATAGCAGAAGAACAAAAAATGGACAGTAAAAAATGTAATTTTTTAAAACGATATTTATAAATACACGTTAATCGGATCGTTTATTTTTTACATATTTAGCTCTTAAAAATAACAATAATTATAATAATGATTAACAACTAAATTCCCTCTTCCCTTTATATCATCCAATCCCGACCCTTCATCATTTAAATAACTATTGACAAAAAAAAGTTCCACACTTTCTTAAGAGATAGATGGAGCAGGGGGTGGGTCTTATCTACGATTTCTGTACATCCGGAGCAGAGGACCGTAACCGCTTGGGTGGCGGCTCTTCTTGGCTACTGGAGCCAGGATTCTCGGAGCGCGTGTCACAGCTGCCGCAACCAGCCGCGTCGAGAACACCGACTGGGCTTGGAGGTGCGGGTGGCTGCTCGACTCTTCGCTCCTTGAGCCGAGTAGATGGACATGTGTCGACCAAATATTCTTCCATTAGTTGGTGACAGCTTCTCACCATTTCCTATCCCAAAAAAGGAGGAAAGAAAAAGAAAAATCACCACCACAAAGATTTTATTTTATAAAATTTTACACAGCTTTTTATGCTTCAAGCACCTACTTTGTTTACACTCTCGTAAAAAATAGCTTCAGTAGCCGGAAATTCAAAACCCTCTCCGGCGGCACAAAGCGCGGCGGCTGCCGCCATCGTCGACTGCGCGAATCGCAAGAAATCAATAACTGCAAACAACCCAATAAACCAACAAAAAAGATGAGACTCAAACAACATATATAACAAATTAAACTAGACTAAAAGCTTTTGTAAATCAGTTGATAGATCAATATCACATTATCAATCATACCACGAGTGGTGTTGAGAATGAGATCCGAAGAAGCAGAGATGACAGAAGCAAAAGAATCGGGTAACAGGGTGGAGCAAGAAGGGAGCTTGCAAACGAAGTGATGTAGATAATCAAACGGAGTTACGGAACGTAGTCTCCAATTGAGAGTGGCCATGACACGAAGCTCCATTCTTTGGATGGTTTTAGGTTCGAAAACGAATCTGGGTTCGAATACTTGAAGGTCCAGTAACAATGGCACTTCGGGTTCCTCCATTTTTGCTGCCAAAGATAAACAAGCCACCGATAGAAGCTGAAACAGCCACCCATTTGCTTCCTAAACACCAAATTTAAAAAAAAAAAAAAAAAGGTTAAGCATTTTGCAAAGAAAGTTGCAGTCAATTTCATTTGTAAAATGCAGAAGAACAAAGTAGTCTTTACGGGAAGAGAATGAGAAGAGAGGAATCGGTCGAAATAGTTGACGGAGAGAAACGCAGTTACTGGGCTGAAATTATAGTATGCATGGACCTGCATTGCCTCATCACATAAAAATCAATAAAATTTGAATGAATATATTTATATTTTGTACATAAAAGAGAAAAATGGGGTACCTTTAGGATCCAATTGATGGAGTCTTGGCGGGCAATGATGTCGACAGAACGGTCCTGGCAACGTTGAAGGTAATCGGGTAAAGGCATATGATGGGATTCCAGGTCAATGAGTTTTGAAATGGTATCCTCATCGGACGGTGGATAATCGTGAAGACATGGAAATTGATGGTGGGAAGACGTGTCAGGTTCCCACGGTACCACTTCCCCCGCGTCCTCACCACGAGACAAGCTGGTGCTGCTGCTACTACCAGCAGAGCCAGAGGAGTTGTTCACGGGAGTTGAGTGAGAATGAGAGTAGGACATTTGGATGATAATGATAAAGAAGCAGCTGCCGCGTTTAATGGAAAGATATCGGGTTTGGCGGTAGCTGAGGCGGCATTGATGACGGCGGCGATGGGCTTGAGGAGTAAGTCGAAATTGGTGGTGGTATTTGGTTTGGTCATTTGGCTTTTGGTTTTTATGGGGAATTTTGCTTCTTCACATCTTTCACAAGTTCTCTCTCTGTCTTTTTTTTTTTTTTCTTACTTTTATTTCCTTTTTTTTTCTCTCTTTAGAATTTATTGGACGGTTCGTTCGTGTGAGAGTGTGTTCACTGTTCAGAGATGAGCAGATGTCCAATGGTTGTGAAAATAAAAACTTTCTTTTTTTATGATATCTAAATTATTTATGAGAAATAATTTTTTCTTAGTGATTTGTGATAAATTTATATTCAATTAATACTTACTTGAATATTACCCTTCTTATATATCTAATAATTTTACGTATGATACAATAATATCATATAAAAAATAAAAATAATATATTTAAAACTTTAATAAAAATATATATATTTTATATTTGATGTACAACATTAATTTTTGATGCAGGAGAAAATTTCTATTACATTAGCCTGAAAAAGTGCTTGTTTATATTATTTGATAACTTTTTCATTTTTTTTAGTTAAAAATTATTATTAATTCTTTATTTTTTTTAGCTTATAGTTCAACAATATATTCGTAACAATTAAGTTTTAAATTTTTTTATTTGGATTGTAAGAAAAAAGTTAAAATTTAGAACATAAGAGAACCTTTGGTTTTCGATTTTCTTTGTACTTATTTAACTTTTATAAACATTAAATTAGGCATGGTTTCAATGGTAAGAAGAGACTGCAATCTTACAATTTCAATATATGTGAGTGTAGTTTAATTTTAAGTTGATTTATTTGTTCGTTTTATTTGATTTTTTTTTACTTTTTTTTCATAAAATATCTATTTCTAATTTTTATTCTAAAACAATCAAAATTTATCAAATTGTTTCAAATCTAAATTAAAAATGACTTTTGTAGTCAAACTTGAACACGTAAAAATGAACCCAAAAAAAAAAAAATCTCCCATCTCTTTCCAAGTTGCTATCTATCACGTTCCTTGGACTTCATATATATATATATATATATATAAACTCTATTGACTGCCATTGCCTTTGAAGATTAGATTAATAATTTATCAAAAATATAATTGAAATTTTAATAATTTTAAATTGGGTATAAAAATAAATTTAATTTAATTTAAAATAATAAAATGGTTTGCATAAATATTTAAAAGTATATTTTTTATTTTGGATAAAATAATAAAAACTTTCACTATTTTTTAACCACCGAAAATAATTATTTCTTTTGTTTTAACTATGTTTTTAAGTTGCATTTAATATGAAAGTAGATAATTATGTTTGAGTTCATGACATATTTTAACTAGAGATGTCAATTGATAGGATATGAGTATGATAGAATATTTTTCATCTTCATCTTCAGATTTTTATATTATATTTATTTTTGTATCTATATTTAATAGATATTTTAAATTTATTCTTATCTCCATCCATACAGATATTCAATAGGTATAGGTAATTCTTATACCATAACTTTTAACAAAAAACTAAAAACTAAAAATTTTTTACTTTTTTATTTTTATCTTGTATATTTAAGTAATTTTTTATAAATATATATTAATATATTTTTCAATAAATATATTAATTTTAATTAATCTAAAATAATAATTTATATTATTTAATAAAAAATCATATACTAAATATATATAAATATATGTATAAAGTATAGGTACAAGATGAGTACTATATTACGCATTATCATTTTCATATCATATAAAAATTTAAAATCATACACATCCTCGTCCTCATACTCACAATGTGATACCCATTTTTTTCCCCATTTAGGTAAAAAATTGAGTTTCTTATTGAGTATGGGTAAGATTAACATCCCTGATTTCAACCACTTTATTCATTTTTTTTTTTTATATTTGCATTTCAAGCATCAAATGTGATAGTTTTTGCTTTATTATAACACTTTTAATAAAACAAAAAAAAAAGTAAATAACAAAGAATTAGAAGAAAAGTAAATGGTTAAGCAAAGTCTACGTAAATCATGTACCATCTCTTTAAGTTCTATGAGAAAAAAAAAAAAAAAAGAAAACCCAAAGGAAAATATAAAGGAAATGAAATCTTAGCATGGAAAGAGCAATAATTTACAATTCAATGTACAAAAAAAAATATATATAAACACAATCATGCTAATGTTCTTCCTCTATATAATATCAAAGTATTAAAGTGCCTAAAGTAGATTTATATTAAAAACAAATTAAGGGTAGGGAAACATTAATAATGTTGTCAATCAAGCATTGATTAGTATTGCTTACTAGTTATTAACAAAGAAAGAGACATAATCCCATTTCCAAAATTAACCAAGCATAGATGGGTTTAACAAGTTTTAAGCATTTTGAAAATTTGCAATTTTTTTTTTTATTTTTTTAACAAATTAGGTTTAAGTTGGGAATAAAAAAAAAAGAGATTACAAGTATTTAAATTTGAATAATAAATCTATTGAATGTTATTTTTAAAATTATTATATAAATCAATAAAATTAAATTCGTGTTTAAATTTTAAGGTTTATTTGTCATTTTATTCACTAACAGAGTGAGTTTAATTACTTTTAAAATCCTTATAGTTATACATGGATAGCAATATGTCCACATACCATCAATTAATGTACCCACTCAATAAGCACAAACCAAGTCTAACTATAAAAAGATTTTTCTCAATTATGGGTGATGTTTTAAGTTTTCTATTTTTTCTAATGTGAATGCTTGAAGATATATATATATATACATACACACATATATTAATTTTATAAAGTACGGTTAATATAACGACATATATTTCACTTTTTTTAATTAGTTTTTTACAAATATATTATAAAAAACATGTCATTCTATTAATCTCTTTTATGACATTAAAAAATTACACTGGCAATATATTTAATAGTTTATTTTTGTATATATTTCATAAATTACCTTAATAGGAGATAGGAAACGATTATCTTTTTTATTTTGATTTTCATGGCATCAAATATTTCTTTTATTTTTTATATCTTATATTTTACCCATTTTAAAATATTTGTCATGTATTGATTTTCACGGAATTTAAGACAAAAAGTTTTGATTTTAATGTATTTAAGTTTAAATTTTTTTATAAAAATAAAGTTTCATGATTTTTAATATCAAAAAGTAAAAAAAAAATCATAAAATATAAATTTAAAATATAAAAAGTAAGAGTTTTTAACGTTAAAAAATAAAATAAAATATAATTTTGGGACATAAAAATAAATAAATGGGACAAAGAGAATTTATTAAATATTACCATAGGAAACTCTACATAAAAAGTCTCAAGTTAAAGTTTTAAAATTAACAAATATTTGAAATCGTAAAAAAAAAAAAAAAAAAACTATTATCGATTTTTCTCATTCCCTCCATTTTTCTTCCCTTCTCCTACCAAATATATGACGAAATATGATTTTCATTTATATTATTATCTTCTGTCCCTTTAATGCATTGTCTGTTACTATAGAAGAAAAGAGTACAAGCCTGCTAAGCATCAAATGTAGTATCAATTCATTTAAAATCTTTACCTTACCTAATAAAATTTGATGTGTGCTTGAGTGGCCCATTTATTACTTCTTGTTAATGCTTGGTGCCTTAGCTCATCAATAATCAAGTAATTCATTTTTTTTTTACTACATCCTTGAATGTAGTCACAGCAATAAATAGTTGCAGTCAAATCTTCTAGATTTATCCAATCATATAAACTTCTTTATTGCAACTCATTGTTAAGGGATGTTTTAAAAGCTTTAACTTTTGCATAAAAACTAAAAAAAAAAAAAAAAAAAAGAAAAGAATGGGAAGCAAATCACAAATGTACCATCAGAGTTACATCTTGCTTTAAGTGTAGTTACAAAGTTGGATTCTAAAATGATTTGATAGATCATTAACCATTTTGTAGCTTGCCAAATGCCAAGTCTCAAACGGGATTGGCAGTCAAACTTAAAATTGATGGATTCGATTTGATTCGATCTTATAAGATTTTTTTTTTTAAATTGAATTTCGAATCAGATAAGATATTATTAAAGGAAATCGAAATTGGATCAAGTTTAAATTTTAAGTAAATTCGATCCGATCCAACTCGATATTATATAAAAAATTATTTTTTAAAATTTTAATTATATATATTTATATTTTACAAATAATATTTTATATTTTAAAAAATAATATTTTATTAATTTATGGTCGAATAAGATCGGATACAATTTATATAATATCGAATTAGGATATAAAAAAAAATTCAAATCAAGTACGAATACATGTTTTATATTTATAAAATTAAATCGAATTTAAAACGAGTAAAATCTCATTCTGATCCAACTCGTTACCAACACTAATCTCAAATAGAAGCAATTCCATAAATTTCCTCACTTTTTACGATTTATCATGATAAATAACATTCTTTCTGTTTTTTTTTTTTGTTTTTTTTTAATTTTTAAAGTTCTATTTTTTATATTTTAAAATTATATTTTAATTTTTTTTACTTTTCAATATTAAAAATTATGAAATTTAATTTTAATATTAAATATATTAAAATTATTTTTTTAATTTCATAAAAATTAATGCAAGTAAAATATTTTGAGAATAATAAAAATGATAAAGATAATGTGGCTGAAAGACATGGATTAGGGGACTTAAAACTACTTTTGTATTAATGCTTTGCAATAAATTCGGGAAGAAGATGGACTGTCAAGTTTGATTAGACATTGATTAGGAGAATCAAAGCTCACGTGCTTACTGACTAGTGTTTTAATTCATGGGCTTCAGCTCATAGGCAGAGTCTAATAGAACATAGACCAATCGCTTTGCCGTTGGCCTTGGGTTGCAGACATGGGGTCCCCTGTGGATTCTGTCGAGAAAAGAGTGTTTTCTGGAACTCGGTATTATCGGTGGCTGTCGTCTGTCTTTTATAGTCAAAAAAGACGATCACATGAGTTGAAAGGCGTGTATAAAAGGGAATTATAAGAAGATATTTCCTTTTAACTTAACAGACCCTACTCGTGTCTTAGATGTCCCGATGTAGCCAAAAATTTTCAACTGCTTTGAGGTGAAATCAAAGCCATTATGTGTAATTGTGAGGGTGCCATCAGGCTAAATACATTACATTATGTTAATAAAATTTAAACTAAATTTAAGTTTTAGGTTTATTTGAGAGCGCATCAAAAGATATGTTGTATGATTAAATTCGTATAACTTAATTTTTTTAATAGTATTTTTTCATTTCATTTTCCTTCATAAACGGAGTACTAATCTAGTTGAGTGTCATAGTCCTTTTTTTTTTTTTTTTTCACCTCAATATCTTTGGGTTTGATGGGATAAAACTTGATCAGCCAAGCAAATTCATGTTAAGATTAAAGATGACATTGTTAAGAAAATACAGGCCAGCTCAAGCAGCTCTAAAGTTGTTTCATTTGTTTAGTTTGTACCCATAGTGTGAACAAGCTCGAAACCTATAACTAACTTCATGAAATGAATTTGCCTGCCCAATCAACCCATCCCCATCAGTTAAAAAACGAAACAACTGTTGCCCTCAAAGAAAATGCAGAGGACAAGGCTAACGTCAAAACTCAAACACAACTTTTAATGGCCTAAATTGATTCAACCAATAATTTTCCCCAGAAACGACAAATGGGGTCTGGAGTCTTGACTAACAGAGAAAGTCCACTAAACAGATGAGCCCTTTAATTTCGAGAATTTATTTTGTCATTCTAAAATCAGAGACATTAGGTGCAATTGGGTCCAGCGCATGAGCCAGGTATAAAGGGGCTCGTAAAAGCTTACTGTTTTTGTTCAGTATTCCAAATGCCAGAAATGTCTCAAGAAATCCAGAGATTGCTGCTGCTAACATAAATACGAAATAACATCCAACCATGGCCTGTAGGTAGTGGCTTTTAATGAGCATACAGAATGGACTGTCGAAACGGGTATTAAGTGTAACTATTAAGGCTTATACCGAACAATTCACTATAATTTAAGAACTATTTATGATATTAATTTTTAATTTTTTTATTTAAATTTATAAACCAAAATTTTAAAAGTTAAAATATTAAAAAAATTTTAAACTATTCCACTTTTCTTAAATAAATCTTAATTTTTTTGTTGTTCTTAAATAAACCATTATTATTTGATTTACATCTAAATAAATTAACTAAAGATTAATTTATATTAAAAAATTATTTAAATCCAAATTAAAAATTAAAAGTTACTTTGGATGCAATTAAAATATATGAACTTATTTAAGTAAAACGTTCAAATTCATAATTTTTTCGTTGTTTTAGTCAATTTTTAAATAAAAAATCTCTTTTTTTACTGTTTAGCATTAAGGGTGGATCAAATAAATAAAAAAGTCATTTTCAATTTCAATGTTAAACTAAACCCTAAAAAAAAAAAAAAGAATCTAATAGGAATTTATAAAAAAAAAACACACACACACACACTTAATGACGCTTCCCGCGTTAAATTAAATTTTACATAAAAGAATCAGTTTGGTACAATAATTCACTATAATTTAAGTTCTGTAAGAAAAAAAAAAGTTTCGTACATCTATGCTAAAAAGACTTGCCAATAAATTTCTTACAAGTACTGAATTGAAACTAGCATGTTAACAAACTGCCACTGCAAATTCTTGGCGTACGAAGGAAATTTTAGCCATAAGCTTAGCTGATAATGGTTTCCCAAATCGCTGTCTCAATTGCTCAAACAGTATATACGGTTTTTTAACTTTTTTATTTGCTTGTTTCTAGTATCGATATGGACTACTAATAACTAAGAAATTAAAAAGGAAGGATTTAATTTCCCAGCAAATATCTTCCATGGTCATTATTGTCACTGATCTTCAGTTTTTTGTCCATGGAAGGAAAGACTTGAAGTTTAAAATGAAGGGAAGAACCTATTAAGATTACCAGGCAGGGAATAGAAATCTTCACTCCTAGTATCTGTGTTGAAATTCCTGAACTTTTCCCACCAATGCCTTCCACTATCTCGCCAAACTGAGCTATGCCCGAAACTGTGGGTGCTGTCCAAGAAGATAGCAACTATGATTCCCACTGTTGCCGGGGATGAAAAAATTACTTGCATGACATTGTTGAACTGCAACCGATAAGAAAAATAAGAATCACTTGATGGGAATCGGATTTCTTTCAACATTTTTAAACTAAAAATGACGAGTTTGTTGGGGGTAGCATGCAAATCGAACACACTCACCCATGTAGAATGAGTGTGAACAGGGCCACGACCTGAAACTAGTAGATACTCGTTAAAATATTGAGGGATGGAGAGGCCCATGAAGAGAGAAAATCCCAGTATAAACTTTGTCCTGAAGCTGTTTAGGTTGCAAAATTGAAGGAGACCAAGTCCAGCTGAAGCTGCGCAATGAAGTCAACTCACATTATATTGGTTCAAAAGCTAACGATTTTAGAAGTGAAGCATAATCAATGTATATTGAAGAAGGCCTTTACTCCTTCCAAAACTGTAGTATTTACTTCTGTTTTTCTTCTGATAAAGTTTTGAGCACTCCAATCCATACGAGTAACCCACAATTTTCTTATTGCTCCCAGTTATAAACCTCACCATGTTTACCAAGAAGTTTAAAAGGGATACATACCAACATAAGCAAAGAGGAGACAGTAGAGAGCAGCCATAATTGGCAATGGTATTGAAGCCAGAACAGCCCCGAATTTTCCTGTCCATAATCAGTTAGATCAATCTCCGAGTAATAAGAACCCAAAGACGCTTATAAGTCCTTGTTTGAGTTATTGTTCAAAGATTATAAGAACGGCTCAACAAATTATAAGATCCTATTAGCATTTTCTTAAATAGAATCACAATTCACAATAGATTTAGCACCAACAGGATGTTAGAATATCTAGGATTTATTGTATTAATAATGGATTACCCTACCTAATACAGAAAAGAAAAGCATAAATAATGCCGATATTTGAACGACTCTCCGACTTCCAACTCTTGTTAATCCCAAAAGACCTGCATTTTCACTAAATTACAGCAAAATAAAATTAGATGACAGAGGCCTACCATGCTTTTTGCTTGAATCAACCATTAATTACTACAACTAAGAAAATATCAATTTGTTGATATGTACAAGATGATGTTGAGAATTAGAGATAACTTGTATATATCATCATCAAATAATTCCCCACAGATGTCATTATTAGCATGTTTGAAAAGATCATGATTATTACACTGAAGCAGTGGAGCCACTTCCTGTGCCAAATAAACCATCTAGTAAAATGCCTACTCCCTGGAATTCACAAAAATTGAAGAACTTATTAGAATCTGAAACTAGTAAAATGACAAAATTTTAGAAAATGATGACAAGAAGAGATAATGATTATTTTTATATTTACCAGCCAGCCAACACCACGGCTAAACACGGAAGGCGGCATAGGAGTGGCACTCGCATATCTTGATGCTGCAATAAACGTACCCGTAGACTGCCGAAGAAAAAGAAGGAGAGATGAAAATTTTATTTCAAAATAGAAGTTTCATGCATTCTGGACGCACGAACTTTAGAAAATTTAGAATGCTGATATAGGCCTTGAAGGAAGATGCGTGCAGATTGAGTCTTGAAATCACACAAGTAATGGTAAGAATATCAATCCCTAAAGGGAATTTGGAGTAAGTAATTTTTATTGAATCACTTATGATCTAGCTGATTTCTATATACATTTGCAAAATTCAGAGTATATATCAAGACTAACATCCCAGAAGTCACACCTCAATGATAGCAACAAAAGAGGCAGCTATCACTGCAACAGTATCAGCAGCATTGAAACTCGGTCTTCCCCATTGAAATGGATATGGAACCCTTATCCTGTATGCAGCAAACCAAAACAATTAGCTGAAGTCTAATTGGAATCAAAGTGACACCGAGGCAAGTTACAAACATCAGTATTAAGCAAGTTACAAACATCAGTATTAAAGGAGGGTTAACAATAGAAAAACCTCTTACCAGAAAATTATATACCGGCAAATTGCAAATACATACCCTTCAATGTGCTTTTTACATATTTATCCACTTTGTATATAAGATTACTAGCATTAGGATTCCATCTCATGTATTGCTTTTGAGCTCTAAATACTATAAATAAGCCAGTGTATATGACGAGGAAATCAGAGAATAGAAATTAGGGAATAACAATATTTTAACAGAGTCATACAACTAAAATGAAAAAAAAAGGAGAGAGAGCATGGGAATTTTGTGCGTCCAATATATGTCACAATTTAATTGATACATATGAGCTCACCAAGGTGCAGCGCTAATGAGCCCAGAACGATCAGTACGGCAGCTGAACTGAGTTTTTGAAGCTCTATTATCATAAGCACCAGCTGCTGTCAAAATTTCTGCATAAACCCATATAATCGCAACGGAGAAAAGGATTGCAAGACGATCAAATATTGCTCTCTTGGATTTGATTAAATGGGGAACATACTGCAAAGGCATTAATGATAAACCAAATCAATTTGAAACTCAAATAATTTAATTCTGTGCTTTACAGATATGACAAAAGGAATTAGTTATTAGTTGTCTCAATTTTTATCTATTCCTTTTTATTTTTTTTACTATTTGCAGATTTGAGGGAAGAGAAACAAAGATCATGGTAGTGACTCAAGACACAGGCAGAGGTGAAATATAGCCCATCGCATAAAACGGCACAGAGATTTGACACTTTGTTAATATAATCATTCTATGGTTTTTCCCTTATTTTGATTGTCAATAAAACCAGAGAAGGATTGCAATTTGCAAGTAAGAAAAACACTCTTCTTGTACATCTGTTATCTACCCAAAGGAATGCAAACGATACCTATACCATATAAGATAGAATAACATAGTTTTAAAATTCAAAGCCTTGCTCTACTTGTTGATGGAAAAGTTTCACTAAACATGCCCATAGTAATAGCAAAGAAAATAATGTCTGTAGAAACTCAAATTTCGTAACAGATTTATTTGAAATTTGTTAGATATTACTTGATAGATAAAAAGATTTGCAAAAAAAAAAATTTTAAGAGAAAAAATTTTCTTAATAGTCAAGTTTAACTTGCGAAAGAAGAATTTTAAGAAGAAAGTGATTCGTAATAGGTAAGTTTATATGCTTATAAATATATAAAGTTTCTATAGGTTTAGGTATAATAAAAATATGTAAAAGAGTTATAGGGTTTATGGGTAGACAACCCATAAGTCTACTTGAAATTTACACCTTATGGATATGTATATTTGAATGTATGTTTGAGTGGACTAGAGGATAATAAGATGGTCTATATAGGTATAGGACATGTGAGTGGACTAGAGGAGATTGAAATGGTCTTATGAGTATTGATTTTTGAGTGAGATTGATTGATTTGATGTATATTTGCAATTATCTACAATTAGTGGATCTTTTTTTTATCTATGGGCGTAGATCGATTGGTTCGAATGACAATAAATTATTATCTCTTATGTGATTAATTGATTGTTTAATTTTGCTTCTGTTGGTGTGATTGGATTAAGACTTCTCACCTAACAAGTGATGTTAAAGCTATGGTGATCTCTAACAAGTGATATTAGAGTATAATTCGAACTATGAAAAGAGGCAAGCCTAAAGGAGCTCAATTAAAGAAAAGAGTTGGAGTTCAAATTTTGAAAATTGAGAATCAATTTACGTGAAGCTTAAAGACACATAAAAGAAGATGATTGTGAGATTTTTATTATAGGTGAAGCCAAGTATGTCTAACATAAAAACAAATGATTTGATAGAATTTAAATCAAAATAGAAATTGTTGAGAATAATGACTCAAATCCCATAATAGAATTGTTTACGATTGGTTAAATATTACTTGATGGACAAGAAGACTTACAGAAGAAGAATTCTAAGAGAAAAATTTTTTTAATAGGCAAATTTGACTTGCAGAAGAAGAATTCTAAGAATTTTTTTTTTTTAATAAGTAAGTTTATATGCTTATAAATAAGTGAAGTCTCTATAAAGTTAGATATGAAAAAATATGTAAAAAATTTATAAGGTTTTATGAGTAGACATCTCATAAGGCTATTGAAAATTTACGTCTTATGGATGTATATGTTTAAATATTTGTGAATGAGCTAGAGGAGACTGAGAGGGTCACATAGATATGGTGTATGTGTATACAAATGTATGTATTTGTTTAGATTGATAATACTTCATAAGATTAAAGAAAATTAAGAGGGCTTATCGGTATTGATTGTTAAATTGTTGATATAATTTATATATTTATAATTATCTACAACTAGTAGATTTTTTTTCTCATCCGTGAATGTAAGTTGATTAGATCAAAGTAAAATTATTGTATCTTATGTGATTAATTCATTATTTGATTATCCTTATGCTGATTTGATTGATTGGGGCATTTTTGCCGCACATAGTAACCGAAGGATTAAGAATGCGGGTCACCTGAGATAAGAAAACCACTACTACCAATGCTGGGAGTCCAATTTCGATGCATCTGGCCAACTACATGCAACAAGAGAAAAATAGGTCAGTATGATAAAAAGAGTGAAACAATTTACTGACATTAATGTAAAATAGTGACAATAGTTTTGCATAAAATTCTCATTTTAATCAAGAGTTTCTCCCAGCATCCACATGGTCGGCAATGTCTTTCTTACACAATGAAGGAACATATACAAAATTTAATTTTAAATTTTAATGGAGCAGACCATCCAAATATTCAAATACCCACCATGAAAACTCATGCCAGGGCAATTACAAGAACAACAGAACCACAATGTATGTTTATCAAGACAGACAGAAATTTGAAATTTTAGTGGATAGCTCAAAGAAAATAATACTGTCAAAAGAAAGAACCTATAATAAACATGTTCTTTTACTTTGAACCAAGACCAAACTCCAAAGAGAAAACTTTGAAGTTTCTCAATCTGTAATGAGGCTGAAAACTTGTCCTAATTTCTGGTTTTGCCTCAGGGTAAACAGCGGCACAATCATAACCCAATGCAATATCCAATCGACCCAGTTGTCTTAAAAACAGTAGCTAAAGCTAAAGAGTTAAGATGACAAGAACTGAAGCTGCTTGGATACAATCATCTCTACAGAGCAATGATGGAATGAAGACTCCGGTGCACTTACTTGTGGGAAACCATGTGCGTAGAGCCCGAGTCCTGTGAGAATCACAAGAGGAACAGCTGCAAGTGGGCTGAAAAACCTGCATCACAAGATATCAAAAATCAAGCAGTCAGTTAGACTAATAGTCAATGGAACAAAACAAATCCAAAAATTCATTTAGGCATGTTTGCAACATCCTACCTTGCCAAAATTCTCCAGAAACCAAAGAAACCAATAACCATAGTAAAGAATGATGCAACAATGAGTGCTCCTTGTACATCTCTCATGGAGTGCTTAAACCTCTGAAAGATCAAAGATCATCAGCATGCAAACATGTTAAATCATACTAGTAGTCTAGTACACTCCATTTAGCGAGGCCTTACTAATCATCTACTTCATGGATGTTAAAAAACAAAACAAAGTTTCAAGTTGCAACAAAGGAAAAAACCTGGTGGGGATCAATGAAAATGCTATATCTTCTGGACAAAGCAATGGAAATGGTGGGAATAATGAAAGCATAAGATCCCCCAATCACCACCGGCAGCCTGGTTCCAAACAATGTCTGCAATAGCGTGTTTATGCCAGCAACAAAGAGAACAGTATTTATAACCTCAGCTTTCTCCACCTATTTTTTCACAAATGAAACCAAACGTTTAGCTTAAAGAGATCGTATAACTAATCAAAAAAGAGGCAAAAGAAAAAAATTGAAAAAAAAAATCTTTCAACAAAATCCCTGTTTTCTTACATTGCCACCGCCCATTAAAGGGACAATTATAGATGATATGATAACAGTTGTCCCAAGCATTACCACGTAATGCTGAAATCCTAGAATTATTGCTTCAGCTGCATAAAAACCAGAAACGATTAGCAGGTTTTTGAGCGTATAAAATCAGAATCACAATTATAAGGTATTGCCTGATCTCTGGAATAAAAGAAATTAATTATGCCCTTTTAGGTTCAACATAACAGAGTATAATGTGAGAGATCAAGAGTCTCAAGAAGATACTCTTCGTTACACAAAACCCAAGAAAACGAAATTTTCATTACAAAAAAAAAAAAAAAAACCGAATGAGAATAGGCTACAGAGAAATGGTAGTTTCATTATGAGGAAAGAAAGGACGATAATAAAGGAAATTTTTCGAAAATTATGGTTAATAAGATCTGTTTGGTTGTCTAGAAAATGCACGGGTAATCAAGTAACATACAGGGAGGTCTAAAAACCAGAGAAAACACCAGTAGTTGAAAAAGAATAAACAAAACCGAAACACAAATGAATAATAGATGAATATATATATATATATATATAACGTATAGCGTGAAACATTATCATTCCATCATATTTTTTCTGTCTTCTTGATGCATTTCTCGTTTTTCTCAATTATAAGAGGTTTCTCTCGGCTAGTTTTTCTTCTCCTTTCTCTCCAACCAAACAAACCTGCCAGTTTATTTATGGAGCTTTAGAGACTTAGAGTTACATTCAGCATGATGATTTACGGATTAAGGTAATAAAAGAAAAAAGAAATAAAAAATGAGAAGAAGAGAAATAAACATGGTACTAACGGAAAAGTGGTAAAGACTTAAGACTAGGGGGAAAATGGCGGGAAAGCCATGAAAGAAAGGCTCGTTATCAAAGGCGAAGGTCGATCGATGACATTACTGAAATTCATTATAATTTCACTTCGAGAATCGAATAGAAAGTGAAAAAAGAAAACCAACAGTCGAAAACAAAAACTTTATAATAGGGAAAAAAAAAAAAATCACTCTGTTGTTAAAACAACGTGAGAGAGCGAGAATGAAGGTATGGTAGTACGTAGGTAGAACAGAATCCAAAAACGCAAGAAACAAATGAAAAGAAGAGGAAATGAAAGGTCGTGATTCATAAATCATACACCAAGATGGAGAGCTGGAAACGCAGAAATCAACACCGGGGAGCTGTTCTTTGACAGGGAACGGCTGGAAGTCATCGGACTTTCCTCCTCCACCAGCTGCCATTGTTTTATTCTCTGTTTCTTGTTGATGTTTTTGAAGAGACGCTTCGTTATGAATATATGTATGGGAATACGGACTGAAGAGTGCTAAGGAAAATGATGAAATAATACTATATCAGGAAGAGCATCAAACATTGAGGGGTTAGGCGGCCACGTTTTGACTGTAACCCTCTCACTTCTTTTTTGTAGTATTTTTTTGGGTTTGCTTGTAAAGCTACCAACTGCAGGTGATTTGAAAGCTACCTCTTCCAGTCTCCATACAAAGAGACAGCAAAAGAAAGAAAGAAGGAAAATGGGAGAGAAAGCAACCGTTGCGGCTTTTAACGTTCCCAGGCAGTTTCGGATTTTTCGTACTATATAAAATATTAAGAAAAAAAATATAAAATCTAAAAAAATAATAAGCTTTATTTTTATTTTATCTCAAATTAATTTTAAAATTACATTTTAAAAATAATTTTAAATATAATTAGAATTTGGCATCGAACTATAGTTTAACGTGAGGGGTTTCTTGGTTGCGAGTCACTTTGGTTTAGCAAGTAATAGAAAATTATTAATTATGCTTCTCTTTTTGTATATATTTCTTTTAATTCAACTTACAATTAGCTATCATTGATCACCATGAATCCAAATTCAGCTAGTAAACAAAAGGGGAATTAATGAGTGATTACCTACACTTCCTTTACTTAGAAAATTAATACACATGGTAAAGGCATTTCTTTCTTCAATTTCAACATTGAATTCAATTAGCAGCAAAAAAAAAAATTTAAATCTATAATTTATATATTTTAATTGATTCATACAATTGTTTTTAATAAATAGCAGTCAACATTTGTAATTTATTTTATTATGAAAGTATGACTTTCGAACCAAAAAACTAATAAATATTTAACCAAAAAGGAAAAAAAACTTATAAGATAATAAAGCCACTGATTTTTGTTTTTATTTTTAGTTTTTCTGTTTACTTTATAGCAAAACATAAACAAGTTATAAAAAAAAGGAAGCAGCTGAAAAAATGTAGAAGCCATGGCGCAAATAGAGCAAAACCTTACAAAATACGAAGCTTCCATTTGATTGTATAATATTGGATATTAGTAAGTTAAATTATTACTAAAAACAATTCTTATTTGAGATTGTAGTGACCATTGGCACTGGATTTGAGCATGTGAGGTTCTTCTGCAAAAGAGTGAGAATTAAGCAATCGTGTGTTTTCGGCTGACCCATCCACCTGTTTATCATGTTCATGTGGACTTCTTACCCAATGTTGCTCGCCAATTACCCTCAATCCATTTTTTTTTTTTATTAGAATAAAGGGTTTTACTAATAAGTAATTTTAAAAGATCTTTTAAGGTTAGTTAATATATTATTTATAATAATATTTTTTTATAAAAGATATAATAGTTTGAGAATAAAAAAAATTATTATATATTTTAAATTTATTGAATGATCCTTTAAGAGAGTGGATGAACTAATTGAATTAAATCTTAAGTTTTCATGATAATAATTGACAATTTTATTCATGATTTATAATTTATTTGATAAAGATATCGCTTTATATAATAATTTTAGAGAATTATATAGAGTACTCGTTCACAAAATCTTTAAAAAATTTAACAAAATTTTTCCTAAGATTAAAAAAAATTGCTACAATGTTAATAATCATATCAAGTTTTTCTTTTTCTTTTTTTCTCCTTTTCGAATTCATTGTATATGCATATTTAGTTAAAAGAAGACTCAGTGTGTGTCTGGCTTTTGGTGCAAGAAAAATAGTATTAAAAAATTGTAATACTAAATTGTAAACGACAGTATTCATAAGAGTAATTTATTAATACATTAATAAGAGATTAGTCCAATTAAATCCAAATTTAATTAGTTGTAACAAAAGTACTCCACTAAGAATTAATCAAGCCCAAAAAAATTTATTCCGTGATTTATTTTGTGCAAGGGAAGAGAGAAATTCAATGATAGAGATTTAATGAAAGTCATGAACATAAGAAAATAGTAACTAACTTTAGTTGTTATTGATAAACATTGTTTTAAGTTTAAGTCTCATTATGTTAATGTTAGTTTTTATTTTATATTAAATTTGTTTAATTATATTTTAATTTATTGATTAATTAATTACTTTATTTAATAATTAAAAAATTACCTAAATATGAATAAATTCGAATTCAAAAACATCATGAAACATTACACTTTTTATAAAATCTCAAAAATATTTAATTAGCCTAAATACAAATTTGAAGTAATACAAACGAATACAAACATGAAATGATTTAACTAATGCCAGTTTGCCAACTCTTTAACTAAATTAAGCTTTTAATCTTATATTAAATGTTAGGATACAATCTAATATAAGAAGAGATTTAAATTCATATTAATAAAATTATTTTTATGAAACAAAATTATAAAACTTTTGGATTATATAGTATCTTATAAGTTAAATCGAACCTCCACAATTAAAATCAGAATGATCATTGATTGAAAATTTGAAAATTAAATGCTATATCGTGCTAAAAAATTTCACTTTTAATAAGATTTTGATTTTATGTTAAGCAAGATATGATATTAACGAAATATAAAGATATTTATGAAATATTTTTTTCTGAAATAAAAGTATAAAAATTTTGAGTCAAATAATACCTCTTAAATTAAAGGGTTTTCCACAATTTATATGATAGGAAGAAAGGCTTGTCGTTGGTATAAACTAAAATTCCAATAACAAATTGACTGAACAGTTGTCGTCGTAGTGGGCCAAACTAATTATTTCCACTTACAAAGCTGCTTGATTTTGCTTTGAAACGGGCTTTGCTGGGCTTGAACTGACCGGAGCCTTTGGTGCGATTAAATCAGAATTATTCTCTTAGGTGGTGGGAGGACTAAAAGAATTTTGGTCCATTCGTTCTGCTTTGTCCAAACAAGCTGAAAATGAGAGCTAACCAATTGGAAATATTTGAGAGGGGAAAAAAAAATCTCAAAATTCGATAACTGGTGGGTTAATCAATCCTGAAGATGCAATGTGACACTCAATAACAACCATTTCTTTTTTGTTTTATTGGTAAAGAAAAGTTTAGGTGATGGAAAACCATGTCATGCATTATAAAGTCAATCATATCATAAATTTCAACGAAAATTTATGATATATTTATAAATTATTTATTAAAAAAATTTGTTGATAGTAAAAATCGGATCTAAATTTTACAAGTAAAAGAATTTATAGTTTTGGTTGCTCCATACCTACATGCATGCCTTTGAATCTAAGATATTAGATAATTTGTCTACATATGATTTGTGAGTAAGAAATATTTATTCAGTCAATTGGATTAATTTTGAATCAAATTATTTAAAATCGAATTAAATAAATTATGTTATTTTATTTTTATTAATTGAATTAAATTTTTTAATTTCAAAATTAATCTATTAAAAATAATTCGGTTGGTTAGGTAATTGAATAATAAAATACATTAAATTAATTTTTATTTTTTCATATATGATAAACAAAATAAATAAAGTTATTTGATAAAAATATTTAAATATAAAAAATATTAAATTAAAAACTCTAATAACTTTAAATAAAATTAATAATTTAATATATTTTTAATTATATATATTTTATAATATATCAATTAAATTTTAATTAATTTAATTTTAAATCAAATTAATAAAAAATTAAAATTTTTTAAATCATTTTTGATAATTTATAAAATTAATTAATCAAATTAAATAAATTTAATCAATTAATTCAATTAAATTCGATCAAATTATGAGCATTCTTATTTACGAAACAAAAAGAAGACATATTAAATCTCAAACCCCACGGCTTTTCGGTTACGGCTGCATTCCTATAACTCCAGTCCTACTCCTACCATAATAATTTATTCAAGTAATTCAGCAACAACGAATTTATTACTAAATTCTTAAATAATACCAGTAGCTTTTATCGATAACACAGAAATTCTACGTTTGATTACTTAATCCAACTGTCCAAACACAACGTTTGTTACGGGAACTGTTTTAATATCATTATCAAACGGTGGTTGCAACATATAAATCAATCAGACTTCGTTTGATGGTACTTAATTTCTTTTTCTTTTTGTTGTTTACCTCTTATTTTTAGTATTTTCTTTTATTTTTATTATTCAATTTCCTATTAAAAAATAAAAAGTAAATAGCTTTTATAAATATTGAAAATGAATTTTAGATAGTCGAAGTTAAAGTTTCAAAATGAATCTCATTAAGAAAAACAACAAAACCTCCCAGCAAAAATCCACTAATAAAAAAATTAAATAAAAAACAATATTATTAATTATTTAATGCGAGTCAACGACCACTAATCTACCTAACACCATTTTATGGAGCAAAGACTCTTTTGTTCACATTATCATGTACGTTCGTTTTTTCTAAATTAGTTTGTAAGCGAATTTACTTTTTTATACTAAATATTATATATATTTACGAGAAGATATCAATTTTTACAATATAAAATTTAAAAAATTTTACATATATTTTTAATCATTGATTTCACTAAATATAAAAAGATGAGATTAAATTATTTTTATTTATCTCTCTTAAGCCTTAAATTTATTAAAATCAATGATAAAAATATATATAATTTTTTTTTAATTTTACACAATATAAATTAATCTTTATTTATATATATTTATTTATATTTATAAAAAATACGTTAAAATAATAAAAAAACCTCTAATTTTATAATTTTATTTAAATAAATTCTTACATTTTTATTATATTTAAAATAAACTTTCAATTTTTAATTTACATTTAAATAAGTTTTTAAACTTTTAATTTATATTCATTTGAAATAAAGGCTTACCTGAATATAAATTAAAGTATAAAAATTTATTTAGATATAATAAAATATAAAAACTTATTTAAAAAATAATTCATGAATTTTTTAATATTTTAACTTAGAAAATACTATACATTTGAGATGAAAGGGAAAGCTATTAAAAAAAATAAAAACGTGTTTTCCAATTCAAGCACATGAAGGGCAAACATGGCCCTGAATAAGATGTGGACTATGATTGTAAGTCGCGATGGTTTGTTGGCAAATAAGGACGAAAATTGAAGTTAGCGATAAGTATGAATGCATATACGACGACTGGTGCAGTGACATTTTAGTGCGTTCACACTTCATTCCTTGACGGTACAGTTTTTCCTGACAACAATGGATAAAATATCCATTGCGAATATGGCCCTTTTTTGAAGGGAAAAAATAACCATAATATGGGAAGAAAAATGGTATGATTACTAGGGCTTCCCTCCTTTTTCATCACACCATACGTCAACCACCAACATATTATTCATAGTAACATGATATTTCCTTTTGAATAAAACTGTGACATGATGTTTTCAACCATGTGTTCCAAAGATTCATGCAGAAAGCCTGTAAACAAATTACCTTGTTAAAGTTTTCACATATCTTCTTATTATATGTTTAAAATGATTAATAAAGGAATTTAATAAATTAAATAATATATGCCAATATTTTAATTTCACCTTTTTATTATCTTTAATTTTTAATTTTTTGAAGTTATTATTAACAATCATATAATTTATTAATAAAATATCGAACTTTTAATTTTAATAATTAATGTTTAATTTTTGATATTTTTAAATACAAAAAATAAGTTATTAAATAATAATTTATTATATTTTTTTAATTTTGTATTTATTTTACTTTTTATATTTGAAAATTTTGAATATTAAATATTTATAATTTTTAAAATTTATATTTGTTTATAAGCATATAGATATGTGTAATTAAGGTGCACTTGTATTTGTATTTTTTTTAGACAAAATATTAAATAATGTTAATAAACCCGAAATGGTACGCTGAAAGACATCAATACGGATACACATTAAAACTAGAAGAAAAACGGTATGTCCACCGGTTGATACAGACTACTTAGATTGAATTAGTGATAATTTTTTCTTAATTGACCATGTTAGCGGGTTCAAAGCATTGCAAAAAAAAAAAAAAAAAGAATTGAAAACCAATGGTACATTTGATTTGATAAGGTGCATTAAATTGGGTATTGTTCAAACTGGACAAAGATTCAATTAAATTGACAGAGCCATGGTCAAACCAGTATTTGAATAGATTTTGAACATTATTTTTATTATTTAATTATTTTAAAAAACTGTAGGTGATGATATTTAAATTTAAATTTAAATTTTTATCTTCATATTAAAATCAAATTATATCATTAAATCAGATGCATATTTATTAAATATTTGGTATATTTAATACTTATATTTATATTTAATATCATTAAATACTAAAATCAATTATCTAATTATAAAACCTTCTTTAAATTAGATAGAGTTGAATTGAAAATTGAAGCCTTCACCAATTAAACCTTTGATCCGGTTTTTTAAACGTCGGTCCAAAGTACCAAGCAAATATAAATAATTGAAATTGATTCGGAAAGCCAGCCACACATGACATGGACACCATTAACAGGAAGAAACGATATGACTTAAAAGTAGACTTTGGTACTAAACACATATTTACGAAATTTAAAATGATTTGAGTGGTCAGCTTTTGCCTTTTTACTTTAGTTCGTATAGCGTGTCTCCCTGGTTACGTTGTGGGGAGATTCTCGTGTGATAATTTCGTAGTATGATTGGATTTTTGAAAGTTTAATTATAATAAAACGATTTACACGGTGCGGTATTAATTTTTTTTATCATGCATTAAACGAAGCCTAATTAGACTTTACAATAAAAAGAATATATTTAAAATTATCAAAAATAAAATTTTAATATTTTATTAATAAAATACACGATTATTGACATCATAAATATTTTTATTAATATAAAAGTAATTCTAATAGAATTTATTAAATGAATTTTAAAAATAAAAGTTCAATTGACATTAAAGTTTTAATTACTAGATAAAAAACTATGACGTAGTTTCCTTTTTGCTATTATTTCTAATCAATTTTTTTTCAAACTGTTCATCTGTTGCTTACCTTTTTATATTTATTTAATAAAGTTTCATAAAAAATTCAATGAATTTCGTGAACTTCTACCAAATATTACCAAATTTGTGGTCATTATAACGCTATAAGAGTATGAGTTCAAATCTAACTAAACCTCTTCCCCAAAATCATACGGATTATAAAGTTTTCAAAACTGTAAGGCAAACATTAGTATTTTTTATTCAACTAGTGTTAATTTATACGGTATTTAATATTTTTCTATTTTTTTCCTGTATTTAATATCTTAGTTGGTCTCTTCCTTCACGTCGAAGAGATCAACCAAATTGCTGATTTGCCCAAAAAGAAAATGTAGACGTAGAATTGTACCTAGGTAAAAAAAAAAAAAAACTACAAAATTATCCAAATGGACTTGGTAATTTTGGAAGAGTGATACGATAGGATGAAATTAATGATAATATAAAAATTAATGTCTTCAGTTATGATAATAAAATTAAAATCGGCAGTTGTTAGCAGATGATCAAAGACGATTGATTCTTATAATTGAAAATGTTTTTGTTATAATTTTACATAGTCAACTGAGTGTTTTATTGATTATTTTAGACGAACAAAACTTAAACGCCATCACAATAGACTGTCAAAATGCATCTCACATAGAGTTGACCCAACCTAAATCGCAATGCATAGGAGTTGCAATAGAATCTTAATGGTGCCTTAATAAATTTTCCCTTTTAAAATTTCCATCACAGTTTACACGAGAGGACACGCGTCCATTTGCTTTTGAAAATCCAGTATAAAAAATCTCCACTTGCCCTTCCGTGTCTGCACAAAGCCGTCTCTCTCTCTCTCTCTCTCTTGAATTTTTGTCCAAAGGAAAAACAAAATCTTATATTTAAGGAATAATAAAAGAATAGATCAACAAAATCTTATATTTAAGGAATAAGATAAGAAAATATCTCTTCTTCCTGAAACTATCAGAAGAAAAAAAAAAAAAGAAAACAACCAAGAAACAATGAGTTATTACAATCAGCAACAGCCTCCCGTTGGTGTTCCTCCTCCTCAAGGTCAGCGCCTGAGTCTTCTCTTTAATCATCTGTGTTTCTGTTTTTTTCTTTGATTTTTAGACCATTTTGATTTTATGTTTTTCTTTTTTTGATCTTGTTGCAATTTGATTGGATGGATCTGGTCATCTGGTGGATCTGAAATTTTTCTTTGTGATTGGAATGATAGGTTATCCACCAGAAGGATATCCTAAGGATGCTTATCCACCACCGGGATATCCCCCGCAAGGATATCCTCAGGGTTATCCTTCTCAGGGTTACCCTCCTCCCTATGCCCCTCAATATGCTCAGCCTCCTCCCCAGCAACAGCAGAGTTCTAGTACTGGTTTGTTAGAAGGCTGGTAAGTCCTCTCTTATTCCATTCGTATATGCATACCTGTATATTACAGCTGTACGGGCATATCGACCGTATGTGGTATGTCAGATCGAGGATGATACTGAATACTTCAACTGAGCGCGTGTTTTCCGGGATGAAGGAAAGCGTGTTTGTGACGATTGCCGATAAAAATGGGTTTGGGTTTTCCCTTGGTCACTTCGGCAGTTAATTAGTCAAAGTCCCGAAAACACCCCACACCCAATTCCTTTCTCGGTTGGTGAAGATGGGGTGTTTTGGCTTTTTCAGCTCTTTTGCAAACAGCTTTTCGGTTTACTAGATAAGGGTGTTTTTGGTCAATAGAAATTATTTTAAAATTTTTCCAAATAAAAAATCAAAATAATCAAATCAAATGTCCTTATAAGATTTTGAATGAATCAAATTAAGGTGATAGAATGCATTCTTAAATCACCCGTTAAAGATTAAGTTTAAACAAAGCATAAGAACACTTGTGATTGTATAATGAAAAAATAAATCAATTGCTGCTGTTTGAATTCTTTCATTTGTTTGTAGTTCCTCTTCACAAACTGTTTAAGCAGGAAGTGATTGGAACGTGGGGATGAGTTCTTTGACTAAGGCTGCATTTGGAACTAAACGCAGCCGCATTTACTATGAAAATTCGTGTTAATTGCATTGTAAAGTGTAAAAATGTGTATTTGGGTAACATGAACGGCACGGTACAAATGAATTCTCACCGTGCTGAACCTCAAATTTTTGACTAGTACTTTGTGCCCCTGTCAGAAAACTCACCTCTACCAATTCCTATTTTTCCAAATAAGAACCTTGTTTCATTTTTTTTTTCTTTTTGCTTTTGCTCCTGGCGGCATAAATTTATAGTTAGTTATTGTCTATTTTTTTTTACTTTGATTTTTTAGTTAAAAGTTTTTAATATTTCTTGCCATTTTCAAATTTTATTTTCAATAAATATAATTATTATTTTAATGTAAAAAATAATTATTATCTTCTAAATTATTATCAATTTATGTAAATATATTATTAATTTTTTTAAAAAATAATTTTTATGTTATTATCAATTTTATTAATTTCTAAACATTTAATAACAAAATTATTATTTGAAATAAAAATAATTTTAGTAATTTTAACTATTTATTAATTTTATAAATATCAAATTATAATTTAAATTTTATTATAGATAATTTTTAATTTAATTTTTTTAATTGTCATTTTTTATTTTCATTACATTTCGTCTCATTGTTATTGCTGCATTTGTATCCAAACATGATTTTAATTTTATTGTTACAATATTCAATTTTACTATTACAATAATTAATTTCATTTCTACCTTTGTTTTCTCACCGCACCTTAAGTTTTTATCAGTGTTGTGGGTTTTGATTCTTGTTTTTCATCGCGTGTGCAGTTTGGCTGCTCTGTGCTGTTGCTGCCTGCTGGATGCCTGCTTTTGACGTGCCAAGTTTGCCAGCTTATATTGAATTGAAGTTGAATCAAATGGCATATTCCAATTTTAAATGTTTCTCATTGTCGCCTGTTTAATTTTCACGTCTCTTTCTCTGGTCGGATTGTCTATCTTATTTAATAATTGAACCTTTTGTTTGGAATTGAACTCTTGTTATATAGTAGCAGTAGTACTTTGGAAATATTTGAGCCTTCTTAATTCCTTTTTCATTGTTTCGGGAAATGTAAGGTTGGAAAAAGGAATTTATCGTGCTCGCCGGGTGTGTAAAAGAACAGAAAAAACCGAAAATTATTTGTTTTCTATTTGTAACATAGCTGGTTGGCGTTTGTTTTTATTGTATCCTCCGGGTGTTTGGGGGCACAGGCTGGATGTAATAAATTTTTTTAGGTAACTGTGCTTGACTTAGGCCCTATTTGAATTCAAACGAACCTCGGTTGAGACATTTTTGTTTGAAAAGTTATGCCAAGTGCATCATGCATTGAAAAGTTGTACCAAATGCAGTATGTATGCATTAAACATCAGTGCAGTTGGAGTTGAAGATTGTCTTAAACGCACCAAATTCCTTTTTTTTTTTTTTTTTTTCAGTACTCCATCTCTTCTCCAATGAAAAATTCTCATCCCCACACCAGACTCATTTTTCGTAATACCTTTACCTTTTTTAAAAATTTTTTTTACCCTTTAAACAATTGTGAAAGGACAAAAATGTGCTTTACACTAGCAGCTTTTAGTTTTTGTTTTTAAATTATTTTGTTATTTTATAAAAAACAATATACATAAAATATAATTTTTAAATATTTGCTAATAAAGTATTATTTGATATAAAAATAATTTTAAGATTTTTACTTATTAATAAAAATATACTTTTAGTATTTTTAATTATATATTAATTTCACAAATATTAAATATATATTATAAAGTTTATTATATATAAGTTTTAATATAATATTTTTAATAATCATTTTATTTTTTATTATATTTTATTTTATCATTATCGTTGTATTTATATTCAAATATATATTTTAATATCAATTTTAATTTATCGTTATAATAAATTTATTATTATAATAATTTTATCTTTATCATTATTTTTAATTTAACTTGGAAACGTTTTTAAAGCAACAATAAAAAAGATAAAGAAAAGAGAAAATTAAGGAAAACTATAATAAACCACATTTTTTATCTAACGAAATATTATTATTCGATTAATTGATCGGCTAGTACCGTAGCGCCTGCCCCTGATGGAGATGGATGCATTTTTTTTTTTTTTTAATTTGGCCATGATGAATGCATCTTGTGAAATACTAGTTTTATCTGGTGATGATTCAGCCCGGGGGGGTTTGGCCGTCTGGGGCAGTCTTAAAGGGTCAAAAGCCTTGACATTTCAAACTTGTCCAATTATATTTGCGTCCAAACATTTGGTTATGTGTGGTCAATGATTTAAATTTCTTCTTCTGGAACTCATTATTATTAATTTCAACGCTACCCAACTTGGATTACATAAAATGCTTTAAAATTTTATATTAGCTTATTTTTTCATCTTAATTACCATTTATAAATAATAAATTTATTCAACTCTTTTTTTGTTATACATGTATATTAAATATGTATTTAGTGCACAAAATTATGATAAAATAATATTATAATTATATTATTTATATTTATTTTATCTTGTATTTAATGTTGGTAACAATTATAATAAAATAATTTATTTATTACTCAAAATTATTTTTTTAATTTAAATAATTTAAATTATTAATAAAATTTTTAAAAGTATAATAGGATATATAAATTTAATCTCATAACTTAAAATAATCATTTCTATTTTAAAAAATTGAATCATTTTATACTAATAGAATAATTAATTTTCTTTACAATTATGTTTTTTTTAAATATAAATAAAATATGATATAAAATAATTATTATGTTATTTTATCTATTATTTTATACGTTGAACATAACCTAAAAGTTTTAAGTAGCCTTTTTCCATTTTCTTTTTCCATTTGATCCATTTCGTGCTTCACTTGAATAATTAGTTTAAATAAATACTTTATAACTTCTTGTTTAAAAAAAAAAAAAAAGCTTGAGCATGAGTTAGGGTTTTCATTCTTACCTATGGCAAAACAGTTTTTGCTTGACTGGGGATGTTCTAAATACACCACTAAATTTTTTTTTTTTTAAACAACATACTAAATATCAAATTTAGCTTTTAATAAATGATAAAAATACCTTTAATAGTTTATACACCAAAAATTATCTTGTATTTTTTGGAAATAGATTTTGAGAGTTATATTGTGTTCTCAAAATTTTATTTTTTTAGAATATATAAATTTTTTAAAAATATATATTTAATTATAAATTTTGTATAACGAAAAATTTGAAATCTCTAATTTTTGGACTACTTAAAAATATCATCAATAGACTGATAAATTGGACAGTAAAGATTGGTAGTTGAAAAATTAGATACTATCGGATTTATCAATTTGCAGATAACATTGTTAGCAATAATGTTCTGTAGGGTGTTCAAGCTTGGATTACCATGCATGCACACACATAAATCATTGATGTGCCAATTCTTACATAATCATATGTGCAAATGAAAGCGACCGAATTCTTAAGTATACATGGAATAAAAATGTTTTTGTCATGAACCTAGAAAACGAAAAAAATTATTTTAGTTTATTTCATGCATATTGAGAATATTGATTTCAATTTCATTTACACATATAATCAAGTAAATTGGTTCATAAGCCCATGATTAAAAATTTTAATTAAAAGTGAAATTGAGTTTATTGGATATAAAGATTCGAAAAATCTCAAATCTTTTTGGATATTTATTTATGAGAACCTTTTAGTCTTATTAAAATTGAATATCTAAGAAGTTTTAAAACTTCTCAAAATAGATATTTAAGAAGTTTTGAAACTTTTTGAAATAGATATTCGAGAATTTTTAAAGTTTTTCAGATATTCATTTCCTATAAATTTCAAAACTTCTTAGATATTCATTTTCAAAAATTTTGATTTCAATAAATGAAGAGAGAATAAGAGATAAATGATAGGAATGAAAAATGAGGGCTAAGGTGTATTTAGTAAAAATAAAAAAAATGAGTTTTGAATTTATAATATGTTTGAATTGAGGGGAAGGGAAAGAAAGAAAATAAAAATAAAGGAAAGTAATGGAAACAGAAAAATTTTTTTTTTGTTTGGATAAACTTTTAATTTGAAAGAAAAAAAGAATTAAAAACTCAATAACATTTAATTTCTTTTGTAATCCTCACTTTTTTAATATCACAATTTGGAAGGAAAAGCTAAGAAAAAAAAGTTAAAAAAAATATTTTTATAAAAAAACTATTATATTCAGGAATGTTCTAAAATTACAAGTAATAAAAAATTATAATTAAAAAAATTATTATAATGAATCATTTTCTTTCATTTTCACATTTTATCCAAACAAAGGTTATTAAAATTTTTTTTCTTTCATTTTCTTTATTAATTTTGATTATTCAAACAAGATGTACATATATCTTTTTTTTTCTTTCATTTATTTTTATTTACTTTATTAATATTTATCAAAATATTGCGTTAGAGTGTATATAAAAGTAAAACGCATATAACATTAAATAAGGTGCCTTAGAATTCTTCTACATTATGTTGTCCAATGTCCAATAAAAATAAAACCATATAAAGGAACCTTGAAATTTCATCAATTTCTTCATTAAAATTATAAGAGATTAATTATTATCATGACTTTAAAAAAAAATTAATTATCATTATATGCTATTTTTTGAAGGTTCAAAATGCATATCCTCCATCATTCACCTCTTGATTTAATGACTAAAAAAAATTTTATGAGAAAATAAAATCTTGAATTTGAGCCAAGATCTCTTTTTTGTTTTTTTGTAAGGATTATTCCTTCTTTTATTTTTTTATCCCTTGCAGGGTCACGTTCTCTCTTTAAAAAAATAAAAAATCATATCATCCAAAGTTTGCTATGGACACGTGTCTTTCATATATTCAATCACTGATCACAGCGTTCTCCACACGTGACATGAGAGTAACCATGGTCCATACTCCATAGCCTTATTTCAGTAACAAAAAAAAAAAAGTGCACAAAAATATTATGTAACTTGGAAGTAAGGAATTTTTTCCCTTTTTTGTCTACGATATTTCAGCACATCAGGTAATTCTATTTTCTTTATACATTAATCCGTGTTGTTCTTTGTTAATTTTTTTGATTTTTTCCAATGTCCTTTCTAATTTTGCTTAATTGCCTATTTGTTTATCTTTTTATTTTTTCTTGGCCACAGCCTATTTGTTTATCTGCTATTATTAATTTTTAGAATTGCAATCGATGTTTGAAATTAGGGTTTTTGACTTTCCCAATGGATGAGCGAAGTTTCTTTATTGAAATGGTTTTAATTTTATCATGATGGTCATTTCTTGAAATCAGGTATTATTATTAGTTATGCACGTTATATCTTGATTAGGAATTAGCTAAATATATTTAATTATAACAAAATTTGATGATAATTGTTTCAATACTAATTTTGTGGAGAACAACGCTTGAAGTCTAATTTCTTTGATTTTATCTGCTAATATAGAGCGAAAAGGGCTTTGCAGCTTTGTAAGTTTGTTTGCTCTGTATTGCTTTAAATGGGTGCTCCTAAGCAGAAATGGACACCTGAAGAGGAGGCAGCATTAAAAGCTGGAGTGATCAAACATGGTGCCGGAAAATGGCGAACGACATTGAATGACCCGAATTCAGTAGTGTATTGTATCTGCGTTCCATCGTAGATCTCAAGGTTTGTTCCTTTGCCCTCTAGTGTAAAATGGTTCTGAGGTAGAGCCCCTTTTTAATTATTGTTGGGATGAACTGTACTAATGGTTTTATACTGGCCAATTCATGTTTTCATACTCTGGGGTAGGATAAATGGAGAAATATGAGTGTGATGGCAAATGGATGGGGTTCTTAAGACAAGGCTAGGTTGGCTGTAAAGAGGACATCTAGAACTCCTGAACAGGAGGACAGTACTATGGCCCTTAATGTCGTTTCCAGTGATGAAGAAATTGTGGATGTTAAGCCTACAATAGTTTCCAGCAATAAAGTGCAGATTCCAACTTCTACAAAGAGATCCATTTTCAGGTTAGAAATACTTCTTATTTTTGTTTTATGTATTTTTGTCTTGTATCATTTTACTTATGATGTTATATTTTTTCACTTTTGTAAGCTAGATAACCTCATTATGGAAGTGATTACAAGCTTGAAGGAGCATGGTGGTTCAAATAAGACAACTATTGCTGCATATATAGAGGTAGTGTTTTATATGCAGTATTCATAGTTTATAGTTCAATTTTCTTTTTGCTATTTAAATAAAATATTGCATTAGAGATCTGTAATAAACTAGCAAGCGAGGAATAAATCATGAGAACTTTAAAATGGCACATGAGTGGCTGATAACTCTCAACTAATTTATTATAGTTTGAGGCTTATAGAAGACCTTTTTAGTTTCTTCTTTAATCACTATGGCTTTTCTTGCCCAACAATGGCAAAGAAGAGAAGAAACGGTTGTGAGGAAAGACTTGTGTGAACCCAATGTTTATGTTTGTATGTTATATTTAAAGTTTGATTTTGAACGTGGTAGTACTAAGTGACCAGTAAAGTTTGCATGTCACTCTGCTCTCCCCCTCTCTTTGATTAGGCCATTGCTAATCTTCTTTATTTTCACCATGAAACCCTGCCATTATGCATGACACCAGAAATTTGATGACACTTGACATGTCAAAATCATTATTTCATCAATTTAATCTGCTTACTAGGATTTAAAATGATACGATGTTCCATCTTATCGTTTGGTAATGACAGCACCCACTTTGTTTAGCACATCAGAACAACGTAAATAAATATATTTTCTATGAGTTGCTGGTCATCCTGTTGTGGCTTTAGCATTCCTATATTTCTGGAAATATTTTCCCACTTAGAGTTTGTTGGCATAATTTGCTGACTTATCTTTTTTATTCTGTAGGAGCAATATTGGGCACCTCCTGACTTTAAGAGGCCCTTGTGAGCAGAGATAAAGTATTTAACTGCATGTGGTAGACTGATTAAGGTAATTTATATGGTGCATGGAAACAATTTGACACTCCTTTTATTCTAAATCATGAAGTTTGTTGTCTGAGCAATTAGTAAGATTTATCTGGTTTAATGAAATATGTCATTTGCCTGTATTTTGGTGCCGGTGGGTGTATGCTGTGTTGTAAAGTTTTGGAAAGTTTAGGATTATGGAAGAGTTGTAAGTTATACATACCTAAAGAGTTGCAGTTGATCTTAATTTTAAGGATCACTATGCTTCTTTGTGTTTACGGCATCATTAAAAAATTCCTGGAACAAGTTAAGTGATTAATGCTAATTGAGAAGGTATTACAGTGAATAGACTGACTGCACTCTGCTCTCTGTATCAAACACACACACACACACTCGCAATTTGATTAAAAAAATCTGGGAAGAATTCTTAAAACCAACTTACCAAGTTTGGGCTAGTGTTTTACCTGTTTCTAGAACATTGATGTCTGGTTTTTCCTGACATGGGGTTCAATTAATCCTGTGCTTTTACTTGCAGGTCAAACGCAGGTATGGGATTGCACCTGCTCTGTCCTTTTCAGACAGGAGGAGGAATCATTCCATGCTATTTTTAGAGGGAAGGCAAAGGGTTTCTCCTCGATTTGATAGGGATGATTTCAAAATTATCACAAAATCTCAGATCGATTTAGAGTTATCCTGGATGAGGACTATGACTCCACAAGAGGCCGCTGCAACTGCTGCTTGAGCAGTTGCAGAAGCAGCAGCTGCAATAGCAGAAGCTGAAGAAGCAGCAAGAGAGTCAGAGTTTGCAGAAGCTGATGCGGAGGCAGCACAAGCTTTTGCAGAAGCTGCATTGAAGACTCTTAAAGGAAGAAACAATCAGAAAGTGGTAAACGATTGCAATGCCTTGTCACTATTTACTTTGCCCATGCACATATGCAGAGATAAAAAGATTGGATTTAGAAGACTTAGGCGTCGGATATTCAAAGATATGATTGATGGATATCGAAAGTTATGATGGCATGTGAGAGAAATACAGTGGGTGCAACTTGTTTTCTCTTGCTTCCTCATCCACACACGCTAAGGTGGATTTTATACCTAAGGAACCTGTAAACAGCAGATCTGGGATTGGTCATCGATTGTCCTGCCCCTTAAATTCTGTTGATTTCTACTGAATATAGCTAATGGCTTCATATAATATTGTTTGTGTACACACAGATGGTTCGAGCTTGATTTGACAAAATGAGCGACAAGGTGTCATGAAGCATGACAGTTTTGTAGCAGCACCCAAACATGGTCCCTATTTGTAAAGAATACGGTAAAGGGCCTAAAAAAAAAGTATGTTCAAGGCCAATTTGGGTGCAATGATTAGGATTCTTCCTTACCTGCAGATGCTCTTGGAATAGTAGATTCATTAACGGCCTTTCTAGCTGATGGTTTCAAATGCAGGGATTCTTCCTTTTCTTTTTGTTTTGTTTTGTTTTTTGTTTTTTTTTTTAAATGGAGAATATTCTGGATTGCAGTTGATATTTATTCATTTTGAAAACCTCTGCCGTCAGGATGCTGGAAAACATAGAAATTAGAATGTAAATAGGGATAATAAGAGTTTGTTTCCATGTGAGATATTTGTTATATTATACATATCCGTAAAAAGTTACTATTATTATATATACGGTAATTTATCATAAATTTTATTTGCAGATGAGTCCTTTCTTAAATCAAAGAATCAAAGTAAAGTTGGCGTGGGCGTGCAATACCAGAAAATAAAAATAGCAAGCTAATATATATATATATATATATATGTATGTATATATTAGCAAGCTAATGTATATCAATATATATTAGCTTGTTATGAGATGACAGTAGGTGGGTTTTAATAGGAAATCGGATCCGTTGAACTTGTTTAAATTGACTTTAGATGATTATAGATGGATAAGCGTAAGTTATGAATAATAATAAAAATAATATTAGCCAGAGTTTTAAATAGATTTCGAAGTTAAAAGTTTGAATAATTGATTAAAATTCGTTTTAACTTGAAAAGAGGAAAAATTTTAATTTTTGACAAATGAAAAAGTTTGAAGCTTTGTCCAAACATTCAATTTTCATTTTTAACAAATTAATTTGAGTTATAATTTTTTTATAATATGATAAAATAATGTTTAATTTTAATAAAAATTTTAAAAAAATGAAAACTAAAGTAAACTGTTTGAATTTAAAATGGTATGCGTAAAATAAATAATTTTAAATAATTAACGGATATCAATAAAAGCTAGGTTTTCAAGTAAAACTTAAAAATAAACTATTTTTCCGAAAGGAGAAGGGGTAAATTTGCTACTAACTTCCTATTAGGCATGACTTGAAGTAAAATCACAGGTTGTCCTTAGCCAGACAAAGGAGAAAGAGAGAGAGAGAGAGAGAGAGAGCCGTTTGAGAAGAAGAGCTGGCTCCCTCCCTCTTCTACCTACCTAGATAATTAATTAGTTCTTCCTTGTTCCCCCTTTTCTCACGTTATTCAATTTATCCTCAATCCCTAACAAAACCCACAATTTTCAACTCTTCTTCTCCATTTCCTAATCAATCAGAGGAGAAATGGAGACGACCTTAAACGACAACGAATCGTTACTTGCTCGCATCCAACAGTTAGAACATGGTACGCTTTATTTTAATCCCATCTCCTTTATAAATTCCATTGCCCTTTCTTTCCCTTTTCGCTTTATTTTTCAACCTAAAATGGGTTTAATGCTATGTTATTCCCCCAATTAAAAAAATATGATTTTGTTTTGTAGAGCGTGACGAATTGCGTAAAGACATTGAACAATTGTGTATGCAACAAGCTGGACCAAGTTATCTTGTTGTGGCTACTCGAATGCATTTTCAAAGGTATAATTCTTCTCCACATCCGATCGCTATAATTGTTCTATTTTTTTATTTGGGGAGGGTTGGTTTTTGTGAGAAATTAATACCCTACTAGGACAGCTGGATTGGAGCAGGAGATTGAGAGCTTGAAAAAGAAATTAGCTGCTTGTAGTCGGGATAACCAAAATCTTCAAGAAGAGCTTTCCGAAGCTTATCGAATTAAAGTAAGGAATTTTCTTTTCAGTTCTCAGTTTTATCATTTGTTTAACCCCTTCTACAAGCTTATATGATTGCTTTGTTGTTTGCAGACTCAGCTAGCAGACCTACATCGTCAGGAGGCTGCAAAGGTATCTCCCTAGTTTCTCTCTTTGTCTGGAAGCCTCGATTTTGGAATTATGCTCGCATTACAAACATTCGTTAACAAACTGAAATGAAGTTGTTTCATGTGTTTTAGTGAATGGATTAAATATTGGATTTGGATTTTCATTTGTCTCTGTAATTTGTTTTGACTCGTTATCCAGAATGTGGAAGCTGAGAAGCAGGTTAAGTTTTTCCAAGGCTGTGTGGCGTCTGCTTTTGCTGAACGGGACCATTCGATAATGGAGGTTATTCCCATAAGTAGTTTAAGCTGATTCATTTTTGATAGGACTCTTGTTATAATTATAAGTGCTATTTTGCTTGTACATATAATAAAGTTTCAATATTCCACATGGCTGGTAACAGGCTGAGAAGGCTAAGGAAAAGGAGGAGCTGATGGCTCAGAAATTTAATGAGTTTCAGACTAGGTAATCTTATATCTTTCCAGGAATCATTTACTTCTGGGTTTGGGAGGATTTGCTGCCACGGTCATTGTGGTCTTTTTGAAGTAAAGATTTGGAGTGTTAAGAATGTATATGAGCTGTAAAATTATTTTATATAAAATTTAAATTTTAGATATGATCTACATTGGTTGAAGTAATTCTTTTGTTTGAATAATGCTTGAAATTTTGTGATACAGGTTAGAAGAGCTCACATCAAATTGTCTTGAACAGAGCAGACGTAATGATGCACTGCAAATTGATCTCGCAAAACAAGAAGAGGAAAATGAAATTTTAAGGAAGGTTGAAGGCAGAAATCTTTATCTTCTCATCATGAGCTGATTTCTTATCTAAGAGCTGCAGTGTCTTGAATTAATATGATTGTATATGTTACATAGTGATTTCTTAGGTATTATACCACCAATTATGGTTAGTGACCTACTTTACAACCTGCCTCCATGCTGTCCATAAGATGTTATCTAGGTTAATTAGATTACATTACATATCAATTTACTTTATTTTGGTTCTTGAGAAATTTTCCCTGTTCTTTGAACTACGGTAAATGCTTATGTCTGCTTTGTATAGATTGTAAATTATCTATTTACATTTTCTCCTAATAAGGCCCATCTTACCTAGAAAAATAGAAAAGAAGAATCCTAATAAGAAACAATGCTTAATGGTGCCATATGGACCTTGTCATCTTTTGGTTTAGGATCACAGCCTGCTTCACATTTTACCCTGGTAGTTGGTACAACTAGCATTATTATTGGATTACTACTTCTATGTACCTTGTAGCCTTTTCTTCAAATAATTGCTTTATTTTAAGGTTGCACAGCCTTTTACATCATCTTCATTTGCTGTTTTTCTGGAGAATTCTTTTTCTACTTTATAAGGGCTTACACGTTTACTTACCTTTTCTAAATTTGGAACAGGTTATGAGTAAGTTTTATGAGATCAGGCAAGAAGCTATTGGGGAACTAGAGGATGCTAGTTGGGATGATAAATGTACTTGTCTATTACGTGATCCTGCAGAAATGTGGAGTTTCAATGACTCTTCCACCTCTAAATACATCGTGAGTTCCAATAAAACCTAAAATTTCCTCTATTCCTTGATTATTCATACCACACTCTTTTATTAGGTTATGCGGTGACCTTATTATAAATAAATTGAATTAACATTATAGAATTTGCCTCTTCTGAATATTTTCCATCACTTAACGTTTTGTATTTCCTTCTTAGTTTGGACATAACTGCTATGGACAAAGTTACCTATATGATTAGTTGTACTTCAAAATGAAACATCAGAATATAGCATGTTAACTTTGTTTTGTTTTCTAATGCATATGTTGTTAAAATAAATCTATCAAAATCTAGATTCAATGTGTATGTTCTATATGCTGCTTTCGTTCATATCATGTTGATTAAATTTTTTCTTGGTTGGCAAGACTAATATGATGGCAGGCTTCGAAAAATTTTCAGATCTAGCTTATAAAAATTTGAATTTTGTTTTCAACATGCAACTTGAATAACTTTTCCTCAGACAGAGTTCATTGGAAGAAGAGCTGGCAAGAGTAAGGAGCTTTGTTGATGATCTCCAAAGCCAATTGCGAGTGGTATGAATTTGTTTGAGTGCCATGCTTGCTTTATCTGTTTCACTAACTGCATCTCATATTGATAAAAAATGGATTGTTGTGGCATACAGGGTCTGGAAATTGAAAACCATTTAAAGAAGAAAGTTCGTGAATTGGAAAGAAAGAAAGTGAGTACTTTTTAGTTATGGTTTTTTATTTTAATTTAATTTTCTATGTTTAAATTCTAGACCTTTTGAATTATATGCAGATTGCATCGGACAAAATGATTTTAAACAGGGTCACAGAATTACGCCATTATCATTCTCAGCAAAGAATTCAAATTATGAATTTACTTGATATGGAAAGATCACATATCAAAAGATTTGTTGATGTAGTTGAAGAAAAATTCAAGCAATTTTATCCCAGAGGGCAAAATGTACGGAGTGATCTAAAACCAGATGAACATGAGCATGTAGATGTTCATATAAGTACTGATGCTGAAGCTGAGTTGGTACTCAAGGTTTTTTACTTAGAGGCTAATGTGGCACAATTGCTTACTTGCTCTCTCTCTGCATTTATGTCAATCTAGCTCGATCTTTTTTCAGCAGACTTCTTTGAATAATAGAAGTTTTATTAAAAAAAAATCCTGGGTTGGGTAAATCCTTTGTGCTAACTATGAGTTATAGAAGGCTGAACAGAATCACATTTTTTTTATCTCTTTGTTTTGTTTTTTGTGTTATTTTTTACTATTGGCTCCGTTGTCCTTTGATGCTAAAGCATTTGATTTTGGAAGTTCTAATTTTTCAGAAATAGCAACTGCAAGACTGAGCACAGAAATGAACTTTGCTGTTACTAATTTGAAAAAAGATACAACCTGCTATGTTCAATTCCATATAATTTTCTTTGACAACTTTTTCCTGAGTAAAAATCATTCATATTAATAGTATTCATGGTAGGGACGCATCTGGATATCAGGAAGTTGGCTCTACTTATTTTACTGGCCTTGTACCATGTAGTTTCAAGCTGTAATTTCTATTCATTTCCATCATATTTTGTAGAGCGATATGCTGGACTTACATATTTCTGGGAGAAAAAGTGATACCTCAGAAGCCCTGGCACAGGCATTGCAAGAAAAGGTTTTGGACGTTTCTTCTGTCTTGTTATAGTCTAGTTTCTGGTAATTTATACATGTTGGTTTCTCAGCCTTGAAATCTTTTCGCAGGTGGCAGCGTTGTTGCTTTTATCACAGCAGGAAGAAAGACATTTACTGGAGAGAAATGTTAATGCGGCTCTTCAGAAAAAAATAGATGAGCTTAAGAGAAATTTGCTTCAAGTAACTTTCTTGGCTAAACTTAAGATGGAGGCACATTTTCTTTTCCATTGTTTTTGTTGCAGCACATAAATGAATGATTATATTTTTCCTAAACTTACCTACGCATCCATGCTTAGAGAATTTAGACTAAACATTAGATTTTTGAGGTCTACTTAGTACAAGTCAAAGAAACCTTTTTTTCTTTTTTAAAAAAACTTGATTAGTTTCAAGAGACACTATCTGTTGAAGACTTGAAGGATTTTGTTACTAGTCCATCTTGTGTGGGAACAAGCCTCCTCCTTTGTCTTTAGCATTGATGTGTAGTTTGATTTACTATTATTTACTAAATATCTTTTGTCCTTTGTTGTTGAATGGCTGGCTTCTATCTTAAGTTGCTTTATACCCCTGGAATCATGATGGACTTCTAAGAAATTTGTTGGTTAACGCAGGTTACAAATGAAAAGGTGAAGGCACTCTTGGAGTTGGCACAGTTAAAGCGGAAGTATCAGTTATTGCAAGAGTAAGATTTCTTCTTCGACATTATTTTTTGTTTTTTTATTTAATTATACATTTTTATGTTTTTGTGAGTTGCACCAATTTGGAAAGTCATTATATGGGGCTGCCCTTATGTTGAATAAAAGAATGATTTGGGTAGATAAGGGATTTTCCATGTTTTTTATTGATACAAAATATTTCCGAAGAATTTGGGAATATGACCAAATTCCTCTTGTAGTGTGCTTTTCTAATCATATATTTGGAGATCTTAACTTTGCACCCACTCGTTCTTTATCTCTGTTTTCCTGGTTTCTTGCATTATGTGAATCTATGCTTCAATCTATATTTGTCTTGTTTATGGTGACTAAATTGTGTATAGGACTAACTACTAGGTGACACACCTATCACAGGAAAAATTGTCATGAGATGAAACAAGGGAATGTTTTGGCTGAAGTTGCAGACAGAAGAATTGGTACTTATGAAAGAGATGGTAGGCTAAGAAATCTGCTAAAGAAAACATATCTGAGACGTTGGGTTGGTGCACTAGACACCAGGGGAAATGAAGCTGAAGCTCAGCCAAATAGCATGGATTTTGCTAGGTATCCAGAAATGCTGTAGATATATTTTGAATTGCATGGCACGTAATACCTGACCATAGATAGATGGTTCTTATGCATGCAAATTGCAAAGTGATGTCTCCAGTTCTGTATGCCAACTTTTCAGTAGAAAATGGGTATCTTTGTAGATTATGTTATTACTATTCCTTTTCCAGATTGAGGATTGAAAATGCTACGCTGAAGGAGAGCATGGAAAGTATGGACCACCTGACTTCTACACTTCATAGACTGCGTGTTTCACTTCTTAAGGTAATCTACTTGTGTTCCACCATGTGTGCAAAATAATATCACCAAGGTGTGGGATTTGCTGTTTCTTTGCTTCGGACTTAGGTGGGGTTAATGTTCTATAATATTTTAGATGGTTGGTTCGGAATGGTGATTCATGCATAATTATGTTGAGATTTATTGAGTTTAAGATGAAGGAAAAAAATGATTATCATACGGTTAAATGTCCAAATTTATTCTCACATTATGTTCTGTCATATGGAATTTCTTATGCAAATTGACCATTTGAAGCTAAGTTGTATTAGACCGTTACCAGTGTCTTATTTCTTGCTTGAATCAAACAATAAATAACGAAAATATATTCCGTTTTGTAGGTAACAGAGTCAATTACTTCTGAAGGTACAGATCCTAATGCGTCAGAAGTTCTTGATGAGATCATTACTGATGCAAAACTTGTGAAGACTGCCCTTGGCAGCTCCCTCCCCGTTAGTTGGTCAGCTGAAGGAGATGGTGAATCAATAGGAGAAAATATGGACAGTGAGCCGGGTGATATGTTTGAGTATTCAAGCAATGAGAAAATAGATTCAGTTTCCGCTGCAGGGTTTGAGATGGTGGATCTACTGATACTTGCTGCACAGATATTAAAGGAAAGAACACCAACTGCCTCTTTAAGTGGAAGTTGAGTTTATTCCGGTTCGTTTTCCAGTCTAGATTTCAACTTGTACATATTTGTGAGCCAAGCTGGTGTATATAAAACTACAGCCCGATAAATGGGTATCTTAGGAGAGGTTGAAAAACCAAGTTTCCGTCTCAGCGATGGAAGAGTGAAGAATGTGAAACATCTGTGCAGCTGAGGAGGGAGGAATTGCATGACTTGTCGACATTAATATATATATATATATATTTATTATAGTTACTACAATGTAAAAGGGTGTTGTCCAGAGATGCTATATGCTATACGTCTGTGTAACTAATCTGTTGCTTCTATAATGTACAGTGAGTGTATGTTCATTGCATTAATACTTTTATAGTGGCTCAGAAGCTGAATTTACAAATGCTTTCAGAGTTTAGATTTACGTTCAACAAGCCATGGCCCGCTCTTGAATTGGCATTCCTAAAGAGGGCGTTTACAGCCCAAAATCTATCGGTACATAAATGAGACATCCCATCTAATTTCTTTGGGCCAGTCACCTCCCATCTAATTGAATATATTACTTGCGATATTCATTTTGCAGCATCAGTGGATAGGATTGGAGTGCAAGACTGTGAATTTCATGTTATTTAATATTTATTCAAATATTTTAGCTAATATAACATTTAATTTATCTTTTCTTTGTTAATTTGTATTGTCAATATCTATCTTAGATTACAAGACAGGGTAATAATCTCTCTTTTTATAATTGAGGTTATCAAAATTAAAACTTAAATTATTGAAATTAAGTGTAACATTTTACTTACAAATCACAAAATTGTTAGCTAATCTTTTTTTTTATTTGTGCTAAAATAAGTTTTTGATCATCCGTTAATCTAAAATGGTTTTCATAATATAATAAAAAAGTTAAAGAGTACTATAATAAAAAGCCAAAAAAAAAAAAAGCAGATTTATTTTAGTGTAACATTTAGAAGTTAAAAGTCCAAGGAATCATGGAACCAAAATCCAGAAAACAAACAGTTTATAATTGGTTTGTTGCCTTGGACTTGGTAATTATTACCGGAGTCCTCACTTTGTCAGCCATTATAGTTGCTTTTATGATGATTGTCCTTTTTATGGATTCGTCCCTTTCTGATCTTCATTGTAAAAAGGCTCATGTGTATGTATTATTTTGATTAGATACAAGTGAAGGATTTCACTGCCGCTGGTGACATCATGGGTTATTGGATTTAAAAACCAGCAGACAAAAACCTGAAAATCAAACATATAGAATAAGATGTTTCAAGCCACAGAAATCCTTTGATAGTTTCACAAGCAAATGCTGAAACAAACCATGACTAGTCTTATTTAAAAGCTCACTCCACTTAGGAAAATAACCCAATGTCACACCATGAAATCTCATCTCGCAAGGGAGGTTATGGACTAATAGTAGGTGAAAAAAAATTCCATAGGACAAATCGACACAGCAATGACATGGATGGTCTGTCGGACTCGGAGAGATACAAGAGCCAGCGAGGGAAATAAAAAGGGAGTTTCATTCCAGTCGTAAGCTATGATTCAGCAGCAATTTCCATGGACGCAAGTTTCTCAGTCATGGGGTTTTTGTCGCGGTCATTCTCAAGCTGGCTGTAGTTTCCTTTCTCCTTGAAGAGTTGGATGTGGTGATGTTTGCAGTAGAGTTTTCCTTCATGTGCAATGTAGTTTGACGGACTAATAGTGCAACCTCCATGGGTACACTTGAAGCAACTCTTGTGGTATGGTGTCCCATCAACCGTAACCTTGAAGATCATGAAACCATACTCAAAATTTCATTTTTTTTGGCACAAATGATATACAAATCGGCATACATTATCTAATCCAAAATTTATGGGTTTTACCTTCTCAATTGGATAGACAGTCTTATTACAGCCCACACATTTTTCTCTGGTGCCACCGAACAAGTTCACCACTTTCTGTGCATTCTGTTGGGATCCAATTCAGTAACAATCAATGTCAAGATATTGCTAAACTTGGGGGAAAAAATCTGAAACCGGTAGAGATATTGCTATTTGCTAATTATTTGGTGGCAAACCTATATAGTTTCCGAGAATTACCTCATTTTCTATGTGTCTTTCAGGTTTGACAATCTTTGGTGTTCCTGAAAGAATGTTGAAAAAGAAATCGAAGCAGATCGTTTAAGGACTGATATATAGTAATAAATGGTTTTTAAACAGAAATTTACAAATTTCTTTTACCTTCAAAACTTTTGTCAAGACTGCCAGTTCTCTTGAAGAGTTGATCATAGTGAGGCCTGCAGTATAGCACCCCTTCGAAAGAGTTATAGTTGCTAAGCTGCAAAAATAAAGAAAAGGTTATCATGAAAAATAAGAAATGGATGAAAATTTTCCATTTTGATCTTACGATCCTAAACCTTAGCATTATCATCTTCATGCAAAATCATGACTTTCAAGATCATGAAAAAATTTGGCAAATTGAGACATATAAAAGCCATATTGAAGAAGAAGAAGAGGAAGAGGAAGAGGAAGATTATCTTGCCAGGCCAAAAGATGCAAAATGTGTTTCAATGTCATCACAAAATTACATTGAAAAACTATATATATATATATATATATATATATAGACACACGCACAGATGACAATGTTACCTTGAGAGTACCGTTGCAATAGTGGCATCGAAAGCAAGCCTTGTGGAAAACCCGGTTATCAGCAGTCAGCTTGTCAACCAAGTAGACAGTCTTATCGCATGCCATGCATTTTTGTTGAATCCCAGCAAAATTTGCCATTTTTTGCTTCCAATGCTATATATAATTTCGACTGACCGCTAACCTTTGGGAAGAGCAAATAGCTAGAAGGCTAACAGAGTAACCTTTTTGTTTGTTTTCTTTCTGAACCAATTTTCATTGACTTTGTTTCTGCTTTCCTAGCTCCTTGTTCTTCAATTTGATTCTCTCCTTCTACTCTTTTATTAATAGGCAAAGTGGTAACAAAAACCAAAGGGAGAAACACATGTGGACTGCAGTGAATTGCGGGCAACACGTTAAAACAGATTTGTAGAATAATTGATAGGAATGACCTGGCCTGCCGCTTTTGTTATCATTTTGTCCGTTTCTAAAGCAATTCCCTCTAGCATCCAACTCCGTATTCTAACATTTCCTTTACATTTCAATCTGTAATTTCATTTTTCCCCCAAAAATATATTGACCTAGTATAAGAAATTTTCCCTTATCTGTATTTAAGAAAAAACAAAGTGAAAATATCAATAATTGACAGTTATTTACGACTTATCTTCAGTGAACATAGATAATATTAGAAAAATGTAAAATGTAACTGAGACTGAGTTGTATAATTTCTTTGCTTTTTTTTTTTCATAGTGGAAAGGATTTGTATTTTTAGTGGTTAATTTCATTTTATTTGTTAATGAATCATTAGTTATAGATTTTAAAGAGATTGAAATGAAATTTAAGATAAAAACAATCTAAACCAAAGATGCCAACTTGGGTTCCAACCCAAAGTGTAAATTTTGGGTCAAGGTCATATGCTTATGAAGTTGCATGTTGAAGTAATCAAATCGATTAAAGTAAAAAAGGGAGTTGGAAACTTTTGTTGATGATACTTTTAGGTAGATCAACAAGGCAGTTTGCTTTCTTTTTACCTTCCTTTTTGATCAAAGGTGGTGGAGCCTAAGGTTATGTACAAGAATTTAATCATGAAAAGATAAGCTGGATTCCTGGTTGGTTTCTTTTACTTTCTTCCTTTCTTTATATTTAATTTAATTACTGCTTTTATAAAGTTTTTTTTTTCTCAGGATTAATGGCAGTTAAGGGTGTTCATGAATTGGCCCAGCATCACATCATTCCATGATCCAGGAAGTGATCTGTTACATACATAAATCTTTTCTTTTATTTGGTTATAAGATGGGATACTCATCATACAAACTTGAATGGTCTGGCTTTTACGGTGTGGTGATTAATCACTTCTGATCATGAATAAAGAAAATCACCTTCAACCCTACTCAATCAACATCAATGTAAAAATTTTATTTGATAAAACCATTTAAATATTTTAAAATGGGAGTGTTGGTTGTGCCTTCCCAATTTCCAATACAATCTCAGCCTGAGATATACTATTTTATGTTAGTATCATTGCTGTCTATGTTATGTAACAGCAAGAGTGCAGAGCATATCATGGTGACCATAGAAAAAGGAGGAAATGAAGAACTTGGGACCGAGGGGAACACTTTTTGCTCTAATTTCTTTCATGAATTGATCCTTGCCAGTACAAAGAAACAAAAAGGTTATGCAACTGATATTTCTTGCTTGATACAAATGTTATTAAAAATTATTTCAGAAAACAATGTTATTAAAAATTATTATAGCCCAATTTTTAAATAAATTTTAAGCCTAATTATTTACATTGCATCTATCGTGTTCAAAACAATTTAAACTAATCGAACCAATTTAGACAAAGGAAACATTTGAATTATCATTTGTGAATGCACAAAGACGGGGAACAGCTTTGGAAAACCCTTTTTTTCTTTAAGCTTTTGATTATTTTAGTACGATTGTTGATTATAAAATTGTACAGAAAATCGATAAAACGAAGAAAAAAAGCCGTGGAGGTCCCAAATTCCATCCTCGGAATGCCCCCAAACTCATGTTTCTTTTTTGTTCTATCTTACAATTTGAAAATATTGATCAAAAGAATCATGCCAGGAGTCAACTTCGAAATTTATAAAAATTCATCGACTTCATCTTGATTTCTTTTCTGACATCAGTATGCAATAAGTCGATAAATGTATATAATAAATGTGTTGTTTGCAAGTTGGGCAAGCTATCCACTGACCTGTAATCTTGTAGCATCAGGAAACATTAGATCTCCCATAACCTGTCAAAGAAAGTTACCATATTCACATGGAATGAACACACGTTTGAGGAGCAGGTTAAAATACTTGACAACATCCTCTTCTAGGTCATACCGTTTTTAAGCTCTTGCATTTGGCATGCAGGGCCCAAAAACTAAACAGCATTTTGGGAAACTTTCTGCAGTACTACCTAATTGTCTTGCAAGCTCATCTTTATACCATTTTACCCATCTAGCTATTAAGTCAAGCATTTAACCAATAAATAAAGAAAAATTACAAATAAATCCTTGAAATTCATAATCCAAAATCTTGTCTTTTAGTTTACCCAAATCTGAAATTATGTATAAACTAACATAAAAAACTAGAACTAGACAAAAAGATTTAAACCAAATCCAAGGTCCAAATGCACTATTAAGAGACACTGGGTGGTATCAGAATAACGGGGAAACCATAACAGAATTACAAGCAAGAGACCACAATCAATCTAGTAACGAAATGATACCAGAAGCACATCAAAAGCAAGAGAGAAGAAACTACGGGCAGCTCACTTGGTATTAGCCCGTTGAAAGTTAAAAGAATCCTTAGAAAACTACTAATAAAGATATACTAAACATGATAAACTTCAAGACTGGGCATTTGGTCTAGTGGTATGATTCTCGCTTAGGGTGCGAGAGGTCCCGAGTTCAATTCTCGGAATGCCCCAGCCCCTGCTGCTTTTTAGTTCCCTAAATTTCAAATATATGATCAGAGAATCGGCTGTTAAGTCAAGTTTAAAAATAAAATAACATAGAAGCTTTCAGATCCATTTGTTTTCTGACAAGATTCCTTTGCAGTGAGTAAAAATAAATAAATTGTGCTATTTTCTAAAGTTTTTATTGTATCTTCAATCTTATGGTTATCCAAAAAATGGAAATCTGCCTTAGACCTGCCAAACAAAAAGCACCAAAGAAACAGAACTCATACATTTGAAGAGGAGGTTAAAATATTTTTTAAAATACCTATTTATAGTCAAGCAAAAATCAGAGAATGGAAAAGGCTAAGTAATTTCCTCCTTTCTGAATGAGTTTCCATCATCTCTATCAGTGTGTAAGACTGCTTTTATTTCTTTTCTCTTGACCCAACTTCCAGGCTACACTATGTGGGCTAGCTCTCCGCTGTCCGCAATCCCCACTCCTTTACCCTGTGTGGGAGGTGGGACTCATCCTCTATCTTTATGGAATAACCAAACAACTTTACGAGCAAAACTAACATCTAAAGACTTAGATATTCAGCTTGAAAAGTTTATTAGGAAATTAAATATTCTGATTAGCTTTCTGCATGGCTGCCTAATTGTTCTGCAATTTCGTTTTAAAACCATTTTGAAGCATAAATCAAAAGAATTTAATTTCTAAGACTGCAAAACTTGCAAACTATCTAATTTCTAGTGGAACCATATTCTGAATTAGTAAATATATAATGGCATCATAATATAGATGACAGCTGCAACCTGGTGTTAATGCAATTTCAAAAGCCACTAGCATGCAATTGTAGCAGTTCAATGATACATTGAACCGTATTGAAGTGAGAGATTTGAAAATGTTAGTCTTCTAGAATGAGTTCATTGAATATTAACAGGAGTCCTAGGAGAAAAGATACAATAGTTAAAAAACCAGATATGATACTAAAAAATTTGGGCATTTGGTCTAGTGGTATGATTCTCGCTTTGGGTGCAAGCGGTCTCGATTCTCAGAATGCCCCAATGCCTTGCTTTTTTTTTCTTTTCGGTTCCCTATATTATATCCTAAAATATTTGATTGGAGGAATCTATCCTGAAGTCAACTTTAAGAGCATAATGCAGAACTTTATGGACTTAGGGCTAGTTTAGCATTGCAGTTGCTGTTGGAAAAAGTGTGTCTAAAAAATGTGTTTAGAAATTTTAAGTGTTTGATATTACTGTGAAAAAGTGCTGTGAGTGATTGCATTGTCTTAAAAGATAATCATACAATAATAAAATATTAAAAATTTATGGATAATATAATGATCTTCTATTCCAAACGCACTTTTTCACTGCAAAAAGGCCTATTAAAGTGCTTTTTGGTTTGGATAATGTGTTTAGAAATTTTAAGTGTTTGATATTACTGTGAAAAAGTGCTGTGAGTGATTGCATTGTCTTAAAAGATAATCATACAATAATAAAATATTAAAAATTTATGGATAATATAATGATCTTCTATTCCAAATCGCACTTTTTCACTGCAAAAAGGCCTATTAAAATGCTTTTTGGTTTGGATTGACAAACCAGGTTTTTTAACTGAAAAGCCATATTTTTTTGTTGTTTAACATTGAGGTTGAGTCAAAAGCAGCTTTTGAACGCAAAAGCTATTTTCAACAGCAACGCTAAACTAGGCCTGAGATTGATCTGTTTGCTAATATATCCTCAGAAATAAAGGGGAAAATAAATAAATTAGGCTGTACATACTATCTTTGCATGTGGAAAGCTAGCCTCATACCTGGAGTCACAGACTTAGAAAATGAAAATCTGCCTTAACCCTGTGAAAATAAAGGAATAAACAGTTAACCAACAACAACCAATTTAGCCAATAAGACAAAACAAAAGGCCAACAGAAAAGAAATGTGCCTATTTTCTTCCTTTGAGTAAGAGGTATGTCTATTTGTCATTCAGACCAATAATCCAGCTACAATCCGTGGTATGGGCCTCCTCCATTTAGCCTCTTCTCTTGCACCAACATGCCTTCAACCAAGGGTCAGAAAAGGATTTAAACCTAGCTCAATGAAATTACAGAATGACTTTGCAGCTAAAGTAGTCAGCATCCCTATTGCAAATAGAAGACTTTAGTATTCATCCTTCAGAGCCTTGTAGAGAAAAGGTTATTTGGTGAAAAACTCCAGCAAAACTGCTAATCATCCAGTAGGCTCATCCATGAATAATTCTTAAGCGCTTTACTATATATTCCAATAGCAAAAAAACTCACAAACAATCTAGTTCTGATCAAAGACTTCATAAATAAGTAAACAAACGCAAGCAGCATTTCTTGAAAATTTACGACCAATAGATATTATAATAATAACAAAACAATATAGACAACAAAATTGGGCATTTGGTCTAGTGGTATGATTCTAACTTTGGGTGCGAGAGGTCCCAAGTTTGATTCTCGGAATGCCCCTAGTACTTGTTTTTTATTTTCTTCTACCATTTGAAGCATTAGGCAAGAGGAATCTGGCATGAAGTCATCTTTCACGTAATTTTTTTCTGACAAGATTTTCCAAAACGAGTTGCAAAAATAAATCAAATAAGCAACTAATCTATATGTAATCTTTTTAAATTTCGGCAAGCTATTCTTCATACCTGTGATCTCAAAGTCTTCAGATAAAAGAAATCTGTCTTAAACCTGCCAAAAAAGGACATTGCATATGCATGTAATGAATCTACATTTGAGAAGCAGGCTTAAATACTTAATGAAGAAAATGTTTATGGCAAGAAAAACTAGTGAATAAGAAATCCTAATGTCCAGTTCTTTATCAACAAAAAACCTTATTTTCTTCTTTTTTGCGCAATTACAGTACTAAACAGAGTGGTGAAGCACTGCAAAGGCGCAAAACTGGGTCAAGGTGGATTCATTTCAGGATTCTTAGTAAAATTATGAAATGGCATTCAGTTAGCAGAGTCCCACAAATAAAAGATTATTAGGACACAACATTTCGTGATCAGTTGCTAACTGCCTAATCATCCAATAAGCTCATCCTTAAACCATTCCTTTAAGTACAAACGTAGCATTCAAACAGCAGAACAACTTGCTAAAAAGCTAGCAGAGAGACATCAAAATTTAGCAGGATCTTTAAGAAAATAGCTAATAAATAAAAGCAAATTCTGTTAAACACCAAAGATTGGGCATTTAGTCTAATGATATGATTCTTGCTTTGGTGCGAGAGGTCCCGAGATCAATTCCCGAAATGCCCCAACTCCTTGTTTCTTTTTAGTTCTATCTTACAATTTGAAATATTGATCAAAAGAATCTACCCAAAAGTCAACTTCGAAAGTGTAATATAAAAATTTATTGATTTCATCTTGATTTATTTTCTGAAATCAGTCAGCAATGAGTTCTTAAATGTATATAACAAATCAGTTTTTTGCAAGTTGGGCAAGCTATCCACTGACTTGTAATCTCATACATCAGGAAACACTAGATCCGCCATAGCCTGTCATAGAAAAGGTACCACATACACATGGAACAGACACATTTGAGGAGCAGGTTAAAATACTAGGAAAAAGTCATACCCTTTTTTCTCTCTTGCATTTGGCCTGCAAGGCCCACAAAGAAAACAGCATTTCTTGAAAAACTTTCTGCACAACTGCCTAATTGCCCGGTAAGTTCATCTTTTACAACACTTTATGGTACTATGCATGCATGGTAAGTGTGTGACAGAGCTCACTAGCCATCTAGCTATTAAGTCAAGCCATTAACCACTAACAAAAGAAAAATACAAATTCATAATCCATAACTCGTCTAATATTTGACCCAAAAACGAAATTAAGAAGCATAAACCAACACCATTACTATGGTTAGACAAAAAGATTCAAAGGAAATCCAAGGTCTAAATACAATTTTAAGAGGTACAGATGGCATCAAACTCTAACAGGGAAATTATAACAGAATTACATCAAAAGAAAAACACTACAATCACTATAACAAGATATGATACCAGGAGCACATCAAAAGCAAGAGAAGAAACTAATGGCAGCTTACTTAGTATTAGTCCATTGAAAGTTAACACGAATCCTTAGAAAACTGCTAAAAGATAAATACTAAACATGATAAACATCAAAATTGGGCATTTGGTCTAGTGGTATGATTCTCGCTTAGGGTGCGAGAGGTCCCGAGTTCAATTCTCGGAATGCCCCAGCCCCCTCTTTCTTTTTAGTTCCCTTAATTTCAAATATATGATCAGAGAATCTGCCATTAAGTTAACTTTAAAAGTAAAATAACATAGAAGCTTCGTAACTTCAGATCCATTTGTTTCCTGACAAGATTTCTTTGCAGTGAGTAAAAAATAAATAAATTGAGCCACCTTCAAAAGTTTATTTTTGTACCTTTAATCTTATAGTGGTCCAAGAACAGGAAATCTTCCTAACAAAGGGCACTAAACAAATACAATAAATATACATTTGAAAAGCAGGTTAAAATATTTTATTTAAGATACCTATTTATAGTCAAGCAAAAATCAGAGAACAGAAAAGGCAAAGTATTTTCCCCCTTTCTGAGTGAGTTTCCATCTTCTCTATCTGCTAAGACTGCTTTTATTTTATTATTTTTTTCTTGATCCAGCTGCCAGACTATACTATGTGCGCTAGCTCTCGCCCTTCCCATAGCCCCCACTCCCTTACTCTGTAGTGAATGTGGGACTCAGACCTACATCTTTATGCAATAACCAAACAACTTTACAAGCTAAATTAACATCTAAAGACTTTGATAACCAGCTTGAAAAGTTTATTAGAACATTATATATTGATTAGGTTTCTACATCTCTGCCTAATTGTTCTGTAATTTTGTTTTAAAACCATTCCGATGTATAAATCAAAATATTCTAATTTCCAAGAGCACAATAACTGGCAAACTATCCATTTAGCAATCAGATTCTTCATTTGTTAAATGAAATTACAAATTTTGGAAAATTCATAACCTATAGATGTTTTGGCTTCTAGTGGATCCATATTCGGAATTAATAAATATAAAAAGGCATCAAAATATAGGTGAAAGGTGCCACCTGGTGCTAATGCAATTTCAAAAGCCTTTAGGATCCAATTGTAGCAGTGCAATGATGCATTGAACCACATAAAAAGTGAGAGATTGAAAAATGTTGGTCTTCCAGGAATGAGTCCATAGAAAATTAACTGGAGCACTTGGAGAAAAAGATCTAATAACTATAAACCAGACATGATGCAAATAAAAAATTGGGCATTTGGTCTAGTGGTATGATTCTCGCTTTGGGTGCGAGAGGTCCCGAGTTCGATTCTCGGAATGCCCCAATGCCTTTTTTTTTCTCTTTTTGGTTCCCTATATTATATCTTAAAATATTTGATTAGAGGAATCTAGTCTAAAGTCAACTTTAAGAGCGTAGCACAGAACTTAATGGACTTAAATTAATCTGTTTTCTATAAGTCCTCAGAAACAAATGGATAAATAAATAAATTAGGCTGCATGTACTATCTCTACATGTGGCCAAGCTAGCCTCATACCTGGAAAAACAGTCTTAGGAAATTGTAATCTGCCTTAACCCTGTAAAAATAAAGAAATAAAACAGTTAATCAACAAAAACCAATTTAGCTAAAACAGGATTCAAACCTAGGTCAACACAATTAAAGACTGACTTTACAGCTAAAGTAGTTAGCATCCCTTGCGCAAATAGAAGACTTTAGTATCAATATTCATCCTTCAGAACCTTACCGAGAAAAGGTTATTAGGACATGTAATTTTATAACAATTCCTGCAAAACTACTAATTGTCCTGTAAGCTCCTCTACGGACAATTCTGAGGCACTTTAATAAGTAATCCAATAGCCAAAAAGTTCACAAGCAATCTAGTTCTGATCAGAAACTTCACCAACAAATAAAGGAAGGCATCCTCCATTTCTTGAAAATTAACTACCTATGGATGTTATAAACTTATAACAATAACAAAACATTAAAGACAAAAAAAATTGAGCATTTGGTCTAGTGGTATGATTGTCGTTTTGGGTGTGAGAGGTTCTGAGTTCAATTCTCGGAATGCCCCAGCCGCTTGTTTTTCAGTATCTTGTATTACCATATGAAACATTAGGAAAGAGGAATGTGGCCCGAAGTAATCTTTCAAAGCATTACATAATTGTTTTCTGACAAGATTTTCGAAAAAATAAGTTACAAAAATAAATAATATAAGCAACCAATTTATATGCAATTTTTTTTTTAAATGTTAGCAAGCTATTCTTCATACTTGAGATCTCAAAGTATTCAGATAAAAGAAATCTGTCTCCTGCCAAAAAAGGGTATCACATAAGCAAGTAATGATTCTACATTTGAGAAGCAGGCTTAAATACTTAACGAACAAAAATGTTTATGGCAAGAAAAACTAGTTAATGAGAAATTCAAATATCTAGTTCTTCATCAAAACGAAACCTCATTTTCTTCATTTTTATGCAATTACTGTACCAAACAGAGTGGTGAAGCACTGCAAAGGCACAAAACCAGGTCAAGGTAGGATTCATTTCAGGATTCTTAGTAAATTAGCAAATGGCTTTAGCATCCAAAGTATATAGCACCTCTACCTAGTGCATCAATAAAAGACTTTGGCATTCAGTTTGCAGAGTCTCGCAAATAAAAGGTTATTAGGATTCAACATTTAATGATCAGTCAATTAACTGCCGAATTGTCCAACAAGCTCATCTTTAAACCATTCCTTTAAGAGCTAAGGTAGTATTCAAGCAGCAGAACAACTTGCCAACAAGATAGCAGATAGACATCAAAGTTCAGCAGGATCTTGAAGAAAAGAGCTAACAACTAAAAACAAATTCTGTTAAACATAAAGATTGGGCATTTGGTCTAGTGGTATGATTCTCGCTTTGGGTGCGAGAGGTCCCGAGTTCGATTCTCGGAATGCCCCTAACCCTTTCTTTTCTCTTGTCCAAATTTTACAACTTGAAATAATTGATCATCAGAATCAAGCCTAAGGTCAACTTCAATTAAGAGTATTATAATATAGAACTCAGATTAATTTGATTTCTGACAAGATTCCTCACACAATAAGTATCTAAAATAAAAATATAAGAAAATTAAGTTGCATGCCTTCATCGGCTATTTTTGAAATGTGGACATGTTAACCTAATTTCGACCATGTAATCTCATTATCATCGGGGAAAGAACGAAGTATAAAAAAAGAGTGAAAAGATCTCCTTTTCTATCATAACATATAAATTATAAGAGTTAACGTAACCCTAGGTTTCAACAGGTTAAAAAAATCAGAGAATTTTTGTAGAACTCTAAAAATACATAAAAATTAGAAATTGAGAAATCATCAGTCGAGAAACTTTCGCTTACCGTTGAGCAAAAGTCACAAGTAATTAGTAAACCGTATACCAACTACGAGAGAACTCGTCAAGCTCCGTAGCAGCGACTTATATGCGATTCCTGATTAGTTTGAGGAGTTGGCGGTCCGTTTGGATGGCTGGGAAAAAGAGGAAAATAAAAAGAAAAGAGAATGTATGGAATCTTGATATATTTCTGCTTTTGAGTACTTTCTTTTTCCCGGTTAATTTCCATGGCTTGTCGTCGGAAACGGAGGAACAAGAAAAGGGCTTTTGTGAAGAGTGAAGACTGGGTCAAAATAGAGTCTCACCTAAGGAAATAGCTGTTTCTGTTTGGGCTTCGAGTTCAAACATTCCTTTTGGCAGTCAAGAGTTAATAATTCCGCCGTCATACTAATATATTCTAAATTTTTTTGAAAATGAGACCCACTTTGATTTATAAAAAATTGTAATTTAACAGAAATATTTATTTATTTGATACCTTTGTGACTTCAATTCAATATTTAAAAATACACCTACATTGTAATATAATTGTTCAGATATTTTGACTAAATGTACACAATATTTGTTTTATGCACGTGTAAATAGTTTTAAACTATCACTTATTGAATATTTTTTTATCATGGTACCAATTAATAAATATTTCTATTAAAACACTTTTTTTTATTTTCCCCTAAATTTTCTTTTTATCTCTAAAAGGCTCTATTTAAATTATATTAAAAATATTGAAAAAATAAAAGAGAAAGAAAGAAAGCAGTACTCAGATTTTTTAGAACATTAGGAAATAAAAAAAAAAAAAAAAACAAATGTTACGCAATGTTTCTTTCTTAGAACACGGTTCTTGGATTATAGCTTCCTAAAATATATTATACTTTTCCTTTTTGTTTACAAAATTCATGGAATTCGAAACCATTTATTTGATTCAAAACCACAAAACATTTACCACGCAATATATTGTACATAAAAGGATCAAACAAATTTATGCCCGACTCACCCACCAAACAAATATACTAAATGATACTTATGATTCAAGCCAAGCTGGAAAATTAAGACAATGGTGTCAGACATTCACAAACCCTGTTAGAAAGACTGACTGACAGACAGAGAGCAAAGTCATATTGGAGTTGGACCACCCTGGAGGAAGGAGCAATTATAACTGATTATAATCACAAGCTGAAAAAGTTCCTGGAACTCCGAGACTTCAATTCTTTGATTTTGAATGCTTCACAAGCCAATCAATCACCGTATCAATGTTGGTAGAGTTCTTGCATGAAATCATAAAGCAACAAACTTCTCTATCTGTAATAGATTTGAGCCCCCTGCACGGTCCAACAACAAAAACATAAATGAGAAATTGCCAAGAAATGCAATAGTTAATAACATAAATGTGGTTGCATTAAGATTTACAGAGAAAAGCTTCTCCCTACGATACTTTGACAACCAAAAACCATTGTCTATGTCAGGCGACAGTTGCCTAAGCACAAAGATTTACTTTTAAGTCTCCACTTACATTTGCTCTGTCAAATCCTCCTTAGATAAGGCCTCTGGCTTGTCAATCTTGTTTCCAAGTACCAGTAGGGGAATACCATTGAGTGAGGATTTACTTAACAGGTCATGGAGTTCCCTTCTCGAGACAGACAAGTTATCATAATCGGCAGCATCCACAACATAACTGTACATTGTAGAAATCCAAGTAAGAACTAGTTGACCATCAATATCATTGACAACATACCGATGAAAATTTTACCTACATGAAGAGGGCAACAAAATATGCATTTCTACCTGGTAGATAGCATATATCAATATATACTTCTTACATGACTAATTTGCAAGTCTTATAAAGCAAAAAGCTATCTTTAAATTTGTCTGTAGGAAATCAAGAAAACCAGTAGATAAGCAGTAATAAAAAAATTCAAAGAAAAGGTGGCATGGGGGTTGTGGAGTTGCCAATTGTAAAATTTGTGGAAAGTAAAGATCCAAATCAATTTCACAACTCTGAGTTTAGGGCATGCTAGATATAAGCTCAATTGTAAACCAGAAGTCATATAGATCCTTGCCCAACTTCTTATTGCCCTCAATTAGATATTCAGATATGTTCGTATATTCACACCTGTAGCACATACATGACTGCAATTTTTTGACTTTCCCTTTTTTACCTAACAATTTACTCATACTTTTAGTTTAACATAGTTAACCAGAAGATAGAACATAAGTTTTCATGAATCAGTCAGAGGATAAGGGGTGGTTGTTTCCTAGTACATTTAAGGAACTTAAATGACCACAAATGCAGATCACAGCAGCAAGGAGAAACAAGAGGAGGTATAAGAAAACAAACTTAGCTCAACACCAGCAGTAAGATGGAGAGGAAATTGTCTACAGTGACTGCTTTTTAAGAAAACCAACTTACTGCAAGACCAGCAATAAGATGGGGAGAGGAAATTGCTTACAGACACACAGACAGAGCTTTTTTATCTTAAATCAAATACAGAGGGCAAAATTAGGATGTGAAAAAATGTCAATTAACAAAGGGAACCTTTTTCTCATAATTTCCAGTAGAAAGCTATCTGCAGAAGACCAGTACCTTCAGAAAACAATTAAATGGCTTCTGTTTCTAGCAAAATAGATCCTAACATCCTTTGAAATATACTAGTACGCTCACAACAATGAAAATTTTGATAAAGAAAAACAACTTTGTGAATAAAGACACATACCATAGAAATATTAAACGATGTAACATGTACCAAGGTCATGCTATAAAGAGAAATATAGTAGCTAAAAAGTATGAAGGCATACACGATAGCTGAAACAGCACGGCAATATCTCTCCCACATACTTCGAAACCTTGGTTGACCCCCAAGATCCCACAACTTTATTGTGACATTTCCTTTAGTTACCTTCCTCATGTTAAATCCTACCTGCAAATAGAAGAGATGCCATGAAAATTACAAGGAACAAAATAAACCAACCAAAACAAAAGCTTGTTGCACAGAAGTGAAAAATCTCAAGAATAATTGTTGGTGTCTGGTCTTTGCTATATAACTTACTGTTGGTATCATATCTTCACTATATCCACCGGTCTACAAATAAGATACAGAAACCAAAGTGTAGCCATCAGGACCAAGTTAGAAGAGATAGGACAATAGCAAACAAAACAATGTTAAAACTCTCACATAAATATTCACTTACTGCAATGACATTAACTAGGGAAGTTTTTCCAGCATTCTGAAGGCCTATTAAAGATAACTCCATTTCTTGCTTGAAAAAGAGACTACGAGGAGGAGAAAGAAAATAAGAATGACTATGCAGGAAATTTAATCGAAATAAAATGGATTAATGTACAAAAAAGGTCAATCACAAACATGTAGTCCTAGCAATGCAAAACACGACAGGATGACGTGACACGAAAATGATACAAAATATGATACGAAGATGACACAATTTAAAATTTTAGCAAAACCATATACGAGTTTGATAAAACCAAAAAATATATATTTTGTGTTGACACAAATTATATCGCAATTTTTGTGTAAAACAAGATATGGATTTACAAATTATTAGTGCTTTATACGACAAGAATACACAAATTGTTAGGCACATCAAGAGCTCTTCTAAACTTGTAAGGCATTCCCTGAATATATATAAAAAGTCGTGCAATGAAGAAAATGGCCAGAGGAAACAAGATAAATTTTGAGTTTTCCAACCCAGCCACATAACCCCAAAAAAAACCATCCTGCCTGAGCCGCCAGCAGCAACTAAATGCTTCCCTTTGTCACCCTACGTTAAAATCCCTTCTTGTTTGAGTAATTCATGACAGATACCGCTATTCAGCAGCTTGCTAATTTGGACTTGAGACTAGGAAGGCACTGAAACATGCTGTTGCAGTTCATTACCATTGGGGAAAAACATATACTGCAAAAACCAGCTAGACCCTAACCAAGAAGTAATCCACAAGAACCCCATCACTTATCTAATTCTCCTAATTCAGCATTGCCACATAAGTACTTCCCTCATTAATAGCATTTCTACCAAAAACATTATGGTCATCATCTAGATGATCCCAGTATAACAAGCCATCCTTATTTCAAATACTTCAGCAAGATAACCCAATCACTCTCCCTCCCAGCAACTTTTGCTGTTGCCACCAGCTGCGACTATCACTTTCCCAACTGCAATACTGCAGAAACTGGAATTCACACAACAGCCGACATAATTCGCCTAAATACCTCCACAAAGCCACACCAAATACACACAATTCAGTGTAAAAACATGCCAAAGCACCTTGAGCATAGAAGAGAAAAACTTCTCCTCTATATCTTTTCAAAGTTTCCAAAATCAAGCACTTCAAAAGAGTGGTTAACAAACCATATATCAAGTATCTAGGCAACCATGTTTAGAATCAACCAAAGTATCCATCAACCAATTACTACCTGAAGAATCACTTCAAATCTAATCTTCAATCACAACCATCAACATTGCATGCTTTCACTTTACAAATTTCTTCACGGGGCAATTATCGCATATATACATATATACATACATACATATATATATATATATATATATGCATGTTCTTAGCATCCAAATATAACCCCATTAAAGGGGAAGAAAATCCAATAAACAACAAAAGCAAAAACCTTTGCAATCGCAAGGCACTGATTCCAAACATTTATATACTTATTCCAACTTTCAACTATCAAAGTAATAAAATTTTAAAATCGAAACGAGAAATTCAGTAATAAAATAAATATGTAAGGAAATGTCTTTTTTTTTTTTTCTAGTTTCAATAAAATTTACGGGAAAAAAAAGAAAAAAAATCTTTTACAGGAAAGCTGGAGGATCCGATTAAGTGAACATGAATATAAAGAATCTCTTTCTTTTTTAAAAAAAATTAGCCTCGGTTAGATTACAGATTTAAAATGAATAGAAGAAGTAAAATATCAATCTTTCTTTAATTCTTTTATTTTCCTAATAACCAAACAAGGAAGAGAACTTACCTTCGAAGCCAATTGAGGAAAGCTTCCCATAATCCCATTTTTATTTTCGTATGAGAAGAATTCCAGAAACTAGGGTTTCAATTTTGAGTTGAAGAGATTTTTGTCGAAAAAATAATAAAAATTGAAACGTCTTTTATTCGCTTCTTTTCAATGATTGAATTCCCTCGCCATTTAAATCAAGAAAAATAAATGCAATGAAAACCTTCAAAAAAAAAAAAACATGAACTGCTAGCAAAGAACGTTCTCTGCTGGTTTTCACGCACCTAAAAGAGAGTGGAGGATATAATCCAATTATGAAATGGTTTTGTATATTTGGCGATATGCCAGTAATGCGTGGATTTCACGCTCTAGATAGGTATTGGGTACTGAGTTATGAGATGAAAACAAAAACACCTTTGGGAAGTGGGTAACGACGTCGTTAAAGTGGCACTTAGCTTTTGTGGTTTGTGTGCATGAGGCTACAAGCCAGCTCTTAGGTTGCAATCTCCAGGTTGTCGCTTATCGACTTATCACGTGAAGATTGGGTTGATTCGATTTCAATTTAATTTTCTTCCTTTATTTAAAAAAAAATTATAAATTACTGCTATGGATGAGTTATTTTTTTAATTTTTTTATTTATATTTTGGCCCGCCAAATGAATTTTAATTTTAATTTTTGGTCGGTTTGCTATGTGGAGCTTGAATTAAAGTGAAAAGTATTTTGGACAAAGTTCATAAAGAAAATTAGACAAAGAAAAGAACGATCAAAATATTTGGCCAATAAAAAAGTCACGCATGCAAAAAAAAAAAAGAAAGGTTAGGCCAGCTAGGAGTTTGCGTCACTTTGGTTAAAACCTAAAGGGAGAACACGTGTTGCAGTTCAAATAGACAAATCAAAGCAAAACTAAGTCCAAAACATATGATTACAATATTTGGGAAAACTAAGAACAAGTTTAGAATTAGTGATTAGGAAAAAAAATAGATGAAATTTTTTTAAGTGAAATTTATAAAAAATTTTATTAGAAATGATTATATAAAAATTAAAATTAAAAATTAATTAAATTGATAGAATGAAAAATCTGATTATATAAGTTAAATATATAAAATTTAATAAATTTTTAATAAATTTTTATATATATTTTTAGATAAATATTTTTAATAAAAATATTAACAGAATTTTTATTGTTAAATAAGTATCAATCAAATTTAAATTATAAATAATATTTTTAATAATTTTTTATATATTATTAATTTTTACATTAAATTTTATCAATTTGTCAATTTGAATTTTTTATTAAAACTTTTTATTAAATTATTTTCAAAAAAAAAATTTAACAAATTTCATCTAAATAATTTTATGTAAGTTTTATCTCTGTATCTATGTTCGAAACCAAAAACCTGTCTTTCATATAACCATGCGATGTACTCGTTTTTTTTTTTCTTTAACATAGTATTTCAGTATTTGGATTTCAGAAATGAGACGTTATGATGGGGAATGGGTATCTTGTTTGTTTCTGATTGTTCATGGGGAACGTTTCATGGTTTCCACTCTTTGCGCTTTGCAGCCATTTTTCGATGATGCGAGTTCTTTAGGCTTGTTGTGGCCGCCTTGTCATGTTTCATAGCTATGAGAAGTTGAATGAAAGGCTTCAACTGTTCACCAACTGCTTACTGCTCTTGATTTTCGGATTGTGACTAGCTTTCCTGGTTGTAGATTTATGTTTTTCATCATTACCATACATTTTTTCCCATGATTGAATAGTTCCTTTTCCTTTTTCTTGTAATTCGCTGGAAAAACTTACACTTCTGTCCGTTGCAATAAATTTTGTTGCAAAGTAGCAGAAACTATGAGCAGTCCTTTTTTCTTTCCATTTGTGAAATTATCATCCATCATCATGTTTGTATAACCCTCTTTAGTTTCAAATTACATCAAATTAACAACAATTGCATCAAAGTTTTTGTTTGTATTACGTAAAATTCTTGGTTGCTTTTCACGAGTGGATGTGCATATTTTGCAAGCACGTCACTTGGGAAGATATTGTATTTTGAAAATTTTCAACCTTTCAAATCTTGAGATCCTTTGATCCCGAAGTTTGAAGATTGCTTTGTATTCCATAATCCATTATGGTAAAATTTTGTGAGAGATGTTGAAAAACAAAATGGACTTGTTGCCAGGCATAAGATGACCTTCTTAACAATAACTCAAGGATCAATTTGAAGGAACACGGTACCATGTTCGGTTTCTTTTGTTACCTGAAAACGGATAGTACTTGAGGAGTTAGTCTAGGGATGGTAAATTTTTGCCTCGTAATCTCCATGAAAGAGTGAAACTTGAGACCATCCTTTACTATCTGCTGCAAGTTGTGTATTCCCAGATTCCCACTCGTTAATTAGCTTGTCCACAACCTCTCCAATGGGAGTAGATGCGAAATCTGTATCTGCCAGGGTCATACATAAAATCCGGAAATTCTGGTCCTCCAAAAATGATAATCCCTTCAACTGCAGGATGAGAAAAAGCCTCCCTTAGTATATCTTCCAAGTATTGTGCCTGCCAGGAAGCAATATCAGACCATCAGGTATCAGCAGTCAGCATCCCCTCTAAAACTCTGTTAATTCAACATTGCTAAGGAAAAAACAGAATAAGTAGTGCATGTTTGTGCTTGTGTTTGTCTTAATTCATTCAAGGAATGTAGTAACTGATACGGTCCTTTACCCACGTCCACTTCTGTAAGCCATATAGGCAATCCCATTGTTCCTAGAATGTCCAAAGAAGATCTCATGTAGGCAAGGTTGGGCTGGCCAGCACTAAAATGGCCTTCCAATCCTTTTGCTGCCTTTAGGCCTGCATTTCCTGGAAATGACAGAATCTCCTCAAGTTGCTTCTTGTATTTTGATGCAGTAGATGCCTGATCGTTACTGTATTCAATGGTATTGTACTCATTCATGAAAAGGGTTGTCTTAGGATCAAGATGGTAAGCCATCGAATAGAAGGCTGAAGATGCGTTTTCACCAAGTTTATCCTCAAAGAAGCTGAAATGCAGATTCTCATTCATTACATCCCACCCAATTAATTGTCCTGCATATCTTGAAACCACTGAATTCAACCTATGCGTTGCTGCTTTTTGTAGCTCCTCAGGAGGAAGGTCTTTAACCCATTTAGGCTGTGCATTTTAGGATTGTCCCAGAAAATATTATGACCTCTAATAGAAATTCCATTCTGTTCGGAAAATTTCACCATTGCGTCTGCAATGGTATAGTTTTCTTCACCTTGTCTTTTGTCAGTGCTATACCACTTCATCTCATTGGTGAAACTGGTAACCTTGAATCTTGAGGCAAACCAGTCCTGATAACCTGTGCTTGTGAGAATGTTGTGGTTCATACCACATCCAAATGGGAAGCTTGACGCGGTTTGCTTTATTGAGATTACAGCACCATCTGCTGCAGTTTTATTGGCATATGTTACCTGGAATGTCACCTTCCTCCTACGAATCTGCAGGAATCAAATTCAATCATAACCTTAGCCTCAAATAAGGAATGGCTGTTAATGCCATCAAATCTCTTTCATCAAGGAGATTCTTTATAGATAAAAATTTCTAGAGTAAATATCTCAGTTTAGATAAAACACTAAAACTTCTTACATTTCAGGCATATTCTATGCAATTTGCAAGGTTCTTCTCAATTATTTCCAGTTACCTTGTCAATGCTTTTTTCTTGGTGGGATCTCCAGTCTTTTGCAGTGAATGGCTGCAACGAGATACTATCAACCCATATCTCCACACCTGTATTTTTGCTCTGCATTTATGGAACAAAAACATCAATCCATTCCTATCGTTCCCAAAGATTAGTCTTTGACGCAGAAATGCATGCCAGAAGGCAGATGAAAGAACCAAAACAGTAATGTACTTCTCCTCAAGGAGAATCTCAACCGGGCTTGAGAATTTGGCAACAATGCCACCTTTTAAAAGCGACCAGCACCCTTGTTTAGCTATGGTTTCACCCCCACGTATCAGTTTACCATCAGAAGTCTTGAACACAACAGCTACGGTCTCACTCCCTTCGCTAGTTTGAATCCAAGCTAAATATTTATCATTCAGTCAATCAATTAAATCTTGGGAGGAGAACCAATCAATTACACAGTAAAACAGGTTGTCCTTTCTTTTCTTTTCCTTTTTTTTCTGGAGTAAGTGTTTGTTTCATCATTAAACATCTTCTAAATAGATGTGGAATTCAAGCTTTGCCAAACATGATTGTGATTTACCTGAAAAGGTATAAAAATTTCCATTCTCAAGCTGAACTGCCTGCGAGAAACTGTATAATGGGTCTGTTCTATTCTGTACTACAATAAACCGGTTCCCATCTGCTGAAACTCCTTCCCTGATCGCTCCTTCACCGGAAAAGGTCCATGCTTTTGCTCCCTGATTGAACTCCGGATATACTACAATCCCTCCACCATATTGAGCTCTCCGGGGCGCTGCCAAGCACTGCTTGATACAGATTTCAGTAACTAGTGAATACTGATCATAATTCATAACTTGTTCTCTTCTAAAAAGGGTAGTTAGTAATAGTAACAACGCATGCACATTAACGTTACTTCCTTCTATGGAGTAGCTGCAAGTGCCAGCCGTTACAACATAATTTCTTCTTTGAACTGTAAACCAAACGATACCACATTGGCATTGCAGGGAAGAAGAATGTTTGAGATTAATAGAAAATTCTTGCTTGATATTGGGGCCATTTTTTCCCCAAAAAGCTTGAAAAAACATTAAAAAGAAGCAATAGTTTTGGCAATAATTAGACTGGGAAAGGTCCATAGCCAGAACATTCTATTCTACTTGCCTTTGTTGTGGCGGAATAGTCATACTCATAAGAGAAAGCACAGATGCCATGTCCTGCATAACCAGTTAAGAGCAGACAGATTAGTGATGCAACAATAAAAAATGGTTGGGACAGCATAATATCTGCTACAGGGACCGCAAACTACCACCTGAAAACAGGAAAATGCATGAAAGAAGTAACATCCAAGCCTCTGCAATATTGATCTTTTCACAACACAGTCAAAAGTAAACCTGATTTTAACATATGAAAGCAAGTACTAATATATACTTAACAGCAATTTAAAACAAATAAATCAATAAATAAAAAGCAAGAGCCTAAGAAACAAGACATAAAAACTCCGACAGAATATTATTGTAACGGACATGGTCACTAAAATAAATTTGACCCATTCACTTAGTCCCGTGAAGCATTTCCGTTGTTTAAATATATGTATGTATATAATTATTCCTGATTTGTTACGAAAGAAAATTAAAAGAAAAAAGAACTAAATTGTGGGGAGAGTTGAAGTTAGGTTAATGTTGTCCAGATCAGGAATGGGCAAAAAAAAGCCGAAGCCGATCACGTGAAATCAGCTCGAAAAAGAGGCTGAATGCATGGCAACAACATTTGAAATTTATTATTACTATCCCTTTTTATGGAGTTGCCAATTGAGATCTCATGCAATAAAAAAAGGTACTACTATATATTGAGAGAAAAAAAAAAGGAGGGATTAATTTATATTAATGTAAAATTTTTTAATATTTATTTTAATAAATCTAAAGGATAAGATTAAATTATTTATTTATTTGTCTATCTCATTCCATTGAAATAAATAATTACGAAATAGTGGCATAACCACGGAATACACAGGGCAACAACATTTGAAATTTATTAGTATCCCTCTTTATGGAGTTACCAATTGAGATCTCATGCAATAAAAAAAAGGTACTACTATATATATATATATATATATATATATATATATAGAGAGAGAGAGAGAGAGAGAGAAAATGAGGGATCAATTTTATCAATATAAAAATTTTTAATTTTTTTAATTATTTATTTTAATATCCAAAGAATGGAATTAAACTATTTTTTATTTATTTATCTCATCCTATTGATCTATTAAAATTAATAATTAAAAATATATATAAAATATATGAAACGTTTTTTATATAACTTAATCTCTTCTTATATATATAAATAAATAAATAATATATATATATATACACACACACAATAGCAACCCGCAAGTTGCTTCAGTTTATCATTTTATTATTTAATATATACTACAGTAGTAAATTTGAGAAAAGAAAAAAATATACTTGTATTATAGAAGAAACTGCAAATAATTTGAATGAAAAATAAGTGATTAGATAATTATTAAATAAATTCTAAATTTGATAATTCCTTATAGAACAATGGATTTTTTTATTCGAGTGGATTATTCAAACCAAAGGAAGATTGTTTTGTTTCTAGGTTTAAAAAGAAGGTGAGATTTTTTTTCTTTTCAAAAACAAATGCAAAAAACAAAAGTGAACTTAGGAAAAGAAAGAGAAAAAGAGTTATGACCTAGAAGTTGGTAACTATTATCCTTTTAAAAAATCATTTATACGAATGAATGTACCCAATAAACTTTCTAATATAGAGAACAAATTCTTTTAAAAAAATTTAAGTATAAAAATATTTATACTTACAATCAAGAGTTAGATGAATAGATTTTTTTGGATAATTAAAATTGAAAGCAATAAATAAATAATCATGAGTAGGGAAGACAATAAGTTACTTATATTAAGAATTAATTAAGAATCAATAGTGCAAATTTATCTTCTCTCAAGCTATAAAAAAGATTCATAGTCTCTTAAATAAAGAAATATAATTTTTTTAAATAAATGAAAAAATAATACAAATAATGAGGAGACATTAGATCAAGAATGGAAGATGAAGCATTCTTGATTCTAAATTGTAGGGGATGAAAGACATAAAAGAGGGATAATTAAGGTTGAATGACTTGAAAACTTAAAATAGATAAGTGGCAACTTAATAATCCTATGTGGCAAATGGAGGTTGCATACGTGGCAGTCCATGTGTCACAAATCGTGGCAATAGGGGATGAAAATATATGTTTGTTAAATATATTACATATATGTATTAAGTTTTAACGATGTTGCGTTCTGCATTTGAAAGTTGGTTATTTATAATTAAAGCCCTTTGGGCAAGTTCAATGCTGGTTAGGGAGTGTTGGACAATAAAAGGGCTACTCCTACTCGATTGGTGGGACGAGAGCAAGATACCATTTACTGGACTGCCTCCTCTAATGGGGTGTTCTATCCAATCAGCTTATAACCTCGCTAAAGGGACTACCCAGAAAGCTGATAAAGGCCAGTGGGAGTGGATATGGAAACTTCAAGCCCTGCCAAAAATCAAATTTTTTATATGGCAATGTATGCATGATATTTTGCCTACGCATTTCTTTTGAGTTTACTAAAAGAAGGCTGAACGTCCCAAACCGCTTGTGTGTTTTGCATGCATGATGTTGAGGATTTGGGGCACATCTTCTGTAATTGTCAATGGACCAGGAGCTTATGGTAGGCCGTGCGAAGCACCCAGCTACCACCACCCATGCAAAACCTTGACCATAAACAATGGATAAAAGAAAATGCTCAGAGCAAGCTTCAGTCCATCCACAGTATTCCCTGGTATTTATTGTTTATCCATATCCTATAGGAGATTAGGCTAGAGAGAAATAGGAGAGTTTTTAGGCAAAGTGGAGGGCATTTGGACTTGTTAAATCTGCGATGGCTAAGGCTGCTAAATTCTTCGCTATGAACCTGCCAGGTGTTCGTGTTCCGCTGTAGTCCTTTGTTACTATCAGATGGCATCCGCCGAACGTGGAATGGTATAAGCTGAATATGGATGGTTCGGCCTTGGGAAATCCTGAGAAAGCGGGTGCTAGCACCATCATTTGGGAGAGCGAAGGAAAATGGATTGCTGGTTCATCTAGATATATTGGTGTGGGATCAAACAACTTGGTGGAGTTGTGGGCTCTTAGAGATGGTTTACTACTGTTGAGAATCTTAATATTCATAATCTGAAAATTGAAACTAATTTCACTGTTGTTATGGGTATGGTTAAGAACCATTAGGTGACTAACTCCACTTTACGTCCTCTAATCTCTGATGCAGGAAGCTGATGGAGGATTTTGACGACCAACGTTTGCTGCATGTGTTCAGGGAGGGTAATAAGTGTGTTAATGCCCTTGCCCAGTTTGGTAGCAGTAGTTGTTGTATTAACTCGTGTTGTTCTTGTGGCGGTAGTTCTAGTTGTTCTGAGGTAAAATGTGGCGTTCCATTTTATAATTAAATCGTTCTTGTTTCCTACAAAAAAAAAAAAAGGTTAGGGACAAATTCAAAGTCTATATTATGAGAGAAAATTTCGAAATTTATATTGCAGCCAAACTAATCCATTAGATACTTACGTTATGTTTGGTAATTAAGATGATAAATAAAATATGATGATAATCATCTTAAGTCATGTTTAATGTATAAGGTGATGGATAAAATGGTATGATAACTATTTTATATTATATTTAGTTTATATCTAATTCAAAGAAATATAATTACGAAGAGGATATTTTATCATCTTAGTATAGAATGATTTAATTTTTTTCAAAGCGAAAAGAATTTTTTTAACCCATTAGATTAAACTTACATATCCTATTATACCTTTAAAAATTATATTAATAATTTAAATTATATAAATTTTGAGGAAGGATAATTTTGATCAATAAATAAATTATTTTATTTTAATCTTTGTATACATCAAACATATGATAGGATGATATTATTTAATATAATCATATTTATAATATCATCTTATCATATCGTATCATAATCTTATATATCAAATATAACCTTATATCATGTTTAGTTTGTTTCTAAAGAGATAGATATAATTGTAAGAAGGACTAATCATTATGATGATTAAATCCTCATAAAATGATAAAATTATTTTTAATTCATGAGATTGTACTTACATGACTTATTATATTATTAAAAATTACATAAATACTTTAAATTATATATATTTTTGAAGAAGAATAATTTTGACTAATAAATAAAATTATCTTATCTTAATTCTTATACATATTAAACACAAGATACGATGATATTATTTAATCTAATCATATTATATTATCATCTTATCATATCATATCATAATTTTATATCAAATAAACCTTTAAGATCTAGGATATATGATACCATTTAAGAACGGGTTTTAAACATTTACAATGAGATAAAATTTTAGATTTTTGATTTATAATTGTCAATAATTAAATTCTAATCATTACAATTAAAATATGATATATATCAACGAAATCAATTCGTAAAATAGTTAATCACGTACCTCTCTTTCTTTGACATATATTAAGCCTTAATATGTGCATGAGAAAAAGGTACACTATCTTGCTTGAACTCATTGCTTAATGATTCATTATAGAAATTATAACTAATTGTTTAAAGATAATGTCTCGATTCGTTACTCATGATCACAAGTAATGGACATTGTAATTGTAATTGAAAACTACAATTGAGTTTTGATCTTAACGTCAAGATTCCATAATAATTCTAATTGATTGGGATTTGTGAGATCATTAACTTGGTACATAATAAAGACATTTTACTGAGAATGGAAGTTGTAGAAGATGAATGTAGAGTTGTTGAATTAGAGCTTCTCAAAAAAAGGAAAAAAAAAAAAGGAATGCTGAATCAGCAAGCACGAATAAAAAGTCTATATTTATGCTGAATCATCAATCCAAATTGATAATTAATTATTTTAATATAATTCATTAATTATAATTTAAAATTATATATGATTTATTCAAATTTTTTTATGAAATTCATATTTATAAATAATTACAAAATTGTAATAAAAATGTAATTACTAAAATGGGCTTCCAGCCCATTTCCTATACTCACATTTATCCTTATTTCTCTCATTTTTTTTGTTTAAATTAACGATATCATTTACATAGACCATTGTTCATGATTTTTTTTTTTTCCATTAGGAGGATTAAAGGATTACTACATACTTCATCGAAATATATTTTTAAAAAATCAATAAATTAATAATATAATAAATAAAAACATATGCAAATGAAAAGCTCTTCTTTTTGCAATCGAGGACCCGTCCTCCTGTTTCCCCTTTTTCCTTTACTCCCTTTTTTTTTTTTAATTTGAATTTTAAAAAAGTCAAAATTTAATTTTGAATTAAAAAATCATAATTTTTTAATTTTTAATAAAATTTTAGATTTTAACATTTTGTTCTTCCTTTATCAATTTCTAACTTCTAATAGATCTCTTAGTAAGATTTGAACTCGAATAAAGTTTTGATTATCTATCAAAAAATTATTTTTTGCACAAGAAAGTCTCTTTGTAAAGACTTTAATGTTTTTTTATAAAGTTTTTACTATTTTTTTTTGTTGCAATAAAGTTTTTACTATTTTTACTTTTTCAAAAATAATCTTATTTTTTACAATTTAAAAAAAAAACTTTTCAATTTTTCTATATTTTGAAAAAATTTAAAAAAATTTATAATTTTTAAAATTTTATTGTTTTTCTCTCTATTTTGACGGGAGAAATGAATCCACCAACAACACAAAAATGTATGCTTTATTATTGACCAAATAAGATATTAAATAATAAAGTTAACTCCTAAAGCAAAGTGATTGACAGAATAAAAATATATTTAATTAAAAGTTTATATTTGATACATTATCAGTGTATAAATTTTATGTACCATCAATAAATTAGATGATGACAATTCATTAATGATTAAATATTAACTTTTAAAATAAATGTATAATAATTAAAATAACTTACTTACTAATGAGGTATTATCATCTGATTCACTTCATTAATGAGTTGTCATCATCTAATTCATTAACAGTATATAAAATTTATACATTAACAGTATATCAAATATAAACTCTTTATTTAATTGTGCATTTTAATTTTGCCTACCAAATGTAATAATATATGGACCAAATAATCAATATTTAATCTCAAATAATTCATAACAACTTTGTCGTTTAAGAAGAAAATAGCTTTCATTATTTTGTGACCAAAGTCGTAACAAAGAACTGTTTAATAGTGATTGAATAAGAAAAAATGGTTGACAACAACCAGAATCATTCAGAAACTCGGAGAAGCATCATGCTTTCCTCAGAGGCATATCTAGGTTCCACCTTGAATCTCTTAGACAAAGAAGAATTGGTTGCAGCTGGGTGAATGATTTTCAATTCATATTCTCCGTGGGAAAGGGCGGCCTCAAAGAAACCACCGGCATCGGTTGTGCCTTCTAAGGTGGCCATGATTCCCCATTCTTTCAACAGCTTGTCAACAACATCCCCAGTTGCCAAGTTCTTGAAATTGTTATCAGTCAAACACATCCGGTAACATCCCTCTGGCTTCCAGGCAGACCAAATGATTATCCCAGCAACACCAGGGTGGTCATGACCCTCCCTCAAAACTTGCTCTAGGTACATCGCCTGCTCATAGAATGAAAATCATCAAACAAAAATACTTACAATATTGAGTATTAAACATATTGTTATCCAAGGACTAAGGAGTATTACCTGATTGGGGTTGCTCTTTACATCTACTTCCGTTAGCCAAATAGGCATTTTTGTGGCAGCGAGAGTATCAAGAGAAGATCTTATGTAGGGGATGTTTGGAACACTGAAATGGGACTCTAGCCCAATAGCCATCTTGTTACCATTGGCACCAAGAAAAGTTTGAGCATTTTTCAGTTTGTACAGGTACTTAGCCGGTGTTGATGCTGGATCTCCACTCTCCTCTATGGTATTGTAGTCATTCATAAAAAGAGTTGTGGATGGATCAATATTACCAGCCATTTTGTAGAAGGTATCAGAAGCATCTTGCCCAAGCTTACTTTCGAAGAAATTAAAATGCAAATTCTCATTGACAACATCCCAGCCGATTACTTGACCCTTATATCTTGACATTATTGAATTAATCCTTTTATTGGCTGCTGCTGAAAGATCCTTTGGTTGAAGAGAGGGGACCCAGCTTGGTTGGAATTTAGGATCGTCCCAGAAAATATTGTGGCCCCTGACAGAAATATGGTGTTGTTTCATTAATTGCATCATGGAATCTGCGACTGAATAGTCCTCCTTGCCTTGGGTTGGTTCGTTGCTGTACCACTTCATTTCATCCTCGAAGGTTGTGTGTGTAAACCTTGAAGTGAACCAGTTTTGGTAGGCAATGTTACCGAGGATGTTCTTGTTAGTAGCACAACCAAGTGGTTTTCCTGAAACCTTTTGCTGGATGGAAATCTTCGAGTTGGCCAGGGGGTTCCCTTGTGCATCGATTGCACGGATTCTGAGCCTTCTCTTTGTCTGTAAAATTACAGCTTGGTTACGAGTTATTGTAAATATACACAGCTTGATTCAATTATGTACAAACTGACCTTCTCAATGCTTTCAACTTGATGAGACTTCCACTCTTCTTGGGTGAATGGCTGCAACGAGACGCTATCAACCCAAATCTCAACCTCGGTGTTATGGCTCTGAAGAAATATATTAGCAATTAAATTCAAGAATCTTTGGACAAACTCTCGGTTTCTTTTTCTTTCTTCGGTGTATTTGCTAGATATAATTGGAGATCCCGCACCTAAAAAAAAAAAAAGAAAGGACATAATTACCTCAAAGTAAAGCTCAGCAGGGCCTGAGGCATCCACACTAAGGCCACCCTTGAGCATGGACCAACACTTGGACTTGGCTACAATTGCACCAGCCTGCGTGAACCCCGTAACTGTTCTGAACACTGCCTTCACTGGAGCTTTCCCTTCATTCACTTGTATCCAAGCTTCGTTGACACAAAAATTATGGTCATTTTAAATCAATAACTATATAACAAGTACAGTAGTATATATGTATACAGGAGAAAAACGTGAAGAAAATTGGCAATACCAGAGAAGGTATAGAGCTTGTTCTTTTCAAGGTAAAGCTTCTGGGAGACACTATCGTAAAAATGGTTTCGGCTACGAGCCACGATGAATTTATTGCCATTTGGTTCTTGTCTGTGTTCCATTGTGGCATTCCCAAATGTAGACCATCCAATCAAACCACCATTCAACTCCGGGTTTTTCATTATTCCTCCGCCATACTGAGGTTTGGAAGGTTGTGCCAAACACTTGAAATTTGATAATTTTGAAATTTTGCCCAGAAAAAAAATGATTATGAGAATTTTTCATATCTTATTAGCACGAAAGACTTCAATTTTTATATACTGGTGTTGAAATTTTTTAATATCAGATGGATATCCAAAACGAATTGTAAGGAAAAACTAATTACCTCAATGCTGGCTGTATAATCATAGGACATTGCCTTGGCTTTGATAAGTCCTGAAAAATATTGTACTGTGTTAATTAATCGTCTCTTTTGTTTGATAGAGTAACACTAATTTCATTAACACTGTTACAATTGTCTATTGTGGCGATTAAGGGTTTGTAATTTGTAGGCTGGATGGAAAATATGGAAAGATAGAAAATTAAAAGGGAAGAAAAATTAAAAAGAAGGAAAATGTGTTTTTTTTTTCTTCTTTCCATGATATGCTTGATAGAAGGGATAAAAATGTAAAAGGAAAAAATTCCATCTATTACTTGATATAATTGAAAAACGAGAGGAAGAAAAAGGAAAATTATAGTCTTACCATTATACCCCTTGTAAGCTAAGATAAAAAGATAAAATCTAAAAAATAATGGATAATTTTGTAAATAAACATATTTGATTTACATACACCTCCCTCATATCTTTTCAATTTGAAATTATTTATTTTTGTTAATAAATACGAAAAATATATATTTTTTATTTTCGTTCCTATTACTTTTATTTCCTATCAAGTACACCCAAAATAAATTTGTTTAATAATCAAACCTGCAAAAAGTATCCACAATGGCAACAACAGAAGCATACTTTCTTCCTTCCGAATCTCCATTGTTATGTATTTAATTCGATCCTGCAACCACTTCATAAAAAAAAAAAAAATCAATCACATTCACATTGTTATGAAAAAAAAAAAAAAAGAAAAAAACCCAAAAACAATCTGCTTCCATTAGATGATGATGACTCTAAAAACATTAAACTGATCACATTAAGACTCTAACCACTTAAACATTTGAGTATAAAAATAAAATAAAAATTGATCTAAGATATATGAATGAGAGAACCTGAATTACAACGGGGTGGGAAGATTAGCTCTTGAGGAAACTGTAAAAAAAAACTTGTGGTTCCATAGATTTTATAGCCAGCCAAAAGTATCAATTGATTCAGTTATGCAATAATTTTATCCAGTTTTGGCAACACACCTGTGAATTTCTGTGCTTCTGAGTCATGATGCTTCATTTATCACATCCGTCATAATTATGTATTTAAGGCTAGTGATTAGTGAAATATATATATGGCTAATTTTGATTCTTGAAAAATTTTTTGCTACATATTTAGAAGGGACATGTTTTTTTGCCTTGTATATATCATATCCATTTCAGTAGAACAGCAATTCTTTTATTGCTTCCAGTTCATGAATGTTTTGTATTTAAATTTGCACTCATGAAATTTCCAGATATATTTATTTTTATGTAAAACATTATAGTCTATCTTTGACCAAGATGCCATCATAAATACCAATGAACTTTTATATCATTTGAACTAATTTTCAGCCTTTTTATTTTAAAAATGGATTATAAAAAAATAATTAAATGAGTAATTTTGTGATGTGCTAATGAGTACTTATTAATATCACAATATTTAATTCCTTTAAAATTAATACGAATGAGATATAATATAAAAATGGGATTGTCAATAATCATATTGTTCAATAAAGTATTGGAATTTAAATTTTAATAATCTTAGATAAAAAATTACAATTTCTGATTTTTTTTTATGTATAAACAAATAGATAATCGCTTTTACTAAATAAACTCTTAGGTCTTGCATTATCTAAGATATCATATAGTATCATTCTATTTAAAACAATAAAAAATATCATAATTTAAATACATCAAGCTAAATTTAACAGAAATTCACTTAACAATTACGCTGTCGCTAGTTACGATCAAGATAAATGTTGAAATATTAAAAATTAGAATAAGGTAAAATATATATATAGTAACGTATATATTATTTGAGGGAGCCTGAAATGACACCCGCCTTTGTTCTGGCTTGATGGCTTGGTGTGTTTGGTTCAGGATACCCCAATCGCCACGTCCCGGGTTCGAAGGCTGGTGAGAGAAGACGAGAAAGAAGAAATAAAAGCAAAGCCAATAAAATAAAAGAGGTATTCTAAAATACCTCCCTTTTGAATTTTGATGCCCCAAATATAAATTGGTTGTTTTTCAAGCGTTCGCTTACCAAACCCTTTCCTTCCCTTCTCCAGCAAGCATGACAGAGAGCGAAAGCGCGAGCGACAATCAACGGCCATGGCAATCTTATCACACTGTGTATACCAACGCCAAAGCAGGTAATACTAACATTTTCGATCCTGACTTCTGATTCCATCATCAAATCGCTTCTCGCTTGTTCGATTTCTACCGTCAATCTGCCGTTTAATTTATTAACTCACCTCGAAATTTTCTTTCATTAACTGGTTAATTTTGCAATTTGATTATTATTGGTTAATAATGATCTTTTAGGCATGGATGGAGTTGATAAAGAGAAAGTTCAAAGAATAGTGTACGAGATGAGCAAAGGATCAAAATATTTCGAAAATGAAGAGCGAAAAGAGGCTTTTATTCGGCAAAAGATAGAGCATATGCGAGCTCGAGCTGCGAAGCTCTCCGCCACTGATTTATCTCATTATCAAAAGGTTCTTTTAAGCGATTTTTTAAAATGATGCTTTATACAATTGAATTTTTTGAAATTATATATAAGTAAACGAATAATTTGCTCTTTATTTAGGTTGTGGATAAAAGAATTTTAGAGCTCGAAGCTACACGTGAGCTTTCTAGGATTTGGTTACATGTAGATATGGATGCTTTTTATGCTGCTGTTGAAACTTTGAGTAATCCTTCGCTGAAGGGTAAACCGGTGGCTGTTGGTAGCATGTCTATGATTTCCACTGCTAATTACGAGGTCTTAATGGCTTGACATGATTCAATCGCTAATGCCAATTCGTTGCTGGAAATTTACTCTTGGTAAATGTTATTAACTCTGTAGGCACGGAAATTTGGGGTTCGTGCTGCAATGCCTGGATTCATTGCTCGTAAATTATGTCCAGAATTGATATTTGTTCCTACAGATTTCAAGAAATATACTTATTATAGTGATTTAACTAGAAAAGGTTAGATGCGTTTTTTTTTAAAACAGAGTTCTTGATGCAACTTGGGCTGTGGTGTGCTGATTTGTTAAATTGCACATGTTCCTCTATGTTAGTTTTCCGGAACTATGATCCTAATTTCATGGCTGCCAGTTTGGATGAAGCTTACCTTGATATTACTGGGGTTTGCAAAGAAAGAGAAATCACAGGTGAAGAAGTAAGTTTTTGCCATCATTTTGTTATTCTGACTGCTTCAGTGTAGGCTTTTAAGCTGATGCCTTTCTTTGTCCGCCTATTTAGATTGCTGAAGAACTCAGATCCAGAGTACATGAAGATACTGGTTTGACATGTAGTGCAGGAGTGGCTCCAAATCGCTTACTTGCTAAGGTTCTATTTGCTGTTCTCAGCATACAGTTGTAGTTGGCAACTTGCATCTGCAAATTGTCATAAAAAACTACTATTGCATTGTCAAACCAAAACTGGAATATTGCATATCATGTAGAAAATTCTATAATTTCCTATAGGAAGCTATTTCTCCATATTTTTGAGGTCATTTTTTATGTGGGATGAAAATACGGCAATCTTTTCGTTGATTAACAATAATTTGTTGTTGACTGGTGAATTGTTTTGATTACGTGTATCAGATTTAGTTTAATGGAATACAAATGTTTTAAAACATCAATTTGCCTGTCTCAGTTTATGCTTCCTAATCAAATCATCAAAAGAAAGGAATCAAACAGGATATTTAATATTATTATCATAGCTGGTTATTTACACTTTTTTTATATATATATATATTTGATTGCACCTTCTGAATATATAGGATTTTTTCTTCTTTCCCTCAGGTTTGCTCAGATATTAACAAGCCAAATGGGCAGTTTGTTTTACCAAATGATCGCATGGCTGTCATGGCATTTATATCCTCACTTCCTATTCGAAAGGTATTCCTTGATTAGCTAATCTTAAACTCTTGTTTAGGAATTGGAATTTCTGATTTGTTCATGAAGTCCTTAATATGATTTCATTTTTCCCTGAATAAAAAACAAGAAAAAATGATTTCATTTTTCACTGAATAAAAACAAGGCAAAAGTGATTTCATTTCTTAACTGGATAAAAGGTTTCTGTCTGACAAAAGTGGATGTTGAAAAAAACTGGATTTGCAGATTGGGGGTATAGGCAAGGTCACAGAAAACATTTTAAGGGGTGTTTTTGGAATCAGTACCTGTGAAGAGATGCTGCGGAAAGGCAGTTTCCTCTGTGCGCTATTTTCTCGCTCTACAGCAGGTTAGCATACTGATAAAGTGTTTCTACCGTTCAAGGTTGAGTGATTAATCATAGGAAATTTTATGAAACTGATACACATGGTGGGGATAATCCTCCTGCATTCTCTTATGGCTACAGTCTGCTGCATCAACTTTCCTTGCCAAAAACCTAGCGAACTCAGTTGAGGTTCACTTTTAATTAGAGTTTTCTGAATCATTAGGCAGTCATAGCATGTGCTACATTACCTTTGTTTAGATATTTTATTTCAAGTGATTCTGTGAACCAAAAAGAAAAGGTGGTAACTGAGAATCAATTCTGTTAAATTCTCCTAAATATAAGTGAGCCCAACGTTTCTAAGTTCTTGAATTAATTTTAAATAATCAACCCATCAATGAGGGCAGAGTGACCATCAATGTATATGTATTTCTTTTACAAGTTTCATGAATTTACTTCCATGTGTACAGAGGGAATGAGGATGATTCTCATGGGCTTTTGACCTTTTTTTTCCAAATGATATTAGATTTTTTCCTATCTGTTGGATTGGGGCTTGGAGGGACGGATATGCCTGAAGCCAGGTTTCGGAAAAGTATCAGCAGTGAGAGAACATTTTCAGCAACACAAGATGCAGCATTGCTTTATCAGAAATTAGGTAAATGGTCACGCAGAGATTGGTAGTTTCTCTTCTGTTTTGACTTTTCATGATCTTGTATTTTGTACTTCCTTAAAGGTGAAATTGGTTTTAAACCAGTTGAGCTTCAGCAATTAAATTAATAGTTTATTGAAGGTATCAGTATCAACGATTTAGCAGTTGCATTTTCATTAGAGTGGTAAGATGGATAACAGTATGCACCTCATTGGACTCTGTTTGGCTTGGGATGTTTTGCCTAGTCTCCAAGCTTGTTCAATGGTCAAATTCCATTCAGCTGTACTCCTTATAATTGCACCCTTAAGGCAGGCAACTTTTTGTTGGATTAAACTTGAGAGTTGAGTCTAATCTTGTGTATATACATATATATGTATATATATGTATATGTGTGTGTGTGTGTGTGTGTGTGTGTGTGTGTGTGTGTGTGTGTGTGTGTGTATAACAGTTTAGATGACATTTAGTTTTAGGATTGTCTTCGTAAAATCATTTAGCAATTTAGCTTTGTCCTGTTTGTATTTGCAGCTGATATTGCTGAGATGCTGTCGGCTGACATGCAAAAAGAAGGTCTTTCTGGACGGACTTTGACTCTTAAATTAAAAACTGCATCTTTTGAGGTACATTCATGAATCATGATGCTTTATTGCTTTTTCTTTGTTCTTCCTTCCGTATGCTCAATAGCAAGTGGCACAATGTAAAGGAATGGTTGGTTATATTTTTCAATGGGCCAATTCTGGTAACAGGTCTTTTCTCTCATTCTACCATTTTGCCTTTTATCTCTAGGAATAATGGCAATTGCATTTTATTTTATGAACTTCGTCACTTGTTATCCATTATTGGTTTTATTTCTCTTATCTTTTTAATGCCTTCCCTTTTTTTGTTCATAGCTGATCTGCTCTATAACTTTCAGGTTCGTACGAGGGCCATGACTTTGCAGAAATATATTTGCTCAAGAGATGACGTCTTAAAATATGCTTCAAAGTTGTTAAAGGCTGAACTCCCTATTTCTTTGAGACTGATAGGTAGACTTTTATATGTTGGTCTAATGTCTCTTATTTGATAGCTATAGAGTAGGAAAGAAGATATAGGTAGAACATTTCTTTGTAGTCTGCAAATTGTAGGCTTTAGAATATAATGGCGCATTTGTGTTCTTTGCTGCTAGGTCTGCGAGTGTCTCATTTCAATGAAGATAAGGGTGGTGTTCCTGTTGACCCTACACAAAAAACTCTCACCACGTTTTTAATATCAGAGGATGCTTCTAGGAGAATTGTGAATGATCATAGCTCCTTGGGTCCAGATTTGAGTGATCTTCACTTCATGAATGAAAGGGAAACTGCCCTTTCTATGGACAGCCATGAGACATGTCAGTATGAGTTTGGAAATCCATTTGAGAGCACTCATTTACCAGATATGGATGACAACAATTGCATTTCCAGTGAAAATGCTTGGGAAATGGAGAAAACTTGTGAACTTTCGAACAACAAAACTGCAGCCATGGTACTTGTTAAAGTTTATATACCAATTATATAACTATACTAAATCTTCAAGTGTTCATTACCAGTACTTTTTCTAGTGTTAGTTTTGTTCTACCATCTTAATTCTTTTTGGTTTGTCGTGTTACTTTGGTTCTCCAGTATTACTTTGTATTTATCTGTTTTATCAGGTGAAGACTGCTGATTGGATAGTGCCTACCCCAAAATCTCCTAAAAAAGAAATATTACGAGTGTCAGAAGAAGATTATTCTGTCCAAAGGGAGTCTGAGGACAGCAACCCTGACAGATTAAATAAAGAAACCTCAGGAAATGAGGAACCTTTTTCATCAAATGAGATGAAACAGTTATTTTGGGTGGATGACTACAAGTGTTCATTATGTGGGGCTGAATTACCTTCATGTTTTGTTGAAGAAAGACAAGAGCACTTTGATTTTCATTTTGCTGAGAAGCTTCAGAGGGAGGAATCTGTTTTAGACTCGAGCGCATTGATGCCAAGACAAAGGTACCACAAGTTTTAAATTAGTATTATAGTAAATAGCTCTTATTCGATGATTTTAATCAGCAAGCAACATTTTGCTATGTCACTAAATTCTTGGGCTGCAACCATGTCGATTTTTTCTTTTCTCCTCTGCCTCTAAACAATATTGACGTTTGTAATATAAGCATACTGCATTCAGGCCTGATATGCTACTTAATTTGCATGTTGTGGAGGGTTAAGTTTCTGGGTTCAATGACCTTGATATGTTAATTCTTAAGTACTTTATGAGATTTTCAGATTTCTAAGTACAAAATTAATAGAAATTTTAGATGGTATTCCTTTTGTTCTTTACATATTCCGATTAGAGTTGTGATGTTTGCATAATTCAATGGTTTCTGCTGTTCAAAATCTTCCTTGTAATGCAAGGTTCCTAGTGCACTTAGACAAATTCCCTTTGGTTTGCAAAGCGTTTTCATTGCATATCTTCACTTACAAATGTGCACTTGTTGATTTAAAAAATTTTGAAATATTGACAGGATTGTCCCGAAGGATTGTGTTGCGAGCCAAAGTAGGCGTAAGAAGCAAAAATCACAAGGCAAGCATCTGCCAATTGATTCATTCTTTGTCAAGAGCAGTCAGAACTTCTAGTACTGTATGTATAATTTTGTATATTTATAGTTCAGTGAGTAATTGTATAAATCTAGATTTAAATAAGTGAAATAATGACAAATATTTTGGTCAAAATAATAATAATAATAACAAATATAATAGTAGAAAATTTTTTTCTAGTTCCTCTTAGTAGTCCTTTATATGGTTACAGATTACAGAGTAAGTAATTAGCTAAAATAACAAAAAAAAAATTCTTGAATTTTAACATTTTGTTTATAAATAAATTTTTATATTTTTATTGTACTAAAATAAATTTTTAATTTTTAATTTACATCTAAATAAATTTTTAATTTTTAATTTACGTTTAAGTAAACTTGTAAATTTATTTGTCATTTGAAATAAGGAATCATTTAAATACAAATAAAATGATAAAGATTTATTTAAATATAATAAAAATATAAATTTATTTAAAAAAGTAAAAAAGTTCAGGGATTTTTTAAGGGATGTTTGGTTGGTATCATTTTTTCTCTAAATCACTTTTTTTCTTAGAATTTTTTTATTTGATTCTTTAGTTTGTTAGAAAAAAATTTTTGCATCAGAAATTTTACATTTTTAACGGTGTTAAAAAGGGAGAAAGTAAGAGAATAAACTTTTTTTTGTTCTTGAGCATTTTAGATTTAAGAAGGAAAATAAAAATTTTATCCCATTTACTTCCATTTAATTGTATTTTTAAATTATATAAATTACGTTATTGATTTTATAAGTGTAATAATTTTATATGCTATTTTTTATTTAATTTTTAGAATTTAACAAAGATAATATTTTTAAGATAAAAATATAATTTTTGTTAAAATTTTGAAAACAATTTATTTTTCAAAAATCAATAAAATTAATATAATAAATTATTTTATTAAATAATTTTATATTTTTCTAATGAAATAAAAAAAATTTACATTTAATAAGTATAACAAAATTTAAAAATCATATGTTTTTAATATTATTTATTTTGAGAAAATTTTTTCTTTCAAAATTTAGAAATTCGCAATCAACACTCCGTTAATATTTTAGTCTAAATAATTCATTTAATTTTCGTTTTTCTATTTTTTTCATTTCCATTAGGCTTAAAAAAAAAGAAAAAAGAAATGTACCAGATACTGATCGGAAATGTTGATCGCACGCCTGCCACGTTTCACAACGAGTAAACATCGAATGAAACACGAGATTTTATTTTTCTTTTAATGTACGAAATTTGAACCAGTGGATTAAAATCCTCTCAGCAATTAAATAAACAAATAAATAAAGAAGAAGAAATCCTCTCGCTCAAAGCAAGAAAAAATGGAACTAACAAACATTTTTGCAGTGTCCAAAATCTGCTATCCGAATCCCAGAATTCCGTGCAGAACCCAAACTGTTGCAGTGTCTCAGCTTTCAGTTTCACCACTCCAATCATCCTCAAACCAAATATCACCGAAAACCCATTTGAATACTCTCCAAACAGGCACCAAACCATATGATAGAACTACAAGCAATGTCATAAAAGAAGCCACTATCAGTAAACCATCCATGTCTGATATATTGGCCTCCTCTAGAGCTCAGAACTTTGACCTTCAGCTCCAAACTTTAGGACCCTTCTTCAGGATCACTGCCAAAAGCCTGGACACCAACAGGGAACTTGGAAGAGCTGAGGGGCTGATAAGGGTCTGGTTTGGAGGTAGAATACTGCACCTGGATTCCATTAGACTCAAGAGAGAAACGCTGGGCATGGAAAGATCAATTTTTGGTATCGGTTTGTTCATTGGAGCTGTAGCTATTCGGTACGGATATGACTGCGGTTGCAAGACTGCTGAGTTGCTTGCCATCAATGACTCGGATCTTTACCATTCCAAGGTTCTTGCCTTACTCAATACCTCTGGTTTCTGTTAATGATATTTTTTCTTAAAAGTAAATCTTCTTTGTGGCTGAATAGTGGATAATGCTTTATTTTGATGTTCTTTTGAACTTTCAGCTCGTTAGGTTCTACAAAAGGATTGGGTTCAAGGCTGTGCATGAAGTGACTGGTTCAACAATTGGGGATATGCCCCACATGCTAATCTGGGGAGGAATTGGAACTCGAATGGATGCCAGTGTAGAGGAGCTTCTAGTAAAATGGTGCAGCAGGCTCAAGTCTCAGAAATGATTCTGCCACAATCTGATGTTTTAAAAACTGAAAATTTTGTTAAATGAAACCTAACCATCCCAATATCTAGTTGCCTCGATGATATTATTTAGCACTGCTATGAAATTGTGGTTTACATTTTACTCTCACCCTCTGAAGTAGAATCTTGGCGGGCTAAGACTGAAGAGCAGTTTCCATCGGCAGATTACATGGGATTAGTCCATAAGGGAAGACCAAGACAGTGCCTCAAAGAGTTTTATCAGCAGTTAGAATGCTCGAGCTGATTATAGTCATTAGACCATCTTCCAAGCAATTGGACTACAGCTAGTCCTTCAACTAGATAATTGATGCGGCAGCTAAAGTAGTGATCACTTGTGAAGGGCTAGAATATTATCAAGCTTTTGTGACTAGTAAGACCTGTCTTCTCCTATCTCCATGCTCTCTCTTTTCCCTTTTTTTAACAAGAAAAAACTGCCCATGCTTTGAAAGTATTCTTTAAGTGCCATCTTCTGGACATACTCGAACTGCCATCCATTATTGTGATCATTTGAAATTGTGCTCAGTTTCAATTAATTTGATTGAAGTAGTTTTATGCATAGATTGCATTATGTGCATTATTTATTATGATTATGGTGTACATAATACAGCCTCACGTGAATCGGATTTCAGCTAATTGATCTTAATATTTTGATTGGTAATCTTTTACTGACCCAAAGGCCAATGTTAATCAAGCTTTTTCCATTTCAGAGAAGGATAGCCATGCATCCTCTCAACTTAGCAATAATAATTGTTGCAGATTAGAAAGAATCTTTGTTGCTGTTGAGAGAGCTTCAAAGCTTGAGAGCAAGAGCCAATCCTATCCTAGGGATCTTGTCTAGAGCCCTCGTGTCAAATTCACCAGAAACGTTTAAGCATGAGATTGGTTTGCTTCTATGGAGTAGGAGGGCCCGCAGCTTCCCCTGATTGTTAAGTGTTGCCTTTACTGTTGTTAGATGATCCAAAATGCATGATACTCCAACTGCAAGGGAGTTTTTGTTTTTGGACAACCTCCTAGTGACCTCTGCCACTGCAGAAATCTTCCTTGAGTGGCCAAATTGATGCGCATATGCCAGTCTTAGAAGGTCACACTTTTCAGCCCTGAAATTTACAAATCAAGAATCAAGCACTGAAGTTTCCCCAATAACATGATGCAACTTTAGCAATGTTATGTCAGCAAAAGGTATTTCATTTATCATTATTAGCTTAAACTAGGAATCAGTTGTTGTCAGTTGTTAAACGGATAAGCATCAGAATGGGAGCAACAAGGTAATTACAGAAATTTATTCCTAACCCTTGCAAATTTTGATAATAAATAAGGTGGATTTCTTCATGGTGTTTGCAATTTCAAGTGAAGCAACACACAGAATTATCGAAGCATTGCAACTCGGCTTAGTCACTGAAATGCCTGCATCATACTGGGTAAACCTGTGAGAAGCAGTCTTGTATTTTAACTCCATTCCAAACGCAATGCTTGAAGTCCCCATAGTTGCTGAAAGCATTACATCAGGGGATTGGCTTAGGCCTACAGAGATGGATAAGGCAGCATTTCTACAGAGATGAGGGAATTGAAGGTTGAGCTGAAACAAAAATGAAAACAACACAATTCTGCAGTTAAAATCTTTTTGAATGACCTGAGATATTCGGTGACTCATAATCTCAATTATGTGAACCTTACCTTGCTAGAATTGTAATCAGGAAATCTCACTGAAGCTTTGATATTTGTGGATGGCAAAAACTCACCCCCAAGAGTGAGTGTTGTTGAAACCTGACGTTACAGAAGTAAAAACCAGATTCTTAGAATTTAAACCAGTTCACAAAATCTGAAATGCAGAAGCAGCAAAGTAAAACAAACACCCACACTTGATTTTGTATTAAAGTTTACATCAATTGCAGCATTCCTGTACTTATATCGTGCTCCAATATTTGTGCTTGATCCTCTTCCTTGTTTCACTGCCCTTGAAGTTAAAATCTGGAAAGAGTATAGTGTAGAAGATAGTTTCTCTCAAAAATTTTGTAAGGAACTGCGTATAATAAACGCAATGTAAGTGAAATATCAAATAAGGAGAAGTTTCAAAACATACCACTCCATTACAACTGTGGGTGGAGATGCTAAGTGTCTTATCCAGGCTATAGCCCTTTCTAAGCAAATCTAGAAGTTCAATAACAACAGAATGCTTTAGGATTTGCAGGAATATTCAAACAGAAAAGTAGTCTTCCAACAGGGAATAGGTGTTTGCCCTTTGATCAGGACATAATATAATTAAAATACTATATAAATCTTCCATATTTAACCAGCTTGCAAGACGAATTGGAACATGTACAAAAGGAATTGGTAGAAATGGTTTTAAAACAAGGCCTTGAAAACTGCAGGCCTAAAATCAGAGAACGAACACAAGTTCCCAAACGAGAGCAATCCCAAATAAGTAAAGAGATGAAACAAACCATTGGCAATCCTTTCAAATTCAGAGAGAAGTCTTGGTCCTGAACTTCCTGCTTCTTGCTTGTGTCTTTTACTCGTGTTCTTTCTCTTCTTTTTCCTCTGATGGCTATTGCCCATGCTTTGCAGGACTCGTAAAAAAAAAGACAAATAACTAGATACAGAATGAAAAGGAAGACTCACCGGCCGCTTGAAAAGCCCCAAGTTTCCCAAGAATAGAGTAATAAATAAAATAGCTTTTCCTATTCTGTCAGCATTTTCTGCACTAACATATTGTTTATTTCTTCTACGATCTGGTCTTCTTTTAAGAGTCTGTTGACTGAGCTCGTGGATAGAGATCTATTGGTTTACCAAGTTTTTCATAGTCAAAATGTATCATGAATGGCAATTGGTAAGAAATCTCCTGTCATATAATTGTAGCTTTACTTCTGTTGCTGACCTGAAACACCTCATCTTCGTGGCCTAACCATGTTTTTTCTTCAGTTTATTTAGGAAAGAGATTCCAACTTTACTTTTTAACCAAAAAATCATACACCTATCATCATTTCAAACGCTTGAATGCTTTAATTTTAATTATGAATATCTTCTCAAAAAAAATAAAAAATTAAGCGTGCATCAACCCTTACAATGAAAAATCTCAGCTACTAGTATGTATTCATATGGGCATGTCCCATATCATATACACTTAATAAGTAGTAACATAGCATAATTCAAGAGTAATTCACACAAATTGTAAAATTCCGAAAAGACAATGTACCAAAGTAGAAAAAACACAACATTTATAAACTTGCCTTTTCTTTTAAGGGATTTAGAAACTAGCCTTGAACATATTTTTTACAACTTCATTTACCGTACTATATGTTTTCATAGATATCCATTGGACCGTTTGACCTTAAACCACAATAGAAGGTAATTTCTTTTCTAGCATAACTTGTGTTCTTTGTTTTGGTCAAACATAAATTTTGTGTTCTTAATCTCAAGATTTGATTATTAACTTTTAAAGTTGAAGCCTCAAATTTTAGTCCCTTTATTAGTATTTCCTTTTTCTTTTTTGGCTTAGAAGGAGAGGAAAAAAAAAAAAAAAGCCCACTACATTCCATTTTCCTTCCAATCCTCCAAAATTTTTTAAATAAATCTTTTACTCATTATTACTTTATTTTCTTCTATTTTAACTCCATCCAAACTTTTTGTAAAGTAATTTTATAAATTGAATTCAAGACTTAATTAAATTATTTTATATAATTATTTTTAAAATTAATATTTAATAAAATTAAAATTAAAATCCTAAGAGCAATCGATATTTTCAGGACATGAGCTCCTTTTTATAGAGAAAAAAAATTATAAATTTCATGTTTCTACGTTAAAAAAAAAAAAAGAAGTCCCATGATTTTTTTCCGATAAATATAAAGGCCCAGGAGTCAATTTTTTGATAAATTAAGAAAAAACCCATGATTTATTCATGTCCGAAAGTGTAATCGAACGGTGATGATGAAATGATGAAATTTAAGTTGTAGGCTTAAAAACAAAGCGGGATTCTATCACAACATAGCCCTCCCCACCTCTACTTCGTCGATCCAACTGGGAAGCAAAGCAGCCCTAGAAAATTTCACTCTTCCAAAGTTGTAAAGCAGGGCAATGCCTCGCCGAGAGGGTAGAGATTCCGACTCCAGGCGGCACCGTTCAGGTTTCGACCGTGAACCCAGGTACTCCCATCCACTTCTCTCAACTATTTTCCAACGGTTGATTGGAAACCAAATGCAGCCTTGAATTATAATATTATCTCAATTTATTGAGTTGGGTTTTCAATATTGTTTAATTTTGATATCATAGTGTTATAATCGTAAAGAAAGTGACTCATTTGTTGTTTTTGTATATGTTTAGTCCTAAGAGGTCTAGGAGGGATGGGAAACCTGAGACTGAAAGAGTGGTCTCCAACGCTGATGTTGGAGACAGGGTAGACCAGGATAAGAAGCAGCGGCGTCGGTTACAAGATGCTTTACCCCTTGAGGCCCCGTCAGCTCCTGATTCTTCTAAGATTGAAAGTGTGATTCTGAATAAGGAATCAGATAGGAAAAACAATGGACGCCATGAAGGAATTAAACATTCTTCTGATCCTACTGAAGTACCTCGGTCTAGATCCTATTTTCAGGTTTTCAATCCAATATGATATCATTTCATCAGCATGCACTCCTTTTATTGCTTGGTGCATGTTCATCATATGATTAGCGGGTTTAGTCTAATCTTTTACCCTGTTGAATTTCATCTACTGAAGTTTTGGATTGCCTACGATGTGGCGATGGTTTTCCCTAGGAAGATTATGAATAAAGCTGAAGATTTGTCATTTGTCTGCTCTCCTAGAGTTCAGGAGTATAACTTTCAGTCCTATAGTCATTTAGTATATGTGTTGAATGACATTGATCACTTTTGTGGTTCAATAATTGAGCATCAGAATGGGTCTAAATACAACAGATCAATTTTGCGCATAGCCTCCTACGAGAAACAAATCAGAGATTTGACTTTGGTAGGATTGTCAAACAAGCTTATTATGTTGCATAAATCTTTGCAAATTGAAAAAATAGTCATCCCCATGCATCTCTCTGCCCATGAGTTTACAGAATTTTGCTTTTATGGAGCAGCAATCTGACATGGAACTGAATAATGATTACTAGCTCGAGTAAACAACCTGCATTTCACTTGAGTTTAATAATTGGTTGTTATTCAGTGTGTGTAAACCTTTTTTCTGGGCTGATGTAGTGGAATTCTAGTTCGGCCCCACTTTGAATGGTCCATTTATATAACAATCTTAGGCTTGCCTGTGCATGTCTTATAACAGCACGATGAGCGTGGTAATGCCACTCAAGCTGGTCAAAGTTTTGGTCAGAGAGCAGCTAATGGTTAGTTGTCACTTTATATGATCATGTTACCATGTCGTATTGGCCTTCATATTCAGGTTACAGATATTACTTGTCAAAACAGTTGTCCTGATATTATGTTTACATTGCGGGGAACGGTTTTTGCGAAGCTTTAACAGCAGTCTCTTGTTATTAAGAAAAAGGAAAAGGCAGTGTTCTCTTGAAAACTATTAATCAAAAATTACTTTTACCCTTTTCAGAGCGTGGATGGTGGAGAGATGCAAAGGATCAGCATAATGAAAGGGAGACTAAAATATATCAAACGAGGCAAAGAGACGAGAAACCACAAATCATTGGGGATGGCAATGATGAGTGGCGCCATGATAGGTTCTTTGAAATGGAGGTTGATGCACTGCCACAGCCACCATCTACCAGGAAACAACCTGCATTTAGGGAGAAGAAGATCCTGGCAGCAACTAAAAGTACTGACAACAAAACACAGGAGCCGGAAAAGGCAAACCATTCTGGCCATCAGGTATTAGGAAGTGAAAGAAGAGTGGATAGGGACCGCAACCCCCAACATTTGGACAGACAGGACAGACTCTCCGCTGGAGATCAGGTTCCAAACAGAAGAGAAGCACCCAGAGGTGGATTTTCATCACATGAGAGGCATGGAGATGGTGGTGGCAATTTCAGGGGAAGAGATAGATTCAGTGGCAGGCAGGGGTACCGTTCAGGTGGTACTCGTGTTGAGAAGTGGAAGCATGATTTGTTTGACGAGGCTAACAAGAGTCCTCTCAGAAAGAACGAGGAGGATCAGATCGCAAAGGTGGAATCACTCTTGGCTTCTTAGAGCTCAAGCTATGCTCTCACTGGCCCTTTGGTTTGATTATCAAATGTCAATGGTCTTTGATCGAAACATTTTTCAAAGCCCAAAGTTTTTTTTTTATTATTATTTTGTTATTTTTATCTTTGTTGCTTCATTCCGTTGTGTTGTGTTTCAGGTGCAAAGTTTTTCCATGTGTTTATGATTTCAACTCTTTTGTAGTGGCTGAATGACAGAATTTGAACAATTTGGCTTTGTTTGGATGCTTTTAAATGCAGTCTGATTAATGCTTGAATTATTGTTGGAAAGAATGGGGGCTGATCACAATGGCAGGCAATTGTATTGTTTTGCAATTGAGTCTGAAGTTACTCCATATTTCTTCCGAACAATTGGTTTCTGCAAAATCATAGCTTAAAATACTATAATATGGTCATTGCTTATAAGTACCGCGGGAATGGGGTAAAATTTTTGACTGAAGAAAACGACGTCGTTTTATAGCCCCACTCACCCGCAGTATATAAATAAATCCTCAAAGCGAGACCAGCAACAAGAAAAAAAGAAGCAGCAGGTGCTCAAAGAGCATGGCGACGCATCGATCAGTGTTCGACGCTGCGGAGCTTAGGGCCCAGTTTAATGATGCGGGAATCAACCCTCAGTTCATCCCTTCTATTTGGAAGTAATTTGCTCTTTCTCCACATATTTATTTATTTATTTGGGGATTCTGAATCTTTTATGGTTGATGAAGGTATGTGCTGCAAAACCCTGGGTGCGAGCTGGACGAAATTCCCGATTTGCCCTCCTCTGCTTACCCTCTTCTTTGCTCCAAGTTCAAGCCCCTTACTTCCACCGTTCACTCTGTTTTGCACTCCACCGACGGCGTCACCGCTAAGCTCCTTATCAGACTCCAGGTCTTTTTCCTTTTTTTAAATCATAAGAATAGTGCATTTCTCCTAGAACTAGAAGCTTGAATACTATTTAGCACTTTTTAAAAAAAAATTTTAACTTTTTATTGCAAAATTTGATGACCCTTTTTATTATTGTCATTAGAATGGAGCTTTTGTAGAGGCAGTGATTATGACATATGATACCCGTTTAGGTAAATATGGAGGAAAACCTCGTCCTGGCGGTCCTAGGTCGACATTGTGCATTTCATCTCAGGTATTTGCTGTAAACCATTGCTTCTGAAAGTAATTTGTTTAGTATTGCTCCTTAAATTGTGCTAAATGTTTTTTTTTTCTTTTTCTTTTTTTTCATACAGGTTGGATGCAAAATGGGTTGCAAATTTTGTGCAACTGGAACTATGGGGTTTAAGGACAATTTAAGGTCGGGAGAAATTGTGGAGCAACTGGTTCATGCTTCTCGTTTGAGTAACATACGCAATGTTGTTTTCATGGTAATTATTTTATTTTCATGCTACTTCTGTTTGGTAAAACTTTTTTTTCTGTAAAGTTGTGAAATAGAGTGCTTTATGCGAAGCATTAGCCATGCTGTTTTGTGAAGATTTCTCTTTGAAGATTATGAATTTCTGTTTTGCATTGGATCATTTTGATTCTTGCATAGTTCATTTGGACCTCGAATTTTATAACTTCTTTTTCTTAATTTGTAATTGGTGGTGCCATCATTTAATCTATTTATTACTATACTACCGTTAGTCCGTCATTCTGTGGCTGTCTGCTGTCATTTCTGAAGTATAATACTATATCTTGTCATGTTGCTAATGAAAATAATGATGGTGGCTTAACATTTTTGGTGCCAGCATCCAAGGTAGTTGGGGATTGTTAATGGTCATGAAGCTCTGCTGGGTTGTGTAGTGAAAGCTCTTTTTTTGAAATGTGGTTGAAATTTCCTTCCTATTATTTTGTTAGGGAATGGGAGAACCATTGAATAACTATACTGCCTTGGTGGAAGCTATTCGCGTCATGACAGGATCACCGTTTCAGCTGTCACCAAAGAGAATTACAGTATCAACGGTAATTCCTCCAAATTTTGCTATGGTAGATATTCATAACAATTGTATTATGTATCATCTTTTTTATCTTAATGTGATTTTTTTTTTTTTTTGCTGCACCATAGCATTCAATTGGCTTATTGCCAGTACTTGTTTCGCCCATCTGAGTTGCAATATGGCTTTTCTTTTGCCTTTTTCAAAGAGTGAAATCTAGTCACAAATGATACCATACTGGGTGTATGGTTCATTGCCCGTATTTGAAATTGATTAGCCATGGAGAATTATGTTATTCTATGTGATTAAATTATGGTCAAGTTGACTAGGTGCAGTTAGAGTTTGTAATATTTTCTCTTTTACTTCTTAAATGAGTTTTTATTGTTTTGGAGGGGTAGAAAAAGGAATAATTTCTTTCAAAAAGAACAAATTGCTTATGACTGCTGTCAGCACCCAACTTACTAGCATTGTGATTGTATCTCATTTAATGTAGGTTGGGATTATTCATGCTATCAACAAACTTCATAGTGATCTACCAGGTTTGAACCTAGCAGTATCATTGCATGCGCCAGTCCAAGAGGTCCGTTGTCAGATAATGCCTTCTGCAAGGGCTTTTCCTTTGGAAAAACTTATGACAGCGCTGCAAGCATATCAAAATAACAGGTCGCAGTTTGTAAATAATTCTGCTTATAATTAGGTTATGGTTTTGAAGCTTGCACTTCTGCAGTTATTCTGAGAGCCATAACTTTTGGTCTTAAACTTTCAGTCAGAAAAAAATATTCATTGAGTACATCATGCTTGATGGGGTGAACGATGAAGAGCAGCATGCACACCAGCTTGGTAAACTGCTGGAAACTTTTCAAGTGGTGAGATCCTAAATTAAGCATATATGCAGATGGTTTTTTGGTACTTTCACTACTGTAAGCAAGTATTCATGTGTGTCTCTGTTTTTTTTTTTTTTTTTATGGTTGGGGGTGCAGAGTAAGTAAGGTTTCTTTTTCTCTGGGTTGGAGATGGGTGTAGGGGAATAAGGGCAGTCCATGGGGATTGCGTAGGACATTATTGGTGATTCCTTAATGGCCTCAAATATATTATTGAATGCCAGTCAAACTTATTAGCGAGGAATTAGGCTACTGGGACTACCAAGCAAATATGAAAAATATTGTTTGCGCAGAACAGAGCATATCAGCTAGTTTACAGAACTTGTAATATATTTTTAGTTTATCAGTTCATAAGCTAGCTGCAAAACTCTTCTTAATCTCCCCTTTTGAATTTGACCAAGTGACTTTTGAAGCAGGTGGTAAATTTAATACCATTTAATCCAATCGGTAGCTTTAGTCAATTCAGAACCAGCAGTGAGCAGAAAGTATCAGAATTCCAGAAAATTCTTAGGGGTACCTATAACATCAGGACAACAGTTCGTAAGCAAATGGGTCAGGATATAAGTGGTGCATGTGGTCAGCTGGTAGTGAACCTACCTGATAAGAGATATGGTGAAAAAACAGGTCTCATAACTGACATTGAAGATCTTCGTATTTGATGTGCCAAACCCCTTTCAGGTGAGAGTTTTAAAAGAATGAAAAATTGACATTGAATTGCTAGTTTGCAACTACTTATAATATTGTTTAAATTTTAGAATAACATCTCTTTATCTGCAGTCAGGCATTGTTCTTAGATAGATTCTATCTCTCCCAAATTTCGCAGCATGTGCATTTAGCATGTAATTATGTGGTTTCTTACCTTCTATTTTCAGGCGAGTTAACGAATCATACTCATCATGATGACTTTGAAGAAACCTTATCAGGATGATGCTACTGCAAGGAGTGGGTTAAACCATCTTGAAGATGTCAAAGGTCTTGAATATTCATCAATTGGATATCATAAGTTCACGTGTCAGAGTTTAGATGTGTAACAATTTTGTCTATATATATCTGTTACTGGTTTCACCATAAGAAAGACGGTAGTAGATTTCACTTAAGAGACAGAGAGACTCTTGGATAAAGTCTCTTATAAGCCCTAATCTTTGGGGGCATTATCATTTAAAATCACAAAAACGAATTTGTTTCCTTTCTGTTTCTAATCTGAAGCGGCTCATGCTCATGAACTACAATCTTAACTTGGATTCATGGGGAATATGAAATGCAAGCAACACCAATGTAGCAGGATGACACATTCATGAATCTAGACAGTGACTTGACACAAAATGCTAATGTGCTATTTTGCTTTGTTCAGAGGCGACTGAATTTTTTTCCTTTAGGTATAATTAGGTGCTTTTAATGCATCAGGTAGTCTAATTTACGATAGTATGCAATGCTTTGTTACTGATCAGCCTCATTACTCGGTGGGGTTGGAACCTAAGTGTGGCAAGTTCCCTCTATCCTATATGATCCTCGAAAGATTTTCATCGACGAACCTAGCTAGGTTCTCTCCGATTGAACTGCAGTTCACTCTTGTTGCTGCTATGCCTATGCAGTCCCAAGTTCTTGTTTCGGGCGTTCCTACTTGCTAAATTTTCATTTTGGGTTTTCAGGTATTGATAAAGAATGAGCAGGTTTATGGTTTATAGGTGTGTAGCGAACGTGAGAGAGCATTTAGAATTGGCAGATGATGATGTAGGTGAGAGATCATCCTGACGTGTAATGGATATAAAATGGTAAGATAGGTTAAACAAATCATTGGATTGACATCCAACCAACAAAGCACTGACAAGTCATAAAATATGTCTGTCGGTGAAATTTTGGCTGTCTTAAGACCAAGCAGGGCCATTCAACTTTGGATTGCATTCAATCTTGGATTCTTCTGCCTTTTTTTTTTTAACATATTTTTTTGGTTGGATTTGCAAACGCGTTTGTGGGAAGGTTCGTTAAATTCTCACTACTATGTTGTCAAATCACACAAAGTGGATTGAGAAGAAAGCAACAGAATTAATTAATTTTGAGTGTAGCTAAGAATTTTCTTTTTCTTCCTTCTCGTAAAAGGAAAGGATTATCTGGGAAATTAAAAGCTCCTTCAAGGTTCATAAATTGAAAGCAGGAAACGACGGATGTTTCAAATTATAATCATCTATAGTAACAGCTCCACCAAAAGTACCCATTAATCGGTAATCACAATAATGTAAAGCTGTTTGAATGTACAATTAAAGGCAAAGCCACCATTTGCCACGAAAAACTTTACCCTACTTTACAACATTTGCACTTGCTGATCGGAACAAATAATATAAACAAATCAATAAAACCAAACAGTACTCTTTTTTTTTTTTTCTTTTGTTTTACTTTTTAAACGCATAATCATCGTCGTCGAACATCTGAAACATGAACAGCATTCGCCTTCGAAGTTTGCTGATGAGCATAGGAACCAACATTTGAGCCAGCAACCCTTGAAGGGTAGTTTACAGAAGAACCGTTGTTGTAGCTCTTTGCGCTGAGGAAATCAAGACCTGACCTCTGCTCAAAAAACTCCACGGTTGGAGGCTGGAAGTCTGACCTTGTTCTCCTGTGAGAAGAGCCCTCCACGGACTCCTGCTGTGGCTGTCCAATTAACAAATGGTAGCTACGGCTAGACCCCATGGACATTGACCTGTAACGGTGGCTAGGTTTTTGCTTCCTCATGGCACGGATGAGATAAGGAATTAAACCTTCCATGACTACTTGCTCTTCTTTTCTTTCTCTCTTCTCTTTGAAAGTTAAAATTTGGCTTTCTAATCGTGTATGAAACGCACAATGAAAGAGGTATGTTAGAAGAAGATATATTTATAGCAAAGGTTCGTTGTTGACAAGTTGACATTAATGGAGTATAGTTAAGGATTTTGAATACGTGATTAATGACGTCAAAATCTTTAGGACCCATGTTTCCATTTCCATTTGTATTGGTTGTTAGGACTTTTCTACTAAAAATTAAGTTCTAAAGCAGAAGAAAGTTAAATCATAAAATGTATTTATCAGTGGGAGAGCCTTTCAATTAAACTCGCAAATAAATCTGAAATATATGGATAACGTTTGCTAGTTAATTAAAAGAAATTTGAGTAATTTTCCATTGTCATTTCATTTTGAATAGCGTATGTTCCTCACCAGTATGCTTTACATAGAATAATAGTGCTAAAAGAAACGTGATATGTTTTAGACTTTTATGACAAGGGGATAAACATAAACATTTTCTCAAATTCATGTCCATTGAAATTTTCGATAGAGACGAAAAAAACCAACCAAGAAATTGACTTTGTCATCCTAGGCAGTGCGGGACAGCTGAGCAGATGCTGTATGAGATGGCTGTGGCAGCAAGGCAAAATTGAATAGTTTTCATTTTTTTTTTTTTTCACAATTGGCAAGCAAGGGCTTATCTGGGTATGCATTCTTTGACCGCTTTATTGGAATGGAGCGGCCCTACGTGGCAAATGTCATCCCAATCCATTTGTTCTGATAAAATTGTCCAAGAAGTTTGAAGTTTCCAATACAATAAGCTTCTTGGAAATTAATTTGATTTGGTCAGCCAAGCTTACAGGGGATTCAAGTGATGATGCTTGCAATTATATTATTCCAAGTAGTGTCTACCTTTGTTATGATTTTTTATACTCCATCCGTTGAGGTCAAATAGAAGGGTCCAATGGGAAAATTAAAAAAAAAAAAATGATTACGTTGGTTCGAATGAAGCCAATATCCCAACAATTATTTTATGGTAAGAAAACTTCCACTAAACCACTGCAATTTAAATTGTCACAGTTACTGAACATTTCTTTTTAATAATTTGTTTGTGTTGGAAGTGAGACAAGGGTAAGCTAGCATTTGCAAGAACATAAAAAAAAAAACATCAGGAGAAGTCGAAGGTCGCCAACTAGGAATGGCAGCCAAGTCAGAACTTATAGATTTTGACTCAATTTAATTTTACAAGATCATTTTTTTTAAAAAATCAAATTTTAAGTTGAGTTGAATAATAAAAAAAAATTGAAATCAAATTTTAGATAAATTTATTTTATTTTGATTTAATTTAATATATGTATATATTAATATTTTTATTTTTTATTTAATTTTACATTTTTATATTTATTTAAATTTATATTTATATTTAAAAAATAATATTTTAATAATTTCAAATTGAATAAAATATATTTGTATATAATATTAAATCAAATTTGAATATAAAAATAAAAAAAATTATTGAATCAATTTAGCTGCGGATAAGAAAAACTCACTTCACTTTGATTCGATGCCATCCTTATCTCTAACAATTAAATTAATGTTTGAAAGAGATCAATAAAACCAAAAAAAATTTGAGGGAATGAGAGTGAAATCAGGGGCTTCTATCAAAGCTAACGTACAGAATTCAAAGGAGTAATTGTACTATATAAATGTCTTTTTCTTTTTAATGAAAACGTGGAAAGCACCAAATCAACAGGGTGAGCCATCTAATTGGGATGGCTCTATATAAACTACCATCAAAGCTAACGAAAAAGACAAGTAATTGTTATAGTATTTGGTACATAAAATTAGCTAACCATGACATTGATGTGCATACATAGTTAAAGTTACATCATATATTCGGGTTTCAACCAATCTTTAATTTGCTTTGATTTGGATTTTGGGGCGGCTTACTTAAAACCAGCCTGGCATCCAAAATGTTGAATCTGGCCCCTTGAGAAACTTTTGTAATAATTAGGTGGATAAATGATATATCAATATTTATAAATTATGTGAGTTTGATTTTAATAAAATTTAAATTTTATTTGAATAAAATTTAAATTTTATTTGATTATTATTGAGTCGAGTTTAAATAATTTAATTTATTGATTGATCAATGTGTGAATATTTATATACTCAACTCGAATTACTTGTGAGCCTATTCAAATTTTTATATTTTAATATATTTTAATTATTTTAATTGATAAAATATCTTAAATTTTAGTATAAATAATCGAACTTTTATTGAATATAAAAATTAAGTTTATTTTTACATGTTAATCGAATTTAATTGAATGAGTTCAAGTAGCTCAATTTTTATTTTGAATCAAACTCGAACTGAAAAGATAAAACTCAATCGAGTTTGAGTTGAATTTTAAACTTCAAATTTAGAGTCAAATTAGAACTTAAATTTAATATTATATTGACTCGAACTCGATCGATTACATTTCTAAATCTAACCATAGTTTACTTAACGGTTGAGTTACTTGTTTAATATAGTAGTTTAAGTTATTTTCAAAAAGAAAAATTACTTGTTTGATCTTTGTTAAGTACAATGAAGTTTGAGAGAAAAAAAATTGAAATGTATTAAAATTTGAATATTAAATTTATTAAATATTATTTTTTAAAAATAATTTTATGAATTTAAAAATAAGAGTATAAATAACACATTAATATTTATAAGTCATTCAAATTTAATTAAAATAAAACTCGAATTTAACTTAATTATTATTAAATTGAGCTTGAGTTAAAGTAATTTGATTTATCGATTAAGTCAAGTTCAAGCATTATTATATATGATTCGAATAGTTTATAAGTCTAATCAAATTTTTATATTTTAATAAATTTTAATTATTTTAATTAATAAAATATTTCAAATTCAAATTCACGCTTGAGTATAGATAATCAAATTTTTATCAAATATAAGAATTAAATTTATTTTTACATATTAATCAATATTAATCAAGTAAATTCGAATAATTTGATTTTTATTTTGAATTGAGTTATAATTAAAAAATAAAATTTGATCGAATTTTAAATTTTAAATTTAATTTTAATATTATATCTATTTGAACTCGATTAATTATATTTATATTTAAAAATATTTAAAAATTCTCTGAGAACAAATCGATAAAAACGTGATAATACCTGTTATTATAGTGTGTGGCGACACCTCCAGTGGCATATCATAAGAGTTATAAGTTAAGACAAATTTTTTCATTTGTGGGGTTTTTTTTTTTTTTTTTTGTCTTCCGTACAAAAGTTCCTTGAATGAGAATTTGAAGGAATTTTACGTGGACAATAGTAGGGATGGCATCGGGTCGGGTTCGGGTGGGTTTTGTTCGCCCCGAACTTGATCCGATTTTATGGTTTATTAAACTCAAATTTGATCATATCCGATTTTTTTATACTCGAATTCGATAATACATAAATCGTACTGATCCGATTTGAAATTAATAAAATATTATTTTTTTAATATAAAATATTATTTTTAAAATATAAATATTTAAAAATATAATTATATAAATATATATAATTAAATAATTAATTAAAAAATAATTTTTTATATAATGTCGGGCCAGATCGGGTTGGGTTTTAGGCATATCCGAATCCGATCCGACCCTGATTATTCTCTAATTATACCCGATTCGACCTGAATTTAAAAAAAAATCCGATCTCATAAGATCGGATCGGGTCGAAATCCGTCGGGGACGGGTTTGATTGCCGTCCCTAGACAATAGTGACAGAGGGTAGAAGTTTCTGTAAGCTAAGTTCACGGCTGAGCAAGAGTGATAGAGGGTAGAATTTGTTAGTAGATTTAAGAAAAATAAAAATAGTAAGAATGAAGAAAATATGAATTTGAGGCGTGAATAATATTGTTTTAAATGTAATTATGTTTATAGGATATAAGTATATTTATTTAAAATTAATAATAATAATAATAATAATAATAATAATAAAGATTTAAAAATTAAATCTATTTATCAAATAAGTTTAAGTATCTCAAATGTTTAAGTATTTATTTTAATTTTTAAAATTATTCAACCCACTAAAAAAATTTTTAGTAAGCTAAAATAACTTGATCTATTCTAACACTTAGATCAATTATTTAAATAATATAAATAATTTATTTTAAATTATTTATAAATGATCTTTCTATTCAATATAAGATATATCATATTTTAAACTACCAACATAATTTAGCTTCGAAACTTTTGTGTTTTGAAATTTATTTTCAGTATTAACCTACATCTTAGTGAAACTTCTACGTTATCCCTTGACGTAATCTTTTAATTGACTTTTTTTGCAATTTTAAATGTATTTTGGCCTTTTCATAATTTTTTTTTTAGCAAAAATTTTTTTTTGACTTTACTCGATGTATTTTTTTTAGTCGATTTAAAAAATCATATTAATATTAAATTGAACAAAATAATTAAAAATATCTTCTTACAATATTTGAACAAAAGAAATTTTTGTATATTAAAATTATTTTTTGCTATTATTTCACATATTGAAATAATTCAATTGGCTAGAGCGTATGACCTTTAACCGTTTATTTTTCCAAACTTTTGGCGTCTCAGGGCAGGAGTGATACACGCCATTTCTAACGAAACGTAGGCTTGTACACCTGCATTCCCAGCCTGCCTGACAACAAAATGGTGTCTTACTTGGTGCTCACTCGAAAAACCCAACTTCCTCTTGCCTTCAGGATCCAAAAGTGTAAGCTCCTTGCAGACATCCAAGCTCATTGTCTCATTCTGTGTCTTTCGTCTCTTTACTTGAAGCCTCTCAAACCCCATTAATTTGGTACACCACTCACCTCTCCTGAGCTTGGTGGCTTCCAGAACAGGAGCACAATATGGGCCCCATTCAATTGGTCCATTCTTACAAGATTAAATTGCAGATTGTTGCAGTTTATACTCAATATTGGCGTTGGACCTAAAAGAACGAATAATTTGTAATGTAACATAGGCCTTGGACCTAAAAGAATGTACAATTCTTACTTTCGAATGCTTAGGGCTGTGTTTGATGCTTGGCAATATGAAAATAATAAAGTTGCATAGGAGCCATTGGAGATGTCAGAGCGAGCCTAATTCCTTTGGGTTTGGAGTTTGGACTATTTAAAGTCGGAAATGCGAGCAGCCCAGCCTTTCCATATGCAGTCCATCTCAGGTTCCATTCGACCAAACTTTCGTGTTAAGCCTCTATTTTTTCGCGGGGGAAGAAAAAGCAACAGCTACGCGCTATCAGATGCAATATTCCCACTCATTTGACCTCTAAACTTGATGCAATCATGCAATGGACCCTATCAGATCATTATTTTGTCCAGACAGTTATAACTTCCTCATGCAGTCTTCTTACATTCCATTCATCAAATCCTAAAAAAAGAAAAAAAACCGTTAGCAACTGTCAACCGTAGCATCCAACAGAACAAGGTCCCAATTCCTAGACAAACGGAAATTATGACCACCGGATTCCTTTTCTTTTGGATTCCTCGTTGTTTCACAGCCTTAACAACTCATTGTATTCAGTTACTTGACGAAGATAATCCATGAAATTAACAGCCTGTGTTTCAAGTTCTTTATAAGTAATACAGATTAGAAGATTTCTCTTTCTTTTTGGGTTCAAGAAATATGGAAAGTCTGCAGTCTGGGGTAATTTTGAAACTTGTTGAAGACATGGGTATTGAGGAAAAAACAGTTATCGATGATTGTGATGATTGTAAGAAATCTGTGTTATTACAGATTAGAAGCATAATTCCAGTGTTGGCAGAGGGGGATCTTTGGCCTAAACATGGGTTTTTCTTGGAAGTTTCGGATTCAACGCATAACATCTATGTTTCTTTGCCCCAACAAGAGGATGAGATGGTTCTATGTAACAAATTACAACTTGGGCAGTTCATATATGTCGAGAAATTGGAGGTGGCGTATCCAGTTCCAATGCTTAAAGGGGTAAGGCCAATTCCAGGGAGACAGCCTTTTGATGGGGATCCAAAAGATCTTGTTGGCATTGACATTATGGAAAAATTTTGTGGAACGTCGAAATTGCCAATGCAAGACAGAACTGCTGGGAAGAAAAAGCCAAGAGAAAGGGCTCATTCTATAAATCCTTATAAGGTACCCTCAAGGTACCAGAAGACAACTATTGGTGGCCAGAACCGGCGGGTTATGACTCGTGATCATGATGTTAACAAAGAAGTCTTTCATAGGGGTTATTCAAGAAACAAATTACCGAGTTTTCTTGATAAAGACAACGATTCAGAAAGGTCGACATCAAGATCACATTCCAAGAGTAGAAGCTGGTGTGGGGTAGCAAAACCAAGTTGGGAAATTCCAGACTCCAAGCACGAGATAATCCCTGTTCGCCATAGTCCCAATTCTCATGTAAGTGTCGTTTTTAGTCCTTTTCTATATTCTCAGCATTGTGGTTGGGGAAATTATTCTGTGGTCTGTAATTGTGCGAGGTCATTGGGTCATGATTATAAACTAGTTATGGTTTTCTAGGGTGATATTAGTATAATATCCATACATTTTACTATTAGTTTTTGAATTCTGTATCAATTCTGAAACTTGTGCAAATATTAAAATTTAAGAGAAGGTTGCAATTTGTTTCCTATTTTGTTTAGCCAAATATCATCTACAACGTAACTTTATCCCACGGTTAAAAACGTAACAGAGGTTGCTTTAGGCAAAATTAGTGAATTGTCTGATTTTGGAGTCCTACCCAGACATAACTCATCCACAAACATGTAAATTAGAAAGAATAAATTCTAAATGGAAATGAATTGAAAAAGGAAAAACTTTTGATATGTTAAAATGATGTTATTATGTATCTCTTAAATCTTGGGTTTTTTGTGGTTTTATATTCAAGTTAGGCTCATTCACTTAACAGTCAATTTGTTTTAAGTTCAATGCTTAACATGTATCAGTGCTTAAATTCTGCCTGTTGTTTTGCCTATTACTCTTGCTTGTTTCCCTTCCGAGTTTGGGAGACTATTAAAATGGTATTATCACACATTTGTTAAATCTTGGGTTTCTTATAGTTTTATATTCTAAGTTGGGTCTTTTGGATAAATTGATTCTAAATTGAATGCTTAACATGATACTTGAAAATATATATTTCAAAGTATATATATTTTTCTGACTTCACAGGTTTCACCAGTTCATTCTGCTAGATATTACAGCTCCAATGATAGTTCAATCACCAGAACAGGAATAAATGATGGTATTAGTCAATCCCTTAGACCAGTTAAAAGTCCAAAATATAGTGGGAACTCTTCATCATCAATAGCTAGTAAGGAGCCTTTAACTGAAGGAAGGACACGCGTTTCATCCAACAATAAAAAATGGGCAGAAACTGAGATGTTATGGGATACCCTTCCCTCTTTCTTAGTCAAACTAGGAAAGGTATTCCATTTTGCTTGATCTTTTCTCCATATGTGACTTTCCCTGTCCCCTCAAAATCCTAAAGTTTTTTGACATCCTCTGCAGGAAGTACTAAGACAAAGAGATGCCGCTCTACTTGCTGCTGTGGAGGCTTCGCAAGAGGCTGCTGCTACTGAGAGATTGCTAAGGTGCTTAAGGTGAGGAAATTGCACTTATAAGCAGTCCTGCGTATTGAATCTGGCATTCTTAAACATACATACAGGTTTCATATCCTGTCAACTGCAATACTTTATCAAGGTTTCAATGTTAAAATTGTTGTCAAAGGATTGTAGAAGATGATGAAAGTTGAATAGAGACTTGAATTTAGTACCAAACTGCTCTAGTGAGCCAATAAATTGCTTTTCTTCTTTAAATAGGAATGCCATCATGAAACAATGGCATTAAGTAAATGATAAACATTTTTTGCAAGTCTAGACTCGTTGAGTCATTTGGTGTCTTATATAATCAAATCGCTAAAAGCCTACAATTAATGTACTTTTCTCTACTTGATTGTTTTTCTTTTTCATGGCATCCCAGTAGTAGAGTTCAAGTTTTAAGATTACCTGGATAAAAATGTTGTTTAGTTCCTGCCAGGAATTTTATATGTTCAAATGAAATTCTCTGTTGTTTGTCTGTTTTCTTTTCTTTTGTGACTTCATGATTTTGTCTGCTATTCCAGCTATCATCTATGACCCAAGAAATTAATTAATTCCTTTCATTTTCTTTCAGTAAATTTTCTGAGCTTCAGTTAGCAAAAGAAGATGATCAACAGCGTTCGATTAACAAGTTTTTCAAGCTGCAAGATTACATGGCTCAGTGTAGAGCAATTGTTCAGTCATTAACAAATATTAGTCCTCTAACAACAGCTGATAGTGACTTGAATAGTCAAGGTTCCACCAGGGAATTAGTAAAACTGGCAGTGGACAGAAAGAGAAATGCAGCCACATGGGTTAAAGCGGCTGTGGCATCTGATCTTATACCACTTTCTTCTTGTAGAACCAAAAATGTTTCCGGGGAGGCAAAAGATGAAGCAAAAATCACATACAAACCAAATCAGGTTTCCAAGCTGAATGGCACTTGTACGAGTAGGAAGCAAAGGAACATTGGTGAATTTTACTCTGGATTGGCAGCTGAGAAGGAAGTTTTCCCAGATTGGGTAAAGGGAAGAGCCTTGATTACAGCTGGAAATCTTGCACATTCTTTGGAGGACGAATGTAATACATGGTTTCTAGCTTATATAGAGAATTATTTAGATGGATTTAATAACGAAGGCCTCTCGCAGCTACCCGATAGCCAGGTAGCTGAATCAATGTGTCAGATCAAGAGATTGAACGATTGGTTAGATATGATGGAGAAAAAGGAGGGAAGCAGTGACAACTCTAAACTGCAAAGTTTCGAATTAGAAGCATATGGAAGGGTCAGGAACAAAATATACTGGGTCCTTTTGAAGCATATTGAAAGAACTGCGAGGGTTTTGGAGAATATGAATGCATCTGCTGTAGGTTGAAACTCAATCAGCTTGGCATCAAACTAACAGGAATTGACTAACCGAACTCTGTCTAAACCTCAGAAAACCCGAAGTGATACCAGAATTAACAAGTGTTATTTGAAGCAAAGAAACATTTAGTTTCTTCTTTTTGCCAGGCAGACAGATTCACTTTATGGTGAATTGTTGATTCTGCAACACATCTTAGTCTTCTAGTAGTAATTTGAGGCCATGAGTTTTTTCCCCTTTTTTATTTGGTAGTTTAACTTTTCAATCAGCAGCAGACCAATTGTTGGGGAAAACTTTGATGAATTCATTTTCCATTGCCAGTTGTAGTCTTGTTTGGTCAACCGCTAATGATATATAAAGCTATGGTCTGTCAGCAAATGGAAATGGGAGTAAGCAATGGGATTCCTTTTCCTCGTGCTTTTTGTATTTTCAATTTTTAACCCTTTTTTTTCCCTTTGTTGGAGGATTCTGCTTGCCTTCTGTCAGAGGTTAGTATTTTCGGTGACCCAATCAAGCCCAGGCTGCAAGTGTACACCACAGGCATGTTCAAAAATAATTTAATTTTTTTTAATCAAAATTAGAGGGCAAGAAAATAATGAAGAAAATGCGGTTAGTGGTGCATCAAATTTACCGGAAATGAAATATACCACTCAATCAAATATCTATTAGTCCCTGTCCCTTTCAATAAAATTTACAAATTTTTATTAAATTTTTATTAAATTTTTATATTATATCATTATACCATGTGTTAAATTTGAAAGTTTGTATAGTTTCCATCCATCTAATATCTATTAAGGGTAATGTCACATTTACTCCAAACTGTCCCACTTGTATGGAGAGATGGAGACCTTTCTTAAAATGAGGATCTTAATTGGGATATGTCTATTTTTAATCACTTCCTAGTTTTTATCAGTTTTTTTTTTTTAATTCTTCCGTGTTAATACTCAGATTAATCAAACTAAATAATAATATTTATTTTTTTACAAAAAATTTGAAAATAGTAAAAAATATTATAAGTATTAAAAAAATTAAAATTTATTAAATATCATGAAATAAAAATAATTACATAAAATTTTAAAAAAATTACATGAATCAACTAAATTAATTTTTAAATTTAACAATATTATATTTTTATCATTAACTTTATATTTCAAATGAGTTCATAGTAGGGTGAAGAATGATAATCTATACGTATTCCACTAATATTTACTTATTGTTTAATTGTGCAACCTTTATAGGCCGCTTATGATAATCCATGTTCTATTTCAAATGCATTGTGATTTGGACAACACCATCTTTAAATTAAACTCGTTACTTAGCCATGACCTATGGTTACTAAAAGTAGAATCCAAACGCAACGGAAAGAAAACATTATTGGCACGTTAAAAAACCCAACTTCATCTTTAAATGCTACACTTTGTTAAAGTTTAAATGAATACATTTATGCAGAATGGAAACCTTTAAACGATAGAAACTAATTTCCTAAAGATCAACTAAGGTTACCAGAAATAGTAAGAGGCGAATGTTAATGTATTAGATTTAAATTTTTTCACAATTTTTTTTTTAAGAATGATTTGTAAATTTAAAAAATTTATAAATAAAAAATTGAATTCGTAAATTTGAATTAAGTTAATAGTTTATCTTGGTCTTAAAAATAGAATAAATTTATTTATTTTTAAAAATTTTTGGAAAAAAAATAATTTTATAAATTAAAATAAAAAAGTGAGACATGATTTTTAGAGTCTTATCACATGTTCCTTGTGATATTAAATTTATGTAATCCCTAGATTAAAAAAATATTACTATATTGTTTTAAAAGAGAGGCGGCTAACAAAAGTTATCAAGCTAGCTCGATGCAAGATTATTAATCCGCCAATTCTTGTTTTTATTAAACAACTAAAATCATTTTTAAATTCCATGGATCCAATTGAAAATTTTTATATAAAAAAATTTAAATGAAAAAAAATTTCTCATTTATGATCGTAATGTATCATAAATCTCAACAAAACCTCAATTAAATTTATGGATCGTACATTAATAAATACAGTTGACAATAAAAATCAAATATAAATTTTATAAATAAAATATTATATTTTTACCAATCAATCAAATTCTGATTACTAAGTTCAATTTATAGTTTGCTTAATGATATTTATTTTAGTATAATCATGTGGATTTTAAAAGGAAGAAACAATCCGATTTGTACCCACCAAAATTTGGCACGGTTTTGTTTGGCGATTAAGACACTTGGTGTAATTCAGACTTTTTTTTTTATTTTTAAATATCGCTCTTAAAAGGAAAAAATTCAGCAAATTCACAAATAAAAAAATTGAATGTGGTTTTGATTTTAGTCAAAAAGACCAAATATAACAACATCACAAATGATCAGATGGAATTCAAGACGTTGATGTTTAATACTTTATGACACAGTCATTTCAGGGAGGGATAGTGATTTTTCCAAGTTCCTGGTCAGAGCAATAGTAAAAAAAAAAAAAAACCCAAATCTCGCATCAGTACGGAATTCCAAATTTCCGCAAGCCATTCTTAATTTCCCATTGCCAAAAAAATCCAGTTCCGAAACACCCCAGCATTTTCCGTTTCTCATATTTGTTTGTTTTCCAAAAAAAAAAAAAAAAAAAGAAAGAAAAAACAGAACTGCCCTTTTTTTTACATGTTTTTCTTACACGATCTTTCTCTTCTTCGTCTTCTTCATTAAACTGATCTACCCAAATTCCAGAGAAACTCCACGTGTCAAAAAAGGAAAGTGATGGAGCTACGAAGATTGCATGTTCTTCTAGGTTTGGTGTTGTTGTCTGTGATAGGGAGTAGTTATGCGAGATTTGTGGTGGAAAAGAACAGCTTGACAGTGACGTCGCCGGAGAAGATTAAGGGAACCCATGATAGCGCGATTGGGAACTTTGGGATACCTCAATATGGAGGAAGCATGGCTGGTGCTGTGGTTTACCCTAAGGAGAACCAAAAGGCTTGTAAGGCTTTTGATGAGTTTGGGATTTCCTTTCAATCCAAGCCTGGTGCTCTTCCTACTTTTGTTTTGGTCGATCGTGGAGGTAGCTTACCCTTTCCTATTTTTGCCTTTATTTTTTCTTTTTTAAACTTTAATCTGAGATTGAGTTCATTTAAGCTATAATTTGTCTGTTGTTGGGTTGACTAATGAGGAACCGTTGTGTTTTTGGCTAATTTGATCGTTTCTTTCAGATTGGGTTTTTTTTTTTTTTTTAAATGTTGATGTAAGGTTTAATTTGTTGGGTTTGGTTGGTTTAAGAGGGTTTTTTTTTTTTTTTTTGAAGGAAAAAAGGGGGGGCGCTAATTTAATTGTTAGTTTCTGATTTGAGGTTTAATTGATTTAAATTTCACTCACTTGGATGTATGTGATTATTTTTAGCTCTTTCATTCATTTGGAGGAGTATCTTTAAGCAGTGTCCATTGATTTCATTGTTTCTATAATATTTAAATTCTGTAGTTTGTTTGATTTGGCTGACTAAGGATTTACGCCTTTGTTTTATCATTAATATACTTGTTTTAGCCTGCTTAAGTCGTTTAGAAGGATGTCCTTTTCTCATTTTGTCCTAGTTGTATTCTGAAATTTGAGGTTCATTTTCTAGATCTTTTTCCCCCCCTAATTTCATAGGGATTACCTTTAAATGTTTCTAGAGAAGTTCTTGAGAGTTATGATTTAAGTTTTATTTGTTTCTTATGATTAATCACGGGAGTTACACTTTGTCTGATTTTGGAATGAAATGCTGATATTTGCTTTTTGGCAATAGCTGCTTGAATTGATCCAGGAGTATATGGAACTAATGCATTCGATAACAGATGTATGAAAAAAAAAATCAGTTTCAGTTGGCTGGAAGTTGTTGTTGACCTAAGCGTGCCATACTAATGGCTTATAGTTACCTTATCTCCAGATTAGATAATTAAGTTACTACAATGTGATTAAACTGTTAAAGAGATGAGAAGAATCTTAAGTGATAATTCAGTATGTTCAAGAGCATGTATCTGCTAAGTGTTGCCTGTGTACATACATCAATGGCTGCTATTGAGTTAAGCCAAAGAGATTAAGGTTGTAAACTTTTTTTATCATCCTCAAGCTTCGCTACTAAAGTTATGGTCTTACAATTAATTTTTCTTTCGTTCTCAATAATTTTTATCCAATTCAGCTTTTAGTGCCTTATTCTTTGTATTGTTTTCCCAGATTGCTTCTTTGCTTTAAAGGTTTGGAATGCACAGAAGGCTGGTGCCTCTGCAGTGCTTGTTGCAGATGATTTTGAAGAAGCATTGATAACCATGGACACACCCGAAGAGGATATTTCATCTGCCAAATACATTGAAAATATAACTATTCCATCTGCCCTTATTGAGAAAACTTTTGGTGAAACTCTAAAGAAAGCAATCAGTGGTGGGGATATGGTCAATGTTAATCTTGATTGGCGAGATGCTGTTCCACACCCTGACGATCGTGTGGAGTATGAGTTATGGACTAACAGCAATGACGAATGTGGAGTTAAATGTGATATGCTGATGGAATTTGTGAAAGATTTCAAGGGTTCTGCACAGATACTTGAAAAAGGTGGCTATACTCAATTCACGCCCCATTATATAACTTGGTACTGCCCTCAGGCTTTCACCCTAAGCAGACAGTGCAAATCTCAATGCATCAACCATGGAAGATATTGTGCACCTGATCCTGAACAAGATTTTAGGTCGGGTTATGATGGGAAAGATGTTGTGATTGAAAACTTAAGACAGCTATGTGTTTTCAAAGTGGCAAATGAGACCGGTAAGGCTTGGTTGTGGTGGGACTATGTGACAGATTTTCAAATTAGATGCCCCATGAAGGAGAAAAGATATAACAACGATTGCGCTAATGGTGTTATTAGCTCTCTTGGTAAATAGTTAATTAATAGAATCCTTTAGTTCACTTATTTATAATTGCTGCTGATAGCACCCTCAAGAATCAGAATGTTACTGGCAATTAGTTATGACTGATTTATGTTGTTTATGTGTCATCCATTCAGGGCTTGATGGTAAAAAGATTGAAAAGTGTATGGGAGACCCTTATGCTGATGCAGATAATCCTGTGCTGAAAGAAGAACAAGATGCCCAAGTAATTCTCTCATGCTTTGATGTTTATGTTTTACTACTCTTTTTATGTATTTCTTATTATCTTTGACGATTCTGGAGCTCTTAATTGTGGAAAGCTATTTAATAGAAACATTTTCCATAGGTTGGGAAAGGATCTAGGGGTGATGTTACCATATTGCCTACTCTTGTTGTCAACAATCGCCAATATCGAGGTTTGTGTTCACACCTATATTTTAAAGATACAATTTTGGATGCTTTCCTTTCTGACATATCTGCATACAGGAAAGCTGGCCAAAGGTGCTGTTCTGAAGGCCATCTGTGCTGGTTTTGAAGAGACTACTGAACCAGCTGTTTGTTTGAGCAGTGGTAAGTTTTTCTTATTATATTTTCTTGCAAGAGAAGTATTTTAGTCTGTTGCCACTTGCCACTTTGTGGCCATCATATAGTGCAATGTTTTATTGAGCTTCCAAGAGAAAATTGAAATTCAGCCAATATATGTTGTGGGATGACCACTTCTGCCAAAATTACCTAGGGCTAGGCTCTTAGAATTCCACAGCCTGCTTTGGCAGAAGTGATGCAGTGTAGTGGTTCAACTTACCGTCCAGTTGTTATTTGAAACGTGACTGACACTGGTTTCTTCTATTGCAGATTTAGAGACAAATGAATGCTTGGATAATAATGGTGGTTGTTGGCAAGATAAAATAGCCAATCTCACAGCCTGCAAGGTATGAATTAATACTTTTTTGATAGAGGTTCTCGACTTGTTTATGACACCATTAACTCTCTCGATATATTGATTTCCTCAGGATACATTTCGAGGGAGAGTCTGTGAATGTCCCTTGGTTGATGGTGTGCAATTCAAAGGAGATGGTTATAGTCACTGTGAAGGTGAGAATTGAGATTTTATTATTAATCATTTTATTTTCCCTGATTTAGCTTTTACTTCAAAGTTTATATTTAAAATGTGAAGTTATGGTTTTTTGTGATTCATGCCTCATGATATTGGCCTAACAGACACAATTGTATTATAGTAGTCATGTAGCCAATTCCTTCGTTGGGAGAAAAGCTGGATTTATTGTTGTTTGTTGCTTATGTCTCAGTTTGAAGCCTCTCATTGATTATTCTATGTTTGCATATGTTTGATAGGGGCAATACTACTTTCTTCCTTTAAAAGGGACTTCTCACCTGTTTCTGTATTTAATCATCTTATATCTGCATAATATTCACTCATGCTATTTTCTTTTTGCCATTCAGCTAGTGGTCCTGGGAGGTGCAAGATTAACAATGGAGGTTGTTGGCATGACTCACGAGAGGGACATGCATACTCTGCTTGTTTGGTTAGTAGCAACATTTTAATTTCTATGCTCCTCCCAATTTTTCTTTCCCTCCTTGTGAAAAAAAGTTTATGTTCTGAACAATGCTTTGAACAGGATATTGGAGATGCTAAATGCCAGTGTCCTCCAGGGTTTAAAGGTGATGGTGTCAAAAGTTGTGAAGGTGTGTCCTGAACGAATAAATATGTGTTTCAAGACGTAATTAGGAACTCAAACTGGAAGCACCTTCATTCTGAGGATGAAGAAACTTGCATGAACTTGATGTAGATAAATTAATACATGAACAGTACATGACTGGTTGAATGCAAGCAAATAGAAGGTTTGAGTATGTCGAATAATTAAGTCATTGAATACTTCTACCTTGTCCATCTTGCAGATGTTGATGAATGCAAAGAGAAGAAAGCCTGCCGGTGCCCTGAATGTAGCTGCAAAAATACCTGGGGAAGCTACGAGTGCACTTGCAGTGGAGATCTTTTGTACATCAGGGACAATGATACCTGCATAAGTAAGTTGACCTAGGATTTGCAACTTGAACCTATTTTCTTTTGAATATATGATTTATGGTCAAGTGTTTTGATGTCAACTCCTTGCTTTATGACAGGTAAGAGGGGTACTGAAGTAAGATCAGCATGGGCTGCTGTTTGGGTCATTTTGATTGGCTTGGCAATGGCCGGTGGTGGGGCTTATCTTGTTTACAAATATAGATTAAGGGTAAGTTGGTGCATTATATATTATAAAATAAGCAGACGATATGAAGTTTGGAATTTGGACTGCATATTGGCTGGATAAGAAGGTGACTGTTATTGATTGAATCTTTTTGATGGGGAGGCTTGGCTTGGATTGGATTGAAGTGCCTGGACTCTGGAATTGAGGGTTTTGATTGGCAACACCTGTAGACTACCTTATAAAAGAAGAACTAACCATTCTGATTTTCTTCTATATATATTCGTGTGTTAAGCATATATTGTGTTTTTACCCCTAATGTTTACTGGTTTTGTTACTTTTGCAGTCATATATGGATTCTGAAATCAGAGCTATAATGGCACAGTACATGCCTCTGGATAGTCAAGCACAAGTTCCAAACCATCTAAGTGAAGATCGTGCATGAAGAAGAAATATACAATATTTTCAAGTTCTGAAAACCCAGGGTTGATGTGGTTCTTGTTCTACCCTTATTCAATTGGATTTCAAGCATGGATGTTATTGATATGTAAAATATATTGGACAATAAAGAAATGCAGATTAAAAGTGTCTATTTGTTCCTTAACATGCTGAAAATTTTTAGAGTAGAGGAATGACTTGTGCCGTCAGGGGTAGATCGGAAGGGATCTGGATGTTGCACCTAACATTTCCTATCCAGATTCTGAATCCCCAGAAACTTTGCCCCATAATTTGTATGGCAATACTGTAATTCCATTTATGCCTTCTAGCTGAGCGGAATTTTTTTGTTCTTACACTACTTTATTTCGAGGGTTCAATGACGCGCGTTTTTGTGTTATCAATTTCTTTTCTGGTGGAATGTAGATGCAATCATGTATGTCGAAAATTGTTCCTTCATTTGTGGATCTCATGCGCTGGTTTAAAGCATTGAGTCAAAAAAAATCGCCCCGATCTTTAAAATGTGTTTGTAATAGGGGGAAATGGGAGAAAAGCCCTTCTTCTCACGCGGTTTCATCATGTAAAAATAAAAGATGGGGAAAGCCCCTAGCATATGGCATCCGATCCTAGTGGGGAGGCTTCGCTCTTACGAACCATTGCAAATGCCTAATGGTTGAATCATGGGCCGTTTTGAATTTAATCAGGATCTTGCTTACAGTCATTGAAACATTCTATATTTCTTTTTCCCAACGTAATGTGTCAAATTCTAATGTTACCAAACCCGTTATGGTTAAGGTAGACCATGGTGGCTTCCGTTTCCAAAGTCGGAGTCTTTTTCCGAGAATCAGATAACATATACCAACAGCCATTGGATAAGGCTTTTTTTTTTTCTTAATATTCGTTGCCTTCAATATCTCAGTATGTATGTCCTCTTATGGGGAAATGTACGTAATTGCCCAAATCTACACAATCTGTTTGGGGGGTTTGATTTGACCCCAGCTTGTTCCCATCTTCAAATAGAGCCTTCTTCACTTATTCCAAACTGCCATTTCGCTGATCCCAAGTTGTTTTGCTAAGTAACTTACTAAACTCTATCAATATCATTTTTAGCATGAAGGCATACCAATATTGCTATATAATTTCAAGTTGAAAGGGTTCCCGAGTTCCTGTTAAGCCTTAAACATTGTTTTCCATTCTATATCAACATGAAACACCTCCAAGACAACAAGTCACATAAATACACATAGGAACAAAATGGCAAAGATTTTTTTTATCTTTTAGTTGCGTATGTTGAAAGCGAGAAGTCATATCATTTACTGTGTTACCATATTTGACTTGTAGAAGTTATTTGTATGTCCATTAATTAGTTTTGTTTCTATGGACTATATATGGAGTATACATTGAGAATATTTCAAGATATTTGTTCTTGCTCTGAGTAACTTTCCATAGAATTGATGTCAACTGATAATGAGTTCACTTTGGGACAAAGCTGAATATATCACCCAATGGACATGATTTTGCATAGAAAACATCTAAAAACCAAGACATTTTTCAGCTGTGTGGAGCCAAAAATCTTCAAAACGTAGAAAATCTGCTCAATTAACTATTGTATATGTAATATGATTACAAGAAAGAAATGGACAAATTTGATAAATGATTGGTGGTAATTATTGGAATTTATGTACTTAAAAAGAAATAAATCCATTACAAAATGGCAACGACTAATTATTTCAATTTAATGCAGATGGCCAATGTGTTAGAGTGGTCCTCAGGCCACATCTTCTACGATCGTTTTGGCGTGGCGACCTTCAGATCAAGTCCAATGTCCATTCCATTGTAAGCAATGGGTGCATACATCCATAAATCATCAGAACTTAACAGCTGCAAGATTCCCGAAAACGGAAAACAAATTAGAATGGTAAATTCAGAAGATCAGAAGACCAATCTTCGTTTATCTATGAATGGAGTGCACTGATGCTTATAATAAGGATCCTTTGTTTGTTATTACCTTAATCTGGAGCTGCAAAAACTTTACATATTGGACAGCTTCTTCAAGCATTGTGCTAATATCAACCTGCAATATCAAAGAATGAATTTGCATAGATTCGTGATTATAAGATTTCTCAGCTTCAAGAGTGTAGAGCCTACCTTTGTTCCGTTGGGGACAAGGTTCTGTAAAATTCTCAGCCTCTCATTAATTCTTTCCCTTCTTTTCTGAAAAATAGATAAGAAAGATTGATTATTAATTGGTTTTACAATTGACGGAAGCAATGTTTAACCACATTTGTCTTGTGATTGATCCAATAGTTAGTATATATATAGTTACCCTTGCATAAAGGCTTTGGGGATCAGTCGCTGCTCCCCTACTAGCTCTTGTTTTGCCATTCAAACTCAGTGCTGCTTCTCCTTTTGAGCTCGAGGTCACTCCTCCATTCAACTCCTGAGAAGCATTTGAGTCATCCTCTGATGAGCAACTGGCCGAGCTTTGCCCGTTGAGGACGGCATTAACATCTTCATCGTTGTTCGTACTTGAGACGCTACTTTGGTTCTTCTTAGACCTTGCATTTCTCCGGTTCTTTTGGATCTGCACCATTAAATTGTGATGAGAAGATGATGCATAAAATAATTTTTGGCACAGGCATCTTGGAAAAAGATGGCTTTATATCAGCAAGAAAGTAACAATTTGCTGAGAAAGAAAGATGCATATGTCTTTGTACTCACATCTCCTGAACTTCGAGATCTTTTCTTAGAATTTTCTGATATGGTGTTATTTTTTTTCCCTGTGATTGGTTCTGGCTGTGGCATCTCAGATTCCCTTTTGGGTTCAAATTTCTTATTGGGAACAGCAGGTTCTTGGTGGCTTTTGCCATCCTGTTCTACATTTCCATTGCCCATTTCTTGGTTCAAGCAATCATCACCTTCGACGAGATAGGAACTTGTGTTTGTTGCATCTTCCATACCAAAAACCATTGACATGGGGCTATTATTGGCTACGAAAATTGGATTAGAATCACTCAGGTAGTAGCTCTCTTGACTTGAAGAGGGAAAAAGAATACTACCACCAGCACTATAACTACTTCCTTGCGAAAAACTGAATGAACTAGTGTTAACATCATCTGAGGAACAGTACGAAGCTCCTGTCATATTTATTGTTGAATATTGATGGGCAGGCCAAAAAGTAGATGGAATTCCCAAGTTTGAACACCTATCTAGCTCATCAGGAAGGGGACATCTACTGAACAATTGAGCCATGAAATCAGGCTCCTCAGTGGTGTACATTCCACAAAGAGAGCTCCACTCTCCTTCTGAAATGGCTCCCATAGACTCCATTTTTCCCTGGAAGACTTTTGGAGGAAAGGTTTTTGGGTTCCAAGTGTTTGCTACTAAGAGAAGCTCGAGTTGTTTTTGATCCTTGAAAAGAAACAGGATAAAGAGACATATATATACCCAACAGCCGTGAAGAATGTCACCAAAAGCATTAATTGAACAATATCTCATTTCATATTACCAATTATTAGAGCCGGATATTTCCTGTCACTGATATGCACAAGTCCGTAATGGGCCCAAGTACAACTCGGAAACAATAAAATAATGCAATATTTCAACTGCCTCAAACGCCCGGAGACTCTTATATCTAACCGTACCCAAGAGAATGATTTAGAACTCGAGAAAACGATCTGACTATCAGAGATGAACTAAGATTAGGTGGGATCAAAAAGAACTGGTCAATTATTCAGACAGGAATGGAAAAGGAGATTTGGTGAAGAGGGAAAGGGAAGGAGAATCACACCTGTCAATGGTGAAGAGACGTGGGGAGTCTTAACTTGAATATGATAAACATATTAAAGTAAAGAATGACAATGACACGAGGAAAGGGCCGCCACATCGTGGAGATGAGTATGATGACATTCTCAAAACTACGTGGAACCAGACAGTTATCTACCTTTCGGATGCTGTCTCCTTTAATTGTCCTGAATCCTAACAAGTGTTCTTTGAACTTTAGAAAATGCTAACTAGTGTTCTTTTTTTTTTAAAGCTACCAGAATAAAAAATTTTCTACCTTTTTCTTGTATCTGAAGATCATAAACCAGATTTGTATGAATATATATGCTGTGAATGTTGTTGATCACTACTGCTTATAAGCCACTGCTCTTTCTAATTTCAATTATGTGGTGTATTCAATCATGTTACATGTATCTCAAGATCATAAACCATATTTCTATGAATATGTTTCCAATGGTGGTACATTCTCAAGGACATGCGAATTTCTTAATTATGATAAAGGTTACTATCTCTTGTCCGTTGCAGATCCATGTCCAGTAACTCTCGTGCCATAGTCATATATGCTCCAACATCATTAATTGGATGGAAAGCAAAGACCCTCTCTAGTTTTACCTCTACAACACGAAGGAACAACAATAAGATATAAGGGTAAATTGTCAATGCCAAAAAAGGATTGATTCAAAGGTGATATTTGGCTAACACTAGTTTTAAATGTATGACTTTAACTTTATACAACACGTTTAACTTAATTCGGGAGATTGAAAAATCTATTTATATATCTAAAAAAAAAAGTAAATTGCAAAATACTTGTTTGGAAAGTGAGTTGTTGAATTAATAAATTGATGTTTTGATGCAAAATGAGAACATAAATGGATTATTTATATCTAGAGGGCTAGCGGTAGCAAGGGTTTTCAACATTACTTAAAGCCCCCAATATTCTGGCCTTCTTGTGTATTCTGCCAGAGGCTTTTAAATCCATATGGCAATCTCCTTCCCTAATTAACTTTTTTTTGATTGAAATTTAAGGATGTTTATCATTTTAGTTTTTAAAATTACTCATCAACGAGGTGAAATTATATAACTAATTAATGGTGCATAAAATATATGCATTATTCGTATATCAAATATAAACTCGTTTTAAATAATAATACCTTAAGCATACAGCTTCTTACCTATATCATTTATTGTATAAAATATTCATTTGTCTCTTTACTTCAAACTCAAAGAGCAATTAAGATTCCTTACCAAACCAAAAAAGAACAATTTAGGTTGTCATTTTTACCTTATTCACATTATGAATTTTCATCTTTTAATTTTCTTAAAAAACAATATTGAATTAATACTTGATCATTTATTATAAAAAATATATATTTGAATCATTGTAAGAAAATATTTTTCCTTAATCATTTAAAAAAAAATCAAATCCAAATAGAAAATAGAATCTAATCAACCCATAAATTTGGGTTTAAAACAAAAATACTCTCTCTCCATCAATAAATCCATCAATATATTCTCAAATCTATTTATCAATATCCCATATCTATTACTTTCACAAATATACTTATATTTTATCACACTAACAATAAAAAATAAAATAAAAAATCTCCATATTTGTTTGTTATTGCAAGGACAGAAATACCTTTCAGACATAAAATGCATAAAAATCGAAAATTATTAATTAAACCACATGTGATATAAAACTTCTCCAAAGTCATATTTCTTGCCTATGATTCCGGCGGTCTTTCCTCTCCATTTTAGGCGTCAATATTGAAAAATTTTGCTAATTGAAAGGAAAAAAAAATGAAAAATAGATAACAATGAATCAAATATTGTAAAGCTGAGATGAAGGCCGGCCATTGCACGATCTGTTGCAGGGTTGGATTGGTAGTATAATAATAATATTTTTTTTAAGTTTAAACTCCTGAAATCTGATTTTGTTCTTCTTTGCATGACAATAATCCCAATTTTATTTTTCTTTCGTTGATTCATGGCCAGCCTGCACGATTCATGTGGCTATTTTTATTTGCTACATTAATTATTTGTTTTTAGCACTTAATTTGGTCCAAAAAATTTGTGTGGGTATTTACTGTTTGATAGGCTTTGCTGTTACATGTTTTTGTTGTCGTTTTATAGTTTATGGGAATTTGAAATTTAGGTGGGAAGAAATTTTTTTATATATTTAGAATTATTAGAAATTAATTGAATTTTGATAACTAAAATTAATAATTTAACACTTTATCAATAAATCAATTGTTAATAAGAAAATTAGCTTTCAATTTTTTTTTTTAATAAAATGTACTAGTATTTTATCATTTACATAACCCATTCAATAAATTAGAGTAAGAAATATATTTCTAATTGACTAATTATGAATCACCCATTTGAATATTTGGCTTAACTTATATGGTAGAGTTACATTAATTCGATAATAGATATAAATGAAGATTTTAAAATTGAGTTGTAATATTCTTATTTTTATTTTTATTTTTTAAAAAAAACTGGACTACCTACTACCTCCAATATTTTCAAGTGTTGTAAGGAGAGAAACAAGAAATAAAATATATATTGGTTCTTAATTTAGGAGAGAAAGAAGGAATAATTTGATTGGCATGTTCTTTTTTAATTAATTTAAATGTGGTCCAACAAGTATGGTGCATGCAGTTAGGGATTTCATGGTCCATACGTAATAAATCTATGGTTCTGTAATATTGTATATCGGCTCACAATTAGGCTCAATGTTAGGCCTGGCCAATGCCGGCCTTATGGTTGCCACTGGTTAGGAAAAAAATTTTAATAAAATTTTTTAGATGAAATTTATAAATTTTTTTATTAAAAATGATTAAATAAAATTTTAACTTAAAAATAAAAATTAATAAATTGAAATAACTTGTTACATAAATTAAATGTGTAAAATTTGAAAAAAATTTAAAAATTTTTTATACATAAATATTTTTAATAAATTTTTATCGTTAAACAAGTATTAATCAAATTTGAATTATAAATAATATTTTTAATTTTTTATATGTTATTGATCTTCACATTAAACTTTATTAATTTATTAGTTTGACATTTTTATTAAATCATTTTTAAAAATGAATTTCACAAACTTCACCTAAAAAATTTCATGTAAATTTTATCCTTTGGTTAATATAAAAACTAAAATCATTTAACATAATTTTAACAAAAAAAAAAAAAAAACTTAGAAACTATATATTCTTGTGTATGCAAGATTTAGATGTACTAGAAATTAATATGTTGATTAACATGTATATTAATAAATAATAATTTATAAAAATTATTTAGAAACCTTATTTTTTATTTATCTAAAGATTTTAATTTGAGTTCAAGAGTTGAGAATAAAAAATCTCAAATTCTATTGTTTAATTAATTAATTTCTTGCTTTAAATGTTAATCTAAGCATAAAAAATTTTATAGTTACAATTAAATAATCAGTAGCACTTTTGGATATGAATTTGAACAGTAGAGTCTAGAAATTAGAAACTGTCTAGATTTTCAATTTTTTTGGAATAACTATAAAATTTAAAAATAAAAGAAATTGAAATTTAAAAATAAAAAATAAAAATTTTAAATTTATTGGATGCCAACAAGTATCATATTTTATGAAACGAGGTTTAAAAAATTTGTAAGGTTATCAACGTTAATATATAATAAAGTATAACTCACGTTAGCTATAGCAAAAAGAAAAGGTATTAAAATATATAAACCGAGGATTATTTTTTTATATAATTTATAAATGTCCAAAACAAGGCAAAGCAGTAAGAGCAAATCCGTAAGCATCAGCATCAGTATCTCCACTGGAAAAGCCATGTATTTTGGAATTTCTGACCTTTTCTTCTGCTTCTGCGTGTGGCAAAGGTCTTTCGTTTTGCGGAAGAAGAGAAGGGGGAGGATCGAAATACAGAAAGCAATTTTTTTTTTTTAAGTAAGATAGGATTGTTGAGTGAGAAACAGATAGAGAAGCCTTAAAGAAAATTCAATCGGAGGTAGGGTTGCAAACGATCTAACGGAAATGAACGAATGTATAATGTGATTTGTTGGTTTATTGTTAGGGATGTTCAGATTTGGATCATATTCGTAAAAAAGTTACTTTATTTATTTGAGTCCAATTCGTTTAAATGATAAGATATTTATATTCTATTTATATTTTATTTGTGTTCGATTCGATTAAATTAAATGAACTCATTCATAAATTTTAAATTAATATATTTTAATTAATATATTTATAAAAATATATATATACACATTCATGAATAATAAAAAAATTATAATCAAATGAATTTAAATAAATAAATCTTAAATGAATATAAACGAATTTTAAAATAAGATTAAAATAAAAGATAAAATATAATTTTGTTAGTATTATTATAACAAACAATAAATAAGCAAGTTTTAAATAATTTTAAACAAGTTTGCTCATAAACATAAACAAATCAAACAAATTTATGTTCGTATTCAATTTATTAAATAAATTAATATAAATAAATAAAAACAAAACATATTAAAAAACGATTCATCAAAAATTCTTTTAAAATACTAAAGAGATTGTTGAAAGAGTTCTTGCTCTTTATCATATAGCATGTTGTCAATTTGTTAATGTAAATAAATTTATGCTTGAGAATTTATACTTAATCAATGAATTTAGGGATTTTCCGTTAAAATGAAGATATTAATGAGTTTTGGAATTTAAACGTAATCAATGAATTTCAAATCCAGTTCTCTACTCTCTACAATATATATTCATTGATATATATTTAATTTAATCAATAATAAACATGTCCATTCCACTCTAAGTTGAATTAAAATTTATTTATATGATAATAATTGTGTGATCCATTAATAAAACATTAAATTACTAATTTAATGATTAAATTTTAATTTTTAATAACTTTGAATAAAAAACATTTATTCAAAATATATTGGTAATACTTATTCACAAATAATTTCTAATCATAATTGGATATATATAGCTTTTGCAACGGGGCTTAATTATCAACTTATTTTCGTTTAAATGTGGATGAGTTAGGAAATTAAATTAAATAATACTAGTATGAAAGCAGCAATATTACACACCGAGTACGCATATAAATGTGTACATAATCTTTTATTCGCATGAATGAATATTAATCAGAGTATGCTTACAAATTTCCTATATGAAACCACCAATAACTTGCCTTCCACTTCGCTAGCGGCAGGGGATTTCCTCAATTATTCTACACTGCTCAGTTGCAAATTTGAATTGAGTTTTAAGCTGTGAATTGTTAAGATAATTAAGGGACAAAAATCAATTATTTAAAAATATAATTCACTTATATTATATTCGTCTAAGGCCTGAACTCTTCGTTCGCCTCGTAAGTTATTGGTAGATCTGATAATTTGTGTTACCGTGTTATATCAAATATTATGTTTGTATCGTATTTTATATGAAAATCATGTGTTATAATTTGTGTCAACACAAAAATATAAAATATAATTTTTTGATTTTATTAAACATATTTATAGTTTTTGTAAAATTTTAAACAGTATTATCTTCATATATTTTATTTGTATCATATTATCGTATCGTATTTCAAATTGTTGAGACCTATTAACAAGATTAAAAAATACCTTGAATAATCACTTTCAATTTTTTATTAGAGATTAGTCAAGGCGTTTTTGTTAAGAAAATACCTTGAATAATCCATTACAAAAATTGAATGAAGGTTATTCAAGGTATTTTTGGCTAGAAACACCTTAAATAATTATTATTTAAAAACTATTCATTTTTATGTTCATGGATCAGAGTGTTATGACATGATCTTTCTTCAGATACACCTATAAATAAATGATTAAGGCGTTTGCATGAAAAAATACCTTCATTGATCATCAATTGAGGCGTTTCTTCTTACAACCGTCTTAATTGTTCCATATTAAAAATTTTGCTTTCCCTTTCGATGACCATGTCTGACAATATGAATATTCTAATATCTAATCATGAAGCAGAAGAGAATATAACTATCAAATATGATGTGTGTATATATAGAATGCTTTATTCCTATGATGTGTGTATATATAGAATGCTTTATTCCATGTCTTTTTCATGTTTCAATTAGAAATACAATTGAAATTTATATTTTGACAGATCTCAACTCATAGCATTTGCTTTTCTCTTTGAAAAAATTTCAGCTTCCTCATCCATCATTTAATCTTTATCTTATTAAGTTTATCGTCGATTTTTACGCAAAACAGTGTGTATACTTTCTTATTGATAGTGTGTAATCCATGTTGCCTTTCAATGAACTTATTCTTCATTTTTTAGATGTCGTTTAGCTTTGGATTAAAGGTGTTTCAGTATATATTATATGTTTTATGGTTAAATTATTTTAACTTCTTCCAAACTTCCAATGTTTTGTTTGTGATTTATATTTTATTTGATGATGTAGGAGGATTCCATCCACCATATGCCAAGATTTGCTTTCCATTGTGTTTTCAACTTTAATGATATTCTTTCTTCAAAACAGTTATGGCTGATTTTTCATTAAAGAAGATGTGATTGGTTACATTGCTTATGATGTAATTGAACCAGATGGAGACTTTGTTGCTTTAGTATGTTTTATTGCGTAACTTTATTAAATATTGACGTAAAAAAATAATGCAGACTATCTTATGATGGAACATCCTATGATAACCTACGTATTAAAGAGTTAACTTAAATGCAATGGTCTTTGAAAGTAATATACTGTGTGTAAATCATATTAGAATGGACAAGAGAATTTTTGCAAAATTATGTCATTTGCTTAAAACAGAATGGAGGTTAAAATCATTAAACATACGTTAATAAAAGAACTAGTAATTAGTTTCCTCAACATTGTTGCCCATCATACAAAAAATAAGATTGTGAAGCATCAAGTGGCCAAATATAAAAAGACAATTAGTAGATAATTCCATTATATGTTGAATTCTATTTTAAGATTGCAAACGCTGTAAGTCAAACCCATACCAAAAAATTCAACAGATAATAGATAAAAATTGTTCAAGAGTTATTTGGGTGCGTTAGATAGGACATACATTAAAGTTAACGTTGACGCAGTTGACCGACCTAGATTCAGGACTACGAAAAATGAAATTGCTTCCAATCTCCTAGGTATTTACACCCAAAATATGCAATTTATATATGTTCTATCGAGATAGGAAGGTTCTGCAGTAGATGGCAAAGTGTTAAGGGATTCAATTACACACAGGAATGGGATGAGGATCCCACAATGTATTATTTGTATTATGTTCATGTAATGCTAATAACGACATTGCTTATTTCCATATTAGTAATGTTGTTGATTGTTGTAATAGGTAATTAATATTTATTTGATTCTGCATATACAAATAGGGAAGGATTTTTGGCACCTTATAGAGGTCAATGTACCATCTTAATAATTGAAGAGCAGGACTCTAACTGACAACCCTATAAGAATACTTCAACATGAAACACTCTCAAGCAAAAAATTGTATTGAGAGATATTTTAGTATATTGAAAGCTAGATGGACAATTTTAAGAGAAAAGTTATTTTATTCAATTAAGACACAGTGTAGAATCATTTTTGCTTGTTGCCTTCTCCATAATTTTATTAGGTCTAAGATTGTTTTTAATCCTATTGAAGGGGATGTTGCCGAAAGAAATATATCCTAACCACATGAATCTGATCATCAATATTTGATTACGCATGTTGAACCATCTGATTATTGGACTCAGATTAGAGATAATCTAACTAATGATATGCTCACCCATTAGTTGTAATTCGGGGGATAATAACATTATAGATATGTTTTGTATTTTATTATTTATTTACCTAAATAGTTTTTATTTTATGCACCATATGGTTGATAGTGTCCAATGAATATTACAATTTGGAGAATGCATTGTTATCTTTTCATGTGTATTTGTTTATTTTGTTCCATTGATTGTTTTTTATTTACTATATTGATATTGTTTCAAAATGTCCAACCATTTGATTAGGAATTGAAAAGTCTTCATTACATGACAATCTATCACAATTCGTTTGATGAGCTTCCAAAAAATGATCAGATAGTTTTGGCTTTAGTAACCACTCATGGACTAGAGAGAAAGATTCGCATTTAGTTTAATGCCTACATTCTTTGGCTGATGATCATAGATGGAAAGCGGATAATGGGATATTCTACATCGGATATCTAAGTTATATTGAATGAATGCTAAAACAAGTCATTCCTACTTCACAACTTAAAGTCACCCCCGCGTTGAATCTAAGGTTAAGCTGCTTAAGAGACAATAATACACAAATTGTGATCTGAAAAATTCTAGTGGATTTGGGTGGAATGATCAAGAAAAATGTATCACAACTAAAAAAAAAGTATTTAATGAGTGGGTTTAAATAAGTTTTTTTAGATGATATTATGGCTTATCTATTTTTTTTACTTTTTTTTCAATAGCTTTTATTTGATTCATTATTGTTTGAACGTTACCAGTCACACCAATATGTTAGAGGGTTATGAAACAAACCTTGCTCATATTTTGATGAATTTAAAATGATATTCGGATCTGATAGAGCAATCGATCAATGAACTGATACAATAGCTGATACAGTTGAATCATTAAATGCTAATGAGGATGCTTACTTATCTCTTGAGTTTGCTATGCATGTTAAAGGAAATGAGGAAAGAGGAGACGATGAGGATGAAATTGGTTCTACTACTTCGAATAATGCTAGGATGACGTTGTCAAGTAAAAAATGTACTATGAGTGATGATGGAACAATTGTTGGGTTGAAGCATCAGATTGACAATATTGGTGCTTCATATGATCGGGCTATGAATGTTATAGAGGACATTTCAATTTACTTTAAGACAGAAGTCAAGCATTCAAATAGAAAAAAATCACAATTAATGAAATAATGCAACTCAACGAATTCATGCTTGATGAAATACTCATTGCTATGAGTATATGATGAAAGAAAATCACAAAGTTGAGTTTTTCTTTATGATACTAGTTGTATTTAGAAGTAATTACATTATGAAATAATTAAACAAATGTAATGCATATCGCCCATCGTTTGACTTTCCTCTTCCTAGACATATGTAGATTACACTACATGTTTACAGATTCATTGTATAATTTTGGAAACTTTTTTATTCAATTAGGATAGGAAATGGAAGGTTGTAAATATACCAATCACTGCTTCGCATGTTAAACATGGGTTTATTTATATCAGATTCGTGCTTGTATGAATCAAATATATATTCATGATACTATGAATTATAGTTTGAAATTTAAATTATGAACATTGTAGTATTTCAATATTATGCCACACATTCGAATTTATAACTGATAATATTGCCATATAAAAAAACTTTTTTCAAATAATCGTACTCAATATATTTGTATTCATATAAGCTACCAATTGATATAAAAAAAGGATATACCAATAATATTAAACTAATACCTCAATAAAAAATTAAAAATTATCCATTCAACATGGCATGTTAAAAACATTATAAACAATATAATGCATATATTTACACCCAACCAACATTCTTAGACCTTAAGGTGTGCTGAATGATAATACATAATTAGACCACTCTTTACGGACTTCATCAAGTTCGTTTTTGGTGAAGCTTCATTTAAACTCTCATTATAAAAAAAAAATCAAAAGTAAGTGTTAATAAACGAGAATATAATTTAGGTTTTTTTTATTAGAAGATATTACTATTGTATGAATTAATACTAATCTTAAATGGTGTGATCATAAAATCATATAAAACTATCTCCATCATAAAACGAAGGACATAATATCCACATTCAGTATATCCTGGTTGGCAAGATTCCTGAAAAATAAATTTAGTGGGTTTAAGAAACATTTATCTAAACAAACTAAGCATATTGAGATTAAATTTCATATTTATTGGTAATAACTCTCATTTTATCTTTGTTTTCTTATTAACTGCAAACATTCACTTAAATTCAATAGAAAAAAATTGTTAATACAAAAATAAAAGTAATTATGTTGAAACACAAGATAATATAATAACATGTAATACTTTTTTATAAAATTATGAATATCGCAGTTAGGCTTTGTCATTGGTTGAGCAGAGTTAAATAAGTATGACATAAAAGAATTAGTATCAATTACAATAAACTGCTAACGACGACTGCAAAATTATAAGGATGATATACTCAAATTACGCATCATTTCATATTGGGGTAAAGTTGAAATAATTAGTTGTATGATTATAATTTAAGTAGTATTATACGGCACCAAAAAATAATCAGCCCATTTTTACATGCGTTGACCCACATGATGACCACGAATAACGACAATACCACTCTACTCACTAATTAGATTCAAGTTAATGAATCTAAATCTATGGGTCATTTGTCTCACTTTAATCTCTCTTTGATCTCTCTATATAGGAAACTGTATGATAATAATCAGCAGTATTAGTTAGTAATACACCTTAATATGGATTAATAGGTATTGACTTTGCATATTTAAATTTATAAGCTAACCACATATAAGCAACAATATCAAAAGCTGATATTTCATCTAGGGTACAAAATGCCTCAATTTCAGGCGCCCCAATGTAAGAAACTAATGGATGATCAAATAACCCATCCTTGGAATCAACGGTAATGACATTTCTTCGAATAAATGATCAAGTACATAATTAGATAACGCATTAATGGTAACCTCAGTAAGGGTCAACCTATGAGTCCCAACATCCTGCTATAATATATAATGAAATATAAGTATTAAAACCAAATCAATAAATATAATATACAAATAATAATATTAAGTGAATAAGCTAAATCATACTCCATGGGTGATACTAAAGGAGAAATTTGTTGGCTGACTTGAAACGGAAGCTTGTCTTTGCTGGATGTTGCTATCCGACTACCCTTCAGGCATGTTAGGCTATATTGCTGCCAACATCGCATCTAAAACTGCGAGTTGTTGCTATCGATCATTCAGGCATTGTTCTTGGTCATCAAGTCTTTGCTGTTGTTGCTGAATGATTACTTCATATTGTGTATTCATCATTATAGGGGTGTTGGGTTGATTATTTAAGAACTTTTATGGTAACATAAATCTACCAACCTTACGAACTTGACCATGTCTTTCTTTCGCTCATAATGCTAAAGACAAGAGATCTTCACTATAACTAGTTGACAGTTCATCAGATTTAAATTTAGTAGCAAAATCATCCTGAAAGATAATAATAAGATGAGGCGTAACAACAAAGTTATACAAGTATATAGTCATGCATACAAGCACAAAGCCAATCATACATGATAAAATAAGTAGTTATACATATAATCTTTTTAGCCATATTTTTGGTTGCTTCATCTACAAATGATCTATTCTTTCGCATATGTCATTATTTTCATACATCCCATATAGAAACTTCGATGCCGGAGCTAGATGATTCTTAATAAATTAACACTATATAAGAATCAAAATCTATTAAATGAATGTTTATAAATATTCATTTCTGAGTATAAAATAAGTCTGTGAATACTTATAAAATCATATTTGACATTTGCATAACCCTTTCTCGATGTTCGATGGTGATATACTTGTTTGGACTGAATTTTTTTTGTTGTTCTTTGATTTTCTAAGAAAGAAAAAGAATAAGGTAAAGCACATATTAAGATATCGAATATATTATATGAAATCTTATAAACAATTAATATAAGGGGTATGCATTGTCATAACGTCTAGATCCGGAGATCTATCGCTAGACATTGACTTAAGGAGTCACCACCAATCTTTTTTATCTAGATGCGATTGGCCACCTAAAGAATCTGTCCTTTCGGGAAACACCTAAGTTTAAGGGTCTCAAAAAGAATAGGTTCAGGTCTACTAACCAGAATAGGGTTCGGGAGTTTGGTTACGTGTAAGGAAGGTTATAGCACCCTCACAACGTCTATCAAAAGATGGTACCAGCTTAAATTTGTGTTATCCAATGAGCCTTAAAAATTTATCAAGTAATTAATTATTGAAAATTATTCTCAATTGACTCTAATACTTTTGGCAGAAAATTGAGAAAATTCCCTCACCTCATGAGTATGCAAGAAAAACTATTGTTTCACTTGTAGAGGCTACATCGTCGGATTATTTAACATTTAAAAAAAATAAAAAGAAAAAAAAGAATGATTGTTTTTGTGCAGGGAAAATTGATACTTTCAACTTTTCCCCAAAAATATCTTTTGAAACTTTAATTTCGAGGAAAATTGAGACTTTCAACTTTTCCTCAAAAATTTATTTTTTTAAAATTTATTTTTAATGAAAATTGATACTTTCAACTTTTCCCCAAAAATATTTTTTGAAACTTTTAATTTCGAGGAAAATTGATAATTTCAACTTTTCCTCAAAAATATTTTTTAAAAATTTATTTTTAAGAAAATTGATATTTTGAACTTTTCCTCAAAAACTTTTTTTTTTTTGAAAATTTTTTTTTTTAAGAAAACTGAAATATATACAGAATAACCAATGCCAATTGCTAAGTAACAATCACCAAATTTACACTCAATTAAACCATAGTTTAGTCAGTTGAGTTCCCACTACAAAGTTTGCTTTGGCAGGGATGTAATTTAACATAGCTAATTTATAACAAAATGGTACCTTAAGTCCACGAAGCTTTTAACATCCCATAGAAAAGAACCAAAAGTCACAGCCTCCAAAACAAGTCTCTTCAAACCAACAAAGCTAATTTTAATAAGCTCATGCTTGGAAGAATCAACAGCGCCCCGTGGAGTTATAACAATCTCAGGTCTTCCAAATAGGGCCTCTGTGTTGCTTCTTAATAATGCTAACAGCTTCTTTTAATCTAATTATAGCATGTCTATGAAATGTCTCCCCAACAAAAGACATCACATAAGTCCGTAACCGAGAGGGGTTTATCCAATGACCAAAACCTTCAGGATTGATGCCACCAGACCAAGATGAGACTTCAGGGTCTAATGAAATAGCTTGATAGGAGTCCCCTAGAGCAGCAGGTCTCATGTCCTCCCCCACAACTTGCTCAATACTATTTCCTTCACCATTTAAAGAATTTGGAAAGATTTTCATGGACTTCTTAAGCTGAAATCGCTGGTCAACCCGCTTCAGGAAATATCCATACATCACTGATGCAACATAGACTTACCCACCCCTGAATTTACTTATCTGTACTACAGATGTTGAATCACCTACTCAATTTCCCAAAATGAGAGCTAAGTGGTTTTGGATCATTTCATAGGCCTCAGGTGAGTGAAGCTGCTCAAGCTCATTTTCTTGGCTTGGCCACGTATCCACTTGACCTGAAGGATATGTAGAAGAGGGAGTTATTGTAGGCACCAAAGAGACATTGGCATCCATAAACTTTTGTACAACCAATGCATAGAGGATCTTTTCTAAAACCCTTTTTCGCTCATTAGCCTTAACCTCAGCAATTCTCTTATACAATACTAAATCCATTCCAGAAGCAGACAGCTCTTCCCTTTTCTGCTCAGCATCACGATCAGTTTGAAGATGTTCAAGCTGCTGTTCAACTATTGCAGGCACAAGATATGGATGGCTTATCAAGATTTGAGATAAAAATTACCCAATTGGAGACTCCATCTGAAGCGATGCAATTGGAGCAGTGGGTTCAGCTGAGTCTGGTGATGATGATGCCTTAACAACTATGCTTCTCCTACTCCCCAAAGCCATTCTCCTATTTCGTGATTTTGAGTAAGAGACTGAAGAATAATGTTTAATCGGGAAAGGGAGGCGTGGTTCGGTAACGAAACGTAGAAAATGAAAGCCATTGGCAGCCCAAAAAATTGATCTAGTAACAGAGGTTGAAGGCCGATGTACGAACATAAAAGATCCAATCAAAATGGCTTTGCTTGTGGGTGCTTCCATCTTCAGCCTTTGAAGACTTGAGACTTGAGAACTATTACTATGAGACCCATGGGCGAGGAGGGGGGTAATTTTACCTTTGTTTATATTCTTATTGTTGCGCAACTGATATGGCCTTGGCCTACCGAGAGCTGTGGGCGTTGCACCGCTGCCGAGTGCTAGCTATTGACTGCTTGGGTTCTATTATCGAATCTGGAATTGTGGTTAGGTGAAAAGTAGTTTTGGATACTGCTGGAAATGGTTATGAATGGAGATAGTGGCTCTGGCAGCAATGGTGGGAGTTTGGCTTGAACAAAAATGGCAGTGTAATATGAGGTCTGGTTTTCAATTTAGCAATGGCATCCCACGGGACTAAGGCTAGTGATGGCAATGATGGAGAAGGGTGACGTTGGGTTAAGTTGCTGCTAGAGTCCGGAGTCTTTTTATGACTCTTTTTTTTTTGTTCACTCTCTTTTTCCTTCTCCTATTCGAATTTCTCTCCCTCTCCTAATCAGATTCTTTTTTTATCTTTTTCTCTCCCCTTCAGCTTGTATATTCATTGTTGATATATAGACCCATGCTGATAGAGTTTCAATTCAATTCCAATTAGTCATCCAATGCTAAAGATTAACATCTAGATAACAATCATCATAATCACCAAGCTTAATCTCAATCTTTTAGCTTTTTTTCTTCTTTTTTTTAATTAATCAGATAATCAAAAGAAAAAAAATAAAGCAAATAAATCATAAAATAAAAATAAAAATGATAAATATGAAATAACAAAATATAAAATAAAAATGAATAAAAATCCCTGCAATTGAGCTTGGATTGGTCTCAATTGACAAAGAATCTCGAACAAAATGGGGTGTCTACAGCTGCCCCTATTTGTACATTTTTCGTGAAACAAAAATTGTGCAAAGACGTAGACACACATTCAAGACTCAACCAGTTTTTTTTTTTACCTATTTTGTTTTACTTTTTTTTTTTAATTTTGATCAAAGCTCCTCTAAGCAGAAGCTCAACGACTTTGAGAAACAAAGCTCCTTTAAACAGAGGCTCAACTTTTTTTTTGTTTTTTTACTTTTTTTTTTAAATTGATCAAAGCTCCTCTAAACAAAGGCTTAACGATTTTGAGAAACATAAACAAAGCTCCCTTAAACAGAGGTAATTTTTTTGTTTTTTTTTATTTTTTTATTTAAATTTTGTTTTTGTTTTTTATTTTTTCAAAGCTCCTCTAAACAGAGGCTCAACGACTTTGAAAAGTAAATTGCTCCTCTAAACAGAGGCACCACGACTTTTGAAAAGTAAATTGCTCCTCTAAACAGAGGCAACGAAACTTTAGAAAATAAATGGCTCCTTGACAATCATGTCCAAAGGAGTTATACCAAAGGAGTTATAGATCATGATTGAAGAAATTTTGTAATAGGAACTGAAAGATTCATAATTTGAGTTCACATTCATAAGTTCAGATTCGCAAGAACCTTTTAACTTCGTAAGAATTTACTGAAATTTGATTCTCAAATTTTCAGTTTCATTCAAATTTGCAAGATCTCAATATTTGCATTTGCAACTTGCAAGATTCGCATTAAAGTTCTTCATTTGAATTTTGGAGATTCACATCCAAAAGTTCAAGGCTTTTTTTTTTTTCAAAGATTTTCATTTGGCAAACTTGGAATTCATATCCAAAAATCTAAAGCTTTTCATTTGAATTTTAGAGATTCACATCCAAAAATTCAAAGCTTTTCATTTGAGTTCAAAGGCTCACATGCAATAAAACTTAGAGTTTTGCATCTAAGTTCAAAGATTCTCATTTGAAACGTTAGAAGTTCATATCCAAAGGGTTGAAGCTTTGTATTTTGGAGATTCACATCCAAAAGTTCAAAACTTTTCATTTGTTCGAAGATTCACATTCGACGAACTTTAGGGTTTCACCCCTCAAAAACTCTCATTTGAGTTCTTAAAAATTCTCATCAAAATATTCACAATTTATTTTTCAAGTGACTCAACAATTTGCATGAATGAATGTTATGATCAAAGATGCAAATGCTTTATTAATGATGCAAACGCGGTAACCTATATCCTCATAGTGCCATGCATGTCCAAACAAAGTTTAATTCATCAAATTATGTGCATGTACTATTCAAGCGACAATGCCACCATGATGCATGTAATGCGAATATCAATAATGTCATGAAATCCTAAATAATTATGGAATATGGTCCTCAAGACCCTACCATCTCATATTTTCCCTTGTTCAGTTTCTCAATACTTTGGAATAAGCTTCATCAATCGATCATCACTTGACCATCATTCAATGAACTTTTCAGCACTAACAAATTTCAAAACAAGTTTCATCCACCATCACTGGGTCATTACTCATAGGTGTCTCAGCATTAACCATTCCAAAACAAACTTTATCCACTGATCATTCAATCATAACTTGCAAGTCATATCGACCAATTCATCCTTGTACTCATCACTTGGTTATACCACTTTTCAAGATTTGTCCCATCATATTTTTCATTTGGTCACATCATATATCCTTCTAAATCATCTCTTTTAGGTTTCTACCATTTCTTTATTTTGTTACCACCATAATCTTAGATTTTTTTTCAAATGAATGCAAGACTCTTTTAAACACATATTCATTCATTCATTATCATTTCAATTCTTGACAAATACAATGCAATCAAACATTCTCTCAATTCATTCTAGGGGTATAATAATAAGAGAACACAAGGTGAATTATGGTAAAAATAATCAATGAAGATCTATTTTGGTACAAAATAAATGAGAAAGAAAATAAATTGGATACATGTCATTGGGATGGATGGTATGTCCAAATGATGAATATTCAGACAATTCTTAACATTAATCTAGGATTTTTTTTCAAAAACTCATTCCATTTACTATTGAAGTCATCTTGAGCTTGGTGAACTTTGTCCCAGTCTTTGAGGGATCTTCAGATGTCTTTGATCTTCTATTCATGTGAACCATTTGACCTGGATCTTTTTCTACCAAAATCCCCTTTCAGGTTTTAAATTTGAATCTCTTTTTTTCATTTTTTCATTTTCCATTTTTCTTCTTTCTTTTTTTTTTTATTTTTTTCATCATCTTCTTTTTTTTTTTTCATTTTTCATCCATTGTTGATATCTTACACACATCCAACTTTAGAGCAACGATTCCATTGTTTCATAATGAGCATGCCTTCACTCAACATATGGTCATTCAAGTTAAGCATTCACACTTGATCCAAATGAGCTTTTCAAGGTTGTAATGTAGGCCAAGGTGAAGGGTCATAAAAAAATGGATATAATAGGCTCAAAACATGTATCAAAAAGGTTCAAAACCAAAGGATCATTTGATACAACTTGGCATTTTGCCCCCACATCGTTTCACTATTTTTTCTTTCTTCACACAAAGGATTCTCATTACTTTACCCCAAATCATGTGTGGTATTTTTTTTTTTTTTTCTTTCTCTTTCCATCTTTGAGACCTTTTATGATTTTTTTTTTTTAAAAATTACCTTCCAGTGTAGAGGGTGATCCTTGGTTGGGGTTCTTCAAAAAAAAAAAATCATGATAGACTCAAAGAGGTAGCAATAAATGTTTTTCGAATGGTAAAAGAAAGATGGCCATTTTTCATCTCAATTGTGAATGCCTTTCTTGAACATCATCTATTGAACAAAGCTCATGAACTTGTATAAAAGATTACACATCTTCAAGACATATCTATTTCACCTCCAGTAACAGCTTATTTTTTGCTCAAATCATCTTTTCACATTAATGTGGATGAGTTCTCAAAATTAAATCTCAGAATTATTGTTATCATTGTCTAAATATTCATCATCTAAAATTTGAAAATGGAAATGTAAAGTTATGAAAGGTAACAGGGCATGGAATAATGGTCAAGTAAAAGAGAAAATGTAATGAAATGCATTAACTTGCCCTTATTAAGATGATAACAAGTGAAATCATATTGCAGAAAAGAAATCCTAACATTACTTTAAAAGAACTCTTAGAATGACAAGTGGCATTTAAGTAGTTTTAACATCCTCTTTAAAATCATGCCCCTGGGCAACCAGGTGAAGGATTTTTATCTCACCCCATTGATTCATTGTGACTCTTCATATTCTTGATCCTCAAACAAAATGATTGAGCTTTTTTTGTCGAGTTCTAAAGATACAGGCTTGACCATTTAAGCGGCTGCTTCCATTATCATGCTCCCTGTTGTATTGCTTCTGATAAAGGTAATCTTGTCAACATTGGGATGATATGCCAAAGGAATCGTAACTTTCCAGGCTCAATTCCTACGTCAGAATATTCAAGACATCTGAGGAAACCAACCTTTCTACATACATTAGCCAGCTCCAAACAGGTGATAGGTACCAACCCGAAAGGCTTCAGTATTGTAGCACAATCTGTAAACAAAGTAAGAGCTACTTTTCAAGTGACCATCAACAGTGGATAATTTCATAGAGTAATAACTCCAATCCAATGACCTCAAATGGTTCTTTAAGCACATAACTCTTAAATGTCTTAATAGGAAGAGAGATAACAACCTGTTAAATGTCTTCAGTAAGGTATGTATAGTACTCAAAACATCCAGCAACATTAATCAATATCCTAAGTTGCTTCATCAAGTAGTTTCCTGTAATCAATTACTCAAGCTTTGCTAATTCAAATTTTCTCTCTGTTATCTTGGAAACGATGGCTCGTAAATACTTGGCACTAACAGTGCCAGAAGCTGAAGCTCATTCCATCCTTAATTAATCGTTGCACCTCATGCTTTAGAGTTATGTAATTTTTAATGCAATGGCCAGTAATTTTATAATGGTAGTCATAATGAGCTGTAGGATCATACCACTTAGGATAAAGTGGTTTAAGTGGGTCCACATGGCTTGGAGGCAATTAGATGGCTATTATAGAGCTCTCAGTATAACTTCGTATAAGTCATGAGGATTGGATCAAATACAAGTTTTTTTCGAATAGTCCATTGCTCTCGTGAACCACTTTTCAAGCTAATAGGATGAATTTAAGGTCTTGCAAGAGTTTGACTATTAAGGCTGTATATGGGAGCTTAGGGGATAAAAATGGGCTGGTATATGGATGAATTAGGTGGTTGTGGGGGGGCTAGTTGGTATGGATAAGATGAAGCATTGTTCACAGTAGGATAGTATAGAGAGTAATCTGAGGGTAGATGGGTTGATATCCCCTAAATTATCTGTCAAAGCCTACAGCTTGAGCTTTAGTCTCTTTCTTCTTGGGTGTCTTCTTGGTTTCTTTTCCTTTCAGCTTACCATTCTCAATGATTTCGCCTGAGATCACCATGTCAGCAAAATTTTTTATGGTATTTCCTATCATCTCTTCATAATAGAGGGATTTCAAAGTATTGACAAATAATACAGTGATCTCTTTTTCAGTCAAAGGAGGATACACTTGAGAAGCAATATCTCTCCACCGTTGGGCATATTTTTTGAATGATTCAGTTACTTTCTTATTCATATTCTATAAAGAAAGATGATCAAGGGTCAAGTCTATTATATGCTAGTATCGACTAATGAAAGTATAAGCCATATCGCTCCTAGAACCAATACGATTTCTGTCTAACTAGACGTACCACCTAGCAGTAGAGCCAGTGAGGTTGTCTTAGATGCATGCATAAAGAGCTTTTCATTATTGGTATGGGCAGTCATTTTTTGACAATACATAGTAATGTGGACACTTTGTATCATAGTATTTCTCGAACTTCAGCACCTTGAATTTTGGAAGAATAACCACATCAAGAACTAAACAGGGCCCAACAGCATCAACTGAGCTATAAAAACTAACTCCCTCCACTGCTCGCAGCATTTTCTCTAACATGTTCATCTTCTATTCAACTTTTGAGGCTTCTAAAGTCCCATTCTCCTTAAGCATCAACTTTTCTTCTAGATCATCCAAATTAGGGATTGATATTGGTTCTACTACCTTTTCAGTAAAGACAAGAATTGTCCTTAATTTGAAGTTGATGGCATTATACATACAGGATAAGTGAACTGTTGTGGTGATAGACCTTGTACAGATTAGGCTTGATGTGGCTCGAAACCAAGAGGGCACAATGGGTCATCATTCTCCTATTGGCTAGCATTCTCTTCTATTGCCTTCCCCTTGGTTAGCTTGTTCAAAGCCTCTAAAATCTTATTCAACTCTTCTTTTAACTTCTCCTGAGCTTTCTCTATTCTCTCTAAATGACTGAAATTTTCTTATTCCATTAGTCTGGCTTGAGCTCTTGTATTGTACTGGTGAGTGGGGTAGTTTGGTGGAGCTATCCTTGAACCTTTAGCACCATAATTATGATTAAAATGTTATGCTTTATGTATGATGCTTTGATGCACGAATGAAATGTACAATTTCTTGAATGAAATCTAATATGAAATGAATGCAAATGATTATGTTAAAACATGATCATGAAAGTAATGCAGATGCATACAATCAGACAAACAACATAGTTAGTTTCATGGATGAAATGAAAGTGATGCTGATGCATAATGTTACATATGATAATGAAAATGATGCACAAAGTTAAACAATCAAAATGATTAGATAAACACCATTTTTGTGTCTTAATTTCAGGATATATCTATCATTAGGTAGAAATGGCTCTATCCTAGGTTTAGGCACTCTTAAGGTTCACTATATGTGGTTTAAGGTCAAAGTCTAAAGGTTCCCAAATTACTCCTTACATCCTTGTCTATCACAGACTAGTAAGGCACCCTAATCCTCACCCATTACAGGCTACAAGCGAAAAAGGTTCAATTTGAGTTAGAGTATTTCACTAGCCATTGCGGAGGCATTAGACCTCACGAAAGTAATAGGTACTTTACTCCCTCCTAGAGGGACGGAGCTTGGGTATAGAGCTCATATTATGCACATGCACATGAATGACATAATTAACAAAGTAAATAAACATGAATGAATAATAACACATATATACAAAAAGGTTCAATTTTATTAGGCTTTTGGATAACATAAATTATTTGCTGGCTTGACTCTCAAAGTCCCCAGCGGAGTCACCAAGCTGTCATAACGTCTAGATCCGGGGATCTATCGCTAGACATTGACTTAAGGAGTCGCCACTAATCTTTTTTATCTAGGTATGATTGGTCACCTAAAGAATCTATCCTTTCAAAGAACACCTAAGTTTAAGGGTCCCTAAAAGAATAGGTTCAGGTCTACTAACCATAATAGAGTTCGGGAGTTTGGTTACGTGTGATGAAGGTTATAGCACCCTCACAACGCCCATCAAAAGATGGAACCAGCTTAAATTTGTATTATCCAATGAGCCTTAAAAATTTATCAAGTAATTAATTATTAAAAATTATTCTCAATTGACTCTAATACTTTTAGCAAAAAATTGAAAAAATTTTCTCACCTCAAGAGTATGCAAGAAAAACTATTGTTTCACTTGCAGAGGCTCCATCATTGGATTATTTAACATTTTAAAAAAATAAAAAGAAAGAAAAGAATGATTGTTTTTATGCAGGAAAAATTGATACTTTCAACTTTTTCCTAAAAATATTCATTTGAAACTTTAATTTCGAGGAAAATTGATACTTTCAACTTTTCATCAAAAATTTATTTTTTTAAAATTTATTTTTAAGAAAAATTGATACTTTCAACTTTTTTCCAAAAATATTTTTTGAAACTTTTAATTTCAAGAAAAATTGATATTTTCAACTTTTTCTCAAAAATCTTTTTTTTAAATTTATTTTTAAGAAAAATTGATACTTTCAATTTTTCTCCAAAAATATTTTTTGGAAACTTTTATTTTCGAGAAAAATTGATACTTTCAACTTTTCCTCAAAATCTTTTTTTAAAAATTTATTTTTAAGAAAAATTAATTTTTCAACTTTTCCTCACAAACCTTTTTTTTTTAATTTATTTTTTTGTAGGAAAACTGAAATAGATACAGAATAACCAATGCCAATTGCTAAGTAACAATCACCAAATTTACACTCAATTAAACCATAGTTTAGTCAGTTGAGTTCCCACTACAAAGTTTGCTTTGGCAGGGATGTAATTTAACATAGATAATTTATAACAAAATGGTACCTTGAGTCCACGAAGCTTTCAACATCCCATAGAAAAGAACCAAAAGTCACAATCTCTAAAACAAGTCTCTTCAAACCAACAAAGCTAATTTTAATAAGCTCATGCTTGGAAGAATCAACAGCGCCCTGTGGAGTTATAATAATCTCAGGTATTCCAAATAGGGCCTCTGTGTGCTTCTTAATAATGCTAACAGCTTCTTTTGATCTAATTATAGCATGTCTTTGAAATGTCTCCCCATCAAAAGACATCACATAAGTTCGTAATCGATAGGGGTTTATCCCATGACCAAAACCTTCAGGATTGATGCCACCAGACCAAGATGAGACTTCAGGGTCTGATGAAACAGCTTGATAGGAGTCCCTTAGAGCAGCAGGTCTCATATCCTCCCCCACAACTTGCTCAATACTACTTCTTTCACCATTTAAAGAATTTGGAAAGATTTTCATAGACTTCTCAAGCTGAAATCGCTGGTCAACCCGCTTCATGAAGTATCCATAAATCACTGATGCAGCATAGACTTGCCCACCCATGAGTTTACTTATCTGTACTACAGATGTTGAATCACCCACTCGATTTCCTAGAATGAGAGCTAAATGGTTTTGGATCATTTCATAGGCCTTAGGTGAGTGAAGCTGCTTAAGCTCATCTTCTTGGCTTGGCCACGTATCCACTTGACCTGAAGGATCTGTAGAAGAGGGAGTTATTGCAGGCACCAAAAAGACATTGGCATCCATAAACTTTTGTACAACCAATGCATAGAGGATCTCTTCTAAAGCCCTTTTTCGCTCATTAGCCTTAACCTCGACAATTCTTCTATACAATACTAAATCCATTCCAGAAGCAGACAGCTCTTCCCTTTTCTGCTCAGCATCGCGATCAGTTTGAAGCTGTTCAAGCTGCTGCAGGCACAAGATATGGATGGCTTATCAAGATTTGAGACAAAAATTACCCAATTGGAGACTCCATCTAAAGCGGTGCAATTGGAGCAGTGGGTTCAGCTAAGTCTGGTGATGATGATGCCTTAACAACTATGCTTCTCCTACTCCCCAAAACCATTCTTTTATTCCATGATTTTGAGTAAAAGACTGAAAAATAATGCTTAATCGGGAAAGGAAAGTCTGGTTCGGTGGTGAAACGTAGAAAATGAAAGCCATTGGCAACCCAAAAAATTGATATGGTAACAGAGGTTGAAGGTCGATGTACGGACATAGAAGATCCAATTAAAGTGGCTCTGCCTGTGGGTGCTTTCATCTTCAGCCTTTGAAGACTTGAGACTTGGAAACTATTACTATGAGACCCATGGGCGAGAAGGGGGGCAATTTTGCCTTTGTTTATATTCTTTGTTTTTTATTGTTGCGCAACTGATACGGCCTTGGCCTACCGAGAGCTGTGGGTGTTGCACCGCTACCGAGCGCTAGCTATTGACTGCTTGGGTTCTATTGTCGAATCTGAAATTATGGTTAGATGAAAAGTAATTTTGGATACTGTTGGAAATGGTTATGAATGGAGATAATGGCTCTGGCAGTAATGGTGGGAGTTTGGCTTGAACGAAAATGGCGGTGTAATATGAGGTATGGTTTTCAATTTAGCAATGGCATCCCACGGGACTAAGGCTAGTGATGGCAATGATGGAGAAGGGTGACGTTGGGTTAAGTTGCTGTTAGAGTCCAGAGTCTTTTTATGACTCTTTTTTTTTTTTTTGGTTCACTCTCTTTTTTCTTCTCCTGTTCGAATTCCTCTCCCTTTCCTAATCAAATTCTTCTTCTATCTTTTTCTCTCCCCTTCAACTTGTATATTCATTGTTGATATATAGACCCATGCTGATAGAGTTTTAATTCAATTCCAATTAGTCATCCAATGCTAAAGATTAACATCTAGATAACAATCATCACAATCACCAAGCTTAATCTCAATCTTTCAGCTTTTTTTCTTTTTTTTAATTAATCAGATAATCAAAAAAAATAAAGAAAATAAATCATAAAATAAAAATAAAAATGATAAATATGAAATAACAAAATCTAAAATAAAAATGAATAAAAATCCCTGCAACTGAGCTTGGATTGGTCTCAATTGATAAAGAATCTCGAACAAAATGGGGTGTCTACAGGCATATTGAGAATTCTTTTGATAGTCGATCTCGAATAAAATGCATCCAACTTGATAACTAATAATATCTACATGTGATGAGGGGGGATCAGCCAACATATCATTATTATCAGTGAACGATAAAATATATTAAGTTGTCAATCTGCTTTTAAAGTCTCTGAATGCTTTTTCAATCAATTGTAACACAAGCTTTTTATACTTATTTGGGATGTCAAACCGTTCATAATAAATTTAAAACAATTAGTATAAATACATTGAGTTTCGATTAAATGATCATTTAACAAATTTTATGGAATAATTGAATAACCACAATCGACTCCCATATACAATTCTTTAGATCATCAGGAACCCGTCGCCAATTATGGTATGTAATAAAAATGATACTACAGATGACCGCTCCAATATGACTAACCAACTTGGCAGCTTCATCAAACACAAGCTGCCCATTTTAATTGAATTTGACATGAATTTTTGTGTTAGTCGCTTGAATATGTTTATTTTGTCCCCTTGCTTTTCTTTTTTTTTCACTACGGGCGTGTCTTTTTTAGGTTCAATAGTATGAGACATATATTCTTTGGATTCTATTATATCTACAATTTTGATCATATTTATACGAAATACACTAAACTGTCTTTCTAAATTTCACACAGTAATAAAATATAACCAATATCATACTACAATTACTAAAACAATATACGTAAAACATCCTTAAACCAATAATAGTTTATGGATACAAACCATATTGTGATTCCTACCTTAAATAAGAGTCCTATGTAAAACAAATGATAAGTAAAAAAAATACACATAATTTTCACAATACCATTAAGCAAACCACAATATTTAAGCCAAACTATAAAAAAATATCATAAATGCAATGAAGAGATTATTCAAAGTATTTTTTAGGAAAAAAAAACACATTGAATAATCTCAAAAAAAAATGAAAAAAGATTATTCAAGGCGAAACGCCTTAAATAATCCCTAAAAAATATGAGAGCAGATTATTTAAAGTGTTTTCTTAGCAAAAAGGCCTTAAATAACACATTGAAAAATCTCAAAAAAAAAATGGAAGAGATTATTCAAGGTGTTTTTTACTAAAAACACCTTGAATAATCCCCTAGTAACAAAATTAAAGGGAATTATTAAAGGTATTTTTTTTTATCAGAAACGCCTTTAATAACCCTATTCAAAATTTTTTAAGAGAATATTAAAAGTGTTTTCTAGCAAAAAATGCATTGAATAATTCACTTTGAAAAATTGAAGGAGATTATTCAATGCATTTTTTACCAGAAACGCCTTTAATAATCTCATTCAAACTTTTGTAAAGGATTATTCAATGTATTTTTTGAGCAAAAATGTTTTGAATAATCCCATTATAAAAATTGAAGGGGATTATAAAAAGTATTTTTTATCAAAAATACCTTGAATAATCCCTTCATAAAAATTTTTAAAGATTATTGAAGGTATTTTTTACTAGAAACGCCTTAACTAACTCCATTTAATTTTTTCTAAAGAGATTATTCAAGGCCTTTTTTAGGACAAAAATACCTTTAATAATCCTAAAAAAAAGTGAAAATGATTATTGAAAACGTTTTTTTACCAGAAACACATTTGAAATTATTCAAGGTATTTTTAGCCAAAAACCTCTTAAATAACCGCATTCAATTTTTTGTAATTGATTAATCAAAGCATTTTCTGGCAAAAACTGTATTGAATAATTTCAAAAAAAAATGAGAGAAAATTATTGAAAGTGATTTTAGCATAAAACGCCTTGAATAATCTTTTCAAAATTAGAAGAGATTATTGAAGGCATTTGTGGTTAAAAAACTTTTCAATAATCCCTTCATAAAAATTGAAAAAGATTATTCAAGTCGTTTTTTGTCACAAATACCTTAAAGAACTCCATTCAATTTTTTGTAAAAATTATTTAAGATATTTTTTAGTCAAAAATAACTTGAATAATCATCTTCAATTAAAATTGAATTATTTAAATTATCATCATATATCCTAAGGAGATTATAATAATTATTCAAAATTTTATATATGTAAATTTTCCTAACTAAACAAGTAAATATGAATACAAGATGCATTAAAAATAAAAATAAAAAATCTCAAATATCACTTTTTCTCGAAAATCATACTTTTTTTGAAATTTACAATTTCACGAACTAAACGTCTAATAAAAATGAGCTTTTATTGGCAAATTTTTTTAAAATTTTTCACACCACTTTTTTATCAAAATCATTTTGAAATAAAATCACTTAATTACTTTTTTTTTTATCTTTTCTTCACATTTTTTTCACTTTTAAGTTTTCAAAGTTATAAATCAAAAATTTTTGTAAGTTTTCAATTTGCATATTCAAAAACTAAAAAAAAAATCTGCAAAATATTTTTTCTCAACTAATTTTTTCTCAAACCTTAAAATATAATTTTTTTAATTGTAAATTTAGTAAATTTTACAACTTTAAGAATATAGATACCTAATAAGTTACACAATCGTCCTGTAAATTATATAATTTACAGAAAGTACATATTTAATAAATTGTATAACTTACCAAAAATATACATTCGAAAACTTTAAAATGTTATGTTTAAAGTGGGTTAATTTGTAACTTTCAGTTTAACTGCACTGAATTGATGATTTGTTTGGTGTCCACACCAATAAAAAAATTTTAAAAAGACGGAATGGGTCTTGAATTTCTCTGCATCTACTAGTGTTTTCCACCATCCACCGATGCTCGCCACAAGCCAAGGCAAAGGAAGGGCTGAGCAGAGAAAAAGGCAACAATAGCAGTAACCAACATATGATTTGTAGAAGCAAGTAGTATACTGTCACAAATTTCATCACAGTTTAATTAGTTACTACCGCTCATCATCAGCCTGTCCCTCCCCAAGAGCCCTTTGTGCAATTCTGTAGTACAGAATACCCATAGTAGCCATGCAGGCCCTGCATAGACATAATTGATAGCTGGTGAATTAAAAAATCAGTTTTATTGGCCAAAAAAATAAATAAATAAAAATCAGTTCTACGCGTTCATTATTTTCAAATATTAAGGATATAGCCACAGTAGACATTCTGAACCTTTAAGTTGTTCTAGTTTAAATCTATAGTTGATGATACAAAGACATCCACTGCCTTTGATCCATCATTATTAAATTCTCAACAGAAAAGCAAAATGATTAAGCTTGTAGTCAGGATAAAGGAACCCATAAAACCAAAAGCCATGACATACAGGGCATGCCAGTTGGAATAAGAACCAATCTCAGTACCAACCAAAAGAACTGAATCCGCTTAGAAAATTTTCTAACATCTTTTCCCTCAGTGTTTCAGTCTCCCCCACCTAATTGGTATGCATACAGATAGCAGTTGCAACATCCACAAGGCACAAGGAAATATGCATAGATAAACACAGAAAGACGCATATCAATAAGAAATGCATAAATTCATGCACAAGAGAGAAAGGTATATCTGTGTGTTCATGTGTAGGCTGGTGAATTAGCATGGCATTGGTGCTTATGCATATTCATATACAAAAAGAGAGGTGCAGACTAACATGATTGCTATGACAAGAAGGATTTTTCTTGGGTCCATTCGTTTTGATCTTTGTTGCTTCAATCGACCTTCTGCGACATCATCTGCATTTGATGCATCTTTACGTGGTGGTGCAGTCACCGGTAGAGTTGGTAATGCACTTGACCAGAAGGGAATCAATGCTCTGAGAAACTTATGACGAATTGGACCTACAAACAACAAATTATAAATAAAATTAAAGGAATCATGGTTATGAGATCAGAACATGCAACAAATCATGAAATAGGCATAGGAAATATATCTTATCTAAGTTCTCCATTACAAATACACTTGGTCAGCATCTCAGATGGATGCATTAAGAAACACTCAGATGAAAAAAGTAGGTCACAGCAATAACAAATTGGCAAAGTTCTAATCAATTAGAAAGCAGAATGGCTTCATGAACCAAGGCTTTTTTTTAACTGACCCCTCCGAGAATACTTTTTACGATTTCCATCTTCATCATCTGCATAATATGAGATTTCAGAGTTTTGCTGATCAACATGAACTGTACTCTTCCGTGTTGTAGCCACAGGCTGGATTACATAGCAACATAGAACAAAATACCCAAGATAAGAAAACAAACAACTAACAATCTGGAATTGACACATACAAACAAGCAAAGCTTAACATGACTTGAACAACTCAGTTCAGATCCAAAAATTAACGAAAAAAATAACAAAACAAACAACTAACAATCTGGAATTGACACATACAAGCAAGCAAAGCTTAACATGACTTGAACAACTCAGTTCAGATCCAATAATTAACCCAAAAAAAATAACTTACAGCAACAGGACTTGAAGTTTTCATGTAATTCCCAGCAGAACTGGGACCATCTATCTCCATTATTTCTTTCACTGTAAGTTTAGAAGGTCCAACAACAGCTGTGTATCCTTTATCTTTTGCCACGGAGGATGATGAATTCCCATCATTGTCTCTTCCTCCAGTAGAGGTTGCATTTATTAGTGGATCTGAAGAAAATGCAGTTGGAGGACCACGGGATTCTACTGTAGGCAAAGAAACAGGATGATTTCCGATTAAATTCATCTCCATTCCAGTCTGCACAATAGCAAGTAAAGTCATTTAAAATTTACATCTGCACAATGGCAGATATGATAATAACTCGAATTGTATTCATCCTAAAAATGGAAAGTACAATATGAATCTACAATAGAACATGTTAAAACTGCAATCAATGCAAACAACTTTTTTCTTTGGTGCACTTCTTACAGATAATTAACACACATTTTAGACGTTAATTTTGAGGCAATTGATGACCTTCAGCATTTCAAGCATCAGAAGATTGAGCGGCCACCCCAAATACTGGAATCGGCAACATTCTAGTGGCTAAATTCTGAGTTTTATACGCTTGAAATAACTTGGGAAATGAGATCTCAGAAACTTTCTTGCAGTTCAACGCTTTTAGATGACATGGAATGAAAAGGTTTGGCCATAGCAGACTTATATGGCCTACATTTTACAATAACTTTCATTGTCAGAAGTTGGTTCCACTAATTAATGCATTTGACAGGAGAAATTTTCTTAGCAGAATTTAGGCCATCCATTTTGGAAACCTCTACCAGGGAAACAGTTAAATCCCAAAACTTTCATGCAACCACTGAAAGGAAATAATCAAGCTTGATCAGCGCATGCTGAAAACCATAACAACTGGATTACAATTTATAACTAGCAAGTCACAAGAGGACCTCGTAAGCACCCATGGGCAAGATCATAAAGATGCAAAGGATGTACTTAAGGAGAAGCAGAAGAATACTTTCATAAGCAAAATATTGAAAAAGGAAAAAAAATCCAAATTTCACTTTATTTAAAATGAATAGTTCTTCGTAACAGCCCAAATCAAGCATGAACTCACCTGCATAATAGCCTCCTTCAGCAGTGAATGAAGACGGGATGCTGAATCTTTGACACTCTTGGGAGGCCATATCTGGGCAAGAAACCATTGCAAAATGAGAAAAGTCAAAGAACCAATACTGATAGGAGAAGTTATAACCAAGACCATCAACAAAACTGCTATATTCCAAGCATATAAGTAAACAAATTGAGTTACACCACAAGCAAATTATACAGTCTTGAGTCCTTGAATAACAGATCATAGAAATTCTTCCCACACAATAGAGAATGCCTTTTAAATGTTGTTCATTTATTAATCTCTTCCTCTGCTTTTGCTAAGCCCATGGAAAAGTTTCAAATAAATAAAGTTACTGGAAAATGTCAGAAAAATGCTAATCAGCAAAGGAGTTTTCCTCCATTAACTACTCATATGACTAGCTTCAAAAGCAGAAGCAGCATCAAAATAATTTTTATTACAGTTAACCATCTCCTATCCATCAATGCTTTGAAGCCTGGACACATTTAGCATCTAGATGCTTCCAACTACTTGTAAGGTTCAAGAACATTGCCATTATCCATTCTGAGAACATATATTTATCACTTAAAACAATACTAAGCAGAAGCTTGGGGCCATGAAACAGCTAATTCGTGCTGATAAATACAATAAACAGCTTTTAAGAAACTTACAGGTGTAGAACATGAAGGACACACATATCCAGCAGGTGCAGTGTGTAGAGGAAAGCTTTTGATATGTGAAACCAAGCAATTTGTGTGTATGACATCTAAAGTAGCAAAAATATAACGGTGAGATTATACAGCACAAGTCCAACATGTAGCTTGCAAGAAAAAGAAAGGCCAGTATCTACATCACTATAAACACATACGTAAGCAACCCAACCGAGTTGTTTCAGAGCCAGCCTCCTCTTCAAGCACAGCTTGGCATTTGCAACAGTTGGGAGGCCAGTCATACTCTCCATCTATTACCCATTCTGAGTAAGTACGTATCTAGAGCAACATGGAAAGAAAAATAACATTATAAGCCCCAAACAGCATTCTATACATCCTCTCCACTAAGAATTGCTTTGTAACACTGTTAATATACACAGCAGAAATGGGCATTTGCACATCATATAAAAGCTTTTTCATGATATTACATGTAATTTAGAAAAATGCACACAGAGATCTATCATAAAAGAAGTAAAACTAATTATAAAAAAAAGTAAAACCATTAACAAGTCCAACATATTCTGAGACATACAGTTGCAAAAGAAGTTGTGCATTAATCAAAAATCATTTCATGACCCTAATATAGTTTTTGCAAGAAGAGTTCTAACTCTGCAAAGCCTCCCCAAAATACACATCCAAACCCCCCCTTTCTCAGTACGGATAGAATTCTTATAGTTTTTTGTGCCTAGTCACTGCAGTTTAACCACTCTTTCTCTAAATCAAGTCAAAGTCTACGAAATACAGTTCTAAGTTCAAAATGTGTAGAATGTTATAACCTTACCACGCAAATTTGGTGCTCAGGAAAGCAGATGCATTCTCCACAAACAGGAATCTTGTGCACAAAACAATATAACTTTGTCGCCTGAAACACAGAAAGGAGTAATATAGGCTTACACACTGAGACATTCGTAAATCGTCCATCCCAACCAACCACATTAGCTCTAAAAATCAGTCCATGTAATACACACTACTTAATTCTTAACATAACAAGCTACATTCCAATTGAACCCTCCAAATATCAAGGTCAATGTCTTCGTCTCTTCGATTCATTTACTAAAGGAATCAAATTCGCATTTTCCAATTAAGAAACTCTAAAATTAAGACGACGACGATTTGAAAAGGCGTTAGTTCTTTAAGACGATAAACAAATTGTTGATAGATCTAGAACCTCCAGCGATGAATTATAAATTCCGACACATATTTCAAAAAAAAAAAAGAAAAAAATCGACACGAAGAAATGTAAATCTACAGCCCTGAGTGGCAATGAATCTATCAAGCGATCAAAAGTTCACAACAAATTGACAAAAACAAAAAAAGTACCTTGCGGCATTTGCAGACCACCATTACATAGAGAAGCAAACAAGCTCAGGATCGATTACTTGGAGTTCGATTCCGTTGTATACAAAACTTCGAATTGATGGAAAATTACCTAGGGTTTAAGGTAAGCAAAACATCAGAGAGGAAAAAAATCCACGATTTTTGCCGATTAAGATCCCGTTACAGGTTACACCTTTATTATTATTATTATTTTGCTAGGATTTATTTTAGTAATTATAAATAAACTGAAAAAGAAAAGAGCTTCGTTAATAAATTTGTGAGTTTATTACATTGGACCGTTGCAAGGCGATTTAAGAACGAGCTGGGCTTTATCTTTGCCAAGCCAGGCTGTCCGTAAAATGGCATTGGTGTAATTACCTGATAAACAAGTGGGTTTTTTTGGGTACATGGAAATACTGCTATTTTTTTACATTAATTTTAAAGTTTTTTTTTCGTCTATTTCTTCTGCAATTTGAAACGGCTTGGGCTTTCAAATCCCCTTCCCTCTCTCCTACAACTTTACTCAGCAACAACTCTTCCCACTCTGAAAACCCTAAAATCTCACTTGTTTGTCGTTTACCTCTCCAACAGCCCAATCAAGCGATGACATCTGTCCATCCGCCCCCGGCACCAGGGCGCGAGCTATCCAACCCTCCGACGGACGGGATCTCGAACCTCCGATTCTCCAACCACAGCGATCACCTACTCGTCTCCTCATGGGATAAGGTGCTCCCTCACCATCAATAACTTTAAAATTTTAATTCCTTTGATTCCAGTTAACCGCTGTTTTTCTGTTCCTTTTTAATCATAGACTGTGAGATTGTACGATGCAAGCGCCAACTCGTTGCGAGGAGAGTTCATGCACGGTGGGCCAGTACTCGATTGCTGCTTCCACGATGATTCCTCTGGGTTCAGTGCCAGTGCTGATAATACCGTTAGGAGGTTAGTTAATTGGACGCCTTGGTTTTTGCCCTAATTTTTTCTGTTTGATTCTCGAGAATGCTTAGGAAAATGAATATAGAATCAAGCTTAAGATTGAGCTGTTAGTTTTGCAGGATAGTGTTCAGCCATGGAAAGGAGGATATTTTAGGTAGACATGATGCTCCTGCGCGTTGTATAGAGTACTCTTATGCAGCAGGTTGGTTAAAATAGCAAATCTTCTCTTTTCATTTAATTATTGTTTTCTTTTAATGTGGATCTTAAGATGATTTGCCTTTGATTTTGCCGTTCAAAGTAGGAATTTTTTACCAGCTCATAGAATATGCTTATGAAATTTCAAGTTTTTAGAAAAGATAATAGAAACGTATGCCTTTGGTTTAATTGAAGAAGAAAATGAGAGGTTGGAGAGTGTTTTTGTCTATGTTCAGCTTAATTTACTGATTATATCTGTCAGGATCAACACAAGCTGAATCAGAATTGGATGAATTTAGTCTCAAATTCCACTCAATCCTAGCATATATGAATTAACTTCTGACTTTTGAGGGTTAGAATAGTACCATGCTAGTGCTATGGATTATGTATCTCAGGGAAATGTACTATACATGGCATTGAAGGAATGCTTTTTGTTTCATTGAAGAAAATGTCTGAATCCTTAATGTTTCATTCCGTTTGTTACAGGACAAGTTATCACAGGCAGTTGGGACAAGACATTGAAATGTTGGGATCCAAGAGGTGCAAGTGGGCAGGAGCGCACTCTTGTTGGCACATACCCACAACCTGAGCGTGTTTACTCCTTATCTCTTGTTGGAAATCGTTTAGTTGTGGCAACTGCAGGAAGGCATGTAAATGTTTATGACTTGCGAAATATGTCTCAACCTGAGCAACGTAGGGAGTCTTCATTGAAATATCAAACTAGATGTGTGAGATGTTATCCAAATGGAACAGGTAATAGTTATAACTTCAAAAAGTTCTGCAAGTTTTATAGGGGCAGATATAATCTTTAAAGGAAAGCTTAGATTATGCTAGCATTTAAATAAATTAGTACATTTTTTTTAGATATGTGATCCATTCATCTTATTCTGTCATTTTGTTGGGTGAAATTGCTTCTCATTAGACAAGTTTATGCAGGATATGCTCTTAGTTCAGTTGAAGGTCGAGTTGCAATGGAGTTCTTTGATCTCTCAGAGGCCAGTCAAGCCAAAAAGTACGCATCAATATTTTCCTTTTAGCTCTATATTTGTAAGGTATATACTGGCTATGTGGATATATATATATATATATATATATATAGGAGGGATGAGAGAGACAAGTAAAAATAGGAAAAAATGGTTTAATCTCATTCTTTGATTCTATTGAAATCAATGGTTAAAAAAACATGTAAAACTAAAAAAGTTTTATATTGTATAAGTTATATACACATATAATATAGACTATGAGAACTCTCCTGGAGCTGATCCTATCTGTTTTTCTCTATCATTTACTTTTATTGATGGTTATTTTGGATATTTTGTAGGTATGCCTTTAAGTGCCATCGGAAATCCGAGGCTGGACGAGACATTGTATATCCAGTAAATGCCATTGCATTTCATCCTGTGTAAGTTTCTACACAAGTCTTCAACTTTTTATTTATGGTAAACTTAAGAGGTTGCAAACCTGAGAAGCAAGCTAGCTAAACGATCAATTCAGCAAGATGGTATATTAACTGTATATATAGTATGTAAATTTTGCCCTTGATTATAAAAAATAATGTAGGCACTCCCCTTGAGAGCATGTTGGCTGTTTCTGTATGAGTGGCAGACATGGACAAATGACAATTAGTAATTTAAAAATTAGATACTGATGTTGAGAATGGGAAGGCACATTGGAAATGTGCCAGACGCATTGGTCACTTTTCTCTTGTTTGATTCAAATATTGCTGAGAAAAAAAAAATAAATTGCAAACTTTGTATTGCTAGTAAAATCCTATTACAGTTGGCTCACATGATTGCTAATTTTCTGCTTTGACTTTCCACCTGCAGCTATGGTACATTTGCAACTGGAGGTTGTGATGGTTTTGTTAATGTGTGGGATGGAAACAATAAGAAGAGGCTGTATCAGGTAAGTGATTTGATTGAAGTGCACTTTCATTTTACAGTAAAAAGGCTGATAATTTACCACTATTATTAAATGATTTTTTGCAGTATTCAAAGTACCCAACAAGCATTGCTGCTCTTTCATTCAGCAGAGACGGGCGACTGTTGGCTGTGGCATCAAGTTACACATTTGAAGAGGGGGATAAGCCGTAAGATTTCTCCAACTCTCTATCTCTCTCTCTCTCTCTCATGCAAAAATTACAAAAAGTATACAGTATCTTCAGGCATACTCAAGCTCTAATTTCTGATCCTTTCTTTGTGCAGACATGAACCAGATGCCATCTTTGTACGTAGCGTAAATGAAATTGAAGTCAAGCCAAAACCAAAAGTATATCCTAACCCTCCAGCATAGCTGATTAAGGACCTTTATGTATTCTATGGTAATTTGAAACGTGTAATATGTTAAATAATCTGCAAGGCTTCAGAGAATGGTCTGAACTTCAATGTGGAAAATAAATTTTGAAGCACAGGCTAGAACTTTTACCTTTTTCTTCACATCATTGTGATTTTATTATAACTATACTGGAGTTGCTACTGTTGTTTTTCTTCCACTTTCTGCTGAAAAATGTTACTAGTTGACTTGTATCTTACAATTTGTCTGTTATAGGTCATCTTTCGAGATTGATTCTTAGGGATTTTATCTATCCTCTCAATTCCAAAAACTCAAATCGAAAATTTCGTGCCCAAAAATTTGGTTTTGTTCATCTCAGAAGTTTGTGAAACTTATTAAGTTGACAACACAACATGGTAATAAATGTCTATCCTAGCAGAAAATCCCTAGTCCATCGTCCTCGTCACTCTACAAGCCTTTGTTCTTCTCTTGCAAGGGGGTTCTCGAACTAAACTGATTATTAATGATACTAAATTTTCAAAAAAAAAACAAATCATAGGATTTAGGAACGTATTGGATTTTTAATTTTGAATTTTTAATCCGGACGACTTCAAATATTAAAAAAAATGAAAATATAAATCCATAGTATCCATCATTGCTATTTATTATAGTTACACTATCGATTGATAATATATATATATATATATATATATTTCTGAAATCGCACGCATCTCATATAAAAGATATAATTTAACATTATATTTCATCCGAAAAACAGATATACCAAGCGAAAGTGCTACAGTACTAGCTGCTCACAGTTTGGGACATTGTCATTTCTGCACTGCGAGTAAAATGTGTGATCAAATCTAATAATATATAACCACATGTGCATTGCATGAAATATTGTTGAACACAGAGCAGACTAGCTCAAAGTTCCTACTTCACGTATTATACTGATACTTTTTAATCATCTAAAGGAGCTGCATCTGTACCACCTATAGCTCCTCTCATCATTGCCTTTGATTGAGCAAGCTTCTCATCACGATTCTGATTGGAATATATATATATATATATATATATATAAAATATTAAAAGGATGGCTACAAGTGCATGAAATATAAAGGAAAAGCACAGTGAATATTAATAAGAACAATACCTGTCTCTGAATTGCAATATCTGTTGAGTCAATTATCTTGTCTGCAAGGCCATAGTCTATGGCTTCTTGTGCTCCGAAATGTCTAGGTCGCTGGAGATCTTCAGTAATTTCTTCTATGGTCTTCCCGGTGCCTTCTGCTAGTAGTTCAATGTAGTACTCAGCATGTACATCCAATTCCTTGGCCTGAAAATATATAAATATATCAGAAAAGAAGCTAAAACAACCATGCAGATAAACAAAGCAATGAAGCATGGAGAGAGAGAGAGAGAGAGAGAGAGAGAGAGAGAGCACCTTTATCCACATATCTGTTACAGCCCCACTTGATCTGTAGATTTTGGGCAGATATAACTTAGCTGCAAAGTTTATAAAACATAAGTAAAGAGACAATGAACATCAATTATTACCAAGCCAACAATCTGATAGCAAACTGACGCCCCTTTTAAAATCATCAATCATAATTCAGAAGACAACATGTGCTTCAAAGTTGCAAAATGAAAAGCAACAATTACACTCTTGGTTCAAAACTGAACCATAGAAAATTAAAACCAAAGAAGGATAGGAAACTTAAATTTTTAATCTGGCAGTCCCATGGTAAACCATGCAGTCAGGAGATAGAATTAGAAAATTCCGAAGAAATTATTTCTAACAAGGCAGTTAAAACCAATTGCAGACTCATGGCTTTGTAAACCACAGATAAGTGGAAAATATAACATATTTCCCAAAAGAATTTAGGCTCATCTTGTAAGTTACAAGAGGAGTTGAACCATACCGTATGAATGTGCCTGTACTCCACGGCAACCCTTGTCTCCCAAAGAGAGAAGCATTGCTGCTTGACCAAATGCCATGGCAAAATTCAGAGTGTAGATTTTTGAACTGCACATCTTCAGGTAAACAGACAGAACAAGAAAATGAACAAGTTAAATTTAAAGCCTGTACAACAGCTAAATAAGGAATGATGATGCAAAAAACTTATAACTTATACCCACAAACTATTTAACCGTGCCATGATGCAAAACACTTATAACTTATACCCACAAACTATTTAACTAAGCTATCTCCTCATAAATTATAACTAAACAAACAAATAGACCCCATAATGATCCTTCTGCAAGACAAAACAAAAATCATCAGACACAAAAGCCACATCTGTGGTTTAGTGGTTATAAAATACTGTTCTTGAGCTTCTTTGGCAGCTTACCTCATTCCATGAACAAGAAATTCATAATCAGATCCAATTAATATTTAAAATTAAATCATTGTAGATGACAATACTTACAGACAGGGCATCAGCTATCGCATATGCGTCTGTTTCTGAACCAACAAGCTGCGCATCCTCATCCTAAATAGCAAAGAAGCAACCAATCAACACAGATACGTGTGCAAACTTCCAATGCACTATGTACTACATAATTCAGAAATGTCACAATAGGACTAATGTTTCAGTGAAAGTTGACTGGACTGATCCAGAATGAGAAACGTTCTTCTAACCAGTGTCCCACTAGAATTGATGTAAAAGAATATAGGCTTTGAAGGGTCATCAAATTGCAACCACATTAATTGAGCAACAATAAGCTCAGTCACTTCTGGTACAATCTACATCGACAAGATAGAAGGAAAAAAAAACAACAAATTAGAAAATTTAGCCACCAAGCAAGATTATAAGTGAGAAACAGTATGAAGGCTCACAGGCATGCCAAGAAAGCATATCCGAGCATCTAAGAGCAATGAAGGCAAATCAGGAGGAGCAGTTCCAGGCCTTCCATATCCTCTACCCCCTCCTTGATACATGCTTGCACTCATACTATAATTAGAATGGCCTCTAGCCTTAATGCTAGACATAGTCCACATCCCTCCATTATCCAGATAGCTCCTAGCAGATGAGATACTTTCCTGGAAAAAATTGGAAAAGTTAGTAATCACTTTAAGAAACTAAATTTGCCACCACAAGCAGAGGCAAAGCCAGAAATATGAGAAAGGATGGGCCAAATAGTAATTTACTGGGAAACAGGGGACCAAGTATTATTTTTGGTGGGAAGAGGTATTTTGTTACAATGGTGCAAAACAAATTTTAGGGCGGCCATGGCCCCTGCCAGCCCCCCAAGCAACACCCCTGACCACAAGGTCAAGGTTCTAGGATAAAAACTTAAATAGCAAAATAGTTTTGATTCTAACCATTAATTTTTACATCTATCATCATCTATGAACTCAGATATCAACAAAGATTAAGGAGCAAACCTCAGTAACTTTTCCTGATTGTCGACGAAAGGGACTATCTTCAGTCATGAACATCTCCATTTGTGAAGGACTAAGACCATAAAGAGATTGTGGCACATTTTTAAAATTGTCCATCACTACAAACAAAGAAGACAGATATAAAAGCTTAATTTGTCTTAACTTTAGATGAAACTCATTCAAAGCAGGTAGTGATGATTTCACAATTCAAACAATTCATCAGAATGGATTTATGGATTCATTAATTCATCCGAATAAATTTATATTTTTGGTTCAATGCTTATGCTTGTACCAATATTCAAACAAGTTTCAAATGATATCCTCTATACTGTTCAAAATATATATGTTTATATTGCACAAAATTATTCTTCCCAAGTCCTACTGACTAGCAATTGCCCACTTCAAAAAAATTAATCCCCTATCCTAAAAATTAATAAAATATATATAAATACAATTGGGGTTGATAAAGGAAGTAAACGAAAGCAAAGCGAAACAGTTATATGTTCTTAGGTTAAAAAAAAAATTAAACTAAACTAAACCAACAAAAAGAGGGAAAAAGGGGAGATGGGTATTAAGGGAAGGTAGAAGGAGTGAAGAAACTGACATCCATCTTTGAGATTTTCTTGTCTGAACTGCTTGGGGATGTGGTCGAGTGACTGGGCAAAGGGAGACTTGCAACATCGGTGAACGCTAGGCTTTCTAGGATGGGGCTTCTTCGACAAGAAGAGCTTGGTGGTAGAGAGGAAAGAAGATTTAGGGACCCCGATATTGGGACCCACCGCTTCTGGGTTTGACGCTGCCAGAGGTGAGAAGAGTGGCACGGTAGCCATGAATTCCAGAGATAGGGTACAGAACCCGACAGACTGAGAGATAAAGATGCGTAATGCTTAGTGAACAGAACTAGAAAAGGTTCCAGGTTGTTCCGTTAAGAGGGATTTAGTCTAAAGCCTCATCGCCTAACCCAACAACCCACATTGATCAAGAGCCCAGATTTTATTTAGATACTAGAAAACTATCCCTCTATATAGAGCCAGTCCATTTCAGGTCAGTAAAATCAAACTGTTAAGACCATCAGCCCAATTCAGTTCTGCTTTTGGGTGCCTGCCTCAGAAAGATAAACGAACTTTACCACTAAGTCAATCCCATTTGGCTAATCCACAATTTTTAACAAAAAAATTATAATTTAAAAATAAAGTAAAAAATTGCAAATGTTAAACATTGAATTATAAATTTATTTAATTTCATATACGAAATAATTGGTTTAAATTATGAATTTTCGAATATATTTTCTTTCATCAAATACATATGATTTTAATTTTAATTTCCGTAATTAATCATATAAAATTTTTTTTCGTTTCATTTTTTGGATAATTAATTAATTAAATAGATTAATTGTTATTATTGCCGCCTTCAAAATACTAAAATGCACGTACCTTCAAAAACAATTGTAGCATGTATTGATATACTTTCCAAGTTTTAATGGCATTAATGATTGCATTAAACAATGTTTAATTGATTTTATTTCAAAAAACAAGACATGCCGAATTCATTAATCCCTTCCGCCCTATATTCTTGTGCGCTGCTCTCGGGCTCGCCATGTGCATGCGTCATTGCCGTGTACTTTTTCCCAGCCTCGACTGGTGGCTGAACACCCTTTTTCTCGAGGCAGAAGCTGACATTATCAAATACGTAATATTTTGTTAAGGGTTAATAGGGAAATGAAGAGTGGCTTTGGTCCAAGTTAATGGAACTACTTGAATGATCTGGTCTCCATATTCAACCAGGTTCATGGAAGGATACGTATAATTGAACATGGATTAGTCAAATACCAAAAGTCTTTACAGCCAACTTAAAAGTCTCCTTAAAAACTGATTAACAAACCATGTCGAGTCTCCTGGAAGGTTCCATCCGGTTGCCACGAAAAACCAAAGGAAATCCAAAGAATTTGATATTTTGACCATCAAATTCAGCACACTCACATTAAGGAAAGCCCCCCAGAAAAAAGAAAAGCAATTGGAAAGTGATTATGTGAGGAGTGACCTCATCGGATTTTACTTGTATTGTTTTCCTTTTACTTAAAACATTCCCCATAATCAAAGCCCCCTTCAGCCATCAAAGTTTGTTGAGTATGAGGCTTTAGAATTATTCTTTTGACATACGCCACAGCTGCCGTAACTTCGACTACCAACAAATTTACGTGTAATTTATTGCCCTTTGTTTTATATTTGTTCATGCTTGATCCAATTGGCTAAAGCTCACTGGATTCAGGACATGTCTACGTGGGTTGGCTTTAAGGTATGGAGAGTTGCTTGCTTTAGAATTTGGAAGGAATATAGGTTTTCTCAACTAATGGTAATAATATTTTTTTGAGCTTTGGTTGGGAGCTAAGAAGTAAGAGATAACAATGCCAATAACCTGTTTGCTACAGTCACGTTCCCAAAAGGATACTTTCATGATTAAAATTTAAGGTTTTGTCTTTTAAGTCATGGATTCGAATTTTGATAATGACAAGATATGATTTATTTATATGATAAAAGAGAATTAATTTATTTCATTAATTTATATGTATCTTTTGTTAAAATCGGGCTAATTCTAAGAATGAATATCGTTAATTACATAATTTAGCTGAAAAAGTTTTAAGTAATGCCATTTGCAGACAAATTATAATTTAATTAGCTTGTTATTAACAACCACCCCACCACTATAAAGCCATAGATTTATAATTAACTTTCAAATTAACCTATCCAATTTCTTGATAATTTATTGTTTTTATCAGCATAGACCAATTGGAAATTTAACTCTCCGTATTCAAAATAGACCGCCATTTCATTTTTCAACCAATCATAAAGAAATCTCCAATTTATTAGGTTAAAAAACTGCATACTACTGTACTAAGTAATTTTTAGGTCAATGATAACATCACTGCCACATGTACAATCATAGCCAAACTCACACGTTAACTTACCCATGTCAATACCTTTTTTTTTTTTATCAAAGCCGTAATTTGAAAATTAAATAAATTACAAATATTAAATTTAAATTTTAAATTTATTGAATATCTAAAAATTTTAACATTATATTAAAACAATTCCTGAGAAAACAGTCTAACTTAGGAAGATTTTGAAATTGACACGTGATTTGATATGGCAAGTCAACAATTTTTTTTATTATTTTAATTTTCAATATTGGTTTTTTTCAAAGAATAGAGTACAGCTAAAAAAAAAAAAACAATACAGCTAAAAAAATCAATTAATAGTATATTTTAAAACAACCATATTCTTTGTTTGACATTTGACATTATCTCATTGGATACATTTGTTAATTATTTTTAAGATGTCATAATTCTCAATTTCCCATCTTTGATTGGTTGGTGTTTGTCAATATATAATCAATCATAAGTTTTGTATTAAAAGAATTAGCTTAGTATATAATGTTATAATAGTTTTAATCTAATTTTTAATTTTCATATTTAAATTTATTATTTATATGTAAAATAATAATACTCAAATTAGAATTATCTTATTCATTGAAAAAAAAATTTATATTTCATAAGATTTAAATTTAATAAGTTAATTTATTTTGTTATAATATTACATGGTGTTAATAAAATTAAATAATTACACATATACTATATCATCTTTTATTGTTTTCAATACACAAAAAATCATAATGCAACATTCATTTAAATTCCACGTAATATGATTGACAAATAGCTCCGCTGCAGATATGCTAGCTAATTGATTAAAAGTTACATCAATTCCTTTTTTTCTCATCAAATTCTCAAATAAAATTTTCACTATTCCTTACATAAAAATTGATGACTTTTTTTTAACTTTATTATAATAATAATCAAATATATCCATTTAAATCATGTTTCATTTATCCCTAATAATAAGCTTTTGAATTTTACAATCTTTTTATATATATTTAATAATTTTAATAAATTTGATAATATCTATATAATTTAATTTCTATAAAATATTTCACATATATAACTAATAAAATCATATCATTTGAACACGGAACGTAAGATACACGCCAGTAACTTACCTAAAGCATCGTCACGCTTTACAAGCACTAGAATTCTCCGGTTCTAATTCTGTATGAAAAAACTCCATTGGCTGGGTGTTGAGCGGCGAGATATGTCCCGTGTCCAGGGAAGAATCTGAAATCCACGTGGCATGATGGTGGAAACTCCTAACAAATGTACGGCATTGATGTGGATCATATCAAACTTACTTGTCGGTTATGTGATATCATGTGAAAGTTTGTTCGAAAGTAAGTCAATGGCCACGTGTAAGTTATCCTGATCAAAGCGCGTTACGTGCCGTATGGCATGACGGTTTCGCATCTGTGAAGCTACATTTCCCCACTCTCTTCTACAACTGCACTCTACTTAGCTCTACTTCCTACTAATTTTACATAAATAACCTTAACACTTCCATCTGTAAAAGCAAAATCCCCAGTTTTAAGTTATACAATAAAAAATTTTCCGTCATCTTATTTATGTTTCATTTAATAATCGATGAAATAAATTTTATTATCATGTTATTTTGAGATTGAATTTAGTTTTAAGCATTTCAGATAGGTGAAAATCCAATTTAATTCATTAAACAAGATAATATTTAGCGTAAAGAAAAGGTTGATTTTTTACTTTCTAGACGTTTTAGTTTTTGCTTGTTTTTGAAAATCATTGATAATTCAAAAGGGGTAATAGTGGAAGAATGAAGAAGATTTGTTTATCCTAAAAAACAACGAAGATAATCATCGGACTGGTGTGCTCTAGTTCCACACGTGGCCAACAATGGATATTTTTCATGAATTAGCTGTCTTTCTAGATGCCAACCAATAATGAAAAACAACCCAGCCAACTATGAACTATCAAAAACAAGCACAAATCAGTAAAGTTACAAATGCCAAGCTGCCGTATCTTAACCAATTAAATTTTAAGCCATGAGCACTGATCTCATTTTTTTTTTTTGGACGGTAACTCTTCAACGTCGAGCTTCATTCAGAAACAATGGGAAGAAATTAAGATGGAATCGGAAAAAAAATTAATTAATAGAAAAAACTGATGCCGGGGGCAAAAGTAATTTCATGAATAATAAGGTAAATGATTTTACAGTTATTAAAAATATTTTAATTTTTGAAATTTTTTACCATTGGTTTTAAATGAAAAAAAAAAAAGACATGTTTTTTATTTCAAATTATTAAATTTAAATTTTTAATACTTTATGATTATTGGAAAAACATGTCAAATTATCAACTATTGCAATTAATATAATTTTTCATAAGCAAAGGTTCACTAATTTTTTCATACAAAGAAGATATAATACGAAGATAAACAAAATCATAAATTATAAAATTAAAATTTTATATTTGTTGAATGTTATATTTTAAAAATAAATACATTAGTGATCCTAATTAAATTTTAAATTTAAAAATAAATACATGAGTAAATTTAGTTAAATTTTAAATTCAAAGCCACTAAATTGATTATAGTGAATAATCTCAGAAACCATGCTTAATCAAAAACAAAATAATTATATCTTTCAAGCGGTATAACCTCATAGTCTCGACATAAAAAAAAAAAAAAAATCCACTGAAAACCCATTTTCTTTTTATAAATGGCAAAAGGAAATCTCCCATGATTTTTGTGATCGTTAATAAAAGAGTTTGATTCCACCCATAGGCCATAGTGAGATAAGATTTTGACCAAACCGAGTCGTGGTGGACACGGACAAAGACCCAAAACTCAAGTGGGTTCGTTTACCGTTTCTAAATTGTCCGTAGGGGAAGGGAAAGGGTAGCCAAGGGAGGTAAGGGCAGTAGCAAAAATAAGGGCAGGCGTAGCATTGTTTTGACTTGGAAGCAGTCATATGGAGTCTGGAAGGAAGCTCAGTCTCCAACCCCATACCCCTTTCCTCTTAGTTGACCCACTTCACTTCTTCCTACCAACTCAAACCCCCCCACTCTTTTCCCACTCCCCTTCTCTATATATAAACCCTTACAGCCGCACCATTTTTCACTCACTCTATCAAACCCCTAACGCAAAAGAAAAAAAAAACACCACAAAGGGTATCACTTTCTCTTTACTTTCTTTTCTTTCTATCAATCTTTTTCTAAAACTTGATTGGATTTGAAGGAATTTGAAGAATATGGCTCTTGAAGCTCTGAATTCTCCTACCACGGCTGCACCTTTCAGCAACAAATATGATGACATCGACAACAATTACCACGAGACGTGGAAGAAGGGCAAACGTTCAAAGCGATCACGGAGCGAGTCTCCTGCACCGTCTGAAGAAGAGTACCTTGCTCTCTGTCTCATCATGCTAGCTCGTGGCTCCACCAAGGAAAACAAAAACGTCTCCGCCTCCAACGGTGGTGATGGTCATCGTCAGTCTTCCTCGTCATCGGTACCAGCAGCTGATCCGCCAGCTTTGAAGTTGTCATACAAGTGCAGTGTTTGCAACAAGGCTTTCCCTTCTTATCAAGCTCTGGGTGGGCATAAAGCCAGCCATCGCAAACCCTCCACCGACACAGCTTCCACCAATGCTGAAAATCCATCTACCACCAGCACCAACACCAGCGCCACCAACGGTAGTGGTAGGGCCCATGAGTGTTCCATCTGCCACAAGACTTTCCCTACAGGCCAAGCCTTGGGAGGCCACAAACGCTGCCACTACGAAGGTGGCAACAACAATAATAACAACAGTAACAAGAGTGGTAGCGGTAGCGTTAGTGGGGTAACGTTGTCAGACGGCGGCGCTTTGAGCCAAAGCCACCGTGTCGACCTTGACTTTGACCTGAACTTGCCCGCGTTGCCGGAGTTCCGTGGGGAAAATAAAGATGGAAGATTTAGTCAAATCTATGCAGAACAAGAGGCTGAAAGTCCATTGCCAACCAAGAAACCTCGTTTCTTGATTGCTAAGGAAGAGAAGCTGGATTCTTCTTTAGCACAAGATTAATTTCAGGATTTGTAGAATTAATTGAATTGACAAAGAAAAATGATTTTATTTTTCATTGATTCTGGGATTTGTATTTGATAAATTGTTCTGTACAGTGAATTTGTTCATTGTTTGTGAACTCTCCCTATTGTAGTCAGTTTCTGGCAATTCATTGATTCATTATTTTAAGAAAAATATTTCTAATACTATAACTGACATTTATGTTTTGGATGTGAATGAATTTTGTTGCTGCTGAATATTATAGTCAATAAAAGAGAGTATATAAAATAAACGTATGAGGTATTTTTTTATATTTTTATATACCATAACGGAGTGAGCTAATAACTGGGGAAAGGTTTTGCCGTGTGAACAGCGAAGAAACAGCAGGCAAGAGCCAAGAGGTAGGCAGTTACCATGGTGGTGTTCAGAATCAAGAAAACCAACCCATGTTAGGGGAGATGGTTCATAGTTGAAACTTCAAATCGCTAACTATCATCGATCCCATGTGGTTTAATGCTTTTAATGCACATGTCGGCATGATCGATGGCTCATAATCATGGTGATATGATAATACCCGTATTTTTTCTGCAACCCTTTGTCACATGTTAGATACCCTACCAACATAGCTACTATGAAATTAATTCCAAAACCCCCCTTCCCCCCACTGTTAAAGTCAATTCTGTTAGTGCCAAATATGTTTTATAATTTGTTAATTTAGAGATTAATCAGATATATGGATCTCTCGAAGATCAAATGACAAGTTCAAGAAATTACTTACACACCGAATTTATAGGAAAACTATGGGTCGTTTACATATCACAATTACATTTGAAAAAAAAAATGGAAAAGAAAAGATTAATCACATTGGAGTTGGAGTTGGAGGCCACTTTGGTATCTCAAAAGTACAAACCTCATCAATTTGGCTTCATAGAGTTACGGCGAGAATTGATCATTTTTTTTTCCTCAAAATGGTCATTGTCTTTAATCCACCTAGCCTTTTTCTTGTTACTTTTCCTCTCATTTTCTTTCCCACCACCAAATGCGGCCGTCAAAGGTTCGTGTCTGGAAAAGAAATTTTCCTACATGCCAACACTGAAACATTCAAGATACGTTACTTGGTGTTTGTCTGTCCTACTTATCTACGCAAATAACAAACAATTAACAAGGCTTTCCAGCTGTATAAACGCCTTGGCAATCCTATACAGTAACTTGAAAAAGTCTTCTACTTCTACATACTTCGGTCAGATGCCAAGCTTGGCGTGTTATCAGAAGCCAGTTTTCATCCAGACCAATCCCATAATTATTTTCTTTCCAATGGAATATTCTTCAACTTATAAACCAAGGGATGCTAGAAATAGAATATATCGTCCCTTCTGGAGTAATCTAGCAAGTAAACCATGGAGTAACTTTTTATATAAGTTATTGCAGATAAGAACGAGAAAAGATCAACTTGAGGGAGTGCTTTGTGTATTTGTTAGAGTTAGACAATTTGAAAAAGCAAGAACATTAAAATTTTTCCGGATTGACATGTGGAGAAACAATGTGGCTTCCTATGAGAGTTTAACACTTTGATGAATTTGAAGGATGCTAAAAGCAAAAGAAGAAAAATAACAAGCAAAATTAGTTTTAGTGTTTTTTCCGTGTGGGAGGAAATTAAGTATTTATGTTATGTGTAGATGCTTGTTTATGATGTGTTATCAATTAAAATACATGTGGCAATATGAAATTATAGTCATTTTTCTTGGTATAAGGAAGTAGCCATCGATGTTTAATTTTAAGAACAATGAAAGATTTGAAGAGTCCTTGAAAATCCTGAAAATGAATTTCAAAAAGGCATAGAAATGAGTGGAAAACAAGATCAGTTAATTTATATAATTATTTTTAATAAGCAATATTTAATAAATTTGAAGTAAAAAATTTTAATAATTATAATTTTTTTATTTAAAGATTACGACTTATTTTGTTGTAAATGATTAAATTCAAAGATTACTATCATTTCCTTTTCACTATTTTTATTATTCATTTTTAATTTCTCTTGATTCTCCTCTTTGTACGGTTTATCTCCAATTTTATAGAACTAAATGTCAAAACTCAAATCTTATACCTTTCTCATATACATTAAAAATTTATTAACGTTGATCCTTAATTCAGTCAGGAAGTGGAATTTTCTCTCCATTCACTCCTTTTGCCTCATGCTCTCATCTTAATTTATCAATTAAGATTCCTACAGCTACCCTTTTTGTTTTGGACAGTTATAAATGTTATTGCAAATTGGCCTATAAAGGGCTTTTCTTCCGATGGATAATAATTTAGCAAAAGAGATCTTGGATGGCTTGACAGCTATAACAAAATTTTTTAAAATTACAATTATAATTAAGAATTTCATCATAATCAAGTTATGATCATTGAATAATTAACTAATAAATTAAAACATAATTAAATAATCAAACTCACATATAATAAGATTTAAACTTAAAATCTCAAGATTCTAAGATTTTTTTCATTGTTATTAAGTTAAAGTCTTATTGGCCTCAATTTTTAAATATTGTAATAGACAATTAATTAATATCAAAATTGATATAAATCTAGATTATATATGAATATATTCTTATTTATTGTATGCAATTAACTCGTGGTCTTGAGTGATACTAGGATACCCTGGTTCTAGGAAATTAAACTTTTTTACAAATTCAGGGCTATTAGATTATTATTACTGTTACTTAATATTAATATTTCTTATCAATTACAAATACATCTTAGTATTTGATTTAATAAAACGTGTATGATTTTTCTTACTCAGATAATCAAATTCAAGTTTTTTTTTTCTTCTACAAAATAATAACATATATACACCATAATTAGATTTTAAGCTCGCGGTTCATCTCGAGAGTAATTTAAGAGCATAAGTATATTGATTATATAAGAAAAAAAAATTAATTGTCCAACGAACTAAGCAGAATATAAATTATGTAATGAGAAATACAGTACTTCACACAAATAATCAATAGTTCACCTCAATAACTAATGCTTCGTATGTATAGGTAACCAACATAAGCATGCTAATTCAAATGAAAGATCCAAACTAAAAACCACATAGCAGTATTGCAATAAATAAACGAGATCACAAATTGAATCTACAAACTGTAACACGGTAATCAAGATGCAAAACTAAAGTTTGAATTTCTAAAAATGCAGCCCAAACCAAAGACAATTTAATAATAAACTAAATTTGAACTTGTGTTTTAGCTAGAGTTTCAAAATGAGACTCTCTTAATTACACCCCTAATTCCATCTAAATTAGTGCCGAAAAGAGTGAAGGTTGGGCAACCCTCTTACTTTAACAGAGTTCCCAACAAGATTAGTGATGATCTGTCTGGATCTCCCTGGATCTCCCACAATTATTTCAGGAACTTTATCAGAAACAAAGACTACCAGCTTCACTTCCCAAAGAATTACGCCATATTTCAATCATTGTAATGCATCAGGAACACCACCATTTATTGACATCAACAACCCACCGAAATAGAGAAAGGAAAGGGAAAAACAAAGGCACCAAGTTAGTTCAAGCATTATAAGCCATACGGATTTTTCTATTTTGATCATAGGCATCCCTACAAGCCTATAACCTATGGGAACTATCTAACATAGAGAAACACACTGAAAAATGAAGTAGTAGGCTTTATTAATCTTATCTGGGCTTACCTTAACACCTTTACTTCTAGATTTTTCAGAAAGTAAAGAGAGCACATCATCTAGGATAGATCGAAGGTCAAAGGGGGCAGACTCGAGCTCTAACTTTCCTGCTTCAATTTTTGCTCGGTCAAGCACCTCATTCATCAATGTTATCAGCATTTTTCCACAATCTTGAGCATCCTGAGCATAATCCTTTTATGTTGAACTTAAATTTATATCTAAAAGCAAAGCAATCATCCCTGCAACCATTCAAAAAGTCATCAGAATATTACCGGATTAAAATCTGTTGATGTCATCGCAGGTATATTTTACAGAGAAAACCTTAAGGAGAGATCTGGAACATACTAAGGATGCCATTCATGGGAGTCCTAATTTCATAAGAAACTGTTACCAGAAACTGGTATCAAGAACACAAGCAATACTCCCAAGTCATAATTAGTTTTAGCTTGGAAATGGATGGTGAACCATGTGTTGATATATATATCTTGAAAATCATACCTGCGATTTGGCAACATCAACAGCTTCTGCTCGAACCTTCAGTGCTTGCATTTCATGGAAATCATCTTCAACTTTAACAATGTGCATGGCTGCACCATATAAGATATAGCCAACTAATAAGCAAATCACAAAGAATAAGAATGCGGTAGCCAGCGCTGTCCATGATGTAGGTGCCTTCTGATGATATCTGCTCAAAATGCCAAATGGTAAGTGCCTGCAAAAACAATTGAAGTAATTCCATCAACCTTATGAATAAGTAGTTAGTGATACACTTACCTACATATCATTTGATGCTTCCTAAATGGATCCCCAAAATCAAGCTTGCTTTCATGCAACAAAGCCAAGTCACCATCTTGATTTTGGTGACCATACCTACTACTTCCTAAGTAGCCAAGTCACCTTTGCTTTAAATTATTTTTCACGTCCTATCTTTGCCTGCATTATATCTAAGATTTTTATCCAATTCTCATTTAATGTTACTATAGTTCAGTGTAAAAAAAAATTCCATCATCTTTTCACTGCTATTTCACACCAGCCATCCGAAAGACTCAGGAAAGAAAAAGAGTCCAAAGACTAGAATTGCACAAGGAATAAGTCTTGCAATCACTCCACTTATGAGTCCCAGCTTGTCTTATCGAACTTTGGAAACACACTCACACACACGTTCACATGGTTTTGCAGAAGAATGTAGTGAATCCCTGTGCTTTGAATAAATGGATAAGACACTTTTACCTGTTAATGCTAAAGCCCTCCAAGTTAGAACTGCCCTATTATGAAGGCAACCGATAGTCCATTGCAGATCATAAGCTGTAGAATAAGATGACAAATAATTAGATAAAACCATATGCATGTTTCATTGTTTTCTATCTTTTTTATGTGTTTATATTGCACATTCAGACAACTAATGACTGTTCAGAAAATTAAATTCACAACTTCAGGAAATTGTGCTGATGATAATGACTGCTGCTACTTGACAGGCACATGTTACCTGGTTTATAGTTTCTTTGGTGCGATTTCAGCAATAAATACTAGTACCTAGTCATACATTCAACAAAAGGCATCATGATCGTTAAGAACAAGTAGTGTACCAATTACTGGAGAAGGTTTAGGAGTGAAATCCTAGAGGAGATATAGAAACCCGCCACATATGAGAAGACTCCCATTCCATATCCTGTGGCCAGTCTTCCGATGTCCAAAGCCAAAGCCAAAGCTCCCTTTTGTTTTCAATTAAGACTGAAAAAGATTATTAAGTCATATTTTCGCATAATAGATTCTTGTTAATTTGCAGTTTAAGCAACAATAAATTTAGAGGTGGAGAACTATTAAAACCTTAGCGAAGTAAATAGCAAGCCAACCTTCAACACAAAAGCCAGTAGTTGTTCTCATTGCCTGCACATGTTTAGTAATGAACAAGATATTACTTCATGGTTAAAGCAAAATAGAAGTGTTCAATGAAAGAGCAGTTTAGCATACATTAATCTATGATTTCTCTACTTACTCAGAACCTAAATATGAAAAATCAAAACAATTTTCCAAATATAACAAATCAGAGCAAAAGTTTTTTTTTCTTACCTTTTTTCACTGTCATCTTCTTTTCTTTCAGTTCTCTTTAAACATCAATTGGCGAGGAGATTTTGTCCACATATTTTCTATCATCTCTAGAATCCCACAAAATTCAAAATAAGATTTTAACGATCAGAATCAGTCCATGACTAAAATATCCATGAATTTAGGCAGAAAACATTACCAGGCGAGCTATTCTGTCACCAACGGCATTTTGATGTACAAAAACATATTGGGTTTACGTACGAAGAAAGATGAACACCCTTCAACGCCTAAAAATTTGGTATCAATTAATCGTGTTATTTATAATTCTGAATAAAAATTGTTTTTTTGTATAAAATTTAATTATAATTTTTTTGTTTTAAAAAAATAAAATTAGTTTAAAAATTTTTTATTTAAAAAAATTAGAAAAATTTCTAAATTAAATAAATACATTCAAAATCTTCGACATAAAATCAGAATTCAAAAATAATCTTTTCATTTAAAATAATTTAAATTTATTCAATTTTGTATTTAACAAATCATGTGATCCTAATGAGTTAGGGCACTCACAACATTGAAACATATGGTTGCAAGCCATAAAATGAATTCAAATACAAACCAACAATTATAGAAGAGATGTCATTAAAGCTCCTAAGATGTTCAATGATTGACCTGCCAACAGATGTCTCCACTACTGCGTTTGTCTTCTCAACCAATAGAGCTGGAGTCTCAGAACCCATGTTATATCACCAAATCAATAAATCAGGCATTTATTAGAAAGTTAAAACAAAATTGCACTACAAAATTTGGGTGTTACTTTGCAATCAAGCAGGTTGACTCATAAATCACATTTCTTTTGCAGCTGAATTTATTTAATCTATAGTCAAGTTAATTTAACTTTAAAAAAATATATACAAACCTTAAATTTCACCCAATTTCCTGAAAATTTTTGATCAAGCAAACAGGTAAGCTAAAAAAAAACAATTATAATCGAATTATTAAAAAAATTGCCAAAAAGGAGAAAAAACATAATCATTCAAACAAAAAAAGGATGGATTTAAAATACCCATGAACTCTTATTTTTTAAAAAATATTTTTTATTGATAAAATTAATAAATACTATATATATATATATATTATAAATAAACACCTAAAAAATTCTAAATTCGGCGGATGCATGGATCTATCGATACTCTCGTCATTTTGGCCAAGATATCTTTCACCATCTAATTTACGCTTATTGTCAAAATAAATTATTAAATGAATTAGCAGCCCCATAAAATAGAAGCAGAAAAATATAAGTCATTAATCCCCTGCCCAAATTACATAAAGTGGGTTGGCTGGTTATTCGACCATCCCCCCTCATCTTCAGTTTTTAAATTAATGTTTTCATTTCATGGTCTCTCTCTCTCTCTCTCTCTCTCTCTCTCTATATATATATATATATATATATTTTTTTTGGTCATTCAAACAGAATCCTACGTTAAAGGAAAAAAAAAAAATCGAATCTCAACTTTGATATTTTTTTAAAATTATCTGAATCACTGTATGAAGCAGCCGAAGACACTCTTTCTATATTTTGTATATATACAAAAGCGAGACTGTTAAGGACGGCGTTCCAGTTTGGCAGGCTAGCTACGAAAGAAAATTAGTACTTAGCATTTTTTAAGGGAATAATAATACTGGAGAAGCAATTAACCTGAATCAACCAAGTCTTTGGGATGCTTGTCGTTGTTTGGATCTGAAGCTGCTGTGCTAATTGGCCTAATTTATTTGCAAGTGGCATCGACGGCAACACTATCAGGTCAGCTTTTGTTAATAATAGTGGAATACGTACAGTATGTACTTGATCCCAACAATTCAGGCACTTATGTACTTACCTCCTTAATGAGCTTTATTTAAGGAGTAATAATAGTGTTATTTGCTTACTTTTTGTTAAATTAAACTAAAGAAATAAAAATTATATTTCATTAAATTTGAACACATTGATAAAATATAATTAATATAAAAATAAAATGACATATTTTTTATTTAAGAAATATTAGTTTTTAGTTTGTAATTACAAAAACATTTGTACAATTTATTTTTGTATCTAATTTTTTTTAGAAAATAAAAGTATTTCTGGTTTTCATTGATTATATATATATGTATTAATTTAAAGTAACTAGATAATAATCAAACGAGAATTAATATGTAGAAATTACAATGTGCATGTCATCATTTATTAATAAAATATTAAAAATTTAATATCAGTAATCAAATTTTAATTTTTAATAATTTTAAGTACAAAAAAAATGTGCATCTCATTTCCCTATGGGTCTCGGTGTTTTTGATCAACTAGAAAATTTCAACTAGGGTGGGCTGGACAGGTTATTGTGGCCCGTTTGGTCATTGACAATACAAATGACCACAATGGACATACGGAATCAGATCATCCAAGGTTTGGAGACCCAAAGGCCTAAGCCTAAAGCCTGATCCTTAGGTTGACGTTTCTCATATTATCCAACAACCAAACACCCCCTTCATCCTAAGAAAGGATTGTATAAAATAATTATTTCAAATCTGTTTCTTTTATTCAAATTATGCTATATAATTATCTTTATGAAAAAAATCAATTAGTTATTACACATCATATGCATGAGTTTATTAAAATAAATATTCACTATTTAATTATTATATGTGATATAATAAATAGTTGACTTTATTTGGTAATATGATTTGAATGAAAGTGACATATACTAACTTAGAATAACTATTTCATATAGTTTTTCCTTAATCATTCTTCAAGTTTTGAAATGATCATGTAGATTTGTCAATTGAGCGAGTTGGGCTGGCTTTGGATTTGACCAATTTAGTTTGGTTTATTTCGGGCTTTAAAAAAATGGGGTCAATTTTAGATTTGATCATTTCAGTTTAGGATTGTTTTGGTTTTGAATCATTTTGAGTTTTGATTATTTCTGTTTCGGATCATTTTGGTTTGGGTATTTCAGGTTTAACACCAAAATTATTTGAGTTTGGGTCATTCGGATTTAATTTATTAATTTTTAAAACCAAATTAGATTAAATTTAAATATATTATTTGATTGAGTTCGAATAAAATTTAATTATAATTTTATTAAAAGATAAAAATTTAAAAATATTTTCAAAAATAAATAAAATATAATTTGTATATTTTAAATTAAAATTAATTTTTATATAAATGAAAAAATTAATTTTATTAGATGATAAATTTAAACAATAAATAATGCTTTGATATTGAAATGATACGGAAAAACATTATGGATTTTAGAAAAATGTGTTATGTGTTTAACCAAGTCAACATAAATTTTAACATGTATAAGACATAATAAACATATGTATCACATTTGACATGTTTAATATTTTTTTATATTTAATTTAATTTAATATAAATATATAAAAGATTATTTTAAACTTTTAATTATATTACACAATTACATATTTAATATAATCATATAAAAAATATTCTAAATATTTATTTATGATACAAATTTAATATGCAATTATTTTTTATTTTAATAATATAATTGTAATATAAATAATATTTTTAGTATAATTGTACCTGATTATTTTAGATTTTAATATAATTGTAGTAACTCATTATATAATTTTATTTTAAACTATATGATTAAAAATTAATAATATAATTATAACATAAACATAATGTATATACACAAATCAATAGCTTATATTATATTACATGATAGTTGATATTCATATATAATTATACGAGATTATACAAATTCCAAAATGATACATTGATATGGATGCTTATAATTTAAAAAATATAATTTATTTTAAATCATATTATAAATTATAAAAAATTTTATAAGTAACATAACATATATATAAATTATACTTGTTTGATATTAAAAAAAATATTAATTTGATATTTTCAATAATTTTAATAAGTTATCATTTGTGTTATATTTATTATTTTTATTTATGTTATATTTATTATATATATTAAATTAATATTTTAAAATAAATTTATATTTAATTTAATATTGGGTTATTTCGAGTTAATTTTTAAGTCATTTCATTTTGGATCATTTCGTTTTCAAGTTATTTTAAGTTTAAATAATTTTTCGGATTTAGATTGATTTGATTTGGATTGAACGGATACAAGTTGTTATTTTTTATAATCAAATTAAATTAAGTCAAACTTGAGTTCAGATAAATTGGATGAATTTTTTAAGTTCATATCATAATTAATAAGTCTAATCATGTCTCATGTCATAACAATTGAAGTAAATTTTATTTATACTATGGTTACAAATTTTGTATATAAAAATTTAATAGAAAATTATTGAATTTCTTTGATTTTTAATACTATATAAGAAAACAATTGATGAGGGTGTGGGTAGGAATCTTCTCTATTTTTTAATATTTTAATTTTAAACATATATTGATAAGATATAGTTCATCATCAACAAATATCAAAGGAAATTTCTTTTTTTTTTTACTGAAATTAGTAAAAGCATGATCAGAAATGAGATTCAAAGGGATTTGTCTGCCAAGCCTAGCCTACGAGAAGTAGTAGAGATGGCTAGTTGGACGCCTTAAGTTAAAAGTGGAAGTACTAATGAACAATGCTATACCAATACCATGTAATATCTCACCGATTAAAGCAAAGCAAGAAAAGATTGTGAAACTTGAGGAAGAAAAATATGTGCAGCTCCAATGTCTGAAACTTGGGTCCCTTGAGAGAACCTCTGCTTTGAATGATATGTATTTATGACCCTCTTGGAATGTCCTCTCATCATCATGCCTTTGTTTTCCACCTTCTCTTTTTCCATTAACATCAATAGACATTGACACCAATTATTATAGTAGTGGATATAAAAATAGAAAAAAAAAAGAAAGAAAAAGCATTTCACAATCACAAATCAATTCATTTTTTCAAGTGTTACAGTTTGAATCTTAACTTAAGAAATTAGAAATTTAATATCTTATTAACAGATCATATAACAATATAAGTAATTTCCTGATACTAGAAAAGAAGAAAAATAAATTAGAGAGATTCAATAATGGAATTGCATGGTTAATAGCTTGGGGTAGGAAGAATGTCTAATCATTGCCTTACTGTGTAAAGCACTAGATAAAAAAAAAAGTGAAAGAAAAAGGAGACTGAACTCCTTAAAGCAGTTGGGCCACACACTTCCAAAGACATGAAGAAGTACCAACAAAGCTATAATTGGGCTAAACAAAGTGTTAGGTTTATTGGTTTTCTGCATGGTTTTGGTTTAGAGGGTTAGAAGCCCTAATCATCATTTCCTTTTCAGAGTGTAGCACTTTTGTCAAAAGCAAAAAGGCATATGCCATTCCCTTGGCCGATCCAGCTTTATTTGCATGCAAGTACCAACACATAGCTGGGCTCCATGGGAGTGGGACCTTCCATTTCCAGAATATTCTTCCAAACTATATATTCCCACTACTATACACAGCAGTTTTTGTTTATTTCTATTGAGTTCTTCCTGAATCTGTTCTTATTTTTTTGGTATCAATCTTATCACTCTCTAATCCTGACATGAATTTCTTTTTTCTTTCTTTTTTATCAGTATTGTACCCACTTGAATAATTACTTGGAAAGTAACCGGTAAACTTCTAAAAGATATGTTGAAGAGCTTTGAGCTTTCATCCTAAAAACAGTGATGTTTGTACCCACAAATATTTGGAGCTCTAAATTAAAAAACTCAACATTTCTACATGTTGATTATTGTTTTTCTAGGAAATCATTATGAATATATGAAGTTGGAATCTTGGATTGGACATATACAGGTAGGGTTGAATTATAATTCACCTCAATCAGTTTCCATGAAGATTTATATATATATATATATATATATGTTTATCCTGAAATTGTCTTGAGCATTTTTATAAAACCAATCATATTATAGTAAGAAATAGTAGTAACTTTCTTAATTAAATATGGCTTGATCGGGATTTTCTAATGCCTGCCATGGGTTTGCCGAATACTTTGGCTTTTTCGATCTAATGGGGTATATCTTAGTGGCGAAAAGAAACGGAAAACATGGGCACCTTCCAATCGATGGTGGTCCAGACTCTAGCCTATGAATATCATTTTCTGCACAGAGAAGGGGTGGCTTAAAACCAAACTGATACATGCGTTTTCTTTTTTACATGTATGCTTGCCTTGTGAGCTATAGCTCATGTTTCACTTTCTCTCCCATTAGGGAAGTTGATACATAGACGGAGAAGCAAGCAAAAGAATAATAAAAGAAAAAAGGGCTAAGTTTTCAAAGTGTAACATACAAGCAAAGCAATTTTACAAATGTGAGACAGGAAAGAACGAAAATGAGATGGAAACAGTAATAAATTGATTTTTTATACTTGTTCGGGCATCGTACTCAATAACCAAACATTTTTTTAAAGGAAGAAGCCGATTATCAATTTTATAGTCCAGGATCCATGTGACTTGCGGTATGATGCATGGCAAAACATAGAGAGTACCGGTCATGCATGGCTGGCATGATTAAAGGGTATCGGTCTTGGTATGGAAAATCAAGCAAATTGCCCTACTTAAAGTGGAACTTTTAAGCTACTATGGATTTGGTGCCCATGTGCATTCTCTTAGTCCACCGAGTAACCATTTTCCCATTTGTTTTATCTCTTACGCAGTATATAAATGAGTTGTACCAGCAGTGTCTTTTGATCACAACGTCTTAGCTATTTCACTTTGTCTCCCATAAGATCCCAGCCAACTAATTTTTTAGTCAAATATATATGATTTTGACCGACAATCGATTTGATTCATCATCTTGGTGAGATGAGAAAGTATTGGGATTTATCATTTATGTACAAAGTTTGATAAAAATAATTGATTGAGATAGCTAAATGAGTATACGAAGATGATGATGATACAATTCGGAATCACGGGTATCCATACAAACTGATCAAGAGATAACGATCAATCAAGAAGTAAAGCTGGGGTTTGGCACAAACGGGCAAGCAATCCAAGAAACTTGCAAAAAGCATGTGGTGGGTCAAAGACTCAAAGTTAGAGAGACTGGGAACCTCTTTTTCCACAACTAGCATACGACCATAAGCTGGAGTTTTTATTCCTTTAGAGAAACTTTGTGCTCAAAATTAGGCATGTAGGACCCCTTCATATGAACACTACCTCGGGGTGATGATCATCATAATCCGTTGACAAATTTTCTCGTCGAAATCCCCCAACCACACAATGACTTTTGGTAAAAATTCTGCCTAAAAAACCTTCTCTGAGTTTGAAGATTTGGTTAAAAAAATAGACAAGGAATCAAGTGTTTCTTAAAAAAATCCCAAACCCAATTTTTTATGTGAGATATGTAGCAGTAGGATTTATATATAGTATACATACAGTCAGCAACATGTGTTGGAGTTTTTGATGGATAACTCTCTTAATCTACTAATTATAAAGCAGTAAAGGAAAGAAAGAAAAGCCTCGAAATGTGGTGTGAAACTGTGAATGAGGTGATCATAAATGTCAAAGAAATCTAGCACTTTCATAGGGAAATGTTCTAACCCAAATTTTTTTTATTGATCCATGCTGCCTGTCTTTGTTGATTTTGGTTGGGAAAAGGATTCTTTGGCATCATGGGGACATCACGGGGTTATAACTTGCAAATGAAAGAGCTTTAACATCCTATGAGGCAGAGGGTGATGCTAGCTGGTTGGCTTGCTGTAGCTTGACTGGTAATCAATTGTCAAATAAATTCAAGATTCCCTTAAATGTAAGCTGTTAATGCAGTTCTCATTTAAGAAATTATTTTATATAAAGAGATCGAAATTTGAAAAGGAAAATTACCCGATAATCAAACAGTCTGAATGCTCATAAATGATATGAATGCTCAGAATATATATTAAAATATCAAACACTTTTAACATTTCCAGAAACAGGAAAAAAGATTGCGAATTAGTGATTGCAATGGCACTGCAAAAATAAAAAAGGATATAAATATTCATTCTTATCATTGATATCAAGCTTCTTTAAATTGATGGGACCCCACAGTCCTGAGACAACCATTTACCTTTGGTTGCACTCATCTAACCTCTTTGTTATAATGGCTTTTCTTCAGCTGGATGAGGGATAAGAAAGAGATGGCTCTTTTTAGCATGACCTTGAATTGACCTAATATCCTGTTATATACTAGCATTAAATATTCTGCAACTGTTGCTAATAATTCTTGCAAATGCTGCGTAGCAAATAGGGTGGCAATAATTTTTTCATGTGATAGGTTAAATAAATCTATTTGAATCGATACGGTAAAGGATGTAGTAAGTGAAGTGTAAAAACTCGTTACCACTAAAAAAAATAATTAAGATGTCAATAATTCAAATGACAATAAATTTCAATGAAGGTAAATCTTCAAAAAAAAAAAAAATCATGTTCATGAACATAAAGAAAAAACTTATAAATAATCAAATACATTGCTTAGTTGATAGTTGCATAAAAGACTTTTCAATTTAAGTCTCATCCCCCCACATTTTTAGAGATGGAGAGAGCTTTTAAATGCACCCTAAGTTCATATTTTAATTTTTTAAACGAAATTACTTAGTTGTCTTTTTTATAAATTTTTGAATATTTTTATTCGATAAATTATTTAATTTATGGAATATGTATCCGTTATATAAGTTACTAAATATTTATTTTTGGAAAGTTATACAAATTTTTAAAAGTATTTAAACTTTTTAAGAAAAATTACAAAAAAAAAATTTATTAATTGATATAATGAAAAAAGTTATTATTAGAAAGGAATCATTAATTTTAAAATTAATAAAAAGTAAGTTGATTTTATTATTTTGACTTTAGAAAAGGAATAAAATTTTATGGGATTTTAATTAAATATTTTACCTCTTGATATTATGAAAGATGATGAAGGAATTATTAAGTAGACCTAACAACTTAAAATACTATAGAATGACATGATATGAACATGATATAAAAATATGATAGGAATATAATATGACTTAAAATTTTAATAATAATTATACATGGGTTTAACAAAAGTAAAAAAAAATTATATTTTTATATCGACACAAATTATAACATGTAATTCTTATATAAAACATATTATGAATATATAAAATTTAATATTTTACACGATACAAATACACAAATCGTCAGGTCTACTATTAAATCTTATCAATATCTGATATACAAAATCTTAAAAGTTGTGTAAATAATATTATTGAATACTATACAATTTTCTTAAAATATAATATGTTAACTAAAGAAAACTGACAAGTAAATAGAGAGATTTCTTTAAAAAATTTAGTTTAGTTATGACTATTATAAAATTTTAATAATTGATAATAAAAAATTTAAATTTAAATTTATAAAAAAAAATTACATTTATTATTTTATCTTTAATTTAATTAAGACCTCATAAGATTTTATTTTTTTAAAGTCAAAATAGTAAAGTTATTTTTCTTTTTATTAATTTTAAAATTTATAATTTTCTTTCCAATAATAATTTTTTTCTTTATATCAATTAATAAAAATTTTTAATAAAATTCTTTTTTTATATAATTTTTCTTCAAGTTTTGCAAACTAACTCTCCGAAAATTTTCTTTTTTGTAATTTTTAAATTATAAAAATTTTAAAATTTAAAATTTTTAAAAAATAATAAAATAATTTCACTTATAAATAAATTAAAAAATAAAAAGTAAAATGAAGATACGTTTAAAAACTCTCTTTTAGAGAAAATCTATCCTTAAAATTTACCACAACTACTTAGTAGTTACAAAATGCTATGTATCACTTTTCAAGGATAAATGGTATGATTATCGTATCAGACTAGAACCAACAAATGAATCATTCTTAATACCTTTTCAATTAAAATTTGACACAAAATTTTCTTAATTTCAAGAATAAACTCTATTAGATTAACTACAGCCTGCAAAAGATAGCTTACTTCTATTTTACACAAATTCTTGAAAATTTATGTTTTTAAAATTTCAATCTTAAATTCCAACAGCAACATACAACACTATTTTGGCAATAGTGAATTTCATGCACTTTGATTTTCACACACATTCAAAGAACCAATTTTTTTTTCTCTTAGCCCCATTGTTTGGTCATGATTTCACCGCAATCAAACGGACAATATAACTTATGTTGAAAAAAGACTTTAATTCCTTTTTCATTTTCCTTTGTTTTGGGTTGAAATCGTGAAATTCTAATATAATTTCTCCAATTTTTTTTTTCAGAGGAACCGGTCTTAAACAGAGTAAAGGAGAGAAAGAGATAGTGATAGGCTAATTAGGACACAAGTAAAGAGAAGCCATTTAATAAAAACAGGTTGGCAACAAGATAGCTGAGTGTCAGTTTTGGCGTGCATAGCTGAGCTAGATGTTGAGTGTGTTAATGACACCCCTCTCCCAATAAACTGAATGAAACTAAATCTACTTTCTTCACCGATATTAATAGAGAGAAATATACGAAGCAACAAAGTTAAAGTTTTTGGTTGTGTTGAAGGGTTAGTTGTAGTAGTGCTAGTACGAAGAACAGATAAAACATTTGGCAACAGCTTGGCTTTTTGTCCAAAACTGAAAAGACAATTTGAGTTTCTCTTTGAATTTGTACTCTGATAGATTCTCCTGAAAACTAATAAACCGGTCATTTACTGATGGGTACTTGAAGGTTGTTTTTTTTAGTTGTTGGTTTTTGTGGGTTTTGTGTAAATTTCGTTACTTGGGTTTTGTTTTTTTTAAACTGACTCAAATGCTCGTGCATGGTTCCTGCGTGTGATCATTACTGTTCAAACGTGTTTACTGTTCAGCTGAGACGCAAACTAATTGCAATGGTGGTGTAAATTTCTTGGTAAGTTCTGTTTTGACATTTCTGAGTTTTTATGTTATTGGATTTGCTTCTTGTTTGAGATGGTTTTGCTTTCCTAGGCTTGCTTGTACCTCCTGGTTCATGCTTAAAATGGGATTTGTTGTTTTGCTACAATGGAGAAGGTGGCTATTTTTCTTTGTTTGTATGGGCTTTGCAGATTTGATACAAGGGTCTTGGGTTTTGTTGGGGTGTACACGGAGAGTGGGTTTTGGGGATTGTCTTTTACTCTTCTGGATTCCAAGTTGATTATGGGCATTTTCCCATTCATGTGGGGTTTTGGGATTTTACAGCATATATCAAAATCTGATCTTGAGTCTTGACATTTTGTTATTTAATTAGGTTTCTGTGATTTATTCTGGTTGATTCCTCAGATTTCAGTTTTAATTTTGTGGTGATATTGTTGTTGGTAGTTGATGTTTGATGTTGATTACTATAATAACTATTATTTTTGTGATATTTTTAATTTATTCCCATACTTTGAAAAAAGAAATAAAGATAGATGCTTGTTGTCTACCGTTTTGGTGGTTTTTTCAACTGATACCGAGATGCTGTTTTCCATTGCAGGTTTCAGACTTAAACGGTAAAAAGAAATAAAAAAAAAAACTATATATTGATTAGCATATGTCAAGTTTGGAACTTGAAGCCTTTAAGACCAAGAGGTCGTGGTGATATGAATCTTTAAGAACTTTAAAATTAAAAAAAAGGAGAAACAACGGAACAGAGTAGTCAGAAAGATAAAGAGAGATAAAGAAATAGTGGGGAGTGGAGGTGAAGTCAGATTGGTGCCTGTGAGTGTCTCTGGTTTTTGGAATTATTTAGTGCAAAGAGTCTGTTGTCTATGTCTCCTAAGCTGACTGGGTGTGCCCGGACTCGGTGGGCTTTGCCATCAACAAAGGAAACAACTTCTTCCATGGCTCTCTTGCCATTCAAGAGAAACTTTTCTTAAATTATTACTCAAAACCCCATCTTGCCAATTTTCTAGTTCTCTCTCTTACTCAGACCCCTCCACCCTCTGCTTCGATTGCTGTCGAGATTCTGTCCTACTCTTCGAGTATATATCCTTCCCACCCTTTGGATCCTTCTTTAGTCTCTTGAATCCCAGAAAGTTGGTTGCGTTCAGAAAGTCGGTCCCCACACCTGGGGTATTCCTTACCACTTCTGGCAACTTTTCCTTGGTTGGGGTTATGTTTCATTGGGTATGTGAGTTGCTCAGTGTCTAGTGTTTGATTTAGTGGTGATCGGTTGAGTAGCTGAGAAGATCATTTTGAGGTTTCAGAGTGCAGGAAGATCTTTAGATTGCCAATATGAAGTTTATGAAGCTTGGATCAAAGCCGGATACGTTTCAGAGCGATGGGAGTAATTTGAGGTGAGATCTCGTGGACTCTTATTTCCAATCTATCATTTATTCCCTTACTGAATAATAAAAAAAATGTCCACTATATGTTGTTCGATGCATTTTCTCTTCCATGAGACCATTAAGTGATAATCTCTTGCCTCTGTCAATTATTTGTGTTCATTTCAACGGCATTCTCATACTAGACTGGTAGCTTTGCCTCTGTGGTTTATGCTTGAACTAGGAATCTTTTTGGGGGTATGTGAAATTTTGGTCCTTTCTAGATGACCATTTATTGGTATACTGTAACAAGGTGAAAAAATGTTTGATGTGGTTAGCAGCTTTTGTAGGCTATTGATTTGTTATTTTCCTCGTAACACTGCTACTTTGCTGCTTTCCTTTTTTTTTTTTTGGCTTGGGGGGCTTCAAGGGAAAACGCACAGCCCCTTCCATGTTATTCAAACATCTTCCAACCCAGGTGGTGGATTCTCTAAAATATTACTAATCTTATGTGGTTTTGACCTTTGATCTTTCTTTCTTTTTCTTCTATGGTTCCTCATATATACATTATAAGTTCTGCATACTCAGGCTATATTAACTTTGGTTGTGCATAGCACAATAGTTATGAATTCAAATTCAAGATCGATGAGCTTCAATATACGTAGTTGTTTAGTAATTCTGCTTATGATTATATTCTTTTTCTTTATAATTATGGGAGAAATCCTCCCAGTTCCTTTGCTTTATAATTATATTCTTTCCAATAACCAGGAACAGGGACGTGCTCAACTGTGGATTGCTAAAGCCATAATAGACTTAGGAACGTAGGATGAGGTTGAAGAATAACTTAATCATATGCACTTCCGGTTAAAATGAGTTAAAAATTGAAGAGGTTTTACTAATTTTAATTATAGATTTACCACTGCAATTGTGGTAATTGATGGATGTTGGTTGTTTAGGCAATTGCAAACTTGTTTTCTGAAGCAAATCAATATACATGTTATTTGCAATGGACTGATGTTTGTGCATTCCTAATAACATAGGGTAATAGTACCGTGTAAAATAACCATTCCATCTATTATGTAAATATGCAATTCCTGTAAATACCCTTTCATTTGAGGAGCATGCTACCTTACAGTGTCTTAGAGAGAAGCACCAATTGCAATGCAGACAAATTCAATATACATCTATAAGTTTATTAAAATGAATGCACTTGTTTCTTGATGCTAAAGCATCATAGTCTCTAAAACTATGTTTCCCTTTATTAGCAATTTATTCCTATATTCCAGCAGTATCTGTTGCATGGTCTACAGCTCTAGAAGTATTTCAGTTTCTTAAAATCATCTGTTATTAAATCTGGTAACTGTCACTTTATAGCCTATACATCATAGCAATGCAGACATCACGAGTGTCTGGTTTCTGGTTTAGGCTATTTTGTATGATAAAATCAAAGTACAGTACCTTTTCAGTACCATACTTTGGCAAAAAGCATAATTTTGCATATTGTTTAAAGCAATTCAAAGGGATTTTCTTTTCAACTGTTAATAGCTTAAAAAGAAAGACAAACGGTGTACAAATTGAAATTTTCAACTCTTACCAAAAGCTCTAATGGGACTTCTCTAATTTTGTCGTTGTCCAACCTGTGTGAATTTTGAAAAGTTCTAATGGTTTTAAGCTTATGTACCCATGTTCAGGTATGTGGCAAATGAGCTGGCAACCGACATTACTGTCACTGTAGGGGATGTTAAGTTTTATCTGCACAAGGTATGCATTTTCTTTCAATTCAGGTAAAATTTTCATCTATGGTCAAGCGTTGTTTTTGAGTATGGTGTCCTTGCTAGAGTGCGTTGCATTATACCTTACATTCCATCCAAACTTATGCCTTTGTGTTAGTCTAGGATTTCATATAATTGCTGAAATGTAAAATCTACCTAATTTTGGTTGTTGACTTTATCTAAGACACGTGAACTAAGCTGTGCTCTAGTTTCAAATTAGAATGACAAGATCAGTTAGGTTGAGCAAGCTTGGCTCAGTTCTGCTCATTTGCAATCATAAAAAGGTATTTCACTTTATGGAGCTAATGGGTGAACATATATGCAGTTTCCTCTTCTGTCAAAAAGTGCCTGCTTGCAAAAGTTGGTAGCAAGCGGTAATGAAGAAAATAGTGATGAAGTTCAGATTTCTGATGTTCCTGGCGGTCCAGTTGCATTTGAGATATGTGCCAAATTTTGTTATGGCATGACCGTCACCCTTAATGCTTACAATGTTGTTGCTGCTCGATGTGCAGCTGAGTACTTAGGAATGCACGAGACCATTGAAAAAGGGAACCTAATTTACAAGATTGATGTCTTCCTCAACTCCAGCATCTTCCGCAGCTGGAAGGATTCGATCATTGTTCTTCAGACTACAACATCTTTATTACCATTATCTGAGGAACTGAAGGTGGCCAGTCTTTGCATTGATGCTATAGCTACCAAGGCTTGCATTGATGTTTCCAAGGTCGATTGGTCCTATACTTATAACCGGAGGAAGCTCCCAGAGGAAAATGGGAATGATCCTAAATGTGACGGTGTCAGAAGTCGACCAGTGCCAAAGGATTGGTGGGTTGAGGATTTGTGTGAACTTGAAATTGATCTATACAAGCGTGTTATAATGAATATTAAAACCAAAGGAATACTGTCCCATGAAGTGGTTGGGGAAGCTTTGAAAGCTTATTCTTACAGAAGGTTGCCGGGTTTTAGTAAGGGTGTGATCCATTCTGTTGATGTTGTAAAGTATCGATCAACAGTTGATACAATTGTCTGGTTGTTGCCTGCAGAGAAAGGAAGTGTATCTAGCAGTTTCTTGCTGAAGTTGTTGAAAGCAGCCATCATTGTTGACACAGGAGAAATATCAAGGGAACAGCTGGTGAGGCGAATAGGACAACAACTGGAAGAGGCTTCTGTAAATGATCTTTTGATACGGGCACCAGAAGGGGAAGATGTAATTTATGATGTTGATACAGTACAGAAAATAGTGAAAGAGTTTCTGATGCAAGATCAGAATGCTGAATTTGAGTCAGAAGAAAATGAGGTTCGGGAAATACGAAGACCGGGAATTTTAACAGATGCTTCCAAGCTGATGGTGGCAAAATTGATAGATGCATACCTTGCTGAAATTGCGAAGGATCCCAACTTACCCTTGTCAAAGTTTGTAGACCTTGCTGAAATGGTGTCTTGCATCTCTCGGCCTGCCCATGATGGGCTCTACCGAGCCATTGACATGTATCTTAAGGTGAGAATCTTGCCAAAGTCCATATTTTTCAATGCACACAACTTGGTGTTTGCATTATACTTGACTTGAAATGAAGTTTATGTTAAGCCTTTGTTGCATCTAAATACCCACCAAGTTTGGCTTTGGAAGTCTTTTCCTAATGTTCCATTTTAAATTAAGAAGTGATGCCATCAACCGCCTCTCCTAGACCATAACTACTAATTCAATAAACCTTTTGGCCTAGTCTCTCTCTGCAACTATTATTGTTATGAAGGCAAACCAATTATGTTACTTCTTACTTCTGACTTTGCTTATATGTAACTTTATTCTACTGTGTTTCAATGCAGGAGCACCCAGGGATCAGCAAGAGTGAGAGAAAAAAAATATGCAAATTAATGGACTGCAAGAAACTATCAATTGATGCATGTGTGCATGCTGTGCAAAATGAGAGGCTCCCATTACGTGTAGTTGTGCAGGTTCTCTTTTTCGAGCAGGTCAGGGCTGCTGCTTCATCAGGCAGTAGCACTCCTGACTTACCTAAAGGCCTGAAGGATCTAAATGGCGGATATCATGGAAGCTCAAGATCAGCAGCAACCGACCCAGAGGAAGATTGGGATGCAGTGGCCACAGCGGAGGAGCTCAAGGTCCTGAAAGGGGAACTGGCTGCCTTAAGGTTGGGCAATGGGGTAGGAGGGAGTGAGAGAAATGGTGGAGATAGTAGAAATAGTGTTGACAGGGCTGCCATTAGTAAAATGAAAGGTTTGGTGAAGTCCAAGAGGATATTTACAAAGATATGGTCAACCAAAGGAGCCCAAGGTGAGAATATTGGTTCAGATTCATCAGAGAGTCTTGGCTCTGCCAATCCAGAAGAAGATAAGTCAACACCATCCAGAAACAGGAGGCATTCAGTTTCTTAGTAGAAATGAGGGAATATAGTAGCTAGCTTTTTGGCGGGTTTTTAGGGCTTTACCTCTCTTAATGGTATTAGTAAATTCAAAAACTAGTTTCATGTTAAATTAACAAAATGAAGCATATATAGTCTGGAAGAACACTTATTTTGCAGAAACTTTACATTGCTGTGGAAAAAATGATTACTGGAAGTATAATGAACTCGAGGGCAGGTACAGGAGACGCATAAAGAGGCAGCCACTCATGCAAGTTGCTACAATGCTACTCGTATATTTGATTGATGTTTGTCTCGCCGTTTTGAAGGCTAGTTGTCAGGTAATGCATCACAGCTGGCAAAGAGCTGTTTAAATAAAGTAAATGAGCAGTACACATTTTAGCTTTCTTAATCATATTAATCAGTACAGAGATCAATGATTAACACTTCAGTACAGTGATCAATCATATTAATCAGTTTGTGTTTCAAACAGTGTGATTGTGAACAATTAAGATAAATGAGTGTGGTAAATCAAATGGTTCAGTTACCACTGTCCATGATTTCACTATATTGGCCATTCAATGTTGAGTGCATTTTTTTGGGGTTCAATTCAAATCTTCAAAGCTATGTTTCTGTAACGAAATAGTAGAAAGATAAGTGATTCACTCCTTGCTTCTTTCAATCAAGTTGCTTTGTTGAAGGTTCTGTCATGCTATTGCTTTAAGGTTGTGCAAAACTCCTGGCGAATGCAGTAGAAAAACATTAACTTGATGTTCAATTAAGTGTTGCTATTAGAATACATTTTCTCACTTATGATCTAATAGCTTCCAACCAATGTTTCATGAGAACTCCGTAAAAAGTACATATTTGCAGGATGCCAATCAATCCTGTTTGTTGAAGACAAATGAGCAGATATTCAATACAGGAAAAACCAAGCTTGAGTTCAATCTCTCCTACGTTGATATGAATATATGATACAAACACGTGAATAATCAATATTAATAAAATCAAAGAAAAAAAAAAAAGAAAAAATCTTACTAAATGTGACGCAGCAAAAGTTACAATGTTTACTTTCCAAATAAAAGAAAAAAAAAAAAAACAGCTGTTAACTTCACGTTTCGATGGGCTTGTACCTTTTTCATGTACCGTTTATCTCAAAGGTATTGGATAAGCTGCCCAAGTTAAGAGCTCTCTGAGATAAGCTTCCACTCGGACACAAAACCAACCAGGAAAGATTTTCTTAGGAGCGTTTATTACAAAGGATTGGCGTTAGCCTATCATTTTTTCTTCCTCAAATTATATATACTTTTATATATTTTTTTCAATGTATGTCGCAACTTGAATTAAAAAGAGTTGTTGATATTAGAATTTAAAATTTAAATTTATTAAATATTTTTATGTAATTATATAAATCAAATAAATTAAATTTCAGATTAATGTACCTTTATATAGTTAACTGAAGTTAAAACATTCTTGCATTGACCAACCATATTTGTATTTGTAATGAAGAACAAAATTTCTATGAAATCAGAAAGCTGTGAACAAGTTGAACTTACAGTGACCTATATATGTAATTAGATTCATGATTGTTCTTTTACTGAAGGAGAAAAGAAAAAAAAAAGAGCTTTTCTCTTCTGCATAATGTAACTAAACCAACTCAAAGGGCAGTAAAAAAAAAAAAAAAAGGAAAATCTCAATAAATTCTGATTCATGGAGATGGTATATATAGAACCAAAAACTGACCTGTATAATGCTTGCCCAATCCACTTCCCAAACCACATTTGTCCTTCTATTCCCTGGAAGGGACAATTAAAAAGAAAAAAAAAAAAAAGAATTGTGTGCTGTGAAGGAAAGCACCAAAGATGAAAACGTCACTCTCTCACCATCCAAGGCTTTTATTTAGTTTCAGATATCGCCTACCCCTAACTTCGTATCTAATTAGAGGTACAAATAATATATTAATATTTATAAATTATTTAAATTTAATTGAGATAAAATTTAAATTTGATTTAATTATTATTTAATCGAATTTAAATTTGAATAATTTTATTTATTGATAGAATTTAATTTAAGTAATTTTATATATGATTTGAATAATTTATAAGTTTAATCAAATTTTTATTTTTAATATATTTTTATTATTTTAATAAATAAAATATCTCGAATTTAAAATCAAATTTAAATATAAATAATTAAAAATTTATCAAATATAATAATTAAATTTATTTTTATATGTTAATTAAGTCTAATCTTATACGCTTGAATAATTTAATTTTTATTTTAAATTGAATTTAAATTAAAAAATTAAATTTAAATTAAATTAAATTAAATTAAATTTAAATTTAATATTATATCGATTCAAACTCAATTAATTATATCTTATTAATCACATTTATTGTTTTTTAAGTTTTTTTTTTTAACTCAATATTTGTCAATGAAGCCAAAGAAAAGTTAAAACCAATGGTCATGGCTTGGAATCCCATTCTCCACCAAAAAAATAAAATATAAAAAGAAGAAGAATAAACTTTCATTTTAGCTTCTCACATTCACTACACGTTTCTTTTATATTAAAATGCTGTGCAGCAAAGTATCGGATAAAACTTCAACGTGTCCGCTTCATCGCTATCGTCATCCTCGTCCATCCTCTCACATCACCCCATTTTCTTCCTAGTTTCCGCACTTGCTTCTTGAACCTTATATTATCAGGTTTAAAGGTATCAACAAAACCTATCCAAATTGTGGTTTTTTTTTTAGTATCTCAAATTCACCACGTCACACTTTCAATAAAACCAGTCAGTATAACCAAGTTTTCATTTTGGGATTTGTATGATTTGGGAGAAACAATGTCAATTTGACAACTAAATCAATTTTAAAATTTGCAGTTTCATTTTAATAGAATGGCAGCTGCACCGTTTGACTAAAAAGGCTTCAAATAAACTTGCAGATCAAACTTTAGATGAACAAATGCATTATCTTCTAGTCAAAATCCAATAGAAAGTTTATGGATTGTGACAAACAATCTCTAATGATTGAAAATGATCTTCGCCTTCACGTCCATGACTTGTAAAAGAAAAGAAAAGAATCCATGGTCATAGACATCCACGAAACAGAATCCAACGGCTATGCCTGCCTGCCTGCCTGCCTGGTACATCCCCAATCTCCCCATCTGCGGAGACCTGGAGCCGCTCCTCACTCATTTCTTTGGAACCCCAAAACCCACCACAAATCAGTTTGTCAAATTCCCCTTAACCACAGTTAACTCCACAAAATAAACCATGGTTACTTAACCCACATCCCAATTATCAATTATCACCCACATTTCTCCACATGCACTCTCTATATAAGTCTCTGTTTATCTATTCATTTTTCTTAGCTTCCATTGTTCCCATTCTTCTTATGCTGAAAGATTCTTCACAATGAGTTGCAATGGCTGTAGAGTTCTCCGAAAAGGGTGCAGTGAAAATTGCATTCTTAGACAAAGCTTGCAATGTATAGACAATCCTCAAGCCCAAGCCCACGCCACCGTTTTCGTCGCCAGGTTCTTTGGCCGCGCTGGCCTTATGTCCTTCCTTTCTTCCGTGCCCCAGACTCAAAGACCTGGTAATTCTATGTTCTACTAGTTTTATATATATCCTTGAAATAATGAAAAGTCATTGGCTTTTTCTCTGTTTTCATATGGGTTTGCAGCTTTGTTTCAGTCACTTTTGTTTGAAGCCGTGGGGAGGATGGTGAACCCCGTGAGTGGAGCCGTTGGGTTGCTGTGGACACGCAACTGGAACGTCTGCCAGTCGGCGGTGCAGACGGTGCTTCAAGGAGGCACGTTGCACCCGCTGCCCGAATTTAGCGGTGGGGTTTCAGGGTCAGACTTTGAGGATGTTTCAGAAACGGTTGGTGGGGGGCAGTTTTTTGGGACAAAAGAGCATGATTTTGTGAAAATGAAGGATTTCGATGAAGTGATTAAATGTAAAGCTACTGATATTGATCTCTGCTTGATGATCGGTGATGATAGAACGGTGAAGAGGATGAGAGAAGCTACGCCGTCGTCGGAGGAGTCAGAAACGACAACGTTGGGAAGCCGTTCTCCTGGAGATGGCAGTAGTTCAAAGGGCGGCGGTGAACAAAAGCTTATGAGACTATTCATCTGAGAAAACTTTCAATCTTTTTTGGAACTTAGTAATTTTGATTTAAGTTACCATAAGATGTATGATCTTTTCCTTCATATTCGGCATGTTGAAGTTCCATGAAATTTTGTAGAATTTCGAATTACCCTTATTAAAAAAGCTTTATATTTATGAGTTATTGAATAAGAAGAACTGAAGAAGTCGTCTTTAATTCCCATTTTCATTTTCGTTTTCAAGTGAAATCATTTATGCTTGTACTTTAGACATGCATGAATGATTTTGTATAATTTTCACTTCCGAATTTATGTTTTTTAATGAAAACGCCTCTTTCACTTAATTAGAAATTAAACTATTTTTTATTTTTGAAATTGTCATATTAAGTTATAATAATTAAAATTAAAAATCTAATATTTGTCACCATGTTATGCAATTATTGACGAAATTAAACCATTTTGACATACATGACTACTTGAGAAATCAATTGTTGTGATTTATAGGATGGTTTTTTAATAGAAAAATCATGCTTGAAAGCATTGAATTTGCTCAAAATTGTTGAACACTGGCATTTATGACGTCAAGAAAAGAATATGGCATTGGAAACAAACTACTTCAATGTGAGACTGGCTTTTGGTTACTTTAAAGAGTCATTTTACAAGTGACTTATGCCAAAGAAAAAAAAAATCCATCAAAGAAATTATTTTTTTAGAAGAAACAACCTACTATCAAACCATCGGAAGCATGTCGGTGTATCAATATCAAATGGAACTGTGGTGGAAGGCACTGTCAGCCATGCATTTTTCTTCTTGCTTTTGGTCTCTTTGTGAAACCAATAGTTTTTAATTTTAGGCTTGTGAAAGAAAACCCCTTGTCTTTTTCTTCTCAATTGTTTGGGATTGGGGTTTGGGGTCCATTCAATTGCATTTTGCAAATTGATTTTTTTATGTTTCCCGGCATCACCGCAGTCCATAAATCAAATAGTGGTCTCATGGAAATCGAACCTTCTTCAAAGCCCGATAGGAATGGGAATGAATGGGGACACAAATGCACTACAGCTTTGCTGATAAATTACAATATATATATATATATATAAATATTGAATTTATAAATTATTTTAAAAAAATTTGCTGATAATGGGATTCAAGCTTTGCAATATCTTAGCCATTTACAATATAAAATCATGAAAAGGAATGTTACTAGTCTATTAAAAAAGAAAAGCAAAACCTTAGCAGGGTGTTTTTGCAGTGAAGAAGAGAATTACCTATTCAAAAAGAGTTTTAAAATCTTCAAATAAAAAACAAGAAAAGGAAGTTGGAAAGAACAAAACAAAATAATTATTTTTTTGATAAAAAAATTTATATAGGCAATGATATAGTATTTCATTTTATTATTAAAGCATACCGCAAATATCACTTATATTAAATTTATAAAAATCGATAGTTATGAAAATCATTTGATTTTTATCGACTCAATTGATAGTTATAAAATATCACTTATATTTTTCTTGCTTTGTTGAATAAAGAATCAATAATTTTAATTTTTTGGCATCGGGAAAAAAAATCGAAGTAAAATAAGAAAGAGACGAAGGAAGTTAAGAAGTCACGATCAAAGCCGGCTTGAAATTGTAGCACGTGATGACAATGCGAAGAAAGGAAAGTCTAAGGCGCAGGCACAGTAAGGGAGGTGGAGGTCAAAAAGAAAAAGAGTAACCGGCGGAGGCAAGGCAGCCCATGTTAGTGGTGGGCGTAGGGGTTTTGAGCTCCCCACTCGCCGGAACTGAAACGTGAGTTGTCGATGACTACTTTGGTTGTTTGCTCAAATATTGCTGTAATGTCTCCTTTTTCTCTTCATCCATAGTTTTCCTTTTCTTTTTCTTCTTCTCCGATCTCACTTTGACAGCTACTTAAATACTAAAAATTTTACCTAAATTTCATTAGATACTAGAGTTACTATAATTTATCATTTAAAGAAATAGATTTCTCAAACATTGATGAACGATGACCGTTGCTTCCAATATCGGAAAAGGAAGATTATGAAAGATGAATTGCTTACATATTAAATGGAATTCAGAATAAATTCAAATAATTCACTCACTTTTATTAAAAAAAATTAAATACAATTCACTCAAGATAAATTTGTGAAAAGTTGAGCTTCATCTTGTAATTCTCCTTTACTTATTTTCTAAGCTTCCACCGCTTTTGTCAATAAAACCAATCCCATTTTCACTGGAACACATGATCCTAGTTTTATCATACCATTGAAATTTGCAACTGAAACAGAATTTGACCCTCCAAGCTACCGAGTATGTTGGGAACATTGAATGTAGGCAGAAAATCAAGAATACTATTTTGTCAGCTCCTTCACCAGGTCCCTCCTGACTCTGCCTCGTGTTTCATGAATCATGTGTTTGGTTTTGAGCCTTGTACGTTGATCATATCCATCCGTGTCAGATGCCGAAATCCTCATTACCCGTCTCACCCTATTTAGATAAGCTCTGACAAAGAAATTTCAGCAGATCGCTGTTCGATCAAGGTGGTTTATTCAATTCGGGCAAGAAAGCAGAATTCAATTTCCTGCACCAATCTTGCTTATAATTACACAAAATCAAAGTGGATGCACTTCATTGAATTTGGAGAAAATGGAAATGGGGACTGTCTTTTGATTGAACAAGCATCAACAAGATCATACTTAGATGATTAATCAAAGTAGACAAAGAAATACATGGTAATTAGTTATCGGGTGAACTTTACATATTTACATAGACAAGGCTTTCTTTTACCTAAAAAAAAAAGAAAAAAATAAGAGAGTTCTTGTATACAGAAGTCAGTTGAGAGGATATGCCACTTTCCCTAAATTAAAAAAAAAAAAAATTACATGCGTGATCATTGAAGACAACTGGTTCCAAAACTGCTAAAATGAGAAGCCAAGCCTAGCTATATTCAATCCACTCTTATTTTGTCCAGTGCCGCCTCCACCCATTGAAAAAACATGAGCTTGGGTGTGTAATGTTGTTAGCATTTAGAGTGATTAGTCAAATAAGATCAGTTCTACACGTGTTGTCCGGCTGCTGGTAGTGGGTACACGATTTAGTTGTATTATATGTGTCCTCAAGCTACAGTCCTTAACCTATTGAAAAGAACCGTCCTTAAACAATGAGCCGCATGAGCAGATGAGGCGGAGAATAGCTTGGAATATAAAACAAAATGCTACGTTTACCTGAATGGCAGCTAACATGGACAAAAAATCTTTACATTGTTCAAGCAAAACCCTTTCCTTTGCAGTCACACTCACAAGTTCATCCACTAAACAGTTCATTTCCTCCACCTACAAAGGACAAATGGTATTAGCTAATTAGGTAGATTTGCTCCTTTCGAAGAGCAAGCTCAGGTGAAGCATAAATAAACAGGCTCAAACAAACTACGAGATTTCCTTCTTTCATCCCTTTTCAAGGAGTGAAGGCTTCATTAAAACTTTATCCCTTTTGTTGTCAGAGTACATTTCAATAGCATTAAGTTAGTATGTGTTCCATCAAGGTGTAACACTAACATTACAAACCTAGAAAATGACATTTGCAGTTGCAAAACTAGATGCCCCCACAGACAAAATTCATTGTAAATCCGGTGCCTTTTCAAGGATGAGGGACAAGAGTGCTGGAAAAGTTTGTATATTATCTTTTCTTTTAATGGAAAATTTCTAAATATCTACAGGGATGAGTGATTGATCAATTCGGTTCGAAAAAATCAATAATTGAATTAATCAACTTTCATTCAACAAATAACTGAATCAACATAAAATTTTAAATAACCGATCATAACCGAACTAACTAAAATTGGTTCAGTTAAAAAACTGAACATTTTATCATTTTTTTTTATTATAAACAATTATTTAGTTATAAATTCAATTTAATAAAACTTAAATTTAAGTATCATTCAAACGAAATCACTAAAGAATTTAATAATTTTAATAACATTTTACAAGAAAAAGATAAATAAAAATACTCATCTCAACTTTTTTCTTATTATTAAAAAGTCAATTAATCCGATCAGTTTGGTTATTAGTTTTAAGAACTGAAAACCAAACAATTTAATCAATTTAATCGATCCAAAAAAACTGACTAAAACCAAAACCAAATAGACCAAATCAAATTGATCATTTTTCATCGGTTTTGGTTGGTTAAATTGGTTTGAACCAATTTCTGCTCACCCCTAATGAATATATAATAACAGTTCCTGTTGACAAAAATATCTCATCTGTTTTCTAAATGGTAAGAGCCAGGCACAGAATCCACTCAGCTGAAAGGGAGAAGGGATTATGCTATTAACTTTCTATTCTTTTTGGCATCACCTTTCAGTAAGCCGTTCTCTTTTCCATAGAGAAACGCCACTCAATTGGAGTATTGCATCACTGTTTTTAAGACCCACCGACAAATGGTAACAAATGTTTTCATTGCCTAGCTAGCCTCAAGACTCCTATTTGTGGTTGAGTGCTTTAATCATTAATTTTGGAGCATGCTCTTATCTATCTACAATTTCCTTTACTAGCCTAGGCACCAAAGTCAACAAACAATCCAAAAAGGCAAACACATAAGTACAACATAAAAGAGTTGTTGCAGTTCCAGTCTAACAGAACAAATTATGGTGAGATATAGCCCACTAAACCATAAAAGTATGCTTGGTAGGGTGAAAAAGTGGAACAATAGATTGGGGAGAGGGGTGAAAAAGCATAAAGAAATGAATTTTGAGCGTGCTTAGTAGGAAAGAGAAGAAAAAAAAATAGGAAAGATGATTATTTTCTACCCTTATTCACAAAAACAACTCATTCCAATTTGAAATGATAAGAGGAGAAAAAATTGGAGATGTGAGTCAATGGTGCATATTTACAAGATTATTCACCATTTTTTATATTTTATCTTACAAAGGGAATAATGGTAAAATAATATGACTTTCATTTTCTTTCATTTTTCAACTCTACCATGCAATGGATGGAATAAAAATTACATTTCCTTTGTAACTTTTCAATCTTTTCTACCAAGCATGCTATGGAAAGAAAAAATATGTTTTCTATCTTTTCACATTTCTCTCTTTCTAATTTTCCCTCTTTCCATTTTTCTATCCACTCTAACAAGCAAAACCTATGAGTTTTTAACTTTTAAATGCACTTTCCATTTCCTACAGCCATAATCAGTTTTTTATCTCATGTCAGAAACCAAGTGAAGGGCTTGTTATAGAGCTATGGTCAAGCCTTTACAAGTTACAACTGGCTTAATCAGAAGACAATATGTATTAAAGAAAACCAGCAAAACAAGAACCTGTTGATAGGCAACAATTAAGAACACAACTCAAGAACTTTCTTGTGTTAGTGGCATTTATCTATAAACTTCTTAAAAGTAGTAGAAAAACAAATAATTACCACAGGAAAGAATTTAATGAATTTTTTGCTAACAATAATGTCTACAAGATTTAATTAATGAATTTTACCTTTAATGATAATGAGCATATTGAGGATGCCATTGCCTGCATCACATCAACTGCTGAACTGACAGCATCCTTCAGATTTTGGACATCAGCCTATTATGAGAGAAAACAGAGAAAGGGAAGAGAAACAAGGGCAACATTTTAAACCACACTGATAGTCATGAGCTGAACCATTAATAGATTGTATATTGAAAAGCAGGGAAAACAGAAAAAGGAAGAAATTTACTATTGCTTTTCCAACAATTGGAAGACGGAGAGTACTGGCCTTTAAAGCTTCAGTTGCTCCTAGCAAAGAGCTAGAGTGGTCTCTGTCGAGGAGGGCCCATGCTTCCAAATGAGCTATCTACACTCACCAATTATAACAAATTTTAGTCATGAAGAAGAGAAATTCATGCTATAAAAGCCAGCATCTTGTAACTGAGAGGGGAAGGATTAGATCTATTCTAACAAGCACACAGTAAGAAGTGGAGAAAGGGCAACAAGAGAAACTGAGTAAAGGTCAAATTATCAAGTCATCAACAGCATTTTTCCTTCTGGGCTTGAAATATAATAGAACAAAACTATCTTTTCTTGACTTTCCTTGATTTCTTATTTGCTTGTTTTCTTCTTGTCTTCCTCTGACACGAGAAGGTGAACGAAATTCAAACACAAATCAATCACTGAACCATTCACTACTGCAGACAAGAATAACAAATCTAATTTTCCTTTTTCCATCTTTTAGGTGTCTTAATTAGGACAAAAATTCAGTACATACTCATGCCATGATGTACATGACTGGTGACTGCTTCTAAAGCATGTTTCCAAGGCCATGTAGCCCCCTTAGACCATTGCTGAAAACTAAAAAAATTCCTCATTATAACACCCAAGTCCCAATTTTGATAATTTCATCCTCATCAACAGTATTCCTAAAAATGTTGCCTTTTTTTACTCTCATCTATATGGATGTCAATTGAACCTGATGCAGCATGTGCTTTGCTCTGGACTATGAAAGTACGGATACATACATGAATTACATGTACGATGTGATAAATATGAAGAAGCTAAAAACATAATCAGATAGCTGAAGCAGTTGCACCTATGAAAATGTCTACAAGGATTTGATTCAACAATTTAGAAACGTGAAGTTTTGAATCTTACCTGTCCCTTCAGGATGGAAGTCAATTTCAATTTTTGCCTCAGCAATAGCAACTTGATTCTCTTAAGGGTGACAGAATGCCGCAGTTCTGATGTTGTTACCCAAGCATTCCACAGGTTTTTCTGGTATAAAATAAGGAACATTAGACATGAACATATCAGACTTATTAGAGAACATCATGTTAAATCTCAACTCACTGTTATTATTTTCTTAACCTAGTTCTTTTTTATATTAAACTGACAATTATACCAAACTGTTGATAAAAGAAAACTTAACCATCCCTGTTTATTATATAGCAAAACCCAGCAGCCCAAATTTCCCTTGCATGATTCTCATTACTAGAGAAGTATATCTTAAAGAATATTAGAACCAGAGCAATCTTTCTTGTTCTACCAGTTATTCTAATCTTTGAATATAATGCAGGAGCAAGTTCCTATTCTAAGCCCAATAATTTTATCTATACAAAAGACCAAACTTTTGTATCTGCCCTTGTGTTTTCCCTTCTTAAGTTTTGTATCTCTTGGGTTGCTTCCCTTAGGGTGGTGAACTTGTTTTGCTCTTTTCTTTATGGTGGTGAATTCTGTATCCCTAGAATTTAGAGTAATCTTTTCTTGTTTCTTTGGGGTGGTGGAACCTATATCCTCAAGGGAGTGAGATTATCCATTTGTTTATGAGTGTGATTAAGAGATTCATTTCACTTCACTCTCTTAATCCGGTATCAGAATCGGCCCTTTTAACTGATATGCAGTCAATATCATTCACTTCTCTCATGTCAAGAACAGAATAAGATCATCACTGAGCAGTTGATAATAGACACTGATGAAACTCAATCTATCATTTAAATAATTCCTCAGCAAGCTTATCTCTAATCTCTGCCTTTTTCCAATAAGTCCACTAAACCTTCCATTGTGCAAATTTACAACAGTAGAGAGAGATTGAAAAGCTCTTCACACATTCATACTTATGGCAAGAAGGATACACAAAATTAGCAACAATTCATCTACGTTAACATCACATATCAAATTCATCAGTCAAATACAGTATTTTACAATAATTACCATTCAACACTCACTCCATATTGACATCATATAACAACTCAAATCATCAGAATAGGCCGTTAGTTCCTTTAGATCATTAAACTTTTCCTTACCTCTAAGTTGAAAATGAACAAGGACCATAGGAATAGTGGTACAATGACAATAAGGACAAAGGTAAAACAGTTATTGGAATCCAAGTCACTGACTATGTAGCATCCATTGTTGATAAATGGCAACTGTCCAGAGCAAAGCTTCTCTTTCACAATGTGATAAAATGTCCGGACATCCAACCTAGCCGTAATAGTGAGGACTCAAAATTCTACTCAAGGAAGTTTAAGCGATTAAAGTTACTGATAAATACTCTAGTACGAGAATAGTAGAGGGGAAAAGAGGCTTAATAACATTCATTCGGTAGTATGTCTTTCGCAAACATTTTACATCATCCTGTGTTGATAAGTACTATGCCAAAGCTGACTAGAGTACTAGCTCTTATCTTTAGCAGGTAGCCTACTCACCAATCATTAATCTCATCAAGCATTTTACCATTCAAAAACATGACAATAAATTGCCTTAAGATCCTTCTGTCTCTAAATCTAATCTACTAGCATGTATAAAAGGACAAGAATATACTTTCTTACGAACTATGGGGAATTCCAGGTGGCAAGGATAACTAAATGAAATGCAACCTTCAGTACATAAATTCAGCAATTTAGCATATACACAAATTACATAATGCCATATTGCACAAGACCACATGATGTTCTCTATGAGATACCGTCATGCCAAATGTAAGCTGCCACTTGCAATAGAGGTAATCTTTATCCTAAACTAGTTGGGTTCAGCTTGTTTGAAAAATTATTACTATGAAGTAAATTGAAGCATTCACGAAATATCTCAAACAAAAATCGCATAGACACATGGCATTGAATGTATTGAGAAAAATGAGATGGACAGGACGATAACCATACCTCTGCACTCAGTTTCTGTACCATGAAAGTAGCATCTGCCCTTGCATTTACAAATCTCCATTGCAAGTAACGGTTATAAAGAAGCCTCAACATGTGTGCATCAACAATCCGATCCTCCCCCATCTTTCTTCTCTGAATATCAACAGAAAAGCTAAGAATTGAAGGGGAATTAACAGAATTACCAATCATCTGCCCACCAACTGCATTTCTCATCCGAGCAGGACTTAGCCCTCTCAATGGAGATGAAGCTGAAGATGTCCAAAGCTTACTAGGAGAAGCAGGTCTTGTACCTCCCCTAATAGGAGACGCCATTGTCCGTGGAGAAGACACTGCACTATCACTAGAAAACCTTTTTGATTGACTGAACTTAGCTGGAGCACCAATTCTAGACCCAGGGCTTGTAGATAAAGGTGAACCCGGATCATGTAACCGCCTCAACCGGCTATTAGTTTCCTGCCAAAACCTTGCAGACACAACAATATTACGGGGTCCGCCCCTCCCTTTCGAAATCCCACTTCCTCCACATTCTTGCATTCCAGAATTGGTGCTCCCAGAAGACACACTATCTGTATCAGACGCAGTGAGATCGAAAGAGACACAAGAAGCCTCATTTAGAGAATTAGCATCTCGGTTTTGCTTATTGGCTTCTTTTAACAACTCAGCAGCACTTCCGAAATCCAAACTCAACCTACTATTACCATCAAAAGAAACCCTCCTACTGCTCTCGTCAAGCATCATTGATTGTCGCAATGACTTAGCCAACATTGCACCAGATCCAAACATCTTCCCTTCACCACTATAATCCAAACTCCTAGACAACGGATTCGATCCCGGATTCCCTTGCCGGGTTCTCCCAGGCCAGCGGGGCTGATCCACCGCCTTCGAGTTCTCCCCATGATCTCTCACTGGAGTAGCTCTACGCCTTTCAGGAGTTGCTTTTCTAGTCAAAGTAGAACCCACTTGAGCCTTTGTCTTACTAATCGGAAGCGAAAAGGCCTCACCTTGAAATGAAACGGACAAACTTCTCGTTGAAGTAATCAACATCTTGGAAGCAGCTGACAATTCCGTGGCATTAACATTGTTTCCTTGTGACACTTGACCCCCGGGCCGCCTCCGGTCCACAGATTGAGACCGTTTAGGAAGCGAAGATAACACCGTTGAAGTCGGTGCTGAAGTAGAAGTAGCATTTTTTGAACGAGAAAGAAGCGGAGAAGGAGATCTCGTAGTCGTTTTGTTCCCCGTTGGAGTCGTATTAGTGGAACGAGAAATAAGAGGTGAAGGAAATCTAGTGGTTGTTTTGGCTGTCGCTTTGTTGCTGCTGAAGAAGAAGAGGAAGAAGAAGTGGAAGAAGGAGAAGGAGACATATACCTGGAAGAAACTTGTCTACCTCTGGGTTTTCTTGTAACAGTGGAGCCATTGTCTTTAAGAGGAGACCTTTCGGTTGTTGTGCTTAGGTTTTCTTCTTGATGGGCATTTGTTTCTTGCTGTGGTTCTTGAACAGGGGGCTGTGAAGGAGTTGGTGGATGAAAAAATGCAGCCACCATCATCTGAGACTGCAAAGGAATCTACCTTCTCTTCTGCATTGCCTTGAAAGAAAATTCTTTTTTATTGTTTTTCATGGCTGAGAACCTCGAAGGAAACAAGATTTTAGATAATTTTGAGGATAATAGAAAACAACCCATAAAGGGTTACTTAAGGATTCTGCATTTTACTTCAACAGCACTGAAACCCACACAGCTTTTCTGGGTTTTCCGAGAGAGAAAAGAAAAGAGTTGGTAAGGTGAGATTCGGGAAAAGAGAGATATAAAGCGAAAGCAAAGAATAAGAAAGAGATTCAGCTGGGCTTCTGGGTTTGGGTTCTTGTGAATCTTTGGAAAGACGTTAGATTTATTAATTATGTAAATTTTTTTAGTTTTAATGAATTAATTACCAATTTCTTTGGACTTTAATCTTTATAATGAAACATTATGGTATAAATCATATAGAAATCCAAATGAGAAATGATAATAAAACAACTGGTTTCCTGCTTAATCAACTACTGATTAAGTTGAATCCCCAACTTTAACCCACATGATTTATCCAGAAGTGTTGAATTATTTATGCGATCCCTTCCTCAACCTCAATATAAAAAAAAAAAAGATAAATTATTCAATATATTGATAATAATTTTTTTAATTTTATAAACGAAATTAATATAAATATAAATAAAATATGTGTTATTTTTAATTTTATATATTTAAAAAATTTAAGTTAAAACAAATAAAATATGTGTTATTATTTTAATTTTGTTTATAAAATTAAAAATTTTCATTGCAAATATATTAAATATTTTTTTATAAATTACTAATTAAATTTCTTTGCAAACTTGAGTATTTTAAAATTAAAATCATCAAAATTTAAACTTTAATCATTTAAAAAAAATAAACATTTTAAGATCACAAGGCTATTTGCTTGCGGTCTTTATATATTATTAACTAATTAATAACAATTATTAAGCCTTGTTCTTGGTTTAGTTGATTTTCCATGCTCTGTGCCTTTCTCAAAAATCATTTTCAGATCTATTTTAGGTTAACTGTCCCCCCACTCTCTTATACTTTAAAAGTTGAAACTACTTTTATTTTATTTTATTTGGAAATTAAATGATATGGTGTATGGTCGATCAAGTGCGGCAAAGGTAGACTTACCAAATTAATTTATAAGTATTAAAAAAATCATTATTTTACCTTTACATAGATGAATAATCTGTTTATTCACATTTCATTTTTTCTAATTAATTTGATTTTATTTTTTCTTGTACTAGGTCAATGTCGTAAATTTACCCACATTTTTATGTTGAAGTGAAAGAGAAGAACTTGGGGTACTAATACTTGTCTATAGCCTTGATTTTGGTGTGTATGCATTAATACCCATAATTAAACAGTAGAGATGTACATAACTGTTTTATTGCTATTCCAAATCAACCTGTAACTGTCAAGATCAAAGAGTAACAATGTAACAATAAAATCTTATCTAAAATGCCAGCAGTTTTACCCTCAAAGATAACTTAAAAAAAAAAAAAGACAACATCAATTTTGACAAAAATGGGTATAAAATAACGGGATGGTCAATGTTTTGGGGTGTGTATGCTGGAAATTGTCTCGAGTAAACAAGACAGTTTGATTTAAGTAGTTTTAATCTCAAAGGATTATATTTATGTTTATGTTAATGTTTAAACTATTATATAAGAAGTGATTGTTAGGGAGATAAATTACACTTAAAATTTATAGGAACATATCAAAAAATTTATACATATATGTTGGATATTATTTGAGTCTAAAAGTTTAAACTATTAGATTCTTGAATCTTTTATGCATATATAAGACATTTTATTCAAATTTTTTAATGATGTGAGATTTTTCATTCACATGTAAATCATATTTCAACAATTTTTCATGTTCACTTGTGAGTTCTAATTAAGTTATATCCCGACTCTTTCATATGAGTAAGTCCTATTAACATCTCCTTTAGATCGGACAACCTTACATCTCTAATGCGCTTTTGGGTCAGGGGTCAAGCTATAACATTCAACCTTGCTACCTACGTTGTCTACTCTCTCAAGCTTACACTCCAAGTTGATTCAACATATCACCCACTTGGATGTTTCGCTTATGCATATTATCATAGATTCATTGCATCTAAATCGAACCTTTTAATACCAATGTTCGAGCACATAGAGTTAATTAACGTAGCCAATCTTCGATCTGTTAACAATCTCCCTCCAGCAACATTACTGGGACTCGAACCCATGACTTCTTGAACTTGTGACTTTTTCGCTTATGCATATTATCATAGATTCGTTACATCCAAATCGAACATTTTAATATCGGTGTTCAAGTACATAGAGTTGATCCAACTTTCGATCTATCAACAATCTCCCCAGGTTACATTACTAGGACTCGAACCTATGATTTCTTGAACTCGTGATTTTTTTTACTCTGATATCATTTGTTGAAGAAATAAATCAAACTTGAAGCCCATAAAAGCACATTAGAGCTTATACATACATATTAGATATCACTTGAACTTAAAAATTTAAGCTATTAGATTCATTGATCTTTTATGTATATATAAAATATCTCATTCATATTTTTTAATGATGTAAAATTTTTTATTTATATGTGAATTATATATTAACAGTGATACCTATTAAGACAAAAAAAAATAGTAATCGTACTTACTAGTAACAAATAAAAGAGCTAATAAAACAAAGTTAAAACAAACAACTTGTCAATGATGAATCATTCATTCTTTTACTGCTTCGTGTATAAATCTCTTAGGAGAATTCAGTCATAAGAGAAAAAAAAAAAAACTTTGTATTTTTTTATGTTTATATGATCTTTCGAAAATTGATTTTTGTGTTCTTTTTAATATAAAAAATTAAGTACTTTTCAATCACAAAAAATGTCCTACTGCTTCAATTAGAAGCATACATCAGATTGTACATCTATATCACTGCTATTTTTAAAGTTCTTTTCATCCGTTTAATAAAAACTTTATGGCTATGATTATGACCCTTTACTATAATCACAATCTCTAGATCTATATCACTTTTTTAATTTTCATAAACCGAATTAATTATGTATTAGCAAAGGTATGAAAAGAAAAATTTCCGTCAATAATATAATTTGTTGGTAAAATATTAAATTTTATTTTTAACAATTCGGTCCAATATCTTAAGAAGATTAGCTTGACTTACAAATTGTGGGGTAAGGTAAGACAAATAGCAACATCTCTACCGACAAATGCCATACAATCTTTGCCTTAATGTTATAATAATTAGATTAACTTTAGATTTGTAAGAGAGGGTGCCTTACGCAGGGGAGCTACATGAATGAGCTAACCCCATGAAAAGAGCTTCCAAGCAGTCGAGTGGTTGATGGCATCAAATGAAAAAAATGCAACAAAAAGAAAATTTATTAAGAAAAGAGAAGACAAAAGAATGCCTTGTGATTATTGCAAGCAAAGCTATAAACCAATTTGTTAATTGGTTTAATATAAGATGCAATGTCTCTTTTGATCTCTCTCAATCTCTATATCCCTTGCTTTCAACGCTTTGTTTTTTTTTTCTTCCCCGGCCTTTTTCCAAAGTTTCTAATATATTAACTTTCCCTTTTTGTCTCTGCCAATTCTCAGCAAAGCCAAAATTCAGTTGCTAGTTTGTTTAATGTAAAACCTTGCTGAGAAAGTGAAAACAATGATATTAGTCAACTGTAAGAAGTGATTGGAGAGGTGGTGGGTCGTATATCTTGATCGTTGTACACTTCTAATCATACGAAAATGACCCAAAGCAAATTTATTAATCGCCCCTTGCAGTTTTTCTTCTAATGGATTTTTTTCTTTTTTTTTTTTTACAATTTTATGAAAAGTATGTTATGAACCATGTGTCTAAAAACAAGATTTTGTTTCAATCATACAATTTTTCTCTTTGGTGTTGAATTTGGTTGCAAGGCTTACATCAATGCCCTCTTGTGTTTGTTCTATATTTAACTTTCTGTTACTTTTTTCCCTTAGATTCTGCAGATTAAATAGTGTTTTTGAATTACCATATCAACTACTTCAATTAAGATAATAATAGAGAATATATAGTATGCATATCCAGCAACCAAGCTTTTTTCATAGTAATCCTTAATGAAAGTAAGTTATCTGATATATTTGTCATTCTTTGCATTTTTTTTAACTATCTGGTGAGTTTAGATGGTAAAAATTTATTTCCAATGATGACAGGGTAAACTGAAAGAGCACAAGTAGGTAGAAGAAGAAGCACCAAATCTGAAATTCACAGCAATCTGGCCTGCTTTTGGTTGTCTTTATTTGGACTTTTGCAGTTCATGCACTTTTACAGATTAAGTTTCCAAATTTAACCAATGAAGAACAAGAAAGGGAGGCTCCAACTAGACAGAAAAATGACAAACAAGGCCGCATAAGTGAAGTAGTAGTAAATATGGATTAGACCAAATTGATGATTGAACTAATTGACCAACAACTAAGATACATGAAGCTGTTAAGAATCCCCATACCATCTGACATATCCTGCAATTTCATCAGCAAATTGTTGTTTTAACATTGTAAAGACATAATTAATAGAAAGAACCTTGTGAAGCTATGGCTGTTGCTCTGAAATCTGAACTACGGAATGATGCTAGTTGAAACTTTGCAGCCATGTGACTTAAAGACACACTCCATAGAATAACTGATTTAAAAGGAAAACACCCCCACCAATTGATGTTTGTTTAATTGAGGCATCAGTTAGCCCACTTTCCAAGTGATTATAAACTTAAGAGAATGATTTTGTTTGGACCCATAGCTTTCCAACATTGCTTCTCCTTTCCACTTCTACCTCACTTTTAAAAGTGTATGACTATCTTCTAAACAACCCCCTCTCTTTCCTTCCTCTTCTCCCTTTCTTTCTTTTCTTCCTTCCAGCAAACTTTGTGACTATTTTAATTGCTGATTCCGCATGCGCAAAAAGGAATAACAACATTTTTGAAAAGGTTTTTGAGAAATCATAAAACTTCCCATTTCAGCTGAGAATTGTGATTGGTCACCAACGAGTTTCAGCATGTGGCTGTCATCCGTTTTATAACCTGCAAAACGGACCACATCTAAGGACAGCACCGCAGACAACACTCAAAACATAAATAAGTTCTAAAACCAAGTTTAAACTGCCATCCCCAACATGTGACTTTGAAATGAAAAATAGAAGCTGGTCTTCCAAATCAACATCCGCACCAGACCTATAGCAGAATTTTTGCTACTAACCCTAGAATTCTGGTTTGACTAACAACATTAAAGACAAAGCTTTGGTCTGAATCAGTGTAGGAATTTAATGAAGATCTAAGCATCTAGCAACAAACATGATTTTTAGATCAATATTCCACGATAAGAATTGAAGTGAAAATTAGTCCAGATGAATTCTTTGAGCCATTAGTAAGTATATTCCATTCTTGTGACTGATCTTCCAGCTTTAGTAACAGTTGTGTGGCTTTAATTTGACAATAAATTTACATACAAGTTAAAACTTGAATAATTTCATGGAAGATGGGACTTTGAGGAGGCTTCCAGGATTAGAAACCTAAGATTGAGACAATTGATTGACATTCAAAAGAAAGGTACAGAGAGGGTACAAAAAAATAGCTTGAAGAAGAAGAAATTTATTCAAGGAGGTTGGTGAAATGATGCATTTTATCAGGTGAAGTTGATAGCTTAGCTATTGTACTACATGCGGAATTCTAGGTTTCGTTGGTTTCACTGTAAGACTTCTCGCTGTTAGCCAAAAGGCTGAAAAGGTGCAAGGCTTTTAGTCTCAAGGGCTTACACATGATAAAATTTAGTGAGATGAGAATTTTTACTTAGGTTGTTACATTGAAATTCTATGCAGACACTCGAGCTTATGGAGCCTATGAGAAAAACAAAATCCAGTCAATAAATCCAATAAGCAAACAGGGAACAACCAGTCAGTTAAAATTTTAAACTCAATTTATGCCATGATTGACTGGTAGATTCTGTCTTATCCACAAGAACAACGTCTTATCTGGGTTCAGCCCCAACATTCAAAAACAATGAAAACAATCGGCCAATTCCCAGTTCCACTAGCAAAAGGCCATTGTTCTGAACAGAAAAAGCTGGAGTTATGCTGCAACTTGAGGTTGAGGGTGGATAAGATCATAAGACTCTGATTGCTTCCCATGAGGTTTGTACAAGGTCTTTCAAAATTCAATCCAGATTGATAATGCATTGCTAATATCTGATGAATTATGAGCTATGCATGCACATTTTAACTTTACTCAATAAGCACTGAGCTGGTTGCACTTCTGCAGCATCTTTCCGGGACGTAGAAGTAATTATTACTTTTACAGACATGATATTAACTTCTACTCTACTTTTGGTTGATAAAAAAACCCAACTTTTGTTTGCATTAACACCAGCATAATTGTCTTGCAGACATTTGTGCGCCCTCTTAGCAGTTACGAAAGCCAGTTACATACTTCCATCATTCAAAATTGGGTTCAGAATAGGTTAACAAGTTACAGGCTAATCAACTCCAATTTGCATATTCTACACCAAGATAATACCAACTTGGTTAAAACTAGAATTACAGAACATTGCATCATCTTACACAAGACACTACAGTTTCAATGAACACAGAATTTAATGAGTACAGAAACTTTGCTAGTTTTCAGACATCAAAACAAGAGTTGCAGATTTTGATGCATTGAATCAAAAAACGAAGACCTAGACCATAACAAGATCATATGCGACAAGAAGACTAAAAATCTTCGCTTTCAGAGAACTCGGAATGTAAACAAGTTGAACCTCTAATTTCATTTAGAGAACACATGAACTGCCAATAATCAACAGGATCGTTATAATCACATTGCAAAGACATTTATTAGCAAACTTAACAATAAAGATATTCCCAAATAAAAACAATACGATTGCTTCATTGAGAAACAACAAGCTATTCTCAGTTCAACAACCACTTTGAGGTCCAGTCTAAACTTAAAAAAAAAAAAAACCAATTTCTTAGTTCCTTCATATTCAACAACCAGACTACCAATGGTTCATACTTGGCAAAAGTCCTTCCTACTTCACACCGTATAAATTCTTCAGCGGTACTGCAAAAAAGAACAGAAATACCCGGATGTAAAGAAACAACTGATCTGAAAATTATATATATATATATATATATATATAAGATAACAGTAACCACCAGAAGAGTAATTGAAGAGGTCTTAGTTTTACCTTGATGAATCCGATTTCCTTGGCATTGCTACGGAAGCACTGTCTGCAACACATGAGTCCGTACTTCCTGATGATGGCGTGGGGGTTTCCGCACACACGGCTATCAAAACAATACAAAAAAATTTCTAAGGTCCTTGTAACATGAAACACCACAATATCATTTAACGAAGACAATACCAGATTTGACAAAAACCTTGGCAGAATATTTCTACATGCTACTCTCAAAAAATCCAAAAAGATCTCAATCCAAGCAAATACCATGTCATTAAGACCCTTACATACTACGAACAACATCTAAATCGTTGGATCAGGCACTCAAAAAATCAATAAAATAAAATTTTATTTCCTTCCATTAACAGGATAGCCTCTTCCAGGAAACTAAATAGAAATAATCTTCTTTTTTAAATGTATAAGCAAAAGCAATCAAATAGAGTGGAGAGAGGGAGAGAAAGTAATTACCAGGCGCGAGAGCCAGGGCCGTAGGTTTTGGGGTGGGAGTTCCAGACGTTAGAGTGACCCATGATTGATTAACTAGCTGCTCCTCGATCAAAGCTCTGAAAAGGCTAAAGGAGACGAGGAGCTAATTCAAAACCAAGATTCGGCAGTGGATTTTGGTTTAGTGGGAAAATGAGGGTATATATACAGAGTCCAAAACCCTAGTAATTGTTTTATGCTTTTTGGTTTGTTCTTTTATTGTTTATAAATATAAAATTTTAATAAAAAAATTCAAATAAATTTTTTCAATAAAAAAATTTATGAATATATTGATAAATCAGTTTTAAAATTTATATAGAAATTTTTACTTAATATTTTTAAAAATGAATTTTTATTTAATTTTAAATTGATATACAAATTTTTTTACTTATTTTTTAAATGATGCTAAATTTTTTTAAAAGGATTTTAAAAATTTTAACTTAATTTTAATTTTTGAAAATTTTTTCTATTAAAAACAAAAATAAAATATTTAATTATTAACTTTTATTACAATAAAAAATATGAAAATATTATTTTGAATTTAATATTTTATCATATATTTATGAAATATAAAAAATCGAGAGAATTACTATCCACGTGACAATTGACACTATCCTCATAGCGTCAATTAATATTTTCATTAATTTAAACAATCTCATAAACAGAATTACTAAAATAAAATAACTATATCTAATTAAAAATTCAATTAAAACTTTTGAAGTTTAGAATCCAAAATAAATCTTTACTCGGCTATAGGCATGTAGTCATAATTGCTTTATTTTTTGCTTCTCATTTTACTATCTTTGTTCCTTGAGGAAAAAAAAAAAGGAGTGAGAGTCGGAAAGTTTTGCGGGTAACTTTTTATTTTGGTTGTGTGAAGCCTGTGACCTGTCAGTTTGGTGCTTCGCTTGCGATTCTTATCTGGAAGCTCAATTGATTCAGCACCGGCGGCCTGTTCATGAGACTGCTTACATGCTGAAATTTGGTGAAGCCCCTCCTTTCTGGACAGTTGAATCGCCTCAGATAGAACATGGAAGATAAACAGACCAACGATATGCCATCAGGGAGTCGAATCTGAAGGTTGGCCTGTAAATGTACTTTGTTTATTTATTTTTAAAAGTGTTTGTATTTAATTCATGTTGATTAAGAAATTACTTTATTTATTCATGTTCATTCATTTAAATAATAAATTATTCATATTATGTTTATGTTTGTTCAATTAAATTAAATAAATTCGTTTATAAACATTAAACGAATATGTTTACAAACATATATAAATAAATAATTTATGAACAATAAATAAATTATAATTAAATAAATTTAAATAAATAAATTTTAAATAAATATTAATAAACTCAAACAAATATAAATGAATCTTAAAGTAAGATTAATGTAAATTATAAAAATATAATTTTATTAGTATTATTATAAATGAACAATAAATAAACAGTAAATAAAAAATTTTAAATAAATAGTAAATAAGTTTATTCATGTATATAAATGAATGAATAAATAATTATTTGTATTGGGTTCGTTTAATAAACAAATATATAAATAATATTTAAAATTATTTGTTAAATTTAATAAATAAATATAAACGAATAAAAATTAAATATATTTATGAATAATTTGTCAAAAGTTCTATTCATTTATAACCCTAAGTGAAGTATGATATTCAAACCCTACTGATTTGTATTTGGGGTTGTGGAATCTTTCAATGGTTTGGAACAAAGCTTGGATTGGTTTTGAATTTTCAGGCTTCTTTCTTGAGTGACACAGACAAAGGCGGGAGAAAGAGGAAGTTGGGTCTTAACTCGTAAGGCGCTGTTTGGGTACTTCTCAAATTAATTCTTTGAAAAAAAAGGATATGACACTACTTTTTAATTAAACCAAACCACCTATTTAAAATTTTAATCTTTTTACTATTTTCTCATGATTACTGCATTAAAATAGTAAATCTATAAAAAGATCCAACAATTGAGGAAAGGATTATGTGTAAAAAAATTAGGTCAAGCCGATCATTGCCCAACCCAATCCACTTCGTGTCAGGTCAACTCCACACAACCCATAATAGATTTGGACCACGGAACGCGTTGGACTTATTCCTCAAAAAATCTTAACCGTTCAAGACATGGTCCATAACATGAGTGGGTTGGACCTGCAAGAGCTGCTCTTCATTGTGGCCGATACTAGGTCATGCCAGGCGGGTCCAATCCGTCCATTTTGCCGTCCCACTTGGTATCACCTTAAAACATTTAAAATAATTACCTAGGTTCAAATAATAAAGAATTCGATTTTTTTTAAGTAAAATTTTAATTTTAAATTTTAAAAATAAAAAATTAAAATTAAAAAAAATTATTTTTTTTATAAAATTCGATTCGATTTTATTTTAAATTAATTATAATTTAAAATAATTATAGAATACAAAAAAATTTCAAAAAAAAAATCTAAAATAGTTTCCAAATAAAGAAACTTTCGTGAAGAAACTTAGATGAGATTGTTCGTATTATAAAGTAAAGATTCGTAACATTATGTCCCAAAAAAGGCCAAATAAATGAAGCAAGCAACTCAATTTTCTGTTAAAGAATACGAGATAAAGACAGCTGAAGCAACCATAAGACGGCGCAAATGAACAGTCCCTAACAAGTCTCACATCACGAACGTGAAAAGGAGCACGTGAGTTTCTTGTCCCAAGAATTTTCGGCCTTCATATGTTAATGTTTGGTTTTTCCCGGTTCACACGTATAGCGTAACAAAGAAAAATAACAGACAAAGAACCGATCACCAAACAACTGTACAAGAAAAGGGAGAAAAGCGAAATAAAAATAAAAAAAAACACAGGGTTCATAGCCAAACAGAAAACGGGCATGGACCGAGTTTGGTACGTATCTCACTCAACCTCTATTCAATTCTCAATTCGCCTTTTGGGTTTTTGATTCTTATCGAAATCTCAAATGGGTATGAATTATTTCTTATTATCAGTGCTTAAATCTTTCGAATTTGTTTGATTGCTTTCTCTGATAATTTGTCTCCGTAATTCTTTAATTTCACCAAAATTTACCCGTTTTTTATCTTTTAATAGTTTGTATTGGTTTTACTTAGTAACTATTAGCATTAATCAATTAAATAGAAATCTTCTTTCACCTATTTGAGCTAAATTTCTGATTGGATTTTGTTGTTTTTTTTCTAAGAATGTTGTAAATGTGTAATTTTGTGATTTTCTATGGATTGAATTATGATTAATTTGCAGGTGGAAATAGGGTTTCGGGATCAGGGTTTTAGGTTTTTTATCGAGGAGCTGTGATTTGCCATCTGGGTTTGATTGGAAGTTGAGATTTTGATGACATATAAAAATTTGTTTTAGCATTTGTCTTTGGATGCTGGTATTTTCTTGAGTGAAATTGAGGAAATTGGAGTGGAAGATGATGCTCAATCAAGATTATGCTCGTGACGACACCTTAGAGCTAAAGGCTCTTATTGTAAGAAAGGTTGGACATCAAAGAGCAGAGAAGTACTTTGATCAGCTAAGAAGGTTGTTTAGTTTGAAGATTAGCAAGTGTGAATTTGATAAGTCTTGCATTAAGACCATCGGGAAGGAAAATATCCGACTTCACAACCGGCTTATTAGATCCATTATCAAGAATGCCTGCATCTCTAGAGTTCCACCATTAAAAACTATTAGGAAAGTAGGAAGTAACCATCAAGTTGGAAATGGTTATCATCGTAATCGTCTTCAGTCACTTTATGGGGATGCATTTCCTCCTTCGCCTCGCAAAGGTAGGTCTCCTGTCAATTGGGATAAAAAGTTTCGGGACCGCCCTAGTCCACTAGGGCCACTTGGAAAGCCACAAAATGTTGTACACGAAGAGTCAGTTTCCAAGGCACAAGAGCAGAGTGCAACTGAATTGCTTTCACTTGGGAGCAGACCTCCTGCTGAAGTTGCATCTGTGGAAGACGGGGAAGAGGTTGAGCAGGTGGCTGGAAGCCCAGGTGTTCAGAGTAAAAGTCCAGTTACTGCTCCTCTTGGTTTCTCCATAAATTTTGGTGGATCTCGCAAATCTCTTTCTAATGCTTTCTCATGCAGTAATTACCACTTAGAGAGCTGTCAAAATAAAGGTGAGCTACCTGATACAAGATCACTAAGAAGTCGTTTGCAGAAGAAGTTGGAGATGGAGGGAATTAATATTTCTGTGGATTGTGTTAACCTACTGAATAATGGCTTGGATGCGTACGTGAAAAGATTGATTGAGGCCTGTGTAAGATTGGCTGGGTTAAGGTCTGGAATTTTACCTCGACATCTCATGCAAGAATCAGCAAAATCTTTTTATGCATCCGTGTTGGACTTTCGAGCTGCAATGGAACTGAATCCGCAGGTACTTGGAGAAGATTGGGCTATGCAGCTTGAGAAAATTAGTCTTAGCTCTTGTGAAGATTGAGGAGAACTTGGTTCTCATAAACCAGCAATATAGCAGATTAGGAAATTATCAATATGGCTTCATGTTTACAATGAGTATATGATTCAGTCTTTTTGGGTCAAATTTATACCCTTACAGCCTTGAATTTTGATCTCGTCTTCTGCAGCTCTACCAACATCGCCAGAGGATTTTTTTTTTTCGAGAAGAAACAAGGGGGGGGGGGGGTTGAGTAAAGGGAACATTGTAACAGCTGCAGAAGTTTTGAATTAAGTTGACGAACTTGCAATAGATTTTAGCACCAATGATTGCTAGAGCGAGACATTTTTATACGTGTAATGCAAATTTCTAGATACAATTGGGATCGCATTGTCCAACCTTCATGTTTTTCAACTGTCACATGTACGGAGTTATGAATGAGAAGAGGAAAATGCTTTTTGTTCAGAAGATTGCCAGATTATAGAATGTGTGGAATCAAACTTAGCGGGATTACTGTAGCTCTTTTTAACCTTCTTGTCCCCTGCCCATAATCACCAGCCAATATTTTCGCTTTAAATAATAACTAGTCATTTCAGATAAAATAAAGCTCTAATATTTTGTATATGGTACAATATAGGAGTATATCGTGCATCGATCCAAGACCATCGGTATTATAAGAATGGAGGCAGTGGGATAATTAGTAGGTTGATTCAGTGGTTCTCCTGTTTCGCATACAACAGTCCTCGACAAGTTTTGGACCTGTTTGACGGAGAGATGAAGATGTAATAAAATTATTGAAAATGAAAACTATGATGGGGGAATATAATTATCTTTGAAATTCATTGTACCTGTCCCGCCCCTAGCCCCTACTCCCTTGTCTATTCATTAATATCTGAGCTTCAGGTTCAAGATATCAATTTGATATTGATATATCATGACCAATTCTAACAAAGATATTTATCTGCAGAACATGTAAAATTTTGAGGTTTTAAAACTCCGGATCATTTTATTTTCGCAGGCTATATAGATACAGCGTAGAGAGTACCACTACCAACTACTACATAAAAATCGCAGGCATTCCCATTGATATATCATAGATATCTGCGTAAGGCATAGCATCACAGTTTTTGCAGTCATCAAATTTAAGTTCGACCAACATTGGCTTCTTCAGCAGCCAAAGTCATACGGCACAAGTCCTTTCAGCTCCGGTCCATTCAGGCGCTTGTTGTTTTCAAAGCTGAAACAAAGACAGAAAGCAAACAATTTGAATTTGGCTAGATTGATAATGACATTAAAAAGAAATATATAACTGCGCTTGGCCTATAAGTTTGTTATAGATTACAGCATTTATTCTTTAGCACTAACATATTAGCTTAAGTTTTGAACTGAATCGTTCTTTGACTTTGTGATAAAGCCCCATTCCATGGCCTGACATTCTGTTAAAACTACTGGACACCATACATAGACATTATACAAATAACCTGTGTTTCAGATGAAGTCAGATATCAAACATTTTCGCATCAACTTAATATATTCAAAGTAGTCTTAAGCTTCTACATTTACTGCTAATTGGTTTCACTCCCAAGATGCTCTTCTTCAAGCAAGGATTCCTATGAATAATGCAGAGACGTGCAACCATGTCTGACTTCTAATGTTCTTATAGTTAAAAAGACCTTGTTGCTTGTAAATATAACTGTGATGATCAACAGAGAGAACAATAAAAATGGTACCTTGGTACTGAAAACATTGCAAAAGGACCATCAACTGGAATTGTTCCACAGAGATCATTATTAGAAACATCACTGCATTAATCATATAAACATTGTATTAAAATATAAACCACTTAAAATGAAACAATCAAGAAAAAGAAATTAGATAAAACATGCAAGAAAAGGGATTTTGAATTTTCTTTTCTTTCCTCCCCTCTGAACTTACAATACTTTAAGGTTTGAGAGGCTAGTGAGCTCCCTTGGAATGGAACCTGTTAGGTTATTGTTGTTTAGACGACTGTACAATAGATTCAAGCACACAAAATTAGTTATGCGAATTGTTGAAGTAAACTTTTTGGTTGATAAATGTTAAATTGCTTACAGGAATCTCAGTGACTTCAGTTTGGCAAAAGATTTTGGTATTTCTCCTTCAAATCTGTTACCATACAAATCCATGCCAACAAGGTCCTTCAGATTCCCCAGCTCCTTTGGAATTTTCCCTCTTATGTCATTTTTGTATAGCTCCCTGCAGAGATTCAAATATTTTACCCCTAATTACTACACTATTAAATTATATCAAATGGGGAAAAGTATTCTTTCTTTCTTTTTTCTTTTTTTTTTTTTAATTTTTTACAAAAGAATAGCTTAAGTGTGGTAAAGCTAAATGATGTATAAAGACAAATATAGTAAAAAGTTAAGTCCATATTTTCCTCTAATTTTGGGGACTTAGAAACTAAACATGAATGATTGAATTCAACAGGGGATACAATAACATCTGAGGTGAAAGTGCATGTCTTCAAACCAACAATATTGGAAAACAGAATTTAAAATCTAAAGTTCCTCTGGTTTCATTAGTTTTCTGTTCAACCAAACAAAGCATAATAAAAATCAAGGAGCTATTGTTAGAAAGAGAAAGAGCAATACAAATACTGCAGATGTTGGAGTTGACCTATCTCAGGCCCCAAAGTCCCAGAGATATTAGAGTTTCCCAAGTCCCTGTAATTAAAAGAAAATGAAATTAGTACACTAAGTTATCATCAATCAAGTTTATAAATTTCAAGTTAAGAATCAAAACAACTAGAAAGAGGAAAATTATTGAGATAATGAAGACAGGGAAGACTAAAAACAGAAATTGTAGTTTCTTTTTTTTTTTTTTAAGAAAGAAAATCAAGAAATGAAGAGGGAATCTTACAAACGAATCACATGATTGTTGGAATCACAGGTGACATGAAACCAGGTGCAGGGATTGACAAGAGTTGGGTCCCAACTCTGCAACACATTGGTGGGGTCAGAAAGCCTTCTTCTCAAAGCATACAAAGCATTTCCTGAAACAAAAACCAACAAAATGGTAAATTTTAAACAACACCCAGACTTTATTATGTAGCTTTCCAATTAAACGAAAAATAGCAAAATCAAAAGAAAAGGAAAAACCCATTTTTATCCATCTAACATAATTGTTCTAAGCTATGTTAAAATCAAAATGAAAATCACCTCTTATCTTTCAAGAGGTTATCTTTTGTTAACAAGAATGGAGAGAAAGAAGGAGATACTAAACCCTAAAGTGAGTAAAAGGTTGATGGATAGCAACTAGTAAATACCTTCAGAGTTGGTTGAAAAGGCAGGGGAAAGAAGCAGAAGGAAAGAAAGAAACAAGGAAAACAAAGAAAGAGGAGCCATTGCAGAGAGACAAAGAGTGGCAAGGAAGAAGGAAGGGAGAGACAGCAGGAAGGAAGTAAAAGGGAGTCAACTCAAATTGGTGGTAGTGGAAGAGTGTCGAAAGGGTTCACACATTGGTCATGTCTTTCAGTCTTCTGTTGCGTGGGTCCCACTTGGAGGCTGTCTAAAGCCATCTCTCGCTGACTTTTTTTGTTGGGGTGAACTTTGAAGCCAGAGGACAAGGAAGCTGCCTTCCTGTCCCTGGTGTGGAATGAGAGGTATTTCTTGCGTGTTTTCTTGGTCTGTTTTAGCTGGCGAGAAAATAAATCAGAAATGAGAAACCATTTCGACTGGCACTGGGTTAATATTGTTTGTGGCTACCTTACTGTCTCAGTTGCACTCGTTTAAAAAACAATTCCTGCCCAAAGGTAATTGCAAATTGGCTTTGATGGATCCATCATTCATGAATCCGCAGCCCTGTTGGGAGGGAAGGGCAGCAAGCCTGTCTGCTCTGTTGGTAAATGCCATACTAAGTGAAAAGCTGTTACTTTCGTCTTTAAAGTTTCCTCTCCTTTGTGTTATGATTACTTGCTATAGCCGAAAGCATAAGGTTTTTAGCATGAAAGTGTTAAACGCCATGAAAGATGGAATCCATAAAATCACATAACACAGGCAGTTCCTTCAGAAAAGAAAAACGCAACAATTACTAACTGCTTGAACATATCAATTAGGTCACACAAGCATTTTGCCATTGCTCAACCAGCCTGTCCCGATTGATGAATGCTTTAATGCTCTACGCAGAAACTAATGGTTTTACATGCTTCAGTGCATAGTGCAAACAGAGTTATACAAACTTGAATACATTAATTATATCGACACCAAGTAACATGCAAGAGAGACTGCTTAAAATCCGAATGGATTCAATTAACAGCCATGACTGAACACAACATGACAATTGCAACAGTAAAATCAGCTAGTAAGTTTATAGGCTTGTGAAAGAGATATTAAGAAGCTAATAATAGGGTAACAAGTTACAAGATAGATACATGGCACTCGCTACGAGCCATCTCAATCTCTCAGTTCATATTGCGGTGTTTCATTTGTTACTTTTTAAGATGAGGAAAACAGGTGCATAAATCCGTTTTAGGATGCTTCGCCTCAGCGTGCTCCCGGCACTTCACTTCTGTTGTGGTACACATGAATGTTTGCATGCACACCTTGCACTGTACTCAGTCACCATCATCCACCAGATATGATATCAGAGGAACCAAAGGCAAGGCCAACAACGATGTGAACAACAAACAAAAGCCAAGTCACACATCTGTCAATGTACTTAATAAAATGCATCTAACTCATTTTAACAATATTAACTAAAAATATAACTGAATGAAAAATTAAAGATAAGAAAGACTATTTAAAAGATATAAATTGGATTCGCTTTCTTGCAATAAGCGATCAACAAATAGAAGAACTACAAACCAGAAACAAAAGCAAAAGGTCAGGAATATTAAAATGCAGAAATTCTGTAATCTTCACGAACTATTTGAGGAATTCTCATTACAGTGTAGATGATCTTTTAAGGAATGGTTGTTGAGCAGGTTCAAAGCTAAAACAAAGAAGATAGAATTTAGTATTCAGATTCCAACATGCTGCAAGTCTTCTTTTATCACCATATTCCACACAAACAGAACAATAAGAGAGTATCCAGAAATAAAAAAATACAAAAAAAAAAGATAAAATTTTTGCCATCAATAATCTTTTCTAGTAAGAGACACAACTTTCAGGAAGGCCAACACACTCATATAGATTCTTCTCATTAACTTTGACAATTTGTCATGGCTAATGCAAGAGAAGCTAAACTTAAGTGTTGATTTCTCACGGTTTTTCAATGGAAGAAAATTGAGCAAAATTTTACAACAATGTAGGATTGATTGGTAATAACAGCCTCAATCAAAGTTATAATTTCAAGCAGAGGAACTAGAAAATAATTTCCAGTAGCTATACAGTTTAATCTAAGAATCTCTAAAGCATGCAAACAATCAATCTCCTCACTCACAATACATCACTTGAAATAGTCCAACTACAAATCTAAAAGCCTCCTAACAAGGAAATGGATATTAACCCAGGACCTAATTTTGTCAAAAGGTGAAAAAAAGATGAGAAATTATTCGATAATGCTCACCATTGGAATATTCAAAATATAGTGAAAGAATGAATGTAATTGATTAAACATGGTGTATTAATTCAATAGCATAGGAAACTAGTGTTCAGGAAGCTATTTAATAGTTTTGGAGAGGTTCCAAACGAAGGAAATCTATTTAAGACATGAAAAATCGATCGAAGAGGCTTCCAATATAGGGCATTCGAATGCCCATGCATGGGGTTTGAATTTCATGTGTTTCACAATGAAATTTTACTTGTAAAATAATTTTACACAAAGGCGTTTGGATGTCATTTGCAGCACGTCCTGAAGCATTTGTTTCTCTATCTCGTACCCACCAAAAATCACTTATGGCTATACATCTTAATATCTCAACACCAGAAATGTACACACTTTAAACAAAGTATTAAAGAGAGCAGCGAACATAGCGAAAATATATTCAATCCAAAGTCTTAATTTTGATCTAGATATATAAAGAAACAAATCAATCACAAATCATTTGACAAAAATAACAGATCAGACAAAGATAGTGTTAAATCTAACAAATAAATGAAACCAGAGCATGCAAAGATACTACCTGGATGGTCATGGCCTTCTTGTTAGACTCAAGCTGGCTTCCTATCAAAACAAAAATAAAACAAAGCAAAACTTAAGATCAAGAACAGATCTAACTAAAAGAGAAGTTTCAAAGAAAAAAAAAAACCCAGATAGATAAGATGTGGAAAAAAAAGAAAGGAGAAACTTTTGAAATACCTTTGGCAGCAGCTTTTTGCTTCTCCATGTTCTTCTCACGCGCCATCTTGGATTTTTGCCCATTTCCTCCTCCCATGGTGGATGATAAGATGAGGTAAAAAGCGTTTGATCAGATGCTATTGAGGTTTTGAAGTAGAAGCAGATGAGTTTTAGAAGGATTCTAAGAAGGAACCGGAGAGATAATAAAATATTGCTGCAAAAAAGGCAGGGAAGGAAACGGGGGGAAGAATACAGACAAGACAATGAAGCACATGGGAATAGATGCGAATAAAGTAATTTAAGTGGGGCCAAAGGTTAGAGGTTGCGGTTGCTTTATTTTCTTTCTCTTCTCTCTCAAAAAAGTTAATAAAAGTCAAAGAGAAATTTGATTAAAAATTTTCAAATGTTTGATATTATTATAAAAAAAGTGTTTTTTAAATTAAAAAATTTTAAAATATAAGAATAATTTAATATTTTTCAAAAACAAGGCTTTTTCAAGTGTAGTGAAACAGAGCTTTGAGATAAAAACCAGTTTCAATCTCAAATATATCAAACAAACAGGCTCTTAAGTTGTAATATTTGGATTGTCTGAAATTGACAAGAAAATGTTTGCTTTATAATAATTAAATTTATTAAATTAAAATATCCAAATCAAAAGTTCTCTAATTCAATTCTTAATGTTCATTTTCAGCAGAAGAAAAGTTAGAAACACAGAGTACTAGTCAATTGACAATTGGATTTCCAGAGTAAAAAGCTCCTCCTTGTTATTATGGACAAACAAATTTTGACATATTTTTTACGTACAGAGATAGAAAAGAGTTCAAAGCAGTATGTATTACAAATTTTTGAACAAATTGACTATTGAAGAAATAAAAAATGAGATATGGCCTACACCTCCTTCGTGGCCTGCATCCTTTCCTCCTCTTCAGCTTTTTTCCAAGCAGCCTGAAATAGAAAGAACAAACAACAATTCATTAAAATATGAGAAACTACATAAAAGTTTTCATGTAATTTGTTGAGAAACTTGCCTTGTCTCGTTCAAGTCTGGAGACATGTGGCCGAATGGAGTTTCCTAAGCTTAAGCCTCCCCATGCTTCTTGCAACTCTCTCTCCCTTGCTTCTTTACGAGATACAGACAATCCAATCTGCTCTCTTGGTTGCTCGGTGGTGGCCATCTTCTCTTTCTCTAATCTTGATTTGTGTTTAACCAAAATTTGGTCCAGACTACCCTGTTCATCCGCCGGTTGCATGTTTACACCGCCCCTCTTTACCTTCACCATTTCTTCATTTGCATTGAACCTCATTTTCTCCTTCTCTAGTCTAGAAACATGCTTCACTAAAACCTTGTCCAAGCTCTCACAATCTGTGACATGGGTTCGTCCTTGTTTTTTGTGGTTCCTAGGGTTTCCATAATTGCTTTCAGATGTCAAGGCTTGCATTTTTTCCCTCTCCAACCTATGCACCGGTTTCACCAGGATTTTATCCAGGCTATTTTCGCTTTCAGTTCTATTAACTTCCTTGTTCAAGTTGATATTTTCTTTTCCAAATACTTCTCTATTAGTGCAGGGAACATTCTTCTCGGATAGGACTTCATTCTCCAAATTAGCCACCTTGCCTTTCTCAACCTGATCACTTTTTCTTCTGCTCCTTGCTTCCTCAACTTCTCTTTCCAGTCTTGAGAAATGTTTCACTAGAAACTTATCCAGACTAGGCACCCCGTTTGACATTCTTCCCCTTTTCTTGCCATTGAGCTCATATGTGTTACCACAATTCCTTTTTGCCTCTAGAATTTCCCTTTCAAGCACTGACGAGTGCTTAACCAATATACTTCCCAAGTCAGGGATGGCCTCAACAGAAGTATCTGCATGTGACATTTTATGGTCCACTCCAGAATTCTCTTTGAAAATTTTTTCTTTCTCCTGAATCTCTTCCTCAAAACTCAAAGACTGCTTCACGAGAGTATTCTCACTTTCATCCCTAGACTCGTTCCTTCTGCTTCTGGCTTCTTGTACCTCTCGTTCAAGCTTGGTCATGTGCTTAACCAAAAACTTGTCCAGACTAGGGAGTTCCGAGTCAACTTGTCGAGTTTGGTTAGTTTTTCTTACTGTTCCTGCTCCAATTGAAGATGTGCTTCGAGCAAAATTAAGAGCTGAAGCAGATGGATGATCAGCAATGGAGCATGGATTATGTAGCTTAGTGTTTTCTACTTCTGCTAAGGCAGCATTTAAACCACAGGTTGCAACTATTGTAGCAAGTGATGAAAGTTCATCCTGTTGTAAACATTTAAGCCTCTCAAGCATAATTTCCACAAGCTTTTCATGGTTAAACTTTTCAAGAGAATGCCTCCTCTTGAATTTATTCTGTCCAGTCTCCAGGGCCAACATCTTTTTGAAGTCGTCAGACTTAAAATCATTTTTTTGAGTCAATGTCTCAAGTTCTGACCCTCGCTCTGGTTGACATTCTGAAGAGAACTCCATTGCCTCTAGTTTGCTATCACCCGTATCTGGATTCTCATTGATTTTCCTTAGAAGGTCTTTGAATTCATCTTTATTAAAAGAGGGACAAAATGCAAGCCTCACGAATGCAGTCTTTACAGCTGCTGCCACTTGTTTATCCACCTCAAATGCTGTTTCAAAAGATGCTCTAATAGTATGAGTAGTAGAACCAGCTCTATTTACCGAAGATGTTTCAATCTGATAAGTACTCTGAGGGCAGTTGGGAATATCATACATTATCACTCCCAAAGCTGTTGCAGATTCAAAAGCCTCTGCCGCAGTTTTCTCAGCTTTCAACATCAGTTCTTCTGCCTCTTTGCTTCGAATCCTGCAAGATTAGAATATATAAGTTGAGTGGAAGGAAAACAAGCCACATTATTATGTCCTGAATGCATGCAAAAGCCTACCTGGCTGCTTGGAGTATTCTACACCAAGATGCTTCCACCAGCGCTGCTTTACGAGCCTCCATTGCCCTGTGTGCAGCCTCTCTTGCTGCCATTTTTTCTCTCAAAACTCTACAGTAATGAGGATTTGAATCTTCTAGGGTCTCATCGAGTGTTAAATTCATGCCATCTACTTCCTGAAATAAAGAGCATACATTAGCATTTGGTCAAACAAGAAAAAGAAAGGATGCATTCAATACAATACGTATATATAAATATTAAGGATACAACCTGCAGCATCTTTATTTTCCTTTTCAAGTAAGAATCAATCTTTTTCCGGGGGAACCAGTTCAGAGGAGAATTCTTCCGGTGTGGAGGCTTCTTAATTTGAGATGTAAATTTGTTTAGAACATTCAATGCTGAGGGGCTGGTATCTTTGGATGATTTATTCTGCACCATTCACAAGAGCAGACTTATAAAAAGAAATGAAACCAATTCAAAATTGCAGATAGATGCATCTATAGTCTAAGTCACTCTTCTCTCTCTTTTATGATTGTTATTTTTAAGAGGCATTCTTCAAGTATAAATCAATCAGGTATAGCATATTAAGGCTTAGAAACATTCCTCGTATGTTCTAGTAGAAAATTTTAATCAACAAAAAACCATATCAAAGCATCTAAAAGACACCATTAATATTGTCTTTTTCCCTTTTTTAACCTCAATAAACTCATTGTGGAGATCAATTTACGACAAACTACAGATCAATTATCAATTATAAACTCATTTCATTTCAGCATGATTCAATTTCTCAATTACCCCCAAACCCTCAGAAAAGTCATTGAGAACAAATACTCCTAAATATTAGAATCATAAATTGAAATTCAGCAACTAAAATAAGCTTTAAAAACCCATTACCAAATAGAATTGCCAACTAGGGTTTTCAGGGTTTTAATTCAGTCAGACATGCAAAACCCTATTTTTAAAGTTAACACTAAACAATAAACACCATTGTAATTCAAGACAAAGAAATAACAACACAAATCTTGAAACTGAAACAGATTTTGTTCTTTTTTTTTTCACCTTCCCAATTTTAGAAGAAGCATCCCCTTCTTTGCTCTGATGATCAACAACCGTCTTCGAGCTTTGCTTGTCTGATACAAACATGCAATCTTCTAAGCAACCAAGATTCATTTTTTTCCGGTAAATCGGAGACCAAGAAATTGCAAAGATTTTGATGAAGATTGAAAAGGATATTGAAGAAGTAAAGAGAAAGAACGGTAATTTGGATCTTCTTTTTGTATTTTGAGAAAAAAAAAAAATGGGAAGAGTGTCTTCTAATTATCTGAATTTTGTTCTTTATGTGTTAAAAATATTATGAGAGGTTTTTTTTTTTTAAAAAAAAAAAAGGGAAACTAGCCGTTACAGGACAACAGGGGTTTTGGCGTCAACGGTCATATCCGGGAGGGTTCTTATCTTATACACTCGTGTGCAGTCTATGGTTTGTGAATCTATAATAGACTGACACGTGGGGAAGATAATGGAAAGTAATCTTTGCTAAAATCATTATTTAATAAATAAAAAATATTCTTTAAAATTTATTTTTAATACAGTAACCGAGCACACTCAAATCGAATAAATTAAACTCGAATCTACCCCAACAAGTAGAGCTCGAATTTAACCCGACCCAACCCCAGAAAAGGTACAAGTAGAATACTCTTCTAAGTATACTTAAAAATAGTAAAAGAAATACATTACAATTCCTTTTGAAGCTAATACATCACAATATTTTACCTCGACTTGTAAATTTTAAAAATTATTATCTTTTAAAACAGTCATTTATATTTTCTTACAAAAGATGTCCATGGCGAGGGCGAGCCATGGGGCTGTTGCCAATAGTAAAAACAAGAGTAGATAAATGGGCGTGAATTCACGAAGAAATTATCCATTTCCAAAATAGAGGCATGTGGTGATTAATAACAACATTGATAATGTGTGAATTTTACAGCAACTTTGTTAGTCATTTTGCTCTCGGTCTCTAATCCACTTTGTAGCAACCCATTTCTCCCCTTTGATCACTGGACAGCTTCCATGAAGAGATGTCTGCAAATAACGTTGTAACAGAGAAAGAACATGAGTAATAATATTATCCATTGAAGCTACAATGTGGGATTTAGCTCTACCCTGCAACCCAAAGTTTAAACACAAGTCAGACGATAAAATGAAAAGGATACTGCCTTGGAGTGTTATAAGAGCTATACATCCAAAATTATTGTTAACACAAATCTATTTTTAGAAATCTCTTGAACATGGGACTGAGAGCAATGTAACATGCATTAAATTTGATTTGCAAGCATGCAAATTACCCGATCAATCGTGCCATTCAAAAAGAGTGAATAGAATAAAAGTCCATCGCCTCTTCGTGGCTTTATTTTTAAACCTACACATTGTTTGTAGTCATAGCCTTTAATTCTATGATCATTCTGCAATCGAAATAATAGGTTCAGTACCAAAACTCATGGTATACTTCCATAACAAAGGACAGATAAAGCAAGCTAGTATTTCCATATCTACCTCAAAAGGGAACATGGTTTCTCCACCTTCTTCTACATCAGATAAATACAGCAAGAATGATGCAACCTGCAAGAGAAGGTTCAAGGTTAACTAAGCACAATGTTTTAGTTCTTCAGCATTGACACTCGCACAATGGCTTGGTGAAAATCACAGAAAACGTGATGGAGGAAACATTACAATACATGTTATCATACTAAATGGATCCAGAAATAACTTGCCACAACTATAAAACTTCAAAGAATAACCTATAAACAAGGTGACGCTAACATAAAGGTATGTATCATCACCATATTGTGGAAGAAAGAACTAAAATGCTGTCTCTAAGAGGCAGTACTCTGACAGAAAAACCATCTTGAAATGATAGTACTTCATACTTCTTGTCATTTCCAGTAATATAAAGTAATTCAACTATGGCATCTATTTTCCAGGTGTTTACTGAAAATAATAAACAAGCAAAGACACCTGCCTCTTATGTAAAGAACTCATTTATGTTCTGATTGTTGAGTAAGAAAAAGGTTTTATCATCCATTAAAGATAAGTCTCATTTATTATAATCACATCATAGAACTCAGAACTTGTATATAAAAGCAAAAATAACAAATTTCTGCATCCAACTATGGTATGCAAACTATTGACTTAAATGCAGACAGAACATTAATCATTTAAGTTCACCAGAAATGCAAATAAAAATCTAGAAACTGCAGTTAGACAAGCATGTAATGATGAAGTTCACTTATAAGACTATACCCTTTGGCTTGACTGCGGACCATATTCAGACGGATTGAATGCATCATAATGGGAATCATACTTCTGTCCGATCTCATATCGCAAAATATTAAATGCCTGCAATATGTGTGAATTTCAACTTAGAGCAGTCCAAAAGTAACCTATAAGAAATTTATAATTTCAAATTTTCAACACAGAGAGAATACATACCATGATAATATTTCAGCCTACAAGTTTATAGACTTTGATCACATATTTTCCAACAAACCAAACTACCAGGTACATTTAAATCAATAAAACCATCAAAATCCAAAACAACATGCAGAAGAGTATTTGGCCATATCTCCGCGGGGGGGGGGGGGGGGTAATGATAAGACAAGTGTTTTCCACCCTTTCTTGGGACAAACCTTTGAACACCCTTATCTTTGATGCAGAATTGCAAGAAACTCTCTCTCTCTCTCTCTCTCTCTCTCCATGTAAACGATTCTACTTTCACTGCAACTAGTGTAACATGATTTACCAAACTACAATGTGATTAATGTGGTTGTTATAGGGTATAAGTATATAATTACAAGAAACTGATGCATGTGTAGCATACTAGAGAAAGTCTTGTGTAACATGCCAAAGATGCCCAAATACATTTAAGGAAGTAGATAAGATAGATCTTAAATTTCAAAAACAAACAAAAAGTTGGCAGATTTATAAGCTTTGGCAATTGATTTGGTGGGATGATTATCAATTTATGATCTTTTGGAAGTTAAATTGATTTTTCTTTAAAGTTCCATTCACAACACGCTGGGGTGCATTTTCATACAGTTGCCTTAAGTTCATAATTCCCTTAAATTTTCAGCCAAATAAAATGGGAAAAAGAAAATCAGTGAAATTGAAAAACGCCACCCACAGAAACATTGTCCACCATATTTGCTTAAACTTTCTACAATAATGTCCTATAAACTAACTCAACCTATAACATGAGATATAATAATAGTTTCATCAGAAATAGAAAATGTACCTCTCCATGGCTCTGTGGGATGCTTGTAGCCTTTGCAATTTTTTTCTCAATCAAGTCCAAGGTCCCAGTTTCATCGTCTGATGCACTAATAAAAGTTCCTGAACTGTTTCCAAGGAAAGTATAAATTTATTTTTACAAGCAATATCAAGAAAGCAAGCTATCAGCATTCAACAATTCAAACCATTCACAGACACATGAGGTATGGTCTTGATGCTAATTTGAATCAGTTAAGAATAATTGACTTATAATTTACCATTCAACACAAAATCAACAAGAAATTGATAACAAACAGAAATGATGACATATAAGGGCACCTTGTTCTAGTTCCTTTAGTGCTTTCTGCAGTTTCTCCCTTGCGCAAAGCCAAAGTAGATGGTTTAAGGTTCAATTTTGCCATTGCAATTACATGTTCGCATTGTTCTGTGGTTGCAAAGCTGGGAAAATAGTAAGCTCGTGGTTTCCAACTTAAAACCTGCATTCAACGAGCAGTTATAGGAAGTTAGCCTACAAAATAGATAATTGTAGAGCATTTCTTCAGCCAGCAATACCTGAAAGAAACGCATGATAAAAGATTCTAACTACTGTTTACTTAACATGTCTTTCATTGGGGTGGTTTAACATGTTCTTAGCACCTCAAACATTTAATTCTGTAAAAATTTGTACATAAAATCTTTGTTCTTTTTTATTACTGCTTTCCTTCAATATCTGACAACTCCAGTTTAAGTTTGGGTTAAATACTCCCGGATATAATTTTAACTCAATACACACTAACTTGAATATTGTTGCTCATAGATTCTAAACCAATTGCTTGCATCTGTATCCTCTCATTTTTCTCGCTTTTAGCAAAGATTATAAATGAGTGAACAACTATGACTCCATTTTTGGTCATGGCCCATATCCCACCTAATTCGAAATACTTTAACTAATAAGTTAAGTTCTATCAATTATCAAAACTTAAACCCAAGAAATGTAAGTGAAATAAATATCCCAACTAAAGCATTTAGAATCAAATCCTTAAGAAACAAAGTCTAACCCAAATTTAATAATTAGTAGTGAAAATCGTCACTCTAGATTAGCCCAAACTTTTGGCACCAATCCAACTATAACCAGCTTTATATAACAATCAAAGCCATCATTCTATATCCCATGCACTAAACCGAAAAAAAAAAAAAATACTAGAAACAAAAATTGAGAAGGACCTGAAACGGAATAGATTCAATCAAACTCTCCCCAGTTTCTCCGTTTGGCATCGGATCACGGTACTCCTTACCCTCCTCATGCACCATCTCCAGCCGTCTCAGCCTGGGTTTAATAATCGGCACATCCTATAAAAAGCCCACATTTAATTAACCGCAAAACCCAATTTATAAACACTTAAAATGAATAAAAATTTAGAAGTTACCTGAGAGAGTAAGTTGGAAACAAACAAGCCAGCAAGGAATGAGAGTGAGCACAAAAGAAGGGCAGTTGGCAACCCTAGCTTTGTCTTCGAGCTCTTCGATTTCCCTTTCATCCACGAATCTTGTTTCCCGACTTTCTTATTTTAGTATTATCCAATATTTTTGCTTTTCTTCTTCTTTTTTTTGGGTTTTTTTTCTATACTCTGCAGTTTTTTGGTCGTGCTTAAGAAGAATGGACAAATGCGTCAATGGCGGGAGTCTTTTTTCGACCTTTCATTCGGGAGATTGGTGGGACTGAAAGGAGTTTCCCGTTTACCGAAGGATTTTATTTTACTTTATATATAAAATTGTTTTTACCAAAATCTTTTTTAGTTGATTGATTTATATGAAAAGGGTTTTACTTATATTAATATATAAATTTTTTTTATTTTTAAATTAAAATTATTTCAATTCAAATAAATTTTAATTTTAATTTTAATATTCAAAAAATATAAAAATTATATTACTATAAATGAATCTATTCTTATTATTTCGAATTTTGTGTTCCTCCAAGTCGGCACTAATTTGGTAATTTTCACTAAATTTAAGACAAAATAATGTGTTATCTAATTAGATTTTGACCTTGCACGTGTTTTTGTTTATTCATATCCATTACGAATCATTATTCAATCTCGGCCAAAAAAAAATATATTAATCAATACAAAAATAGGGAAAAAATGCTAAACATAGAAAGAGCGTCTTTATGTCAATATCATATATACGCACAATCTCGTGTGAATCTAAGCACATTAGAAATTCAAACTATTAAGTGAACCATTGAAATTCATAAGTAACAAAAATATATTCCAAAATTTTCAAAGTACAATTAAATAAAAAAAAAGTTTAATGATAGGATACTATAATTTTCTCTTCTTAAATTGTTTTTAATGGCTTTTGAGTTGCTGTAGCTCATAAAATACCTATTTTTTATTTAAATTTTTTAAAAATTAAATTTGGATTATTAAATTTAAAATTTTAGTAATTTATTAATAATATTTCTTAAATTTTGATTTAATTATTAGTGTATGATCTTGTATATTACTCATTCTATCTCATTTTCTTTGTCTATATTTTCTTTTTAAGATGTTTTAATTTTTTTAATATATAAATTATTTTTATTTTATTTTTATTTTTATGATTTTTATTTTTTAATATTAAAAATCATGAAATTTTAATTTTATAAAAAATTTTAAAATTTAATATTAAATATATTAAAATAAGAAAAATTTAATTCTGTGAAAGTCAGACAAACATTTTGAAACTGATGGAGTAAATAATAAATTTTTAAACATTAAAAATTATTTTCATCACATTATGACATCATTTTCAAATCAAATCTATGGATCGAACCATTAAATTTCAATTTTTGAAAAGCAAAAATTTTCCAGTTCATTCAACAAACCTGGCTCGGAAAGAAGGAATTCATGCTCAAACTATTCGCCGCGTTCAGCAGTTTAAAGAGCTAGCTGATAAGAGGCTGTCACATCAATTTGCCACTACTTATAGAAAATGCCTAATATTCCAAAGTCCCAACGCGAGCTAAGCAACATAACAGTAACAGAGCATCAAAACTGATTAACGCATTCTTTTCTGCACTGCTTTTATGATCACTAGTAATATATCAGTATATAATATCCGCAATGATATATAAGCATATAATTCCATAGCCACAGATCGTTCAATCGAATTTATTCTTCATTTACTTTTGTCAGATACATTTTGAAGTACAGAACCGCACTTTCACACCATTATATAAAGCGACCAAACTCCTTACGTTATGCTTTAATCACAACCATTTTCGTTTCCAAGATATACATTCAACCTTGGACTCTCATTACTTCTGCATTGTATGGGAAGAGCTGCTATCGCCAAAACTACGACTTTCATGCTTAGGTAAACGTTATTATTTGCCTCTGTTTTATGTTTTATCATTAGATCACGAACTATATCTTGAAACATGGCAGTAAGAAAATTAAAGTGGTCCGGCTGATATAATTAATTTGATATTGGTCGGTTGAATTCGTGCAGGGAAGCTAAGCGACTTGAGCGTCGTTTGAGCAAAATTGCAGGGGCAGATCGGGGGATTGAGAGGTGTAGGAGAACGAGTAGCAGTGGTAACGATATAAAGGATTCATCGACCTGGGTTCCACATCCAAGGAGTGGGATATACTTCCCGAAAGGCCATGAATGGGTGATGAACGATGTTCCAGACGGGGCGGCTTCTTTCGGTCGAACTTTTTGGCTCAGGAACGTTGATGGTGTTGAGAAACCAGACCCTGATGAATTTCCAAGTCATGAGCATCACTGTTTCCATGCAAATATGTGAGCAAAACACACTAGTATCTTTGACTGAATGAAGGGACTACTAGACTTGAAAGGGAGTTAGGGAAGGCTTATGAATAAATATTTTGGCCTTGGCTGAAATCATCAGTGGTGTGATGTGTAAGAAAATCTTATTGAAAAATAATTTAACTTTAAATACCATTACTAATATTTCTTTTTTTATGGACAAACTGATCGATGAACAATCAAGTATAGTTGGATAAATTTAACTTAAAGTTGGATTAATCTATAATAAAAGTTGAAAAATTCGCACATATAAAAAACCTTAAACTTAAATAAAAAAAAAATCTTCTTTTTTATTTAAAAGTGTATTTATCACCCCAAGATTTAAAATAAAATAATGGGTATCATCTTAAATATATTTTTAAATTAATATTAGTTCATAACATATTGATTAAATTTTCTAAAGTTACAAATTTAAAATGATTTGAAACCATGATATCTTAAAATTAAATAAATAAAGATTGAAGATTAAAGATATATTAAAAATTAAAAAAAGTTATTTAAACAAAAAAATATAATCATATTCAAATATTAAATACTTATAAAATAAAAAATCAGTTAAATACATCAAACACACGGACTAATAAACCAATAAATAATATAATTGAATAGATCAAACATAAAGTTGATCAAATGATTCAAATCTTAGTTGAAACGTATTAATATAAATATTTAAATGAGAAAAAATATTTTCTTTAATATTTTTCGTTTATCATTAATTCTAATAAAACAAAAAAAAATCAATTAGAATGCCTTCGTACGGAAAAGTCCAAAAAGAATTTATTCTAACATAGTCAACAGTCAACACTAAAATATCGTGAAGATCTTATGAAAAAGGAAAAAAAATCCATCGGGATATTACCAGCTGCGCTGAAAACCGTCAAATCTTTGAAACCGCCACTCACGGGAACGTCACGGTCGCACAAATCCAAATTCGTATGAAAGGCATTTATTAATCCAACGGTCAATACAAAATGGTCCTTTTTCATTCAACACGTGGCTACATCTAAAGCTCATACCCCAACCAACACAAAAATTATCTTTCATTAAAAAAAGCCAAAAACAATTCATAAGAAAAAAAGATAAAAGGCCAAATTTAGCGTTACAAGTGAGTTTTCTTTTTTTTTTTCTTTTTAATTTTTCCTTCTGTTTATCTGAAGCTAAGGGCCTGAGGTTATCAGTTTCTGTTCGCACCGATTCTCTCTCCTGCGTTTCCTCGAAGGTTTCCGGCCACTTATCTTCTTTTTCTTTTCTTAATCCAAAATTATAATTGGAAAATTATATTTATTTTTTAATTAATTGGTAAAGCGTTTGAGGTTTTAGGTGAATGACGGGTGCTTCGGAGTTATTCTACACTCGAAGGTCGAGAGTGAGTCGACCCGATCCGGATCCAGGTATTGGGTCTTCAAACGACCGGAATTACAATCGACGCAATCATCTCAGTTACCACAATCACAGGCACGATTTGGATGGCTTTGATAATATCCGCCGATCCCCACACGTGCGTCACTTCAGCTCACCTGCCTCCTCCCTTTCTGTACGCTCAATTTCTCCATTTTCCTTTTTTTTTTGAAAATTTTTTTTTAGTTAGTATTTATTTTTGTTGGGTTGCTGAGAAAAGAGAAATGAAAACAAAAATATGAACTTGTATATTTTTGGAAGTGAAAATAAATTGCACTTTTAATTTTAAAAGTAAAAATTAGATTTAATTAATTTACTGTGCTTCATTCTATGTCTGTTTTATTCTTCAATATTGAATTTTGCTTTGAAAATCAGTAGTCTTAGTGTCCATTTAGATGGGCAGTGAGATTAGCTCCTATGAGATTGAAAAAATCAATAGAGGTGAGATTAATTACTGTAGTAGTGATATTGGATATTATAGTAGTGAGATTAAAATCTATGGTGGGATACGTGTTTGGATTCAAAAGTAACAATAGCTGTAGTGAAAATAAAAAATGACTATTAAGGACGTTAAATTAAAACTTATATATAATAAAATTTAAATTATAATTTGATATTTATAAAATTAATAAATAATTAAAATTACTAAAATTATTTTTATTTCAAATAATAATTTTGTTATTAAATGTTTAGAAATTAATAAATTGATAATAATATAAAAATTATTTTTTAATTTATTAATAATATATTTACATAAATTGATAATAATTTAGAAGATAATAATTATATTTTACATTAAAATAATAATTATATTTATTCAAAATAAATTTGAAAAAAAATGGAAATGGCAAGAAATATTAAAAACTTTTAAATAAAAAATCAAAGTAAAAAAAAAAAAAGAAAATAATTAACTATACATTTATGCTGTCAGGAGCAAAAACAAAAGAAAAAAAAATGAAACAGGGGGCTTATTTGGAAAAATAAGAATTGGTAGTGGTGAGTTTTCTCACTGGAGCACAAAGCACCAGTTAAAATTTTGAGGTTCAGCATGGTGAGAATCCATTTGTACCGTGCTGTTCGTGTTACCCAAATGCACATTTTTGCACTGTACAGTGCGGTTGACACGAATTCATGATAAATGCAGCTGCGTTTAGCTCCAAATGCAGCCTTAAGCTAATTTAGCAGTGGAATTGCTGAAAAATAGTTATATAATGTAAAACTTTCTTGGTAATTGTTCTGAGCCCTAAGATAACTTGAAGTAAAAATTTTCAACTAACCTACACAAGAAAGGATAAAGTAATTGGATATTACCTCTTTTTACAATTTACTTTTAATCTCCGGAATTTCGTATATTTGGGGGCATTGAGCTTGTATCATTACCTTTGCTATTGAATATTTTGAGTATCTTTTGAGTAATTCTGGATTGAATTTGGCTTTTTCAGGAGCGTGCATCAATGCAGTTTGATCAAGGTACCAGCCAGTTTGTATCAAGCTATGGTTTAAATGCAGACAGTGTAAGTAGTTCAAGTGGGCAAAGATTGCATTCAAATGAGAGGCTACCTGGAGCTGTGCTGCTTGCAAGAGCAAGGCTTCTTGAGAGACTAAGAGGCGTGTCTGTTTCTGCAAACAGGTTGGTGCTTAGAGCTCTCTTCTAGTTTGAAACTTATAGCGTTTGCATTGGTTGTCCTGGGATTATTTATGTGTCAAAGCGAAAACAAGTAAATTATAGCTACTGAATCATGTTCATATTTAACTCGAATAATATAGTTCTGCATAATCTTTGAGATCAATTGGAAGCCACTATGATCCATGATGGTTAACTCACCTATGGCACTTCTTTGTTTTTGCTATGCTAATTGGATCAAACCTATGTTGCCTTGGTCTGACAGCAATTTCCTATAAATCGGTGTCAATATTTGAAGGACAGCACATCATATCTATAACTTTTTTTGTGAGGTTTGAAGATATTATAGATGAATAATGTGGAAATTTGTTAAGGTTCGCCTGAATTCAAATAATGATTGTGTTTTTGTACTTTGATTTTGTGGATCTGTTGACTGTTGCAAAATAATCAAAAGAAGCAACTATTATACTATCAATCTGTATCATAATATGTAGGAAGCTTCAGTTTCATATTTGCTGATTGTGATCCATTATTGGTAGTGGATCTAAATAATGAGTTTGCAATCTTCTGTTAGGGGCATTAGGAATCTGACTTGGTTTAGCAATAAGAAAAGAGGTACTGTATCATATGATAGATCTGTTAGGAAGATGGCTTGAGGTAATAGCCAGTTAATGGAGTGATTAATTTGATAGATGTCCATACCATTTTCTAATTTACCATGCACTATGATGAAGCAATTCAGTCAGTCGGGTGGGTTTTCACTAGTGAATTCAGCGTTCAACAATTGTTTTCGTCTTTGATACCCTAGAGTCTAGATACTTTTATGGAATTGTCTACTATAATCATCATGTTTCGATAGAATTTTTCTTCTTAAAAACATTACGCTGAATTCTGTCACTGGCATTTTATCTATTTATATTTTTGAACGGATTAAATCCATTTTTTTTATGCTTTAAAAATCTGTCATTGCATTGAGTCCCACTTCTGCTTATACATTAAAGCAGATATTGCTTTTGTTACTGGCCCACTGTTGCTGTTGGTGCTTTCTAACCAGTAGTGGTGGTTGTACTAGCATCACTCACTACCAATGCTGTCCAGCCCCACTGCTGGTGTTTCCTATGCTGTAGTAATATTTAGTGGTACTAATATCACTAACCACTATGACTATCCAGCCCACTTCTGCAGCCACTTCCCATAGTAAATTAGTATTATTTGTTTCCTAACTACCACTGACTGCTTGAGAGAAGCATGTGGACCAATTGAACCTGTTTTTTGTTTATGTTGTGTCCGGCATTCAGTAATGGACATATTTATGTTGTGTCTTGCATTAAGTAGTGGACTTCCAAGTCCGAACCGCTGTTTAAACAATTTGTACATGGTGGTTTGTTTTTTCTTGTTGCTTTTTTTTTTTTTTCATTTTTGGTTTCTTCCTTGTGTTATTCTTTGGCTTTGTTTAGGCGAAGCAGCAGAGCTCCATCTAGCCCTTACCACCAAAGGGAGTACTTATTTGACGGTGATTTCAGGCTTGCTGATGCAGGGGATTGGGGAAGTGAAATTTCCACAGGGTTGTCAGCTGGGAATTCCCCTTTTACTGACCTAACCTCTCAAACAGAAAGGTTCCAATTATTACAAGAAACTAACAAGAAGCCTCCTGGTCTTACTCAGGAGGCCCTGGACAGTTTGGCGCAGGAGGTTTTCAGCAGCCGAGAAGTGGATGTTGAAAGAAAGCTGTCAAGGGAATCAAGGGATTGCAGTATATGTCTGGAGAGCTTCAGGGACGAAGATTTGCTTACACGGCTGCCCTGTGGGCACAGATTTCACTTGGCTTGCTTAGATCCTTGGGTTAGAAGTTGTGGGGACTGCCCTTACTGTAGACGTAGTATACTATGAAAGTAGTTTCCGACACATCAATAGAATAGGACTTTTTTTTTTTCTTTCCATTTTCCCGTGTTTTTACTTGTGCTCTGCCTCTGATGGAAATTTTGTGAGTCGACCCAATTGCAGATACACTTTGTAATTTGAACTCCTTTGTATTTGTGGTATATTTGTGAATAAACCAGCAAAGAGTTTCCTGATAATATCATAATTGAAAAATGTATAGCGTCTATTATCTATACGAGGTTCTTTGACCAACATGCTCTACTTCAAAATTTCGCCTTTAATTTCCATCAATGACTGAAACAAAATTGTATTAAGAAGGTCGTAAGCTATGGTTGTAATTGGTATACACTACAAACGATTCTCAAATTTTTTTTTCCCCCAAAATCATGTTCCTTGAAATTCCCTATTCTTTTATCTAAATTGGAGGAGAAAGTTTCGAAGTCATGTCATTTCAGCTGCAAAAGCAAGGAGGTAACGTGTTTGACATAAGTTGGTATCTATATCCTTCTGTCAGGTTCACATCTTAGACACAATTAATAATCTTGAATGCCCCACTAAAATTAACATCTATCAAAACATATTACTATTATTTTAGTATTTAGTTGCCAAAAATTAATTTTTAATAACTGAAATTAAGATAAACATAAAGCATTGAAACTAAGATAAACATAAAGTATAAATCAAATCCTCATTATCCCTAATGGAAAAAGAAAAGAGTTGTACCTTCCAGAACGTGAGATGAAAATATTAAAATTTTTGTTAAATATTTGATTTAATCCTTAAATTATATATATATTTTTTATGATTCCATATTTATAAAAAAATTGATGATTTTATAATTTTATTTTCGTTAAGCATTTTGCTTTATACATTATTTTTGTTAGGAATAAAATGATGTAATAAAAAAAATTAATAATATCATCACATATGATACATTTTTATTTATTAATATTTTTCATGTGAATTTTTTAACTGATGGTTTTAATCAATGATATAAAATGTTTGATGAAAATAAAATTAAAATATTTAATTATAAATTTTTTATAAGTAACAAATAATTAAATATATTTCAATTTAAAAATCAAATTAGGTATTAACCATTTTTTGGTGTAAAATATTAATTTAAAATACTGACTCCCTTCTAAATAATATACTCTTTTCTTTGCCATCACTCATCAACAATAAGGGAAAAAGGCGAAAAATTTAAAAATTAAAAAAAAGTCAAAAGGAAAGGGAAAGAAAAAGAAAAAGTATAAAAGGGGAAAAGGAAAAGAAAAAACCAAACAAACTAGGCATTTGTTAATTGTTAACGCGTAGAGTACACAGTAATACAGCAGGAATCGGGTCTTCGTCATCTTCCCCTTCACGCGGCATCTGCCCTATCTCTTTCTCTTTACCCCAGTCTCCACTCAGTCTCTCTCTCTCTCTCTCTCTCTTAAATCTTCCATTACGTAACCAAAAACTGCTGCAACAAAAAACAAAGGCCAATCCATATAAGACTCTCGGTTACAACCTTAAAACAAACCCATTAAAGCTCTCTGTTTATAGATACCAAAACGACCCAAAGCCGAACAGGTAATAAGGAATAAGGGACCATTGATAGCTGAGAGTATCTATCGAAAAGGATGATGATTTTACGGTCGCTTTCCAGGCCTCTTGAACGTTGCCTTGGGGTGAGGGCTGGTGGGGATGGTCTCATGTGGCACGCTGACCTTAAACCCCATGCTTCCGGTGATTATTCCATCGCTGTGGTTCAAGCAAACAACAATCTTGAAGATCAAAGCCAAGTCTTTACTTCTCCTTTTGCTACCTACGTTGGTGTCTATGATGGTCATGGTGGTCCTGAAGCCTCCAGATTTGTCAACAAACATCTCTTCCCTTTTCTCCACAGTAATTCTTCTCTAATCTTTCAACATTTTTGGGCGGGGGAGTGGGTTGGATATAGAATATCATCTTATTTTCTTTTTCAGGACAAATTAAGTTTCATGGTACTTGTCGTTTTTTAGATTATTGAATATGGGTTGTCGTTGCATTTGTGTGCCCCTGCCCCTGCCCCTGCCCCTGCCTTTTGTCTTTGCTGTAATTTTTTCTTCAGCTCTGATTTCTTATTACATGTGCATAGAATGAACACATAATTATGTGTATGGTTATGGTAGGCAAACCTTAAGCTATCAATGGAATCATCAAAAAGATTTATCTATTTGTTACACACAACACAAGTGTTATTATTATTATTATGTTGTTGTTGTCTCTTTTCTCTTTTAATAGGCGAAGATAATTTTGTGGTAAATCTCTTTCTTCTTTTCGTTCTAACAATATCTCAGGATGTTTGTCAGTATATGGATATTTGGGCACAACTTACAAACGTCCATCATGAACGTTTAGTTGGTTGTTTGATAAGTGCACTTGTTTATACAATGAATGTGAACTACTTGTCTAAATTCGTATCTATATGCGTTGGGTAGTGGACGTTGGACCTCAAGATTCAAGAATCAATAACAAGTGTAATTCAACTTATGGCACCTTTCACCTCATTTTTTTTTCTTGGGTTTTGTCCCGCTTCACTGATAATTTTGCATTTGAAATCTAAAAAGATTGATGGATAGCATAGTGAATGTGCTAGCCACTCCCTCTGAACCTTAATTTTTCTGTCTTAATTGTAGAATTTGCGACAGAACAAGGTGGATTATCTGCAGATGTGATAAGGAAGGCATTCAATGCCACCGAAGAGGAGTTTTTGCATTTGGTGAAGCGATCATTGCCTCTGAGGCCTCAAATTGCTTCAGTTGGATCATGCTGTCTAGTTGGCGCAATTTCAAATGATGTGCTGTATGTGGCAAATCTTGGTGACTCAAGAGCCGTTCTTGGCAAGAGAGCTTCAGAGGATAAGAAAAACATGGTGGTAGCAGAGAGGCTGTCAACAGATCATAATGTTGGAGTTGAGGAAGTCAGGAAGGAGGTTGAGGCACTTCATCCAGATGATTCTCACATAGTGGTGTACACCCGTGGAGTTTGGAGGATTAAGGGCATAATCCAGGTAAAATTCTTTTGGCCAGTTGATTTATAATAGCTAAGGTTAAATCAGTCAGTTTGAGGAATAGGAAATGTATTAATTCTAGGAGTAGTCAGGTCAATCAATTCAATTTGCGTTTTTGCTTTAGTGGTGCTCAGCAATGAATCAGCTCTGTATCTGCCCCAAAGCAGACTCAGATTTTGAGTGGAGTTGATTATTGCTATCCTTTTTTGTCCCAATTATCATCGTCGGCAAAACCTTTTAAATATTTCTTTAAGGGCACTGGCTGTAACCTTAATCTGTTTTCTTTTACTTGGTGGAGAGGTATATTTACTCACATACATTGAGCATTGGGATTAAAAGGTTTTTCTAAAAAAGGTTTGTACTTCCAACTTTTCCAGCAATAGTTTGGTCTGACTTCTGGTACTGTCTCATGCAGCCATGTGCCAAATAGTATTTCTTCCATGCATGAGATGGACAAATTCTGACCCCTGAAGCATAATACTAACTTTATGTAACTACAGGGAGTCTTTTCTCCTTTTTTTTTGGTTATTTTTTCTCTTTTGGTGATTTCTTTCCCCTTAACTTTAGCTGGTAAGTGGAGCTTTATGCCTCAATCATTGCATGAATTTAGGGAATAAGGTACATTAGCTTTTAATCTTACACCGAATCATGATTTTAGAGAATTTAATGGATTATGCTGGTCTAAACATTTGTCATTCTTATTTCAGGTGTCAAGATCTATTGGTGATGTTTACCTGAAGAAACCTGAGTTTTATAGAGATCCAATCTTTCAGCAATTTGGAAACCCTGTCCCCCTCAAAAAACCTGTTATTACAGCAGAACCCTCTATCCTTATTAGAAAGCTCAAGTCACAGGACCTATTCCTGATATTTGCATCAGACGGCCTATGGGAGCATTTGAGTGATGAAGCTGCTGTAGACATTGTTCTCAAAAACCCCAGAGCCGTGAGTATTCATGTTTCAGTTAAATTAATCTTCATTATCAATAGACCTTAGGAAATTTGTGGAAATGCATTCTCACTTGTATCCTCGAAGCACTTCTCTATAGCATTTTGGTATTGATTTCCAATTTGCTTTAATACTTGTAGGGTATTGCTAAGAGATTGGTAAGAGCCGCACTTCAAGAAGTTGCAAAGAAAAGAGAGATGAGATATGCTGATATTAAGAAAATTGAAAAAGGAATAAGGCGCCATTTTCATGATGATATCACTGTGATTGTAATTTATCTTGATCAACACAGAGACTCTTGCAATAATAGTCGAGCTAAGCAAAATGCCTTGGGGTGCACGACGGCACCTGTTGACATCTATTCCTTCAATGCAGATGAAGCAGATGAGGATCTGCTTTAAACAATTTCTTGAATACGGTAGAATGAGTTAGCGCATAGACTTGTCCAGTAAGTTTATTTATGTATAGAAACCAAATGATTGGTGGGATTGGTTCTCAACACAGTGTTCATTGGAGAAAATATAGAGTTTGGAAGGTAAATTAAGTCACTGAAGGATATAGATGGATGCTGATGGAAGCAGGCTGCCATAGATTTGCCAAGTTAAGTTCTACCACTCTCACTCATCTCATCTGTTTATTCTTGCCTTTTACCTTTTTGAAGTGGATGTCAATCCATCCCAGAGAAATGAAGGAAACATTTTTGTATTGTTTTATTCCATATGATGCCATGTTGCTTCTATACTTCTCCAGTTTCTCCAACTTATTGATTCCTCCATAAATCCACCATGTCTGCATTTCCAAAATGCAAGTACAAAGCGAAAGTTAACTGGTTGCCATCTCCTATGAACTGTCTTCCTATATGAAAAGTGAACTGTGGTTTTGTTCTCTTCCTTTAAAAATGGAGTAACCAGTAACAATACAACCAAATTGGCTTGTTATTTGGATGTCTAAAACAAAACAGAAAGATGTTAGTAGTATGAAATTTGCGAGACATCTTCCTTAAATTGAACGACATGGCAAGTAGCAACAACCTACTTGCTAGGTGAAACGAACTAACCAAAAGATCAAGCGGCAATCAGTTGCGCCAAAAATTAGGATGTTGGTCACTTGTTATGTTTGGCAAAAAGCTTGCTTGAATGAAACTAATTGAAATATCTTTATGTATATTTAGAAATAAAAGGATTCAATACCAATTATTCCAAATTATTTTTGCAATTTTTTCATTAAAATATTGTATACAGATTAGACTAATATTCTCTTCAGTTGATCCATTTATTTATCTGTCGTAAAGTAAAAAAAAAAAGCTAAGGTTCTATTTGAAGGCTCCATTGGAATGTTCCCATCACATCATCTGGCGCGTTTTATACGTCCGGGGAAAGCTTCTAATAAGATTTCAAATGGAGCATAACAATTCCTGAAACTTTTCAACACGGTTTTCAACGTAAGATATGAATTTAAATATTTTTTTACGCAATCAAGGAGTTTTATTGTATGTAAAAACGTCATTGTGCAGTGAAATTTGTTTTTGCTAATTGGTAAGATGTTATTGTCAAAATGAAGTGGCCAAAACAATGGTCAAATTTGTGAACTCAACTAAAATAAATACAGGAAAGAAACATCAGTCATCTGAATTGAAGTTGATTCTCTTTTGCGAGTTTTGATTTTTTGAAGTCCAATACTTTGACCGATCCCTGTTTCAGGAAAATGAAAGAAAAGGAGAGAACAAACTAAGAGAAAATTCACAGTTTTATCCGAGAAAAAAAAAAAAAGAACTGTTATAGTGTGTTTTTCTCGTATAGTCAGTAACCAAAACCAGCCCTTCAGCAGTTTAACTTGCATTGCAAGAGGGCACCGCTTGACTTCTCCTGCTCTTGGAAGCAAAGTTTTGTTCAACTTTTTTTCATGGAAGCAAGCAAGTGAATACTTCGAAACTACTATTTGCTGTAGAATCCCAATAGACCTTTCAAAAACTTTGCTTTTTGCAAGACAAGGTCAAGAATGACTGCAAATCATTTGGTCGCTGAATCCGTGTGGAAAACTATAGCGTCAACTCATTCAGGTCCTGCCCCCTATTTCTTCTTCCTTTCTTTCTAATAAGTACCATTTTCCTGTTTAATTTGTATTTGGTGATCTTATCTCATGTACATGCTTGGCCAGTAATTGAGGAGCGGCTATCAATGTAAGTAATGCCCATTTTCATTAATGTTTACTACTTGGGTTTAAGAAATTAGGCAAGGATTGATAATGGGTATTGATTAGTTCCTTGCATTGCAGCTTGCATTTCTTGTTTGGTAAAAACTTTGAGAAAGCAACTAGGATAGCGTACCAAAGGGGTATCAAGAAGATCTCCGGTGAACCCACTGGTCGTTCCATCCTTCAGGTTCATTCTCTTCTTTATACCTCAATCTTCATTTATATATGCACAGTCTTATATCTAAGATATGGCATTTTTTGTCTGTAAATTTTGGATTTTTTTTTCTCAAACTGGGTTTGTTTCTCATTGTATATTGCTTTAGATTGTGGGAGAATCAAGGAGGAAAGAGGAGTATTTCTGTTTTGCTGAAAATAATTGTGCTTGTTATTCATTCTTTTATGATATAGTTAACAAATAAATTTATTCCTTTTTCTCACATTTCTCTTCTTCTTATGTCATAGCTTTTTAATAGTTTTGGTTTTTGCATTTTTATTCTTTTGCCTAGTGTAAGCATCGATTAGCTGCAAGATTTGCTGGATCATTGGGAGCTTGTATTGAAGTTAAAGTGTCTGATGAGCAGCTTAGCATTATTGCTTTCAGAACTCTAGATCTGGGTAATGAAATAATAACTCCTTTTTTGAGAAAATTAGAATCTTCTTTGAATGTTTTTTCCTGCAATTTATAGCTAGTGAAAAAAAATTTTGAAGAAATGGAATCCTTTGTAATACATGTTTTTGTTTTGGCCTCCTCTGTAATACAACATTTAGTCAAATCTAAAATGAAGGAACAATCTTGTGTGTTTTCATCTTATCAATCCAAGAATTGAAGGACGTTTGGGAGTTCCTAAACCCTACAAATCCATACTCTTTGCTCTTGTTCATGCTATCCAACAATGATTTTCCAGAAAGCACTGCATCAGCAAACCACCATGCTCCCACTTCATTCAATTTTGTTGGCATAAGACCCTTGTCTCTCACGATCTCATCCCACACTGGACCCTTGTCCTTCATCATCTCAACCAAGCTCAACTTCTCATCACTTTCTTGAAACCCGTAATCTTCAATACGGAACTGCTTAGCTAACACCTTCCATAAATCCTTCCATTTGAACACATCTCCATTGCTGCAATTAAACGCTTCATTTTTCGCATATCTGTTCATTGCTGCCCATATCTGATGCTCTGCTATCAAATCTGCATCTGATGCATCCCAATACCCATCCCAAGCTTGACGACTCCCTGGAAATCTCAATGGCTTGCCTTCGTGCTTACATATAGCTGCATAAATGCATAAAGTACCAACTATATTCATCAAACTAAATGGCGAAAATCCAAAAATCAATCCAGGCCTATGAACTGACCATGTCAATCCATCCTTCTTCCTCACCTCTTCAAACAAAACATCCTCAAGTGTATAGCAAAAGTTCAACAATTTAAGTCTCGGAAGATCCTCACGGAAAGGGGGATCATGGGGCTGAACCTTGCCATACGAATCAAAAGGACCAGTGTAATGTCCACGTCCAGTTTGCAAGCATATATGTTTCAACTTTGGTGCATTTGGGATGACAGCTTTTAACACGTTGCGTAACATAGTACCATTGATGATGCAATTTTCAGCTTCACTTGATCGCTTAGCCCATGCAACATAAAAGATGTGAGTGACATCATTGAGTTTTGATAGTTTATCTTGTGTTTCTTCTTCATTTGAGATGTTGCATTGTATGTAATCAATAGGTAGGTGGTTAGTCCAGGCAGGGCGGGGGCGACGAGCTACTCCGTAGACCTTCCATGGTCCGCCTGGAGTATCAGACAAGGAAAGGATCTCAGCGAGGCTGACGCCAACGATGCCTGTCACGCCAATGACGATGGCAACACTCTTGTACTTCGATGGTTTATCCTGCTCTTCCAATTTTTTCTGTAGAATTTGACCATAAAACTTGGTTTATTGGAACAAAGAAACAATTAAAGAGAGAAAATACGCATATTGTCAACAAATTTGATAAAGCGTATTGGTTGAACTTACCTTGGCAGCACCTATGGCTCCCGCCCACCACCAACTCATTTGTTTTAATCTGATTGCTGATATGAAAGAATGCTCAATTTGCTATCTCAAATTCTATTCCAACTTCATTTTCTTTCTATTCCTCCTTTTATAGCCATCCTCATTGTCAAGTGACGTGTGTATTTTTATATACAAAAGTCAAATACTTTGTACAAATCACTCAGCCTTATCCACTTATAAATTAGGTAGGCAACTAGAATTCAACCCGTATTTGTTATCAATTTGATTTTTTAGATATGTTTGGCTAATCCAATCCACCTGTTACATTGTTGTTAATACATGTTGAATATACCTACTTATCCACCCCCCCAAAAAAAAAATGTTCCTTTTAGCAGATTTTCAAGGGCATGTACAATTATCAATACTATGTTTATAAAAACTTTTGAATTATAGTTACCCTTTTCTTTTTCTTCCCTCTAAAATAATCAGTTTAAGACTACATTTTCGTATAAAACGTATAACCTTTGTGCTTGCATTGTTTAATTGAGGGGAAAATTTTTTGGGAAATTGAGGAATGCAGACGCAGAATTGGTCTAATTTTTTTCTGGCTTACTCTTAAAAATTGGCCAGCTTGTAAACACCTCAGCCACATATCATGCTGGCGTGGAAGGTCCACCCGCCAGAGAACGTCCTTATCTGTTAAATAGAAATTGAACTTTCTATGGAAAGTAGGATTCAAGTCAAGGTTGGGATGTAATGATAATTATCAAATTTTTATATCTTTCCAAAGCATATTTGCGTTTTAACAATAACCCATTTATTCAAATCCTTGAACTAAAGGTGATAATAATTTAAATCAAATCAAATTTAAATTTATTTTTTTGAATAATGTATTATATTATAAATTTTAAAAATTTAATTTAAATCGATTTTTTTATTATTAATCTAAACCAAATCAAATTCTACACATTTAATACGATTCATCAATTTTTAAATTTATATATATATATATTATTTTAATAAAAATTTTAATATATTTAAATAAATTTATGTATATAATAATTATTTTAATTTAATAAAAAATTTTAAAAATAAATAAACTATTAAAAATATATAAATCAATTCAATTTTTTTTTAATTTTTTATATCTCGATTTAAAATTTAAATCAAATTTAATATATACATTTAATATCTGAACCCAATAAAAAAATTAATTCTGAATTTTACATCAATTTTCAGTTTTCTCGAAATTTTTTCGGTGGTCTAGAATCCCGAATGGTGTTGTTGGTTGATACAAATCCTGATGCCATTTCATACACTAGAGTTTAAACACTCCAGATAACAAAGGGCAACGAACACAATGGCTTGGATTATCTCTCTGACAACACAAGGCTTCTTGAATCAAAATCAAACCTGCTCATATACATTTAATACCCCAAAGTTTTAATATCAAATTAAGTTCGAGAAATCATCCAAAAAGAAAATCTAATTTGCAAAGATATAATATTCGTATAAGTATCAATTAATTACATTAATATTTTAGCTGCACGTAGTGATTTGTATTGGGTTAGACCAATTCAAAAAAATTAATTAATTATAATATTGAACTCGAGCTCAAATTCGAATCAAATTTTAAAATTCGAAACTCGATTCAAATTTGATCGATTTTTATTTTGAATTTTTTTTTTTTTACTCAAGCTTGATTCAAAATAAAAATTAAACTATTAAAATTTGCTCAATTAAATTCGATTAATATGTAAAAATAAATTTAATTTTTATATTTAATAAAATTTTGATTATTTACTTTTGAACAAGAAATTGAGATATTTTATTAATTAAAAAATTAAAAAAATTTAAAATATAAAAACTTAATTAAACTCGTAAATTATTCGAATCAAGTATAAAAATGCTTGAACTCGACTCGATCGATAAATCAAGTTACACAAATCCGAGCTCGACTCAATAACAATCTAATCAAATTCAAATTTTATTCAAGTCAAACCTGAATAACTTACAAGTACTAATGTATTATTTACATCCTTAATGCATTCCTTGAAAATTTTCAGTTCCCCTCTTTCCCCATTTCTTTCTCCATTGCTCTTTCTTGTCTCATCGGCTGCACGATACAAAGTTCCCCACCAGCTGCAAGTGTTAGCTCATCACAGCTCTAGGCATTGACAATGCTAAAGATCACATACTGGCCTCAAAGGAAAAACACAGAATCATGTACAACAAATTTCTGCTCTCTCCATGCTCGAATGGCAAACAGTGATAACCCAATACAGATTCTTTTTTAATGCAAGACAATCTTCTATGACCATTTTTCCACAATACGCTCTGATAATCTAATTTCCTCATCCTTGGAAATATGCGGATCTAGCTTCTGAAGGCTGTTAATAAACGTCCTCGCGTCATCCTGACGATTGAGTTTACAATATCCATCTACTATGGAATTGTACGTATTTTGGTTTGGTTTACAGCCATGCTTAATCATGTAACGAACCACATCAATAGCCTCCTCAAACATTGAATCAGCTGCATAACTTGCAACAAATGTATTGTAAGTGATGACATCTGGAACGAGGCCAGAATCGCCCATTTCTGAAAAGATTCGTGAAGCCTTTTTCATTCGACCATTTCTACAATAGGCATAAATAACAGTGTTATACGAAATTATATCAGGTTTTACTCCTTTTGCCAAAACTTCCCTCAAAATTTTTTCTGATTCCTCAAAATTCTCAGATCGGCTATACATATACATCAAACTATTGTAAGTTGCCAAGCTCGGAGTATATCCACTCTCATTCATGAAGTTCAATATCTCATTTGTCTTGGAAGCCATCTGCCTCCTGCCATATATTGCGACCATGGCATTTAGAGTAGTTATGCCAGGTGAAAATCCGTTCTTCCTCAACTCCAAGAAAGCACGCTCAGTTTCCTCAAGAAGGTCACATTTACTACTAACCAAAACAAGTGTATTTAAGAGCACAGCATGAGGTTCAATGATACCAGAGTATATCTCTTCTGCAAGGGCATGCATCCGATCTATCTGCTTCCCATTGGCATAAACATGAAGCAAAGAACAGTAAGTTAGCTCATTGGGTTTACACCGACGATCTTTCATTTCAGCCAGTATTTTCTCAGACTGTTTCCAAAGCCCTCCCCGTGCCAATGCTGCCAAAACAGCATTATATGTAGAAAGGTCTGGGGTAACTCCAGCTTCCAGCATTCTCTTATAAACAGTCATGGCTTGATCAAAAGAACCACATCGACTGTATGCACTAATTAAGGTGTTGAAAGTGTATCTTTCAGGTACAAACCCTGCCCTCTTCATCTCCTTGAATACTCCTGACACTTCTGAACCCATCCCATTTTGCCCAAAAACTGACAATAGTGTATTCCAGGTAACAATATCTGGTGCACCATTACATGCCTTGATCTCATCAAAAACCTTCACCATCTCAGTAAACTTTCCGCGGTTACCATACATCTTAATTAGAGCATTGAGGGTACAAATATTTGGCTTGCAACCAGCACTTCTCATCTCCTCAAAAACCCCCATTGCAGACTCATCTTTCCCGGCCTTCTCAAATCCTGACAAAAGAGTGGTATAGGTAATAACATTAGGCTTAATCCCTTTTCCCTCCATCTGTGTTTTCAAGTCCATTGCTTCCTCCAATAGACCATCCCTAGCATAAGCAGAAATCAACGAATTATAAGTCACAATGCTAGGGGCAAACCCATTAAGCTCCATCTCTTTTAAAACCTCCATGGCTTCCTTAGGACGCCGACACTTTCCATAAACATCCAACAGTGCATTATAAGTAACATTATCTGGACTAAAGCCAGCCATTTTCATTTTATCAAAAACCAAAGCCGCTTCCTCATGCAAAGACCCTCTACGACAGCAGCTTATAAGTGTATTATAAGTATAAGCATCTGGGGCAACTCCATCACTCTTCATCCCATCAACAAGAGCCATGACCTTACTCCAAGGCATGCCCATTTTACCATACACATTCAAAATCACATTATAAGTTACCAAAGTAGGTTTGCAACCCTCTTCCTCCATTTTCTTAAAAACCACCACGGCTTCCCTATGCCTCCCACTACCCGCATACGCAGATATCAAAGAAGTATAAGCATAAACATCAAGACTAAAGCCTTCTTTGTGCAAGCTATTAAACAGATTGGCTGCAACAGAAACCCTCCTTTCTTTTCCTAGCATACTAATAACAACAGCAACAACAGAACTACTCAGAACTAATTCACAGTCTTTTCTACCCTTAACCCAATTAAAAACACCCAAAGCCAAGTCAGATTTCTTGTAAAAACCCAAACCTTTAACAATTCCCAGCACTTCAGCAGTCAAAAAATCAATTTTTGCATCTGGGTTTTCTTGGTATTGCTCAAATAACTTAGCCAAAACACTGTCAAGTTGATTGGAATCAAAAGAAGGGTCAATTAAGGAGTTAAGAACCTGCTGACCTTGAGTAGAAAGGCCTTTATGAGTCCAAGGCTTTCCACGGTTGGGGTCACGTGAGCGACCGAGACGGGTCCGGACTTGTGGATCGATGGGTTGTTGGGTCTTGGCGTTATGTCGAAGGAGGAGGTCTTGAAGGATTGGAGTTGAGGGAGACGGTGAATTGGGCAGTGAAGTTGGGTTTTGTTGTTGATGGTGAGTTTGGTTTAAAAATCGGGGTTTTGAAGGTGGAGGATTTGGAAGGAGAATAGGAAGAGCTAGTCTCTGTGCCATTTAGAGAGATTATAAGAAAGTTGCAGCGCTTCTATTTGTGGTTGAGAAAGTCGACCGGATAGTTGAGAGAGAGAGCGAGGGAAGATACTTGCACAGTCAAACCTTTTTCCTTTTTTGGGTTGAAGTAGAGGGTAAACCTGGGCCTAAGGGGACAAACCAAAGAAATGGGGAAGATATTTTAGGAGGGAAAGGAAGATTAGATTCTTCTGTGGTGAAGAACAGACTATTGAGATCCTATAACCAATAAAAACTTGCCACGTCAGCTTTGAATCCTCGAATCAAAATGGACGCCCTTAACCGTTACCTTTTGAGAAATTTGAGTTAATCGTGTTCTAAGCTTCCACCCAGTTATGTTGAATAGTATTTCTTACTTTGTTTTTGGTTGCCATTGATTATCTTGTGTTAGCGAGTTTCAAAAAGTTGACACAATATGGCAACCAAAATCGGTAGTCCTTGCCGATCACCAATTTCCCAAAATAAAAGAAAATCTTAAAAAGAACAATATACCCTCACTCGGTGCCAAAGTTATTAAATTAATCTTTTTTAAAGTGCGAAAACCTTTTTTAAAGTGCTACTTTGGATTTGAAGCCATTTATAAAAGGCTACTGCAAAATAACATGCATAAGCTTTGAAGGCACTAAGAATATTTGCATAAAACAGTCTACATATTAGGAAATCCAGAAACAAAAAACTTAAAGGCACTCGGTGAACGCAAGTAGTAATGTTAAAACTACTGGTAATTGAAGGATGCAAAAGGCATGGTTTTCTTCAACATCTTCAAAATACGCCCCATAAACAGAGGTTGTTTCGTATTTTGCAAACTGAATCTTTCTCTCTGGGAGCATCAAAGAAAGTGAGGAGTAATCAACCCAGCAACTTCAAGAAATCCAACACGATCTTTCCCTCCAAATATCTTCTTCAGCTTCTCATCACAAATTATAATCCTCTTGTTTTCAGGGTCCTAAAGAGATGGCCAAGAAGCCAAGAAATAACCAAGTTAGTTACAGGTTAACATGTTGGTAAAATTCAGAGCACTTGGTTATTTACAGGTTACCGTGTTGGTAAGATTCAGAGCACGAGTACATATCCAATTTCCACAGCCACAAGAAAATGAACATCATACCCTGGTAGCTAAATTTCACAAGACCTTTTATTCACAACCAAAGTTACATGCATCACTCAAAAATGTTATCTAGTAGGGATCAGCTCATTACAAATCCAAATGTCTCCTCAAAGCGTACCAACATGAAACATTTCTTGAGTAGGAATAGATATTTGAGCCATCAGCTTCCTACAAAGGCTTCTTGGTAGCAGTCCGAACTCAGATCCACATAAAAAAATTGCATAACTTTAATAGGTCATTATGATGAATACCCCAAATGCAGGCAACAGCATTAACTCTTATCAATGTATTTGTTTTCAAGGCTTCAAAGCTTCTTTTTTATCCAAGAGGACTAACAGTAAGTCCTTCGCCAACATAACAAATTACAACTATCCCAAACATACAGTGGCACTAACTATTAATAATACTCTTAAAACGAAAGAAACCTAGTCAAGATAAGTCATAACAACGAAGCCTACATTGCATTGTAATCAAAGAAATAGCACATAATTATGTTCATCAACTTCAAATACAGAAACTCATCTACAAAACCCAGAGTTCCAAATTCCTAAATGTCTAAGGCAGATATATGAAAACATCCAAATGAAAGGAAGAACCCAATAGAACCACTCTAAGTCCATCACAATATATGTATAGAACAGAGTAGAGCATCAACCAACAAGGCAGTTTCATGAATAGCAATATTTTATCCAAAAGACAAAAACCCAAATAAAAGAAATGTGAAAGCCATATATTTATCAATCGAAATTTATCTATTCACCAAGAGAGCCAAGATATACATTCACAATAACAAGAAATAGAGATAAAAATAAAACCCATAATTCACAATAACCAAACACAGAAACGCATTTTAGGATAATGGATATAACATATTTTAAAGGGGATAAAAGAAAAAAAAAAGAAAGAGATAATGGACCTGAAGACTGTGCTCTTTAATGTAAGCCCAAATCAGCTTAAGAGCTTCAGTTCGGGCAATTTCGGGGACTCCGACGAGAGCCTGCATCTCAGGCGACACACGGCGCGGCTTCATGATTCCACGTAGCGGTCGGGGACCAGTGGCGGGCTGTGAAGCCATGGCCAGAGTCATGGTTCGTACCATGCGCACGTTAGTTGGAAGAAGGAGACGCATAGAAGAAGACGAAGAAGACGAAGAAGACGAGGATTTGGCTGAGAACGGCGCCGTTTGAGGCGAGATAAAAGTGGAGAAAATGGCCGAAGAGGCTGCCATTTTTCTTTCCTTTATGTTTGTTCGGGGTAAGAGGCTGAAGGAAGGAAGCAGGGTTTTGGGTTATCCCCTTGTTTTTGGATTTTGGGTTTGTTTTTCGAAGAAGAAGAGATAGGGTCTTTGTTTTATTATTCCTTTTATTTATATTTTTTAGCACCATTTTAAATTTTTATAAGAAGGAAACTACGATTTTTTATCAGATACGAAATTAACTATGGACTCCATATGGACCAGCCCATTTCCCTTCTAACTATGATCCAATTGGACCGAGAAACCCAAAACAAATAGGAATTGGGTAAATTTTCTGAATAAGAAAAAGGCTTATTATTATGAACCCGAATGTAATCTTCTAAGGAGCAATTCAAACTCCCAAAACCATACAAATCTCAAAACTAGTTACTATTTATTTTAAATAATTGAGATTACAAAATTTTAAATCATAATCATTGAAGTTAAGAATATAATCTAACATTTTATTAATAAATCACACAATTATTGATAATATTTTATTTTTAAAAAAATAATAATGTTCTATAACTTTATTATCGTGACTATTAATAATCTTTTTTATAATAACTATTTTTTTTTTTAATTTAACTTGTTCTTGTGGGAAGCATAATCAAAATAAATTTAAATTTTTAATGTAAATTTTTACAATTAATCACACGTATAAGAGAAAAAAATTCAATATATGTCCAAATTCTCATAATCTCGTATTATATATATATATATATATATATATATATATATTACTCAACAAACGTACAAATAAAACCTAAAAACTGAAAGTAAATTATTTGTAAATTATGATTAGATTAAACTACACATATTATTATATAAAACTGAAAAGAAAAGTGATAAAAATAAACTTTAAGGATGAAGATATACTTCCAATGCCACGTTACATGTGAATAGTGATGTAAATAATATATTAATATTGATAAATTTTTTAGTATGGTTTAAATAAAATTTAATTCAGTTTGATTATTATTAAATCGAGTTTAAGTTCGAATGATTTGATTTATCGAGTGAATTAAAATTGAACATTTTAATGTCTTGTTTGAATACTTTATAAGTTTAATCAAATTTTTAATTTTTAATATATTTTATTATTTTAATTAAAATTTTATTATTTTACCCTTGTATATCAATTTGAGCTAAAGTTTAAGTTCGAATATATAATCAAACTTGAAATCAAATGTGAAAATTTAGTTATTTTTTTATTAAATGAATTTAATTGAATAAATTTAAGTAATTCAATTTTTATTTTGAATCAAATTTGAATTTAAAAATTAAAACTTGATCGAATTCGAACTTAATTTAAAATAACGAGTTTTAAGTTGAATTTGAGTTTTTCATTACATCAACTCGACTCGATTTTATTAGATCCCTACACATGAGTAATCGATAATTTGATGACATTTAGGCTCTACCACTCTAGGCAAACATGCAAAGTAAAACAGTGTTTGGTGAGGACAAACCAAATCCTAAATCAATAGCCAAATAAAAATGAAATACCATGTGCTTGTGCTAGAATTGGAAAAGTTCAAAAGTCAACCCCTTTTCCTACTAACGAAAAAAAGGTTTTTAGTTAGAAAATACTAGGAATGATCACAACCAAGACAGGTCAATTGAAGTGAAAAGCCAAACGCAGCCTCTCCATCGCCGCTTGTAGAGAAACAAAGAGATGGAATGGTACAAGCACAAATTTCAGTCTCAACCTTCTCATTTCATGGCTTTGTTTTTTTCTCTTTTTTTAATTGTCACTAACCTTAATTGGTACGATATTTAATTAAGAGACGTCCCAGATCTGAGTTGAGGTTGTTACGATTAATTGACATCAGTAGTTTTGATTAAGCCACATGCTTTTGCAGTTGGAAAAAAATGGCATAAAAGTCAGGTTCAATTCATGAGGGAAAGAGGAGGTCAATTTATATCTCCTTTCTGGAAAGAAATGTATGGGCCAACAGGAGGTGGTTAATCAGTTACATCACATCTGACTTGGAATAATGATTGTTAAACCGACGGGAACCTCCCGATCCCCACCTCTATCCCTTCTATTCTAAGCTGCCTATGGACCACTTTAATTTTGCACTTTTTTTTTTCTTCTTTTCCCTTTGCACCATTTCTCATGCTGAATTGCTCAGCTCCTACAATTTCATAAACATAAATTTTAAGTGTTGTTTGTTTCTCTAGTAAATGAAAATAAAGCTAAGCAGAGATAAGAGCATCCAAAGTAAGATGGAAGGGCCCTTGTTAAATCAATCATGACGGGAATATCATTGTATGTTTAACTTATCTAAAAAAAAAATCGAAATTTCGAAAATAATATTTTTAAATGCATTTCAATACTCAAATCAATTATATACGAAAAAATATATATAAAATTAAAAAAAAAAAGCAAAAAGAGAATGTGCATAGAAAAAATCTACATTAATGATCAAACATATTTTTCATCTCATATTTCAACAATAACCCACGATTATTTATCTTCGAACTTTTAATTTAGTGATTAAAATTATTTAAAGAAATATTAAAATTTTGATTTTGAATAATTTTTTTTATTTATATTAGAGCTTTGTTCTTCTATGTAATAAAAAAATATATACATGATCACCAGATCAGAATTAACAAAGATCAAAATCCAATTGATGATCATGCGATGCAGTGGCTAAAATTGCAAAACAGCCAAATGTTTGAATCTTAAAGCAACGCCTCTTCTCTTCTCTCATACGTTTTATCTTTTTTGTGCAATAGGCCACCAATTCCAAAGGGACACGTGAAACCAAGTTAATCATTTCTGTTAGAGACGAGGACCCTCCCAAAAATTAAGGCTTTTCTTGATTACAACAATTTTAGTTGGAAGTACTCCAGTTTAGTTTCATTGTCAACATTTCGTTTGTCTTTCTCCTGTAGTAGTTCTTTTGACATTGGATTTCCTTATGTTTTTCAAAATTTGACACTTGTATGTGTTTGATGGATCAATTTAAACATGAAAATTGACATTTCACCATTTAATCTTTTATTTATTTATATTAATGGAGATGGAGGAAGCAAATAAGAAATGGCAAGTACGTACTTACTTTTAATTTTAGATTATTGTCAATTTTGTTATTATATTATAGGTTAATGTTGAATTTTGACGTTGCATTTCAATTTTATTTAATTTTAATGTCATATATTTAACTTTTTTAACAAAAAACAAAAGAATTGGCCAAAAATTATAACTTGCATTAAATATTGCAATTACATTATTTTTTATCAAAAAATTAAATTAAAAATATAATAACAAAATTCAATAAAATTCGAGTACAATGATACAATTTAATATTAAGTCATATTATAGTGACAAATTAAATGTAATCTTGATCCCTTCTTTCAAAAATAATATTAATCCCTTTTAAAATTAATAATGTATTGCGTTCAACATTTAATTTAATAATTAATGCATAATTTCACTGCTTTAGAGTAAGAATTAAAACTTTTTATTTAAAAACCTAAGTAATTTATTAAACTTGGGTAATTCTTTAACAAAAGCTTGCAGCTAATTTTGATATTTACATGAAAACGAAATACTTGAAAAATATATAGCAATGTATATTTCGATAAAATTTATATTTGATGCATAATTATTATATAAATGTTATACATTGTTAGCAAATTATATAATAATATTTTATAAGAAAATTAATTTTAAATATATTTATTTTTTAAAATTTTCAAATAATCTTTGAAAAATATTATTATATAATTATGAAAATATATAAAATTAATACCAATTATATAGTAATATAGCCTTGACGTTGCGGAGGAACAATTTGGTGCGGCAGCAGCATCGTGGCGTGACAGTGCAGCGGGCCCTACGAATAGAGGCGGTGCAGATGCTTCAACGTACCAACCAAATCTGGATGATTTTTCCTTAACTTAATCACTTAAAGTATACATTTAACTTAGCGTACAAATTACATTTGCCAGTTCATATATAAAATGATCCAGCTCATACATAGATGGAGTCCCCCACTTATAATTATGCTACTGCACAAAAATATAAAAAATTTTCATGCAATTCATTTCTTAATTTATCCAAATTATGTTCCACATGATTTTGTGAAAATTTGTTGCCAACCCAAGATAGGTCAGTGAACTGCGCTTTTAAAGGTTTTTTACGGCATAAAGAGAAATTTTCATCACATTCTCATTTAAAAATTCAATCATAAAATAAAATTGTATAGAATAAGAATCACTCCTATTGTTAAGTTTTATAATTGAAATTTTTAAATGAAATTTCTTTTATTCTAAACTTGGAAATTATAGTAATTGTCAAATTGAGACATGCAAAGAGAAAACGATAGATTCTAGAAAACCTTAATCTTGGTTTGACAAACTATATATTAAGTAAAAATTCTAAGGCATTCTTCCTTCACATTCTGTTCCTGTAAGGACACAAACTATGCTTAAATCAGAAGCATTCCAACAAAACCAAACAAAAAAAAAACTATTGCATGATTGGAAGTCGATAAAACATTTGGAATCATGGAACTACCAAATTAAAACGATGATAACATACATTACAATTTTGATAGACAAAAGTTTTGACAAAAATGTTCATCTACAGAAAACCCTTTTTGTTTTTTTTACCAGAAGTGAGAGTAACTAACCCATCATTAACCCACTTACTCTGTTTTTTTTTTGAGAGGCAAGAGTAACTAACCCATCAATTATAATCATCAAAATGACATAATAACCAAGCCCCACATCTCCACCTCATCTGTTTGTTTTTTACCTTATCGAACCATGATACACCACGTGGCGACAATTGGACCCTGTTGGTAGCCATTGTGGCAAGTCGATTAAGATGGAAGTAGAGAATCAGCATCACATGCAAAAATGGACCCCACTGACAGACTCTAATCAGATGCCACGACACCAAAAGGTCGGTTTGGTATAGAAACCCATGGGCCCCCCACGTCGGCTCCTTCCAGGCTTCCCACGCTCTCTTCAGCCAATATTTATATAATACCATCTTGTATTCCCTCCGTTAGACTCACTCTTCGTCATCCTTTCTCTTCCTCCCTGTCTGAAAATTTTTGACGGAGTGTGTGTAGTTTAAGCTGAGAGGGTGCGCGGGACAAGGTTTACCATCGTTCCAACATGATGCTTAATAATAAAATTTTATTTCTATCAGCTTTGTTTTGCATTAGTGTAGCAGGGGTTTTAGGCCAAGCTCCTACTGCTCCTCCTACATCCACGCCGACCCCTCCAACGCCACCTGCTTCTACTCCGCCTACTCCCACCGTCACTCCACCACCGGCTTCAACTACTCCTCCTGCTTCATCACCACCTCCAGTGACAGCTTCTCCACCACCGGTTTCAACTCCTCCACCCAGCTCTCCTCCTCCAGCAACTCCCCCACCCGTTAGCTCGCCACCACCAGCTACTCCACCTCCCGCCACTCCTCCACCGGCTTCTCCACCTCCCGCCACTCCACCACCTGCTTCTCCTCCACCCGCTACTCCTCCCCCGGCAACTCCTCCTCCAGCAACCCCACCGCCAGCTCCATTGGCTTCTCCTCCAGCCACAACTCCAGCTCCCGCACCCAGCAAGAAGAAAGCTAAGTCTCCAGCGCCATCTCCCTTGACCTCGAGCCCGCCGGCTCCACCAACTGAGGCCCCTGCACCTAGCCTCGGGGCTTCTTCACCAGGCCCAGCTGGCACTGATGTGGTATATATTTTCTCTTATTCTCTCATATAGCTTTCTTTCTCTACTTATCACTTAGTACTAATCTGTGTTTATTCTAGTAGTATTTAGTTACATCCCATTCAATGCACCCAGTTAGTTAATTTCTCGAAGCTTTATTGGCGGGGGGTTTTAATTGCGTAATGTAGCAAAAATATACAGGGGTGTTCTAATTTCTAACATGAAACTAGGATGTAGACAGTTCTTGCTTGTGTGGAGCAAGATCTGGTGGGATCAAGCCCATAGTGGTATAAAGAGGTATGAAGATCTGATTGATGGGAAAATATGGAAGTCTAAGCTCTGATCTCTTACCAGCTTCAAAAGCATGTCGAAACTCGAAAGTGTGCTGGTGAATTTGTTAGATTTTCACGCTTTCTTAACTTTAAGCATCAATGCGGGACAGATCAGGTGGTTCCCAGTACATATCTGTGCCTAAGAAACTGGCAATCGGTGTTGTACAAAGCAGAAGCTACCCATTGTCGTCATGATAGGTAGCAAAAGGACTGCAAAAAGTTGTACCTGTGATTTGGGGAACACGAGGCGAATCCCAAAGAGCTTGTTTAGTCTAGGACGCTTAGGCCCATAGCTGCGCATAGGTTTTCATCGGCCTGACCTCTGAAAGTCTGACCAGAGCCTGTCCCACTATTAACCAGGTTTTTTAGGCTTTTATCTCAACTTTTACTGGATCATCCAAATTGGTTTGGCTAGTTTATACTGTATCATTTGCCTGATGCAATTACAATTTACAACGAGTGTTTCTTAGTGGAAAATACTTACTCCTGTTTGTTTCAACTTGGAATGCAGAGTGGAGTAGAGAAAATATGGTCCGTGCAAAAGATGGTAGGGAGCTTGGTGTTGGGATGGGCTCTCCTCAGTTTGATGCTTTAGACAAGTCTCTCTGTCGGAGTCTTAGCTATGTTTCGTTCCAGTGTTCATTTACTTTGGGCCTTTCCATTATTACTGGCTGTAGTCTCTGATGGGGCTTTTTACTATTCGTATTTGAGCTACATTACATCATCATATATCATTCCGTTGTATTCTTTGGGAGATTTTTTTTTTTTTTTGAGAGGAGCTTTTTGGTGTAGCAGGGGATATATATGTTGGTGACTGCCTCCTTCTCTCATGATTGATTTGTTTTTAAATAGCCTGACGTTTCATTATTTCTTACTATCTATTTACTTGTTGCATGGTCAATTTATCAAGATTGACATGATACAAAGTGGAAAAACAAACAAGTATTGATGGCTTATTTCTACTCATGGAAAGGGTGAAAGATGAAAAAGAAGGCAGAGGAAATTGATTTCTTAAGCAACTTCAAACTCATCCATTGTTCTTTATTTTAGGTAGAAAAAGTTTTCGAAATTTGAGTGGTGGTGGAGCATGTGGAAAGAAATTATTGAGAATCATCATGAATTTAGCAAGAGTGGAGTTGGTGCAGTTATGGTTAAAGCATTAGCTGCTTCATTTATGGGTTCCCTTTTACCTTGGGAGATCTGGAGTAGTTTGCCTTCGGCGTGTCTTTTAAGTTCTTCTTAAAGCTTGAACTTTATGGGAGTACTAATAATATTTCATTTTAAGTATTTAATTTAAAATTAATTATCAGTAAGTGAAAGATGTAATTTGAATATAATATTATAGTAAATTATATACTTATTAAATATGATATATAATTATTAAATATAAAATAATTTATTTTAACAGATTTTATCACACATAAAAATTTATGGAAGTAATAGTAGTATTTCTTATTAAACATCTAATTTAAAATTAATTATTTATAAGTAAAAAAATACAACTTGAATATTTATTATATATAAAATAATATCACTTTAACATTTCATTCATCTTGAAAAGTATACATAACATGGTTAGTTTCTTCCCACTGAAGAACAGTGGTACTCTGCTCTCGCCAGCCTAACATGAATGGGGGGTGGACATCGTTGGCAGTTGGCAATTGGCAATTGCCCATGGTTTAAAAAATAAATCCTGACGAATCTGACATACTGCAATGGTATAAATGACTTCTTCCCAACAGTATACCGAGCTCAAATCTTTTATCCATATATTTAACTTATGATGATTAAAATAAATATTTATCTACAAAAATAGTGTCGAAAGGCAACCCATAACCTTGAATCATAGGCCTCGGCCTATTCCTTAGTGAAGGAGGGAGATTGGGTTTACTAAGTTATGTTAAAAGGAAACAGCCCCAATCATTTGACGTGAACTAGGTCTAGCGTACACAGCCTGCTGCTGCTAGTGTTATGGATTTTGAGGCCGGGCTGAAGCCGAGTCCATATGAAATTGTAATGGAGAGCTCATGGACCTAAGGTTAGTTTGGAATGGGCTGGTTTTAGCCATTCATAGACCCAAACAGGAAATTGAGAACTTTGTAACAGGCTCATGAAGATCTTCCGATTTTGTGTCTATTTTTTCTTTTTATTTGTTGTTTTGAAGTGAAAGAAAAAGAGAATTACTCAGCCCAAAAGAAAAGCAAAAGAGAATAATCCAAATGTAAATGGGCCAAGATTCCCTTAATTGTACTTTGAATATTGTTACCAATTTTTGCAAATTTTTTCTAACTTGCATCTATTTTGGAACTTTAAAACAATTGACACACAAAATAAAAATAGTTGTTGTAATTAGTTGTTCTATCTCCTTTTTTTTTTTATATTCTAAAATTTTTTTTATATTTTAAAATTATATTTTATATTTTTTTTTACTTTTTAACATTAAAAATAAAAAATTTAATTTTATAAAAAACTTTTTAATTTTAATATTAAATATATAAAAATTAAAATTTATTTTTAAACTCTAAAAATCAATATCGTTGAAATAATCTAAAATAGAGAGAGTAATAGCTTTAAATTCTCTAACCCACTCATATGGGAAAACAACAAGATTTCCATATGCCAAGGGAGTCTCATTCAATAATATGTTAGCCAAAAAATAAAATAAAAAATAACTTCAATCAATCATGGTGTCTCCCAAAAATTATGAATCTGCCCCCAAAGCCCCTCGTATTGTCCTTTTTAATCCTGTTCTCCAATAAATCAGTAGCAGAAAATTAACTCCCCCTTTCCCCATTGATGCAATGAGTGTTGGATTGATTCTGTGAGAGAATTACATTCACTTCCATCGATAAAAAAAAAAAAATGTAATAATATTAAATAAAAATATAAGCTTGCGTACGGACACATAGAATCGATAGTGGACCGACAGAGTTATCATCCATTTTAGACTACTGAGATACTCTTTTGCTTGTGGTATGGGTAGTAGTTCAGACTTTATAGAATTATAAATGTGAAATCTATTTTTCATTGCCATTAATGTGGGTTATTTAATGTTCGTGGGACAAGCATGATGCGTTGTATTTCCTGGATAATTACATTAAGAAATACGTTATATGATTATCTAATGAAAGGTATAATAACATGAAACTTCCTTTGCCGACGGCCTTTCCGGCATAAATTTTACGGTTAAATATAAAAATAGTTCTTGTACTTTATACTTTCTATAACATTGAGACCAAAAGAAGTAATGTTCTCAATTTAGTACCTGAATTTAAGTTCTGTCACTAATTTTACCCCAAATCCTAAACTCTGTAAAAAAGTTAAATGACATGACATTGAGGACCAACTACATGTCGAGTATGTCATTGCCATGTCATACGGGACCATTGGCAAATCCTTAGTAAATAAAATATAAAAAATTTAAGCAATTAAAAAAATGTGAATTTTTAGTTTTGAGCATAAAAAAATTAAATTAAAAAAAGAAAAGGAAGGAGAAAAAAAGGAGATAGATGAGAGAGGATGGCAGGGGAAGAGAGGGGCGGCGACGCTAACCAGATCAAGGGGCGGCGAAGAGAAGGAAGGTAGAAAGGAGAAAGGAGAAAGGAGTATGTCCTAAACAAATCCATTAGGCCGATACAAATAGGTCGAACCTGTTTTGGACCGGCCAGATGCCGTCACTGACAAGTGATGCTTCCCCCTCCTTCCCTTTTCGCTTTTTTATATTTTTAATTTTTTTTAATTTTAAATTTTTAATTTTTATTTCAAAAAATGTTTAAAAATAAAATTTATATGAAATTTTGGAATTTTATATTTTTTAAATTAAAAAAATTAAAAATAAAATAATGACATATGACTTACTTTTTTTGGTTAAAATTTGTACGTCAACATTTGACTAACATTGTTAGTCAAAATTTGATGGAATTGAATTTTAAGTACTGAATTGTGAATTTTTATTCTCAAAGTACCAAAGTGACAAAAGTCATATAGTTTGGAGGCAAACGAGTATTTAACCCAAAATTTTAAATATTTGTTTTTTACCATCCTCAAAGTTTTAAATTGACATTACAAACTTTATTGCATATTAGATATCCCACATGCATTTTTGAAGTGCTCAACAATGTCAAGCAGTTTATCAACACTCCCTAAAATCCTGCTGCTACTGCTTCTTCTGGAGGATTATGAAAGAAAAAAAAATTGTAAGATAGACAAATGAGGGAATCAAAATGTCAAAGGAAATTATGAAGGTTTTTGTTTTTCCCATGTGATTTTTAATATTCAAAGAGTTGAAATATTTAGTTTACATTTTATTCTTTGAGTATCCTGGTTGATGCTTATGCCTATCCCCAGTAAAAACAAAATTCCTTTATTTTAAATCTCAAATGAATATGTTTGTTAAGACATAGCTAGACAATGGATATAGAAAATTTCTGAAATTAAAGGCCTTAAGTCAACTTACTAGAGAATTGGAATTTTTAAGTTTAATGATTATAATTTAATATCTAAAAGCTTCATGTGCAAAAATATAATAAAATCTGAACAAAATCATTCAGTCATCCTAGGAAATGAGAAGAAAGATGAGCTTGACTAAGCTGTTTAAAATTGCATTCCCCATGGTAAACCTGTATAATCCTTTGGTTTCATCAAATCTCATTGGAAACCCACTTCCCATACAGTTAAAAAGAGTTAATTAAGACACACCAACTTGTAGCCACTGGATCTAATCTCCTGCAGTGAATAACGTCAGGCTCAGAAACCCCCCCCCCCCCCCCAAAAAAAAAAAAAGCACATGTACATTTATGTATATGAACAATGTTATTTATATAGTAATGCCTATTCTAACATTCCATGCTACCAAGCAAAATTTTCCTTTCCAGGCAAGAATGTAGCTCCAAGCCAATCACAGATGATTTTACTTACTGGCTGTTGCAACTAACTTGTTGAATGGTCTACATCGATGAGTTAATTATGTTCTTATCTTAATAATGGAATAACATACAAAGAGTAAGTTTTGGTTTTAAGGAGCTGATTGCAGCTTGAAAATATACACAATTAGTTAAGAGCATGGCAAGTTTGGTGCTGCGGCCTCTTTTGGAAGAGTTGTTAATTGAAGGGGTTGGATTGGATTCCAAATTACGGTTCCTTTTTGGTTTTTGGGTCCTGCGTTGTTTTCTTTCACAGTTGCAAATGGAAAATACCAAAGAGTTTTTACCTTTTGATGAGTTGAAGATGAGTTACTGAGGTTGATCAAGTGAAAGAATTGGAATGAATAAGACAGTAAAGGTTTGTTTATCAAATTTCATAACCTCACCCACAAAGTTTAATCCAGTTACTGAAGAGTAGAATATTTTTCTTTTCTTATCAATCAGGATTCTGTCTCAGTTGAGAGTATTTTTAGAGTAAATTCTGAATATATGAGATCTATATATGTGAAGGAGTGTGACACTGAGATAGTAGAACAAAAGAGTTTTTTTTTTTTTAATAAAAATTGGAAGAAAGAGCTATATGTAAATAAAACCTAAAAAACCCCATAACATTTTATAAAAATATGGTATCTTTAACCAGGGACTTTGTAAGATAGGATTCAATCAAATAATGGTGGGCACTTAATATCTGAATCTTGAATATTTGTAAATTGGATGTGAATTGATGAAATCTCTTTTAGGGTTTTTATTGCTTTGGGTTGGTTTCTCATTTATGCACTACTTCAACTTTCCATTTCGCGTCATCTTTGAATGGAGGAAGGAGCCTAATTAAGATATTCATAAATGTATAGTTATATGAATGGGATGTTCATTTATATATATATGTATATAAAGAGAGAGGGAGAGAGAGAGAGATCTGGCTCCTGGGAAAGACAAATGGAGTAAAATAATGCAAAAGCAGTCATCAATGAGAATTTGACCTTTCAGAAACATCATCATGAGGTGTGGATCCTTCCATCCCAAGAGAAATACTTTAAACAATAAAATGAGATAAACAGCGGCTAAAGTTGGCGAAAGACTGAAAGACAATGTCTGCAAAAGCAGGTAAAAAAAAAAACTTATTAAAACAGTAGAGCGAAGGAAGCAAAGCAAAGCAGAAGAAGAGGAGGCTGAGGAAATCACATGGGGGTTTGGGTTTGGGGGGAGCTTTCACCTCGTGCCATCACACACAGGCTTTGCTTTGCTTTGAACGATGCAGCTGCAATTTGCAAATTCCATCCCCAACCTAACCCCACATTAACCTGTGCTGATGACTTTGGGTCAAACGGTCAAAGAAGGGGCTTTGCCTTAAACATATATATATATATATATATTTACTCGTCCGAATGAAATGGATATTTCAAAGTTATGGAGACCCCACCAGGAAACCTGTTAAAACCAACCACTAGGGAACATGGCCAAGGAAAAAGTTCCCAAAGGCAGGCACACAATGGTACTGAACTTTGAAAGACAACCCCGGATGCTGTCAATCACCACATAAAGGAAGTTCACAGTTCACACACATGAAGATGGGTGCATTAGAGCTAGCTATGGGGGAATATAGAAAGCTAAGACAATTGCTAGAGACCCCACCGGCATAAAGAAAATTGTAAACTAGCTGGTCATGTAGGGCTTAAAACATTAAATATTCATCAAATGGGAGAAAAAAAAACGTTAAGTGAAGGTTAATTTAATAATAATAATAATAATATTAATAATCTAGGCCATTCATAATTCAAAAAGAATGAAGGTTCAACGCTTCATTCAAAGATATGATAGTAAAACACAACTCAGAAGATAGAAGAAGGATGAAGGAATAGACGGATCTCTCTATATTCATCATGAGCATTAAACAACCGATGAACATAATATTTTTTCTTTACATTTTGCTTTCAGCAGCACCGGATAAATGCAACCATACATCTAACCAGAACTCAGGTCATTAACACATTTTGTTACAGCAGGTAAGAAAATGGTTAATTCCATCTTATTTACCAGGATTTTATCACCGTATCCAGCAAAATCTCTTTTTTTCCTCCCAAACCCAAAATCAGCTTTTAAGTCAAACAATCACACCAGGAATCACAAATCCAGAAACAGTAACATTAAAAACTAGGCTTACTGTCAAAGTCATGCTGATCAGCGGCGGTATCCTTTATACTGCCACATTATATTCATTAATCATTAAAGTTAGTGAAACTATAAAAAGGTTAATGGGACAGGTAGCCTAAAAATCAACCTCCATTAGCTCTATCCCTATCTGGAAAACTGAGCTCCAACTCCATAGTCGGATTCTGCTTTGAGAGTATAAAGATTCATACAGGTCAGTTGGAACCTGCGAATGATTATGCTCTATTTACAGATTAATAGAGGTATAAACCAAAGTCCAAAAACTGACTTCTACCTTGTAACATCTAATGGGTTAGTCAACTGCATTGGCGACCAATATGAACAATTGCCAAGATGTGGGTCTACACTTCATCAGACATCCATCCTCCAAATCATGCTGTCAGCACCGCCATCCTGTGCTTTTTCTAGGGCAGCAACCTTGGCACGATGTGCTGCTAATGCAATTGCACTTTTTCCTCTTTCATCCTGAGGGAGTTCACAGGTTTCACTCATGGTTCCAGATCTCAAATCACCTGGAGGGATAAAACAGTCAACAGAAAGGCCTGGTATGTTAAAGGCAACCTCCTCAATTGTCCATGCTTCTTCCATCTTTGTTTTAGAATGGCTCATTGCAGCTTCTCCAAACCTGAAAAGTGTAACAACAGAATGACCAGAATGCGCTATCATGATACCATCAACAGGCCGGTAATCTGCAAGAAATGAATTGATTGTCGTTTCCCAATAAACAGCATCACCACCATTAGATTGGATGCGAGTCAAATGTGAATCTTCCATGTGAACAAGAAGTCCAGTCTTCTGACTAAAGTACCCAAATAAAACATGCCTAATGATCTCTGCAGGGCCTTCACTTCTTGCCTTCAGTGTCTGAGGATCAGTACAGAGCTTGAGGATGAAGCAATCCTCACCATTAATGTTTTTCTCTCCTATGCACCTTGCATTAGCAAACATACTAGCTGTAGTTCTAGGATCAAGACCCTGAAGCAGGAATAAGAAACCCCTAAGAGAATATCAGAAAAAAGAAGAATGCTAAATGTATAACTGAACAACCAATGTTTTCAGCAGTTGAATATGCAAAGGAAACCTGAAGTGCACGACGCAAAGGTCTAACAGGCCCCTTTGCCATGTGGGCGCCAAGCCAAGGTGTGTGCCTCCACACAAGCTTTCCATTACAGCCAGCATGAACCTTGCTGCCCCCAACCGCAAGTTCAACATACCACATGTCCGGATTCATTTGCCATAGGACAAACCCACCAGACTCTGCACCTCTAGAGCCATTACGATTCTTAACAGTCCTCGTGGCAGTTTCATATTCACAAGCCACCATTTTGAGCTTTCCCATTGCATAAGCATTCCGAATGGAGTTTTGCAGCTTCTGCCCACCAGAAGCAGCTGTATACTGCTGCAATATGTACTGAGCAGAGGAAGTTTCCTGCATCATATCGCAATGAAAGGAAAAAATTTTAACAGGAAGCAATAGTAAAGTCACAGCATTTTAGCGCTAGAATACAGCAAGGAATAAAGCCTACTAATGATCAAATGAGAAACTTTACCCACATGTAGCTTTGCGCCTGCATTTGCACAAACAAAAAACTCTCAACATCCCTACAGCCATTAACACTCGGTTTCCACTCTGCAGTTCTGACTATATCTTTCTATGTCCTAAAAGTAGTAATAGCATATATTTGGAACCCAAGAAAATTATACTATGCTTCTACATGGATTTTTCCTTCAGTTTCTTGCTAACCAGGCAGTTAGAATCAACCGAGATTTATTTACGTGGATCACCCGGAGAACGGTAGAAGAAGCTTACAAATAAATACTATTTTGATTTACATCCATTAATGTAACCAAATCTACGCAAATCATAGAGTTATTCCAAAATCTGAAGTAACGAAACTCGTAAGAAACACTCAAGGAACTCCTTTTTCCACACTCAAACGATACTAGAAAAAAAAAACGTAAAATATACTATTATTGGTAAATTAAAACCCAACCAAACTCCTACTTTCTGCTAACTAATCACCAGTCAAACCATCACCAACACCACCAAAAGAAAAAAACCCAAAAGTACTGTGTTTTTTTTTTTCTTTTCTGAAGGAAATGAAGCACTACTATAAGCTAAAGAAGTAAGAGGGAAGAGAGTAAAACGATACTAACAATGGGAGTGTCTTTGATGCTCAAATGAGGCAAAGGATCAGTGGAGCTAACACGAACGGGAGCCAAAGGCGCACCCATAACACCAAGCAACAGCCTTAGATCAGACCTTTTGTAACTCATTGATGCAACCGATGGAGTCCTCGATAACTGACCTTTAACCCATTGTCCTAGCCCCAACCCAAGCCGTTTCGAATCCCCGACTTCCCCTCCGTCGGGTTCAGGACCTTCCATGAGCGGCGCTAACGCTTCCCCGACTGGCCTTATACTCCCGGATCTCGCGATCAAGGGCTCCGGTTGCGCCAAGTAAGCGCCTCCATAGTTGTTGTGGTGGTTTTTCTTTCTCCGTAACAGACTGGCCATGGGTGAACGGGCTCTTGCAGGGCTGTTTGGCCTCGAGCGGGAAGGTGAAAGCCCACGAACTACTTCTTCTTTGAGAGCTGAGAAGAAACCTTGCTTTTTCTCCATTACTGGTCGAGTTTTCCCTTTATTAAAAAAAAAAAAGTTTCCTTCGCTGATTTGGAGATGAACAAAGAAACAAAAGATAGCAAAAAAGGGTGGTATCAAGAACAAGTTTTTAGAGACTAGAAAGCGAGTGGTGAAGTTCGTTCATGGAGAAAGTGAGCACTTGAGAACAGAGTAGCAGTGGTAGAGAGCGAAACACAGTTTCCTTGCTTTCCTATAGTCATAAATTTATAATCCTATGATTTTAGAGAGAGAAAGCCAAAAATTATTAAATAAAAAACATATGAGAAAAAAGAATGTGACCTCTCTGGCAGTTTTTTTTTTTTTTTTTTTTTAATGATGTTTGCAATTTGAGATACCTTTTTAATTCTTATCCAATAACAAAAATGGATTATCCATTTTTAATTGCTCTACATATGAGACGATTTTATAAAAATCAAGAAACCCAATAATATTAATTTTATTTTCTTTTATATTTAAGATCATAAAAATTAAAATTTGATGGCTTGAAATTAAAATTTTAATATTTTATAAAAAAATCGCCCCGTTTTTTACCAATATAATTTTTTTAATTAGTACAAATATCAGTATTATGTTGAGTTAGGAAAACAAAGTCATGGAAGTTGACATAATTTTAAAATTTATCCTGATAAAATCGCTTAGAATTCAAGTAATGTCATGTCATTCATTGTCTCGCATTTGAAATTTGCTGCTCTTAGGATTCAAATTCTTTCTTTAATTAAAATACTGGTCCATGTCAGGATGACTGACTATCTACCCAAACCAAGCGAGAAAATTGGTTGCCTAAATTATTAAAAACGCAAGGGACATTGGATTAAATTATGACTAAAAGCTTAATCTTAGAATTAAAATTAAATGCATTAAATGAGAATTTAAAGCAAACATGTTATTAATCAAACACAAATTTCTTTTACGTCTATTTTTTTTTTTTGCCGTTGAATTTGACTGTAATTAACTTTTGTAAATAAATTGTAAATGTTAAATTTAAATTTAAATTTAAAATTTATTAAATATTTTTTAAAATAATTTATATAAATGAATTGAATTAAATTTTAAATTAAATTATTAAAATTTTTTTCATGCACGCCACGTCACGGCGGAATCAAACTTCGGCATGGCACTGGGTACCGGCAGCATATATTCAGCATAAAAAGAAGCCTAATCCGGTGGGAGTACACTGTCTAAACTACTCGCGCAACAATTGGCCTTTTGTCACGTGAGGGTGTTTCTGTAATTCCACGGATCGAACAATCTTTGAAGTTAGCCAATAGCAAATGTGCATGGTTAACAAGTGGCGGAGTACCAGGGAGAGTACATAAACAGACACTCGACGAGATTGTGACAAAAGCATATTCGATACGTTTATCTCTCGTGTTCAAACGGTTTTAATTACAGTGCTAAAAATCAATGTTACGAAGCCACCAACATGAATAAGTCGTTTTTATGTTCGAGAAACAAGGTCTCACCTCCGCAAGAAATCTTAGCCGTTAAAAACCCGACTTAGTACATGGTTTTAGTGATTTTAAATCAGTGAACGTTGAATCCGTAAGAATTAAATATTTTATTTGTAAAAATTAAATTCAGCTTTTTATTATCATCAGTTTTTTTTAATGAACCTCACTAACTATAGAAACTTATCTTGGTGAGGGAAAGGATTACAGTTCAAATTCGGGTTTGATATTTTCATTCCTTTGAGACAAAGGTTCGTTGGCTTATCATTTATGATTTAAAATTATTTTATTTGGTTGATAATTATTAATTATTAATTAAATTATAGTTTATTAATTAATTATTTAGATAATTATTAAAATATAATAAAAAAAGTCTAACTTAAAAAAATTTTATTTCCCTTGGCAATTGGATGAATTTTTGGTAATGGAAAATAAAGCATGTGAAAATGCTAAAAGTTGAGGGTCCCTTTGGGTTGGGGACGCGTTTTTAACTTTATTTTTCATTTTTTAGTGAATACAGTACAGCTAACAGATCCCTCCATTATTTTAGAAGAATCAAATCAAAATCAAAACCACAATTTCCCTTTTTTTTTTATTGTGAAAAAAGTCGGTCTTTGCAACTACATATATCATCATTTCTCAATCCATCAAATAATAATAATAATAATAATAATATTTTTATTGAACTGTAAAAAAAAATTTTAAACTATACTCAACGCATTTTTATTTTAAATTTATCCAATAAACTTATAATTTTTTATCATAAACCATGTTAAAAGAAAATCAAGTAAAATTGCTATATATATACAAAATTAATTTTCTTGTAACACCTCAATTAATTTTGCCACTTGTTGATATAAAAAATTTGGTATAACTGAAGTCAGTCAAAAACTTGTATGATAAACTCCAATCACATTAATTGTCCAACAATTAGGTCGATGTTAAGGTTGGAGCCAATTTTTTATGCTAAAAGGGCATAAACCTCAACAATGAATACTATGCCCTTACATATAGTATAAAAAATTATCGAAGTGTCATGCGTCTTTTTTAATCAATTATTTATTGGACAAACGGCCACTTGAATTAGATTTTTTTTTTAATTTATATATATATATGACAGTATATAAATGTTATATACAATTAATTAATTTTACAATGACATTTGATTAATAAATAAAATAAATATTAGTATATATTTAATTTTAATCACTTATTTTATTTAATATTAAAATTATTATAAATAATAATATATTAACTTGGCATCGGTTAACGAAAATTTTAAATTAAACAATCAAATCTATTATGCTTAATTACTTGGTCAATAGTCAATTTGATCAAAGTCTACTAACCATAGTTATATTTTCGGGTCATCTTGATGAGGCACACTCAGAGATCACCACATCATTTACTCTCAAGAAAATGACTCGCTTTTCATCAAAGAAAAGACTCACTCAATATTTCACTTATGTCTTACCAAGATAATTACTTTAAAGTTAATCACTTAATTTTTAATTTATTTGAAATTATTAAATATAATTCATACCTTATTTAATATCATAAATATGATTCATAACTATCTTAAATTTCATGTTTATAACCCATCAACTATCAATTGCTTTAATCATATCACTACTTATTATCTTATATATAAAGTAACGAGAAAACCCAAGAACGTAAGTCTCCATACTTCACACCAAAGTTTTTTTTTTCTCTTAAGCTTCTCACACACAAACTTCACCCTCTTTTTCTTTCCCTTCTACCTTCCTCAGTTGTCCTTATCTCAAATACATCATTGATTTAAATGTCGAAGAGCAGTCTGGAGAAATAACTCCAATACCCCTTAACTGTATTCTTTGATTCCAGGTTTAGGCTGTCTTACCTTTGGCCCTACCTCACCTCCCCTTTAAGCTAAGACATAAAAAACACCATCAACAAAATCCAAAACAAAAAACACAAAAAATCGCCGCAAAATAAAACATTAATGGCCAGTGCGGTTGGGGAAAGATACAAATAAGAAAGAAATAACATGGCACAAGCGTGCAATCGGGTGGGTGCAGATAATTAATGGTACCATACTCTTCCCACGCCCCATGCGACACTTCCCTTTAGCCGTTATCTTGGTTGTGTGGTGTGCTTGGTCGTATAAACATAGCAACTCTTGAATGTTTGTCCATTACTGTAACGTTTTTAATCTTATATTAAAAAAATATGTGAATAGATAATGATATATATATTTAAATTTAAATTTATAAAATATTATACATCTAAAATTTTATGATTTTATCTCATATATATTATTTTTTATTCATACATTCTTTCAAAATGATATTAGAGACGTTGTAATTACTTTACGACCCTTATTTGATTTTTATTCTATATGATATTGGTAAGTCAAAAGTGAGGGTTCCATTCAATATTTGATGCATTTTTTTTTTTTTTAATTTAATAAATTGAGTTCGAATTTCTCATCTTCAATATATTAAAAGAAATTCAAATGCTTTAATTCAGTACAATAATGCGGAATGGTGTCTACTGGTCAATTATAAATTTTTGGCTTTGTCCACAAAAGGAGCTGCAAGGGCATAGTCAAGATGAGGACTTGGGGGCCGGAGAGAGAAACAGTAGGACACCCCAAAATGGCATGGATGAACTTGTTGCATTTTTGCTAGTTCTTGACACTTTCAATTCATAATTTTCTCTGATTTTGCATTTTGGGATCGATTCTAAATTAATTTATATATATATATATATCCCAATATTCCAAACTAATTGAACGTCACTCAACAAACATTCGCTCATAGAAATATACAAACCAAACTAAGGGAACTAAATCTCATAATTCACATCCATATCAGATGCAGACTTAATCAATGCATTTGTACAAAAATTTTCATTATCAAAACATGACAAAACGAACATTGTCTCATAAACTCGCAATATCACCAATTAGGTTATCTAGATGAAGTACAACATTATCATAATTAATCATATCAATATAACAACATTAACATCTAACTCCTAACCACTTTCCTAAAATCCCCGCAAACCAAATCTGGTCGCCCGCGATTCAGCCACTATATTCGAGCATCGACCCAAATGAACTTTAAACGCTACCAATCAAGCACCAGCACATGAAGACAAAAATTATATGCTTATGCTTATGCTTTGTTGTAGTATATATTTTGGGTTTTTATCTACTTTTTTTTTAATAATTGAGGTGCTATCTTTTAACTCAAGTCGTGATAGAAATTTGATCACTCCTAATATTATATACTATAATATATAATTAATTTGTTAATTAAACTAAAAATGTTTCTATAATAAAGGCAGACAGAACTTCATAATCCTAAATGCAAATAATGCATTAGAGAATTAATGGAATCAAATCGCCTTTTTTTCGCTAGAAGCAAACATGAAAGACAAACAAGCGGCTCGTCGTCGTATGTCGTTTCCGCATAATACATCTCATCTTTCAGCATCTCCATGATGAGATTGTGTTTTATTATGTGTTGGCTTCATCACGTGTGACCTAAATATATAATTTTCGGTTTCTAAATTATTCTCAAAGTGTTAATGTTTGTGATTTTGAGAGTCGTCGCTATGAGTCCCATCATACCATGCAAAAATATCTTAATCCGCACTCCCATTATACCAACCACCTAAGCACCTTCCATTTTCAATGTCACCATCAAAAATTTTCATCATAAATACTCAATATGTCGATTGTTTAATTTCAACCGTCATATATATATGTATGTATATTTATAATTATATGATGGATCAATTCACACAGTTTAATTTTTTTATTTTAAATACTTTTTTAATTATTAATTTCAATAAATATAAAAAATGAAAATAATAAATAATAATAGAAAAAATGATTAATCCCATCTTTTAGATTTATGGAAACTAATAATTAAAAAAATTATATTATATAAATTGATTTCTTCGTGTATATATATATATATATATGAAAAGTATAATGTTATATGTGAATCAAGAGATGAAAAATAAAAAGAGAAATAGATATAATTATTTTATTATATTTTATACTTGAAATATTAAATTACAATATTAAAAAAATTCTTTTATATTTTATGAAATTTATCTCCTCTATCTCAATGTTCGAACTATGATGAGCTTTAAGTTTGAACTCTTTGAATGTTTTGAAGTGATATTTATTATTTTTAAAACATGCTTTAATGATATATGTAACAATCTTTTAATTATTCAAATTGACGATAGATGAGATAATTTAAATATTAGCCGATACACTAATCAAATTAATTAAAAGGGTTATTATTATTGCTACAATTGTTTTCATTAGCGATAATGGATTAATTAATGTATTAAAGAAGTTGGGGTATTAGCTAGATTTACAAGTGAAGCACATAATTGATCTAGTGGGCCATTTTCATTATTTTATGAAAAAGGTCAGTGGACAAAATCGTTGTTCCTTATAGACAAAGGCATTCCTATCGATCTTCATTTACATTTCTTTTTTGATAAATTGAACAATATTTTCTTGAGAAATTATCGGATTTATTGTTATCGGAGTTTTTAAATTTTACGAATAAAATTAATATGGTAATGCATTTTTTAAAAGCATATTAAAAAATTAAAAAATAAATTAAACATATGATAATCTCTTAACCAGACTAATAAAATTAAACATTTCATTGTTAATATTTCAAAAACAAACTATTTTTTAAATTATAAGGTGGTTTGCAGAAATCTGGCACGTAATTCATAATTATAAGAGATTCAGGATTATATTTGTTAACTAAGGGAAAGATACTGAGCCACCTCCTCTTGTGTATTTTCCTGCTTTTGTTGAATTTGTTGGTCAGGGAGAATATGAACTTGCTTCCCAACTTTATTACATGTGATTCTGAATAGATAAAAATAAAATAATTATGTAACTCTTTCCTTTCTCAGACAGATACTTAATTATACGATTTAGTATCTTTTTATTTCATTATTTGCAATTTGGTCCTTTTGTTTTCTTTTTTTTAATGGAACTTGGCTGATTGTTGTTGGCCGAAGTGCTTGTGTCAGAAAAAACGACTAAAAGGAAACGACAGGGAGAAAATGCAAACTTTCTCCCTCATACCCTAATGTTATATTTTTTTTTAATTACTGATTGACAAAGTAATACTGCCAATTTTAATCCAACTTCTAGTGCTTTTTTAAATTACTTATTGACTAAGTCATATATGAAAAATAAGTTTTTTTATTTTTTATAATAAAAAATCATAACTTGAAAATAAAAAATATTAACAAAATAAAATAAAATAATTAAAAATTTTAGATTAATTAAATTAAATTTACATAATAACATTTAATCTTGAATTTGGAATTTTATATTTGTTTTATAGAGTGAGACATTCACATAAAATTAATTTAATGTTGTTGACAAATCGGTACTCTGTCAATTTCTTTTCTACTTGGCCTTGCTACCATAAGCAATTAGAATTAACTAATTTTCATTCTTGTTCTTTCCACAGAAGGGATTCTCCAATTGCTAAAGTTATAAGTTATATTCCCCATTCAAATAATAAAAAAAAAAAAGCCCAATTTTGTTGCCATTACTTTTTTTTTTTTTTTTATATTCCTTTTTGTGATAAGAAACACCGATGTTAGAATGTGTTTCATATTATTGAAGCATAATAGTAATTCACAAAATATCTATTTACTAAAAATTTTGATATCATTTTTTTATTCAATAATTCTAATTAAATTTGAATTGTAAATTATATTTTTAATAATTTTTCATTTAACTTTGTCAAATTGTTAATTTAATTTTTATTAACATATTTATTGAATTATTTTTAATTTTTCATTTAAATTTATCTATTTATATTTGTGTTGTACAAAATACTAAAATTCATATATTTGTATTATCTTTTATATGAAAATTACATATTACAATTCATGTGAATATAAAAATATATAATATATATATTTTAATTTTATTAAATTTATATATAATAATTATTAAAATTTTAAATCATATTATTTTTATATTTTATTTTCATATAATTTTCGTTCCAATCATATTTTAGATTTCCACTTAAAACTTTTGATCTAAATCTCACCCGTCTAAATTCCCTTCCATTATAACTTCCTTGACTCCCTCCCAACAGCCTTCTTCTTCACGCATCAATGCACATGCACTTGTTATACTATATTTTTTTTAGCTAAAATTTCCACTGCATTTGATAAAGAGAGCGAGGGAGGGGCAGTCATGAGCTGAGCTTCATGGAAAAGATGTGTCATAATCTTTGCTGCAAAGCTTCACTTTTTTGAAGAATAGCAATAGGCTACTTGAGAGAAGAGTGGGATGAGAATGGCATGCCATCTTTAACAAGTTGATCAAGCTGTCAAATCTATGATAAAAAAAAAAAAAAAAGTAACAACAAAAGACTGAAGAAACTTGCCCATTATGGTGAAGTTTCAAAGTCCTTGCCACATTGGATTGGACAAAAACTTTCTCACGCTTTTTCTTTTCCCCCTTTATTTTGGATTCTTTGTGTCCAAAACCCAAGCATTAGGCAGCTTTCTTTGACATAGATTTCGATTTGCTTATGCAATCTGGTCAACCACTGGGGAGCTAAATAGGCTTTTTCTTTGAAGAGAGTTCTGTTTAGCTTAGGGCTCTGTCCCCTTTTCATTGACTGACAGGGCTTAGGGTTTTGAAGGTGGTAAGTTAAATGATTCTTTTCTCGTTACCAATCCAATGAAAGGAGAGGGCCATACTGTTAATGTGATGCAAGTGCACATATGGGAGGCTCGGTGCCGGTTGATCATTTCTTTAATGAAAAAATTATATAGGATTCTAAAAATAAATTACAATTTTAATAATTTTAAATTTATTAAATATTATATTTTAAAAATAATTATATAAATCGATTTAATTAAACTCTAAATTCAGATTTTAATTCACTTTTTTCGCAAACGATATTCCTTACTTAACAAGCGTAGATTAAAAGAAAGATCACCTTTTAAGAGAGTCCTTCAAGTATCCCATAAATATCAATATCATGCTTTAAAACTACAAAACTTTGTTATTGGATGACAATCTGTCAATCTTCATGCTTTTTTAATCATGCACTGTCCAACACAATCGACAGTGCCATGCTCACTAGCTAAATAATTTCGTACCACTGCACCATTGATCATTTGTACAACATGGGAAGAAAAACTAGGGTTTTTATGACTAGTTAATGAGCTGTATTTCTACTGTCCGATATTTTGTTTTGATAGGCTTGATAAGCATGTCATAATGTCAAAAATTGACACGAAGAAAGCGACTATTTGTATCTCAATTTCTTTTTAATATATTTCTTCTTTTTTTTTACAAATTTAATCTTTAATAAAATTATTTAAATATTTATTAATCAATTAACGTTTTATCTCTTTTCCAGAAACGTGCTTTCTTTTTTTTTTTTTTCCAGTTTTTTCTTCTTTTTTCATTTTTCTTGCTAAAAACGTGCTTGGTATTTTCTTCTCTTCTTTTTCTCAAAAAAAATTAATTTGTTATCAAAATTCACAATTAAAATTTTCTAAAATTTATTTTTAAAAGCTTTTAAAGGTTTTTGAAAATGGATGTTTGAAAACTTTAAAAAAATTTTCAAAATTTATTTTCAAAATTTTCTGAAGAATGTGGGGTGCATTGAGTAAAAAATAGTGTTAAAAGTAAGGGTATATTGAGCAATTATAAGAGTGTAAATATCCTCTATAAAAAATTATAAATATTAAAACATAAAATTATTGAATATCATTTTGAATTTCTTTTTTTTTTGTCCTTCTTTCATCCACCAGTAACAAGGCCCACAGTGCCAGACCTCACCCAGTCAAAGCCCAATCTAAATTTCCAAATTGTAAATCACAACTATTAGTCCACAGACCGAAATGGGAAAAATGGAGGCTCCAAAGGGTTTTTTTTATTATTACTATGAAAGGGAACCTGAGGTTCTTAAATGTTAATCTTCTTGTCGTTAAACCTCACAATTTAGATTGGGCCACCCGTCTGCATCTGCTATTCTTTGGATTATGAAATTTTAGAGTGGTGGATTTTGAATCTCTTTGCACTTCAAGGGAAGATCAATGAGCCCAAGCTGGAGAAGAAAACAACTAGATCAATGAACCCAATCCATTTGTTGGGCTTTATTTGCACTTCAAGCAGCCCCATGATTCCTTCATCTTCCAAGATCTATATGACGCGTACAAATTTGGGACGGCTAGCCCACGAGTTTGTCAGCTTTGTTAGAAGAAGTCTTTACCCCATGGCCGGCTTTGATTCCACAGGCTCTGAGGTTCAAAGCCCACAGTTGCCAGCAATTTTTAAAGTCCTTATTCATATTGGGTACCATAAATTGGAGAAGGCGTAAGTGGTTACGATTTAAGGTTTAATTATAAAGTATTTAGGTTTGAATTTTTATAATTTTTTGTTAATAAGTAAGTTATAAATTTAAAAAGTTTCAAAAAATTTAAAATTTTTTTTATTAGTTGGTGACTTATCTTAATTTTAAAGATAAGTTAACCTCTCCCATTTCTAAACTTTTTGGCATCTTAAAAAGAAACATAAATCGATAGTTGAAACAGCTTTTCTTTCTTCAAATCCAAAGGGTGACCTTCTTTGAAGCCCATCCTCAACCAAAGCATAATCAATCTTCTACACTTCGTATCGTCATCAACAAGCACCATGCCTGTCAAACATTAACCACGAACTTTTCGTTTTGCAGTAAATTTATGTCCGATGAAAGATTGTCAGAGATAGAGATATAAATGATACATTGATACTCGTAAGCTATTCGAATTCGATTTAAAAAAAATTCGAATTGAGTCGAGCTCGAGTAATTCGATTTATCGATCAAGTCGAATTCGAACATTTTTATATCCGATTCGACTATCTCGCGAGTCTAATCAAATTTTTATATTTAAATAATTTTTATTATTTTAATTAATAAAATATTTCGAATTCGAGTCAAGTTCGAGTATAAATAATCAAACTCTCGTCGAATATACGAATCGAACTTATTTTTACATATTAATTGAGTTTAATCGAATGAGTTCGAATAATGTTCAAATGATTAGCATCAAAATTTAAGCATAATCAACAAACATGACATAATACTTTGTCCACTTGGTTTTTTATTCTTCGTACCATCCTTCTTCTTTCTCAACTACTGATCAAATAATGCATTTGAAACTTAGTTACCAAAGCCTTTATTCAATTTCATATAAATTTTAGTATTATCTTAGACATTGACAAAAGATTCGTAAAATCTTCAATATTATTTTTTTACTTGAGTAACTAAAATATTAATCATTAAAATTAAAATTTTAATATTTTATCAATAGATTATATAATTATTTGTTAATATTAATTTTATTTTTTAAACATGTGTTATTTTAATTATAAATAAAAATTAAAAATACTATTTGTCTTATCACTTTTATTTCAATATTTTTGTTTTTATTGATTTAATAATAATTTATTAATTTAATTATATATTTCATTTATGAACGAATTTACTTAATTTTTCCTACCCAAAAAAAAAAGAATTTACTTAATTTTTTAACTGTATAAATTTAAAGCGTTCTATTAAAAAATTGCAAGATAAACAGACAAAAAGTCATCAATTTATACTGAAAAAAGAGTTGTCGATATTTACCTACCATAATTTAGCGGTGTAAACAGACATGATTGGTTTGGTGTACAGCAAGGAATCAATGGTAGGTTGGTTAGGTAATGATTTTGTTTTCTTATATTAGCAAGGGTACCATTTTTTTATCCATAAACAAATAAAGTAGTTTCGTTTAATTAATTATGACATGTCTTATGTCAAAAAGATAATCTTTGTAATTTTAAAAACTACATTTGTAACATAAAAAACATGATTTTAGTTATTTTAAAAAATAGTTTTTGTTAACAAAATCACATTTTTTAATGTTAGAAATGCAATATTTGTATACTTAAAAACTCCGTTTATGATGCAAATAAAAATTACGTTTTTGACGTTAAAAATGTGATCTTTATTATACCAAAAAGTGTTTTTTGTTATTTATCAATATTACATTTCTTTTATAATGATTTTTGTGTTTTAAAGACTATATTTTTGACATAAAAAATATGATATTTGTTATTTAAAAAAGTGTTTCATTATTTAACAAAGATTACACTTCTTATTTTAAAATGTAGCATTTGTTTTCTTTAAATAATACGTTTTTGACATAAAAAGCATGGTTTAAAAACTACATTTTTAGATAAAAATGTAATTAAAAGTTTTTAAAATACCTCAATTTTTAAAAGTAAAATAGATAAAAAAATTTATTATTAGAGTAAGATAAATTTAATTTTTCCTTTGAAATCTTAAAAACAATTATAAAAAGATTTGCGTTTCTGATTTTAAAATATTTGAATATTGTTAGAAATCTAAAATTATTCTTAGGAATCAGATTTTCGAATCAATCGTGAAAATAACATTCTCACAAACAAAATTCGAAAAAAATTTTAACTTTCTTTAAACCAGACGTTCCTAAAAAAATGCACATAAAATTTTTTGTTCTACAAGAAAGTAAGATTGAAAGTTTAGAATTATGAATTTCAATTAAATTAAAAAATAAAGTCACTTGAATTTTTTCATAAAAATAACGAGTTGATTTTTTTTAACAAAATTACACAATTATTGAAAAAAAATAAATAGTAAAATATTTTGGTAAAAAATTCAAAGACACATAAATTGAATTGATTATGTGAATTTTTTTTTCACTTATCTTGTGAGAATTTGTGATTTCGTGAATTCTAATTAAAAATTATTGGTGTATGAATTTAAAATGTTTTATAATTGAAAATATCAAATAAATCGATCAAATCAATTACAAAATAGTTGGTAATTACTAGTACTAAGGAGTAGGTAGTATACGTTTTTTATTTAAATTTCAAGTATGTAAGAAAAAAATAATTATAGGCTAGGACTCACCAAAAACAAAAAAGCTTGGAAAGGTTGAGATTAACGGACGCATCGTCGTCATCTGAAAAGCTGACAGTGGGGGCCATTTGTACGTTACATTAGTAAACATGAAAACATTTGCCGTTTTTGCTTTTGATCTCTCCTTCTCTGCCCAATTCCCCCACTCTGCCTTCCCATCTTTCCCTGGATTCCCATCTTAATCTTTGCTATCTATGTAAAACAAAGCACCGAAATCCAATTCAAACAAATATTAAAAGAAGAAAAAAAACTGCTGCTATTCTCACAATTTCTTCCTTTCTTCAAATCTCGCACAGTTGAATCGCTATGGCCATCAAAATCCCAGCCTTAGGATCAATGTAAGTCTCTGTTTTCTCTTTTTATTTTTTCCCTTTCAATGAAATTTTTTAATCTGTTCCTTTTCTTCGTTATATCACACTTTTATCGTCTCAGTTACTGATTGTTTCTTTTGTTAGATTTTAAATTCTTCGTAAAAACCTAACATTTCTTGCTGGAATGATGAATTATTAACATGCAACCTTAGTTATTGATTCCTTCTTTAATTTTGAAGTTGTTATTATTATTATTTATGAAAATCGCTGTTGCGCTCTTCTTCTTTTTTAAAATAATCTGAAACACATTTCCAATGAGCTGTAATATAGAACATTTGTTTTTTTTTTTTTAATTTTTATATTGGTGAATTTGGTTGTAGGTACATTGAGTCATGCAGGAAGCAAGATGTCGCACCAAACACTAAATTTTTAGCTGCTCTCTTTAAGGTTTGTACCGATAAATGATTATGCTAGGAACTCTGCAGGGATGTAGTTGCTTTTCTTAAATTTTAATGTCGCAATTGTATGAAGTTTTATATATTATATATGATTTCCAATGATCTAGAATGGACTTTTAATGTTGAGAATTTAGACCTTAAATTGGCTTGCCAGGAGTGTGATTTTTCTGATCATATAGGCGTGCTATGAATGCATTTCAATTACAATTTTGATTTTGAGAACTAGAGAATATTCAACTTCTTTATCTTGTGAGGGTGGCACTGCAGTTTTCCTGCTCAGCGTAGTAAGGAAAATGTTTGATGTGGTGCTTAATCTCTTCAAGCTCTTCGTTCATACCTATTTCAGGCTGTAGTAGGTAAGTAATAATTTATACTGTTACATATAGTATACTTCAGATTATCTAGGAGTTGAAATTTGGGGTTTAGTGTTGTTACAAAGTGTTTGACTGTACACAGTGCATCTAATTATCCCTCTAAAAGCAAGGGCATATGTTTTATGCTTAAGACATCAATGGTTATGTATGGAATGATGCTTCTAGGTGCATCCTTATGGAAGAGGACTCGGTGAAGTGAAAAGGAGTTCATTTAGCTGGTTTTGTGACTTACATGATATAGGGAAATAGAAATTGGTTGGTTACCACATAGCAGACTTAGTGATGTCGAATGAGTAGAGAATACTCTAGAAATGCAAAGACTTTGAACAACATGCTCAAAAGTCAAGGGAAATTTTTATAATTCTCGAATCTCAACATATATTAATAGTATCTCGAATATCAAAAGCTCCCTAGAACTTGAACTCACAGAGTATTTAAATCCTGGTACTTGGTTAATAAGCAAAGAATGTAATATAAATAACCTGACTAACCTAGTCCATATGGTTGTCTGGGGTGGCCTTAGGTGTGTCTATTATGGTGGCAGAGTTGTTGGCACCCTTGGGCACTACTGCATCAGTCTTAGTGGTAAAAGATGTCAAAGTGTTATATAAAGTCTAGTTTGACTGTTTTCAACCTAATGTCATATCCAAAGTTTTGGCTCAAAGGACTGTGTTTTCCCTCTTCATCAAATGTGGTAAAGAGAGATCAACTTCTATGGTTAAACGTGCTAAACATTCATCACATTTTCTTCTTTCCTTCTTGGATGCGTTGTGCAGAAACATAATGTTCCTTTCTTTTTTGGTTACTGTTTATACTTTTTATGTTGATGGCTTTGCAAGTTAAATCTGATAATTAACTATTTAACTTTTCAGGCTGAGGTTAAAAAATCCCATCATGAGGTATGTATCCTGGAGATTTTATTGGACCATGTGAAGGATATCGATTTTCACCCACTTCTTGAAGTGTCTATGAAAATCAGTGAATCTGAGATTGAAGCAGTTGATGTTCTCAATGAATTATCTTGTGCATTGACTGGAGAATATGCTTTGTTACTGATGCGATCTATCGGTCAAAAACTTCGAGTAGTTGATCTCCAGGATTTATCATTTGGGAAGGACTTCTTGCGGTATAACAGTGTTTATTATGCATTATTGTCTTTGAGCAAAATATCTGATTCCATACTTCTTTAAATGTATAGGAATTTATATTTTTATTACCACTTTTTTAGGGATGAATGTTGAAGTTGTAAAATTTTGGTTGGAGAAACTTTAAGCAATTGGATACATGGGAGTGAAGAAAAGATAACTTTGTTGGCTTAACATGCTGAAACATTTTCTAATTAGTTTTAATAATTTACGATTTGTGTGGCATTTCAAGCAGTGAAATTTTGTAATACTTAATCCCCTCACATGTACATTTCAGGAGGTACGCTTGTACTTTTAGGGTCTCAACAGGGAAAGTGTATATTTTGAAAAAAAGAAAAAAAATGGTAAAACAGTGCAATTTGCTAATTATGATATGGTTCTATGTTTTTAGAAATGTTTATTTAATAGAATGTTTTTAGAAATGTTAAGCAGACTTTCCCTTTTTATTGTCAATTCTGTAGCATAATCCCCCCATAAGTAGGCTAATGATTTATCCTTTCTTTATTAAAAAATGTTGATTGTATCCACCTCCATGAGTTTACTTTATTCTTAGACATAACCATCAATGACTGGTAGGCTATTGGTCATGATCTCACAAAAATCACCATTGTGCTTATTGCTGTTTTCTTTGGTGGGGGAGGGGGGTGAAGAAAATTAACCAAGCCTAAATTTTTAGTTTGTTGAAACTTGAAAGAGAACAGAAGAGACCAAGCTACAACCAAGAAATATTCTCCTTGAGATGTGCTAGACAATGCAAAACAGATTACATGGTGACTTGTATCAGTATTGCTTGTCATCAACCCAAACCCAAAAAATCTGATAAGCCACATTGTAGAAAAGAAAATGATAAAAACATAAAAAAGCTTCTACTTATACATTTGATGCGATTTGAGTAACCCAAATATCTAATGATTGACATTGCTGATTAAACTTCATTTTTGCCTTGCTCCTTCCTCTATAGCATAAGTCTTAGAATATTCTTTTAGTCGTAAATAGAGGTAATTAGGTCCCTGCAATCACAATTTAAGTTTAGTTTTAAGTTATGGTGGAGATACTTGTTAGTACTATGCTGACATGATTGTGGCCGTGTTCAATGGGGATTGGCAATGTAGAAGGTGGTTTCTGTTGTAAATGTCCTATGGGGAACCATGATTCCTTAATCCTTCTTTATCCCTTTATTGATAAGCTTTGCTTTGCAAAAGAGTAATTTGGAAATTTATTTATTTTTGGTATTTACCGTTTATTTTATTTTTAAATAGTTCAATACTCACATGTTTTTGTTTGAAAATAATCTGCTGACATTAGCTTTGGCACGCAATACATATGACGTGTTTCAAATTGTAAGAGGATGGCAGTAGATTAATAAAAGGATGGTATTGTTCTCATTTTGAATTTGTTCTATAAGTTCTAATAACTTAATTCCTTTGTATTTTACTTATTAAAATATTTTGAAGGTGATATAATCATTTGACATTTGTCTACATAACAATCATCTATCAGGAACGAGGAAATCTTGGGTAACATATGAATCTAAAGGTATTTGTGCTAATTAAAAAATCAACTGGAGGAGGGGGTCATTGAACTTGCACCTTATGATAAAAATTATGAAGTGAAGATGATTTTCAACATAAAAGTAGATTGATAATCGCATTAAACTCTCCAGTAAATATAGAATGACACCAGCAAGTGTTCTACAGTCATGAGTTAATGTTATACCTATAACATGTAATTATGTTGAAACAATTAGTTAGTGAAGCTTCAGAAAGGTTTCCTTTCTTGATAGTTCCCTCCTTTACATTTTCAGCGTGCAGACTTTCTTAATATAGTAATAAATATACATTGAATTTCTATAGTTGCCCGAGGAGATTAGGATGAAATAATCAACACAAGAAAAGAATAATAAACGGATTTAAGCTAATTTGTTTTTTTTTTTTCCAAGAAACTACAACCTTTTAATACTAGTTAAGAGCAAGATTGAATAAATCTTTAACATAATTTGGATTCAATAACTTTAATGATTATACTGTCCTAGTTTTGGAAAACATGTATAGATCTTTGTAAAAAGGAAGTCAGTGGTGTCGAGAAGTTAAAATATCCTCTAGATCTCAACCAAGTTGTCGTTTAGCTAAAAGTCGATATCACTTGTCATTTAGTTATATCTGGATTGGTTACGTTGGGATATTATTTTGAGAATTTGGCTTTAGAAAACATTTGGTTTTTTTCTCCTTTTCTCTTCCCCTCTCACTCTCCTTTTTTTCCTTTTAAATTCTGATTCATATGCTAATTTGCTATATGATCCCAATGTGAATCAGATTTATTGCTGTGTTGGTAGTTGAATAGGTTTTTCAGGTGCTAACATCACTGGAAACCATTTTTCCTTTAGGCATAGTATTTCTCTTAATGAACTAATCTTTAATGACTACTATAAATGCTTCTAATGCATGTTTGAAAGATACGAATCATCTGCTTAACAGGCCTTTGATTATGAAATAAATGTTATTTGTAAATGCAGAAAAGCTCATATCACTGTTCTTATCAAAGTAATAGGAAAACTCCCTGTTCTTTCTTGGTTTCTCTTTTTCACTTGCTGTTTTCCTTTTTGTTGGGCTGAATATTATGTTGAATTTAGATTTCTCCTTTTGTTTATATTGCTTAAGTTCCCATTTCATAAGTTGAGTGTTACACTTTTGTAACTACTGCATCTTGTGCTTTGTCCTTTCTAGATGATGAATGTTAAGGTAGTTGCTTTATCTCTGTTGGAAAAATTTGTGAACTTAACAAATGGTTTTATTTGTCTTTGATTTTTAACTAATTCAAGTTATACAATCAGGGATCTTTCTCAAGGAGGTCTACAATGCCAAGTTCTAAACTTGAGGTCTTCGCATTTTCGGAAGCTCAACTTGGTGGGGGAATTTATGTGGTTGCACACCCTTAACCTTGACTACAGCATTGCACTCACTAGTTTCCGGGAGGATTGTTTTTCTTGCATGCCCAATCTAATGTGTCTCTCAATGTGCGAGACCAGAATTTCCAACTTATGGACTACAGTTGCAGCTCTTTCCAAACTCCGTTATTTGATGGAACTTAGGTTTCAAAACTGGTTATGCTGCAATGATGTCGGATCATCTGGATCATCTGGTGGAGACGATCAACCTGGACCCAGTCAGCTGAATGTTGCATCTTACCATGGGACAATATCTGTTAGTCTTGATGTACTTATAGATATTAACTCCTGGACTGAACAGGCAATCAGAAATTTTCTTCCATTCAGTATGCATCATAATTTTCAAAGCACAAATGAGGAGTCATCAGATGATAGTGAAGTAGATTTTTCTATTCGCCTGGATAGTTACATGGATGCATCATCCAATGCACCTCCAGGGTGGAACAGAGAGATCAATCTGCCGAGTGAGGTGAATCTATGGCCTTTCTTCACCATTGTCTTGAGCTGTTTTGGTAATAGCATATTGCGGGGTTTGAGGGTGCTAAAAGAGGAAGTTATTTTTTTTTTTTTAATGTAATGATGGTATCAAGGAGAAATAATTTTGTTGCCCAGCACTGATAAATCCCGAAATGACAGTTAAATTGTCCAAAGCTTGAAGTTTTTAATTATTGTTATTAGTATTTCCTTTTCATATCTCATGATCTTGTCTTAATATTAGGTGGAAATTCCTTTATTTTGTAGATTGGGAAATGGATGAGGATACCATGCTAGGATTTAGTTATGCTGTTCAATCTAAATTCCTAAGTTGTTCTTTGGAGTTGGAGTAGTAAATTCTCCTTATCTTGTTTAACACCATTCTTCTTAGGCCTTGGTTTTAACAGTCCTTGTTTGTTCTTCTAATTCATTTGACAGGTTTCTTCTGCTCCATTGTCAAATCAAAATGAAGAAGAGTCTAGTGAAGGTGCCTTAACAGGACATGTTGCAGATGTTTCATTCAAGTACATTTCTGAACATGCTTCACCAATATGCTTTGAGAAACATTACAGGGAGTACATGATAGCTTCAATACCCCAGTTGAGAGTTTTGGATAACTTACCTATCAGAAATATTGACAGGGAAATAGCTAATGTAACTTTTTTTAAACATTTTGAATACCTGCCTTACAGAAGGAACAATAGAGAAAATGTTGTTAGTATATTGCAGAAGCGTGAAATTAGAGCAAGCCACACTAGCTTGACGGCACCGAAGCAAAGGCCATTGGATCCTGCTGGGAAGTCTGAATATTTTTATACCCGATCTATCTGTGCTGCAAAGATGGGATCTTCAGCTTGGCCATGTCTGCATTCACTTTCTATCTCAGGCAGTGATTTGGGAGATGAAAACAGGATCTTTCGTCCAAGGCAGTTTGAGTATCATCCATCTAACTCCAGCCTGATGGTCTTTGGAACTTTAGATGGTGAAGTAGTTGTTGTCAACCATGAAAACAAGAAAATTGTTAGTTACATCCCTTCACTTGGGGCAATGAATAGTGTCTTGGGACTCTGTTGGCTCAAGAATTATCCCTCTAAGGTGAGTAAATAGGTATTCTTAAGGGACATTAAACTGCAGTACTCTCTAACTTCATAAATGCATTTCCCTATTAAACTCTATTTCCTTTTCCTTTTGTGGAATTTTACTGTTTTAGTAGAAATTTCACACTTAGCACTTTTAGAGAACTCAACCATTCTTCTAATATTCATCCCTTAATATCAACTCGTTAACGATGTGATGCAATTTTGGACATTTTGTTCTGGCCCATACTAAAATCCAAAATATGGTTGTTTTTGATTGATTTTTACCTTTTTCATTCAGCTGATAGCTGGTTCGGATAATGGCTCACTGAAGTTGTATGATATTCAGCACTTCACAACAACTTCCAACCGCGTACATACTGGTGCTGGTTCTGTCACCTTTGATGAGTTTGACCAATTAACATCTGTTCATGTTAACTCTACGGATGAAATCTTTCTCGCAAGTGGGTACTCAAAAAATGTGGCTCTGTATGATATCAGCAGTGGAACACGCTTACAAGTGTTCACAGATATGCACCAACAACATATTAATGTAGTCAAGTTTTCAAACCATTCCCCATCAATTTTTGCTACTTCATCGTTTGATCAGGATATTAAAATGTGGGATTTGAGACAGAAGCCAATAAGGCCCTGCTATACAGTTTCAAGTTCTAAAGGAAATGTGATGGTCTGCTTCTCGCCAGATGATCACTATCTTCTTGCCTCAGCTGTTGACAATGAGGTAAATTTTATAATAAATAACAGCTTGAGTTGGAGTGTCTGTGCCAATGTTGTTCCATGTATTTGAACATCGAATTTCATGCTGGGCCTATTAGCAGACCTGGTCCTTAAAATCTTGACTCAAAAATAATTGGATGGGTCAGGATATAAAACCAAAATTTGGTTAAGAATAAATTTAGCTAGAAATTCTTACTACGACTTAAGTGCTTTTGTGAAAGATTTTCCGTAGATAGAGCTGCTGGTTTTCTTCATAATAGGGGTTCTTGGTTTTTGCTCATATCTTCATTTTTCCGTTCTGAATCTTACTTGTGCAAGAGGGTGGATTTAAGTTATGGTAGCCACTAAATGCGAAGTTATCAGACAGCACCGTTACAAACCAACACTTTGGCAGGGTCATAATTTGGGTAATGACTCTTGTGGTTGTGGAAGTATCACTATATTGTACTTCTAAGAGAATCTATAACTTACTTGCCCTGTCAGTCAACTTGAATATCTCAGTTTTTTTTTCCCTTTTGGCCATGACTTGCAAAACTCAATTGAAATGTGCCTTTTCTTAGCGTTGCATTTGGGCCTTTTTGTTCATGTTGGCTCTCTACTCTTTCTGTTGTTTAATTTTTTATTAATTGTAATTTGTAAATCTTTACTCCTTTCCTTTTTAGGTATGTGCCATGTAAACCAGGCTTTTACTTTGGTTTTTAATTAAAGTATATATTGGTATGAACTTTGGTTTAACATGTTGACATTTACAGGTAAGACAGCTTCTAGCTGCCGATGGAAGGCTTCACCTAAATTTTGAGATACCTTCCACTGGCAGCTTGCAAAATTACACTCGTTCCTACTACCTGAATGGTAAGGACTATATTATAAGTGGGAGCTGTGATGAACATGTTGTTCGTGTTTGCTGTGCTCAAACTGGGAGGCGTCTCAGGGATATTTCTTTGGAGGTACATGTGTCTTTCAATTTGCACATTTTTGGCCCATCATCAATGTGCTCTGATTTATGACACAGAGAATGATTCAGTATGGATACACGTGCCTTCCATGGACCAATTTTGAAGACAGGATATGTTCCTCTCTCTCTCTCTGTGGAATGTACCAAATTACTTAAATGTTGATACATCATTTGTGGGGTTATTTGTAAATGAAAGGATTAATAATATGAATGGAATGAGCAGAAATAACTTTTAGGAATAAAACTTTGGGTTTGAACTTGGGCTGATTTTTTTGGTTTTAGAATTTTGCTATTCCAGTAAATCATTATATTAAGGTGGAATGTAAAAAATAGAATAGGAGAATGCAAAAAAAAGAAAAAGTCAACAGGCTGCTAATGAAGAGGAAAGCCAGAAACCAAGAAACTAGGTTAAGCAGTTTGAAAATTTTTTCAGAGACTGTTGTCTTGAAAAGAAGACAATGCCAAGAGAGAAATGCATTTGTAAACTAATGAAAGAACTAGGTTGAGGGAGAGAGAATAGTAGGCACAATTTATTAGCTGAGCAAGTACATAGAAATGTGAGAGGAAAGAAACTTTTAGAATTTGAGAGTTGGATTCTCTTTTTCCAATTTCTTACCTCGCGGTTAGCTTCTGATAAAACAACCCTCTATATCCTTTACTTTCCAATTTTTCTTCTCCTATTTGTTGATTTATTTGCATATCACCAAAAAGGGGAGATTAATGCATTTATCTTATGCAGGGAAAAGCCTCAGGGAGTTCAATGTTTGTGCAATCACTGAGGGGGGATCCCTTTAGGGTGAGTTTAGCATTTTTCTGGTGATACCTTTCCCCTGTTGTAGGTAGAGGTGCATAACTAAGAAATGATTCTAAAATGTATATTGAAATTGACATTTTGAAAATTTTTGTGAATACTTTTTTATCCTTAGTTTTCTGTTTGTTTTAATCTCTGTTAAATGAGCATTCACAAATAGTGGCACTACTTGGTTTTTGCTTACCATGTTTTCTTGTTTGTTTCTTACGGTTTTCAAACATGAGTTACATGTTTAGAAGCATGTATTCTGATGCAGTAAACAAGAAATAGGTTTACTGCATTCACCTTGCTTTTGGTGAGTTCTTCGTTCAAATCATTTATAACTTGGGTAGAACTGAACACACTAAGAGCAGGCTGTTTTCTATGATGTTGCTTACATTAATGAACCTTCAAATCCAATAATTTATAGCTGGTTGACCATGATAACTGTATCCATTGTATTTTAGGGCTATGTTTATACCTTATGGGTGACACATTAGTATTGGCGCTTCAGTGAACTTGGCATTGGCATTCACTGAACCTAATTCAAGAATTATCAGTATTTTTTTTTTTATTAATTTCAAATACCTTGTTCCCAGGCTTTCAACATGAGCATCTTAGCCGCCTATACAAGACCAAGCTCAAAGTCCGAAATTGTCAAGGTATAAATCTCAGCTTAGGTCTCGTTTTTCTTTTATATTGCTGAGTGTTGCAATCTTCCATTGATGCTGAAACCGCTTGTTTCAGGTCAATTTGCTGGCATCTTCTGACTGTAGCAAGGAATCTTCTCCTGGACAGAGCTCTTGCCCGTCCAATAGCATGGGAGGTTAATTTTATTTACATACAAAAGCTGCATTATCTCCCTTTTCCCATCATGTTACTTTCTCAATCTATAGGGTGAGAACAGCAGTTGATAAAGGTTAGCACTATAAATAAAATGCAATTAAACTTGTTCTTTCTGTTACTGTGCTGAGAACAGTTAGTCAGTAGCATGTGAGAGAACGTAATGGGCTACTTTATTTTGGTTGATGTACTTGGCGGCCTTAAGTTTAGGTTTTTGACCTTTCTATACCTGTTTTAATTTTAGGGTTGGGTAAGACATTTTACATTTTTTTCTTTTAAGCCCAATAATGATTTTTTGGGGTACTTTGGAACAATGTTCCTGAAATGCAACTCTTTAAGACTTAAATCCTTTTCTTTCGTTGGATAACTAAAATTTTTTTCCGGTTTTAAGTTGTGAATTTTTTTCGTTAAAAAAAAAAATCTAATCTTGGGTTTTTCAAGGATTAATAAATTATTGTTAAGTATCCACGATGTCGAGGACTAATGCATGAGAAATCTTTATGAGTTTCTAATTATGATAGTAATTAATTAAATGATGCCGGTTTTTGAAGGATTAGAAAAACACTTTAAAAACATCGTCTTTCTCCCACTGAATGTTACGTCTTTTAACAAACACATGACAAATATGGACCATATGAGAGTGGATGCGATGCTCCATCGACTTGAAAATTGAAATCAAACAAAAAAGAGAATAGTTTCTCTTTTCTCTCGAGAGGTTGGATAGTGAATTCACATGACAAAACCCAGAAGACCAGAACCAAACTTACCATTCAGACGCTGTGAATATAAAATATTGCAACTTCCTTCGCCCAAGGTCCTTGCCTCACGAACAACTGACTAGCTGGAAAATAAAATTAAAGTGGATGCGTAAAAGACAAAAATATGCAGGGGGGAATCATAATTAATTAGTACAACATTAACTAGGTTCACCTGACCCTTCTTAATGGCGCAAAAGGACAGGACCCAAAGGGAGGTCCTAGCAGCATTGACACATGCAGAAACCGCGTGGACCGTGCTTGAAACCCACCGGTTACTCTCTCGTCCCACCGACCTTTCCCTTCAAATTCAGCCAAAAACTTCCAGCTGTCGCAAATTATTTATTGCAGCCCCCTTTTGCTTTTCTTTACTATAAGTACCACTCAACGCCTCACTCTCCTCCTACACTGAAAATTCTAATCACTTCACAGTTCTCTACATATATAATTAAAAGAAAATAAAAATGAAGGTCTTGTTTGGAACTCTGCTGGTTTGCTTTCTTCTTCTAAGTTGCTCAGTTTTGGAACCTGTCATGGCACAGCCTCGGTCACGTGAGCAATTTTAATTGATATCTCCTTTTTTGACAGTTTCAAGTCTCTGCATGCTTAATGTACCGTCTTTGATGTTTGTGTTGTGCAGCTCTTTGTGCGGGGAAGTGCAAGGCGAGGTGCAATAAGGCATCGGTGTATGATCGATGCATCAAGTACTGTGGGTTATGCTGCGAGGAGTGCAAGTGTGTTCCTTCAGGAACTTATGGAAACAAGCATGAGTGCCCTTGCTATAGGGACAAGGTGAACAAGAAGGGCAAACCCAAGTGCCCTTGAAGAAGGCTTCAACATTTGTATTTGAGTTAAGCCATCAATGGGCTAGATAGCCAGAGAACATAAAGAGAGAGAGATGCCCGAACTGAACTTCTAGTTAATTTGTACGGAAGACGTGTATGCATGTGCTTATGATAATAAAAATATTTGTTGTGCCCTTTATTTCATGGTCTTTTTCAGCAGTATTAATTTCTCTTGCACGTTGGTTTTTATTGAGGGTTGGTGCAGTCTATTTCCTTTGGTGTTTCCTAGCTGCAAAAGAAACGATGGTTTGAAATGATCAAACATGGAAGGTAGAGGAGAATATAATAGTGTTTGCTCAAAATCTTTGAACAAACCATTCGGACAAAAACAACAATAAACTAGATTGGTCATGTCATATGTTGGTTAATTGAAACTAATGTTCTTTGATCTTTGACAATGACATGTCCATGAATCCCATAAATCAGTAACCATTTTTTCTTACCAAAAAAAAGAAAAAATCAATGAAGAAGTGAATCAAATATGTTGGTATTATCAACAGCTAACATTTTTCATTTTCAAAAAGTCATTTAAGTTGTATTAAGTAAAAAACATGTTGGGGTCAAATTTTAGTTTTTTTTTTTCTTTTTCATACATAGAATACATTACTTGTTAAAATTATGGATTTAGTTTTTTTTTTTAATTATATATACTCGTTTCACTCACTCATAATGTATAAAATTTTTAAATTCTATGATAAATTTATAAAAATTTTAATAATTTTTAAATCTTTAAAATAAGAAATACAAGTATGAATAATTCTATTATAGTTTATAAAAATTTTAATAATTTCACTTAAATCTTTAAACTAAAAAATGTCAACATAAATAAGAAATGATGGTATGAAATAAAAGTATGAAACCAATGCATCTAACTGTGTTTTTTTTTTTATTTCTTAGATTAATTGGTATATTATTGAAATTAATATTTGGAGGTTAAAGTTGGAATTGGCACTTGAAAGTTTAAGGAGTTTACTCGAATAATATTTTCTTCAATTAATTAGATATATAATAGAGTAAAAAATTTAAAAATAGGTTAAAGTTTTCAAAAAAATAAAATCTTTCTTTAATTTATATTAAAAAAAAACTGCTTCTCTCTCAATGGAAATTAAAAACCTAACATACTACAGTGTCAGGACTGATAAATCAGGCTAGGAAGGCCCAAACGCTGATATTTGGGTCAAGCAAAGTGGCGTCGTTTAGCCATTTTGCCCCGTATATTCAGAACGGAAAATTATCCCCGTCTCATTTACTCTCTCCACTGCCCAAATTCATTTCGATTTTTAAAATTCCAGTGGGAGGGAGAGAGACAGGGATCTTGTAATCCAACAATGGAAAATTCAAAGGTTCAAGAGGTAACCTTCCTCAATATAAAGGCATTAGCTTTCCTTCGCACGTGCGAATCTTTAATTTGTCTTCTAAATTCTGTTCATTTTCATTCCTGTCCAGATCCTGGAGAAGCAGGTGCTGACGGTGGCGAGGGCCGTCGAGGAAACGATCGATGAAGAGATCGCGGCGCTGGATCGCCTCGACAACGACGATCTGGAGGCTATTAGAGAGCGTAGGTTGCAGCAGATGAAGAAGATGGCGGAGAAGCGGAGCCGTTGGCTGGGTCTAGGCCACGGTGAATACTCTGAGATTCCAGCTGAAAAGGACTTCTTTTCAATAGTTAAAGCTAGTGAGCGCGTTGTTTGCCACTTCTATCGCGAGAATTGGCCCTGCAAGGTTATACTAAAAAGAAATCTTCTTTTTTAAAAAAAAATTTTGAAATTTTGCTTGTTGCTATTGAAATGCTAATGAATAATGAAATTATTGGAACAAAGAAGAAAACTTTATGGAGAAAATGAACTGATGGAATGAAAAAAAAAACAAATAGTTAGTGTGGGTTTTCATTGTAGTTTGAAGTTTAGGCAAAAGAAATCTTTTTTGAGCTGAATCGCAGGTGATGGACAAGCACTTGACTATATTGGCAAAGCAGCATATAGAGACACGTTTCGTGAAAATCCATGCCGAGAAAAGTCCTTTCTTGGCTGAGAGGCTCAAGATTGTTGTTCTTCCTACACTTGCCCTTATCAAAAATGCCAAAGTCGATGATTATGTGGTATGCAATGCTAGTTCCAACATCAAAGGATATAAACATAATATTTGAATTGCATGCGCCTTTTTTTTCTGTTTCTAATAGTTCCCTCCGTCTGTCTTGATGTTTGTGTTTTCAGGTTGGATTTGATGAGCTTGGCGGGACAGATGAGTTTGCCACAGAAGATTTGGAGGAGAGGCTGGCTAAAGCTCAAGTCATCTTCTCTGAAGGTGAATCATCTTTACATACATCAAAGTCTGGTACACAGACCAAGAGGAATCTCCGGCAAAGCTCAAATGCAGACTCATCCGATTCAGATTAAATTTGGGGGGTTTGGATCTGTAATCTTCTATATGTTTCAATGCAAGTCAACAAGATTCATCAACATTCCATCTTTACTATTAAAAGCAAATGACTGTTCCATTTGCTATATGAGGCCATTCAGTCCTTCAAGTATTATGCTCAATCCATTCTCTTTGATGCAATTTTTTGTTCTTGTATGAACTATGTTTTTTTGATTTGGGGAAAGAGGATTTGAAGCTTGCTCTTTGAACGGGGAGATTTGTATCAAAATTGAGTCAAATGCTTTTGTATGATCTATGTTTTTATAAAGGAATAGTATCATCTTATTTTTAGTTTATATATATATATATATATATATATATATATATATAGCTCCCATTAACCCTTATAATAAGCAATTTTGTGCATCTAATCTTTGGTTTGTGAGAATGATGAAAATTGAAAGACTGAAACATGAAGATCGAAGAGCGGCATTGACTTCTCAATTGATAAGCTTGGGCATTTGTCAAGAAGTACATTGATTAAGCACCCTAAAATGTGAATTCATGGTTGCTGTACAGGGAAAAGATTCTTTTCACTATTTAAAAAAAAAATTCTATCCTTTTGCTTAATGGGAGAGTTGAACTTTGAATTTCCTATATTTTTCCAGAAAAAAAAATGTTAAAAGAGTATTTCTTGGCACTTATTAATATGATATTTATAGAAAGTTATTTTATAATTAATACATTTTTTTGGGTCAAAGAATGCATTGTCATTGCTGGAGTTTGATAAAAAGGGTTTATTAAATAAAAAAAATCCATATCTAACAATCACTCATAGAAATTTTCAAACAAGAAATCAGGTATTAATAATCATAATAAAGGAAAATCTCCAAATAAGACATCAGATACTCTTTCCCCGGATTCGATACACAAAGAAAGACAAAGAAACCTAATAAAAGATATTATAGAACTACCAACAAAGGGAACACCATATATCAATGTCATAACAACCAACCACCCATGCCATGGATAGAAAATGCACTAGTACTTTTTTCTATAGCTGGTGCTTACCTGACATCAAACATTTACAGCCGAAACAACAGACATGAGTAGACAGACGACGACTATAGCATCCTAATTAAAAATCCATTTAGATATTATTAGTTCCAAACCTTAAAAAAAACCTGACAAGTTGTCATAACCACAGGCATATAAAAGCAGTTTTTTTTTTCTTCCTTACAGCGTTACAATGCTTAGTTATACACACGGTTGTAGCGCCATTTGGTTCGAGCCAATAGCTTTTTCCCTAACAGATGGCTGTGGAGAAATGGATAATGATGTTGTATGAATTCAACAAGGGTATTGTGGAGATCTCCCTGCTTTTAACAAAAGTATACAAAATAGGGTTTAGGACCGAAATTAACATAACCATTATTTGATTTTTAGTCTTATTATCAAAAAACTCAATTGTATTATGTCCAAGTTTTTTTTTTTTTGCTTTTTACCAATAATCAAGTGCAGCATATATTGGAGACTGTGCATAGGAAAATAAAAGAAGGGAATGAAGATTGAAGAAGTATAACCTTAGAAACATGCAATGGTGATTGAACAACTTGCCATAGGGATCTTGAAGAAGCTTTAAGAAGTCTGGATCATGCATAATATCTGTGATAATCCTTGCAGAATGCTCTTGCACAGCATCTTTTTAAACATTTCTTAACCACATTGCTGCCATACTTATTCATGGAAAGAGTAACATACTGCACAACATAGTTAGTGTAGAAAAATCAAAATGTGAAAAGTACTTGGAGATAAATCTGATTACTATAGTTAATTGTGAAATAAAATTGTTAATAATAATTATGATTAATTTATAATTATAAATCATCCATATGATATAAATCAGATTGGTTTAATTATCCAAATTTGTTGATTTTGTGATATAAATACTCTTTTAAATAGAAAACGATTTAGAAAGACAAACCCGCTGGGATGCTTAGAATGAATAAACGCATTTGCCGTAATTTCAGCCAGCAGACGCTCCATAGCTTCTGCTTTGGCATGGGCCAAGAATTGTTGCAATACACACCAGCCGCTTTTGTCAGTTGCAGTGTCGATACAATGTTTGATAATTTCATCCACAAGGTGCTGCCAATGAAAATTAATGTTTGTTCATCAGAAATCCAATAATAAATCCTTTAGCTGACACTTACATGCATGAAACCTTTTTTCTATGATTTAAAAAAGTCATGCATACATTAATTGTTTATCATTTGCTTTCATTGTTTTTGTGATGAAAGTCAGTCATGCAATATGTAGAGAATTTTTCTTGATTCATCGAAGTTAGTTGAGCAATTTATGAACTGTTCTGACAAAGAGAGATTTAATGAACTAATGATTCTCATAATTACTATAATCTTTTCTCCTATTATTTTTATAGATTGGTAATGTTAGTGTATATAGTTAATAGTTAGTTACATGAAACATTGATGTAAAATGATGTGGATTAGCCATGCACACACTTGTTGCTGATGCACCAATTGTTTTTCAGAGTGATTTGAATTATCCGAAAGCTACCAATAACAAGTTTTACCAACACCCCCCGTCCCCCAAAAAAAATGATGTGTAATGGAACCTCAGAGTGTTTTAAGCCTATATTGCAGTCACCACAACCTTTTTTTCCCGAAAAGAAAAGGAAAAAAAAAACATTTTCCCTCATAAACATAGGATGCATTGATCAATGGAGTGGTTCTTGACTTGAGAATACATATAATTGCAAACATAGAAGATGCAAATTTTGAAATTATAGTATATGTTACCTTTGTATCTTCATTTGAGAATTTATTTAAGCAGTGTTCAATTATATGATGACCATGGGTGTTGTTTATCAACGTAACAGCAATAGGCTTCAACAATGGCAGAACATTCAGGAATTTTTGTTCGCTGCTAACGAGCAAGAGAAGCAGTTCAGTCCTTTGTTCTTGATTGCCTGCTTCGAAGAGTTTCTGAATAAGATAATTGGCGAACTGGTGAACCATTAAATCATGCAAGTGATCTTTCACTTCCAAGCCAGTCATGGCCCTTGTGTTATCCCAGCAGTATTGAAGATCAGGGTTGTTCATCAATCTACGTGGACAAGCGTAAGCCAATTCGTCCGACTCCTTCGTTGTGAGTTGAAATCGAAGTCAGTCCCCTGGGGGAAACAAACGGGTTGTAAGAGAAGTATAGCTACTTCAGAAAGGTTAACAGCAGTATTTTTATCAAACAAGGAAACATACTCTGTTTAACTTCAAAAATATATTTTATTATTAAAACTATATTCACTAATTTCGGACATTGAATCCCTCAATTCTGTTATTCATAATAAATTAATCATTATTCTACCAAATGCCCGAAGGTTATAATTCATTAATTAAGTTGTCAAGATTCACAGCGCTGGACAATTGGGGCACATATTTTTTGCCCTAAGTTAATATTTTTAAAAATATTAGTAATTAGTTAATGTTTGAAAGATAGGTTGTCTTTATAAATTAAAAAATTAATAATATCATCAACAATCTTTTGATTAAATGATAAGATTTAGATTCGGTTCAAACAATTTCAATCCTCACCTTCAATGTATTAAAAAAATGAGTAATTATCTTCAATAATTAATCTTTTTATCTAGTTTTCCTAACACTTTATTTAAAAACCTTATTCTTCAAATCATATTTTGATAACTTGCTACGTACGACAAAGAAAAAATATCATAAATTTCTAAAACTTGGTAAGCATTAATGTGGTCTACAGAGATACAACTCGCTGTTTAATTTCTTTTTTCATAGCTCTGATAATAGAATATATGGTGCAATGAAAAATGGTTCTCGATTGAGGTATAGTAATATTTTGTCACCTTTGACCGTTTGTCTATGAACTTTGCCGGTTGAACAGATTTTTGAGGTTTCTAGAGATGGCGACAAGCAAGTCGTCATTATGGAAAACAATGTAAATAGGAAATGAAAGATTTCCGCGTTCCGATGATCACTGATGAGATTATCTTCTCATCAATTCAATAAATAAACTAAAAACTAAGATATATATATATATATAGGGAGTTATAAAATTACATAAAAAAATTTATATTTTTTATATTTTTTAATCATTCATATTTAATCATTGATATGAATGATTAAAAAAATATAAAATTAAATAGTTTTACACCAATATAAGTTGATATTGTCCCATAAATAAATATATAATGAAAGGATCAATTTTAAAAAAAAAAGTTTTATACGTTTTTCTAATAATTAATTTTAATATATTTGAAATTAGGCCTTTTTTTTAATCTCTTTTTCGCTTGTTTTTTTCATCTTGAATGTATTAAAATCTATGATTAAAATAAATATAAAAATTAAAAAATTTTATACTAATATAAGTTTATCTTACCCTCTATATATATATATATATATATATATAATATTGGAGGGATTAACTTATATCAATATAAAACTAAAAAGTTTTACATTTTTTTAATCATTGATTTTAATAAATATAAGAGATGAGAGAGATAAGTGAAAAAAAATAATTTAATATATTGAAATCAATTATTAAAAAAATTGTAAAAAAAATTTAAATTTTTTTTTTTTGTAACTTGATCCCTCCCCACATAATACATACATATGGAAAAGAGATCAATTATATCAATATAAATTCTTTTAGTTTTAACCATTGATTTTAATGTTTTTAAAAAATGAAATTAAATCATTATTTTTTATTTGTCTTTCTCATCTATTGAATCTATTGAAATTAATAGTTAAAAAAATATAAAAAAATATAAAACTTTTTTTTGTGTAACTTGATCCATTCTCACTCACATATATATATATATATATATATATATATATATATATATAGGCACACACACACGCACAACAATCAGAACTCCATCTTAAATAGAAGCTCGGAAATTCTATTAATGGCTGCCGCATGCATGTGTTTTCTAAGGACTTGTTACGTTTTGGCTAATCCATTCCATGTACAACATGTGCCCTCTATTTCGGGATGCAAATCTTGATAAGCATTATGTCTACAGATACATACAGGCATGGATTTGGAGGAGATGAGAATGTGAAATACGGCCTTTTAACAGAACAGATAGATTTGGGAATTTCGAGAGGACGAAGTGGAAGAAACTGAACAGAGAAGAAAGATGAAGGGTTAAAAGTTCTCAGGTTTATGGTAGCTGATCAAAATGGATGGATGGCAAAATGCATGTAAGCATAGCTGAAGGCAATCAAAGTTGAAGATAAAATTCCATCTTGAAAACATTCGTAGAGGAGAAAATTCAATAAAACATTTCTTCGCGCGAATACTAAAAAGCAATAACAACAACATTTTTCGTCCTTTTTTGGTAAATCGTAAAACATTAGTATGCGATTGCTAATAAGAAACAACAACATTGAAATACACTCCGACATTAACGAAAACAATGTATCCTTTTATTATACATAAAATAATTCTCCATCTGCAAGACAGTATAGGGCCTAATCTTGTTCAATTCCTGCCTCTTCCTGAAACTCTTGCTGAAAAAGAAGTTAGTCGCCTGCCGATTCACATTTCTATTTACGGATGGAAGCAAATTTATCAAAGCAACTCTAAACAATCTGCTCATCACCACAGCCATTATTGTCGGGACTGCTTGTCAAGGATAAAAGTTCCATTAGTTCCATCCTATACTCAAGGCCTCTAAGGTAGTGCCCCAACAGCATACACCTGAATAATAATATCATAGGATTCAGACATTTTTCCATTGAATGTTTGAAGGGGTGATTTAAGCTCATTCAGAGTTTAAACATGTAAAACATCTCTCAGATCCGTATATGCACACGTTATCAATTTTCATTCTTCCTAATTGTACAGGTCAAATACAATATTAAATTCAAATTTAAACATGATCCAACTATATAATGAGCAATAAATGCAGCAATGCAGATTTACTGTTAAAATTTTGAAATAGAAACAATGCTTTCTTGGACACCAGAAACCATATTAAGGTTGGGGGAGAGCTGGACAAACCAGAAGAGAAGGCGAGCAAGATAGTCCCGTGTTAATGAAATGAAGGGCTGGAATTGAAGTGAAGTATCCTCAACAAGTTCGGCACAATCTTCACTCCCAATATTTACAGTTCCAGTTGCGGTGTTCTCTGACAAAGGAGGAACCTTGGAATGCATCTTCGGAGAAAGGGTGGCAAGGAGACCATGGACTACAGAATGGATCATTTCTTTCAATTCAGGAGATGTTGGTTCAGAAAGCTCGGCTACCTGAAATTTATGTTACAATTTTATTAGCCATGACAGTATAAGATTTACTTAACTTCATTGCTAAAGAAACAGTTTCATGTGACAGGTTAAACACTTGGCTGCAATAGAAAAGAAATATCCATTTAGATTCAAACCAAAAACACTTGGCTGCAAATAGTACTGTTTCAATTTGCACTAAACAAAGGTACCCCTTTAAACCAAAAGCTGCACCTCATTCCTATACAACTGGGGACATGAAATTGTGACATTGCAAATGCTCTTTTTAATTATTTCAATATGCCATTCATATTAATGGAGAAAAAGCAAAGAATTTAAATTGTATAATTATAACTAGATATTACATTCATAGAATCATGTTAATGGGGTATTAGCAAATCAATTTTGCTTTAGGAAGTTTTTGAGATCAAGGGAAACCTTTTCTGGTTGTAATGATCTTAAGTAGTCAAGTAAATCATTCTTTTCTTCCCCAACAAACTGTTGCATTTGCAGAGCAGCATTTTTCCTCTTGACTTCACGAAGTTCCTTCAATAAAGCAAGAAGAGAAATATGAGCATGTATTGCAGATAAGGATTTTGACGAAATCGAAACACAAAAATATATGATAAGTACAGATATATGAAAAGGAAAAATGAGATGTTCACCAATTTGAGAAGGTTCATTCTTTTCATATAGTATGCATGTATGATGCAATCCTTAATTTCTGATCCTGATCAACCGTGGAATATTCCTCTCATGGAATTTAGATTTTGAAAAGCCATAAACTTTCATACCTTGCCAATTTTTCTATGGGGGTTAACTCTCAAATATACAACTTTGATAGCGATGCTGGAAGAAAGACAAGTTTACCATATCAAATTAAGTTTTCTGATCCCTCAGATGTTTCCATCAGATGATGTATTCAGTTTATCAGATCAGCATGTGTAACAAATAACTACTATTATTTCTAGATAGTTCATGTTTCTTGATATATCTAAATTCTTTCATAATGCTAATACCAACAATTTGGAATGCATAACATAGCAAGTTGGCTTAATATTCTATCTCCAATGGAAAACAGAGGCTTTCAAAGGAGAATGTTAAATAAATATCAGCAAATGGATGTTGTATCAGCCAAAAAAGGAACTAACAAGGGTAAGAGAGAGGTTCAAAGTTGTTTAGGGCCACCCTGAATAAGAGACAATGGCATCTTTTAGGCCCTTATAGCATCTTTTGAATGGTTCAAACTGATTCAAACTATGATGATTTTATAATTAACCAAACTCGCACACAAAAAACAAAGGTAAAATTTTCTCCAGTCAATATATCAAGTTAAACGCTTTACGGATTCAAAGAAAAAAAAGGGACTATGAGAGGCTCCTCTATGTTATTTCATACCTTTTTAACTGAAGTTAGACGAGACTTCAAATGAAGAATGTATTTATGAGTTTCCAGGGACATTTCACCCAGGCCTTGAAATTCAATATCTTCAAAATCGTCTTCAGTCGTTTTTTCAAATTCAGAGGACAAATCATTTTTCCCTGAAAATTCATTTGTTTTTGTACTGTCTAACAACATCTCTTGTAAATCAAAGTTTGACTTTTCTGAAGTTTGATTTTCCAAATCTCCTTCACAACCAAGGTTTCTTTCAAGGCAAAGCCTATATTCAGCATTCCTCAATGTATAACTGCAAATCAAGAAGAACTATTATTCATGATACTCCCAATATTCTGACAGACATTCATTGGATGTAAATGCTACTCTGATGTCTCACGGAACATCAAGCATTTAAACTTATGATCTTAACATCAATATTAAAAAAAAAGTTCTAAAGATTCACATGTGAAAGTGATTGTGCCACATTAAGAAGAAATGGGATTTAAATGTGAAATATACACATGGCTTTTGAGTTCAAGTGGTGCCCAATATACATTTTTGGCATTTTTGGCATGCCCTACATGGGCAGATGGACTCAAGATTTGGCTTTTTTCCTCAACAAATGTTAATATATTAAACCCTTGTTGGCCATAAAGAGGGATAAATAGAGAATGTGGTTGATGGTATGTCAAACAAACAGAGAGATTCAAAGCCCGTAGCTAAGGTTTCACCCTCTTGGCAACCAAGCAGAGTATAGAAACATTTACTATAATGGCGCATATCATGAAGAACCTGAACATACCCAGTCATCATAGAAGAAACCAACAACTTGGAGAGAGGTTCCCATAGTGCTTCGATAGAGACTTGAAACCTATCAGATGGAAGTAAACCTAACATGCCTGAAATAGTCCTTTTCATGGCATCCACAGTTGTAGGGGGGACATCTTTTTGGATAAGGCTAACATCCAATGGTTCTATCTCCTGTATCAGATTGGTGAGGACTGATTTCTGAAAGAAAATTATAAAAGTCAATTTCTATATCATTGCTGGAAAAGCACTTTGAAAATAGTACATATATGCATTAATTCGAAAACTATAAATAGTAGTGCCTATCTTTACTAATTCTAGTAAATATTAGCATTTATCACAAATAAACAACAGCTCAAATATATTGGTCATTTTAATTGGAATTTCCCGAAACCCATGGGCAAGGCAAACAAATGGGAGCCTTCTCATGTGAAAGGAAAACAAGAGAGTCAGCATCTCGGCTTTTCCTCCAAGACTTATTGACTTCTTAAGCAACCCCTCTCAGAATGTGATTCACATATATAACCCTCCACTTCAAATTGGCACTTATTTTATGTGGATGTGTTAAAGTTAAGGTATGTATATGTCCCCCAAAAGTATTCATTAGTCAGGTTCTATAATGTCATTATGTGTAGAAAAACTGAAGCAGACTCCAATAAAACATCCACATGAAATGCCCATAAACTCCGGGAAATAAATTGCCTCCCAGGCTATAGTCCATAATGAGGTTTTTATTCCTTTCAGACAACATTTTCAAGAGAAAGTTAAAGAGGATGTAACTTGAAAGATTACTTATCTAATTAGGAAACTGTAAGTCACATTGGCTACATCTATATCGTTAATATATAACCATAACATGAACATCTAATATAAAGAGTAAACAAAACAAAAGGCAGAACTTAAATTATAGCAATTCAAGACAACAGCTAAAGTGTAATATTACGTCAGTTTCAGCTCTGTAGATGAACACTCTTTTTTTCGTTCCTATTAAAATTTGGTACCATAATTTTGCACAATTCCCCACATTTTCTCAACAACCAATGAAATGATAAATCTTAAATAATCCTAAAACAATTCAATAAAAATCTAAAATAAAAATGTTCTCGTCCATTAGCGGCAATCCCCAATTTCCAATCCTAACAAGTTCAACAATATTGAAATAGATAAATTTTTTTCATCCACGTTGCATTATCAGTTGAGCAAAGCAGAAATACTTAAACTAAAATCAGCAATTCCAATCTAATTTAGCAATTTGCCAATTACTCACTACTTCAAATTCATAAAAAGAAAATTGTGACAAAGAAAAAGATAATAACTTTCCAAAATTAAAACTGATTTGGAAAAGCTGACCTTAGAGGGAGTAGGATTGGAACCGAAGGCATCATGGAAAGGAGAGGCTTCGAAACTATTGGAAGAGAAAGCAAGAAGAGGAATTTTGGGGAGATTTCTAAGGTTGGAAGAGGAGAGAGAGCGAAGAGCGGGGAAGGAGAGAGAGGAAGGAAAGAGAAAGGCTTTTGAAATTGAATGTGATTGGGAAGAGAAGGAAGGAAGCGGAAGATGAGAGGAAAAGAAAGAGGAAAGAGAGGTGGCCATACAGTTGAATCTTGCCACCACCACTACTCTCAGCCCTTTTCCTCTCTTCTCTCTCCGCCAATTATGTTTTTCCTTTCGCTCAAGCGCTAACGGCAGCCACAATTGGTTGGAGGAAGCAAACACAAAAGATAAATCCAACCATCCGGGTAACGTTAGACGTAACGGAACACCGTCACACCGTCAACACAGTTACATTATATAGCTGGCGTGGCTTATCTCTCTCGTTTCCATTTTTCTGTTTAAATATAAATACAAATATTCGGTTTCTTTTTTATTTCAAAAAAATAGTTAAATTCTTTTAAATTATTATGATAATATAAAAAACAAAAGAGATTAGACTCAAATTTATTATCATAGTGAAATTGTCAGAATTTTTTAATTTTATTAATTTTATAAAAAATAATAGAATTAGAATATTCCATGAAATCAGAATTATCTTTTAGTATTCAAAATCAATAAAAATAAAAATATTGTTCTAAAATTTTGTAAAATTAAAATATAATGATAAAATACAAAATTAAAACAAAATATAATGACAAATTTTATTTTAAACATTACTATAAATTTCTGCTAAATCGTAATTTTTTTAAGAAAAATTCTTTCGGCTGGATCATTTTTCCACTATAACAAGATTTTACTATGCTTTATGAAATCAAGAACATCTGATTACACTAATCAATTTGTTGGTTTATTTCAGGAAAGATAGTGGTTGTAAGTGAAAAATACATAAAAAACAACAATATGAAAGGAAGTACAACGTTTTCACATGCAAACAATATAGCTGGATTTGACAGATTATGTCAAAGCTTAAGATTCATTTTGCCAGGATGCCCAAAGAGATTTTTATCGTATTCTAATTATTTTTTATGATTAATTTTAAATTAAAAAGTATAAAAAATATTTTAAATTAAAATTAAAAAATTATATAAATGTTTATTTTATTATTGTAATCAATAAATCATTCCAATATTTGTTTGCCTCTAATTAAATTTTTATTTAAATTAATTAAGATAAAATTTTGTATAATATTAATAAAATATAAGTAAAAATTTGTCGAGTAATGTAATTAATATATGTGAAAATTTAATAAATAATTTTTTCTGTCTTTTCTTTTAAATTATTGTGAGGATTCAATTTATTGTATTTATTAAATTTCATTTAATTATTAGAGTTCATCTATTTAAAATTTTAATTGAGTTGAAATAAAAATTTAAAAATTTAATTGATTACCGTAAAATATTAATGACTTAAATTATTATTAAATTAAAATTAAAAATGTTTTCACACTTTTAATCTTAAATCTTTAAAAATTACATCGAGTAAGTTCCCAAAACACTACTAGATGTATCCTTAAATCTCCTTTTGCTAAATGGATCCCACTCCTGAGCTTTTAAGAGAGGCAGCAAAAACCAGAATCGGGAATGACCTCTGTAATTGCAAAAGCAGAATTATTAATCTAATAAGAAACAAATCATGCACTGATTGCATATTTGCAATCAAACTTTAAGGATGTACAAAGGGGATGAAATCAGGATAGGGAGTCTTTGGTCCCCAGTGTGTTTGGAGTTCGGACAGACAATGGGCTGTTTCTTTATGTTTCTGGTCTGCTCTGGCCTGAAGCCACACCCGGCAAACTTACTTAATGCGTCTCTAAAGCAACTCCTTAAACAGGGAAACAGGTCATCAGCCTCTAGTTATTGAAACTCACTAATTGTCAATCAGATATGAAGCACTAGGCCCTTAAAGATCTTGCCAGGCATATCAGATGGATTACTTAATAAATTTGTTCAAGACATTTCCTTTTCAGATATGATATATTCAACTGTGAAGCATGTTAACGGGGGATCAACACTTTTAAATGGATTGATCATCTGAAAATTACTTGAAGGGTTGATAAAAGTCGTTCAAAGAAAATGCATTATTTTTCTTTATTGACACTGTTGTAATTTACTTGCTTTTTCAGATTCAGTGAATTTACAAATCCACATCATTCCATAACAGGGGTGGTTGGAAACAATCCAGACAATTCACTGGGAAAGGCCAAACAAAGTGAATTATCAAAAAAGTGTTTTATGTCGGAAGTGTCAGCATCAGTAATTACTAGAGCCACTTTCATTCCAAAAAATATCAAATTATCCCGAACTTTTATGACGATGAAGCGATGAACATCGCGCATGTTTTCCACCTTGACTTCCAAAATACCGTCTAACAGCAAAGGTTCTTGATGTGGAAGTCTTTCAGCTAACGCTGTAATGCTCTTTATCTCTATTCCAATTTGACTTGTGTAATTCACCACCGTTCTTTCTCCCTTTCTTACTGTGGAAAACCAAATGAAATTTGCAAATGACAAACTGCTGTCATTTTCCTCCACTAACTGATCCTGGAAATAATTTTCCACTTTGGAAGATAAACAATTGTTGAAAACTACGAAATTCCAACCAAACTTGCTTATATAAACAATTCTAGTTACATTATAATAATCTGTACTCCATTCAATCTGCTTTCCTACACTACTTTTTTTTTCTCTCTCTTATTCTTCTCATTTTTGTGAATTGATAAAGCGTGTTCCTGTGCCTTTCACAAAGAACAAATGTTGAAAACAAAAGACAAAGACAAAGGATATTAAAGCAAGAAAGATCAACATGTTCAAAAGAAACCATATCTGTTACATTACATGAAAGGAACAATGCAGTGGGAGAGACATCAGCTTTAGCTCACATCCTTTGAATCAAAACACAAACCTGACCCTGAAACATCCTAATCCAACTTACACTTTTACCTTTCACCAAAAGCTTACTCCAAAGAAGAAAAAAAGAAAAAAAAAACTCAAGTAGATAAAAAAATGAAAACAAAGAGAATCTACAAATTATAGCCATCTCATTGACTTAATCTGGTCGGTGGCTAAATAAATCAGTAAATCACCTTCTCCTTTCTGGGGTCCAATGTGGCAAAGCTGGGCTAAAATAAGCGGATACCACCCTAGAATCCAGCAACTCCATGATTGGAGTGAAGTTCACACACCTTGGAACCTTGTATTGATTGATGGACGCCCCTCTTGATATGGCGTAATCCATTAACTCTTCAAATGTGCCACTTTTTACCACGCGAATTTCTAGTGGGCCTATTGCGTTATCCGCAACTCGGCCTTGTCGATACACTGAGTTGAGAGACTCCTCCATTGCTAAACAACACTGTTTCAGGACCTCATCACTAGGCGCGTTAGCGGAGTCTTTCACTAACAACTCCCAGTATATCACGTAGTGACCAGGTATTGTTGCTGTGTCCGCATAACTCGTGTATTCAACGACACTGGTGTTGAACTCACGCAAGAGATGGGAAGCATTTTCAACTGCCTTTTGTAACTCGGCCTCATCGGTTTTGTCTGAGTCAATGCTAAGTAGCACGTTCTTCCTCCTTACGAAATGGAATTGCGGAGCTGAGTTGTGGAACCCAGTGACTCGGAGAATGTCACCGACTCGGTATCTGCATAATCCTGCATAGGTTGTGATTACAAGCTCGTATTCTTTCCCAACTTCCACATCCACAAGGTCAACGAGTTTAGAAGGCGAGTCAGGAGTGAGACTAGCTGAGTTAGGCTCGTGGGGTAAGAACTCGAAGTATGCCATGTTTGGCATGATGGTATAAGAAACTTCTGATGGTTTGCACATGGGGTTAAGGTTCAAACCAAAATAACATTCGGATGAAGCGTACATGGTACATGCTAAAGGTAACCCACCGCTGTAATAATCCAGGGTTGGGATATACTGTGCCATAGCTCCAGTAACTATGACGTCAAGGTATTTTGTGTTGGGCCAAATTCTTGTAATGATTCCCTCCCAGCTGTCCTTTGAACATTCTTGGCGAACAAACTCAGCAAGCTCAGGGTTGGGTTTCAGGAACTTAGCCATGCATTCCCTTATTGAAGGGTCGATGACTTTTGGATTCAAGGCACCTGTTTCGATATCCAGGGTGAGTTGTTGCCAATTCAGCTGAAGGAACCTGATTGCTCGGAGTAAACCTGAAGCAAACACCGCACCAACACGGAGAACTTGTTGGCGTTCCTGGAGACCGCAAAGCATCTGCGTGTACATGCTCTGGAACGAGTCGGGACAGAGGATGGCTTCGTTGGGGCTGGTGTAAACATTGTAAGGGTCATATGGTCGTGTCTTGAAATGGTCACTCTTGTAGTAGCTGGTAAGAACAGGGCGAGCCAAGAGGCCACCTGGGGTCCTTGTTTCGGATTTTACAAACAGGAAGTATAGCCCCTTGCCTTTGTCCAAACCTGGCACATAACTGTTACATAGAAAGCGCGTTCCATTAATTAAAGAAAGAAAGAATACAAAACCAAATATACTAACGTAAAAACTATAGCGTATCATTTTTAAAATACCTACAGATTCATAACTGGCATGAGCAAACTGTAGAGCAACTGGCGGCGATCTAGCTCTTCCTTAATTGTTGGCATGAGTTTCCTCTCACCAGCTGAAGTCCCTGAGCTGCACAATTTTCCAGGAAATTCAAACATCAGCATCAAAAATATATATATCCTAATTTCTTCCTTTTTTTAAACTTTTTTCTTTAAGTTCGAAAATTTACAGTTCATATACGAACCTGGTGAGAAATTCTGAGATGGGGTTGGCTGATAAAATAGCAGAGCGGTCACCATTAGCAATACGCTGGATTTCAGGCTGAAGGTCCTCGTAAGTAATAACTGAAAGTTTGGACTTGAACGTGTCTCGGTCCGTTGCACCATTGAGTTTGAACCTTCTAAGGTATTCAGTTTGGCAGTTTCGGCTTAAGATTTCTGCCAGAACTCTCTCTTGAACAGAATCGGCATTTCGAGATATTTCCTCTATGAACTGCAGAGCTTTTGCATCTTTCTCGCATGCTGGTGGACCCAGCGGAGATGAGAGAGAAGAATCAACAGCCATTTCAAAAGGGAGATTTTATCAAAATTTGTTAAGAGGAAAAAGAGAGTAAGAGAGGGAGTTTGTGATCAGGGTTCAGGAGGGGGGAGGAGGCACTGTGAACTGTGATGAGCTTGGGAAGGTTCAAGGGGGTTTAAATAGGGGAAGGTTAGAACTGGAAAGGTTGCCACGTCATCCGTCATGTAAATGTCGGACCCACAAAGGCGAGAGCTTGGCAGGAGGCGCTGACGCACTTATACAGAGAAATTGTGGAAAAGTGAAATAAAAATTAGAAAAAGAAATACGCATTTTTTTAATTAAATTTTGGAAAAGGAAAGAGAGCAAAAAGGCTTAGACAGAGTTTATTTCTTAATCTAGTGAAATGTAGTGCTGGGAGGGGACAAGGTGGGGCCCACAACACGTAGACATGGCACGAACTGAGGGAGGCATGTGGGGTTAGGTGACCGCCATGTCAGCCGAGCTCCTGGGTGAAAAAAAAAGAAGTCTACGCGTCACGCAACCACGCGGCTGCTTTCGGGTAAAATTGCTGGCCCTTGATAACGATGGGCTGCCGGCACGTGACACAGATGCCTATATTTATTAGACCAATTTTTTTGTTGCCAATTAAGGCAAATGTTGAAAACAAAAAAACACACATTTTGTTTATTAGCATTCCATTTCAAATTAATGTTCATTATATAAATTTTTCAAAAAACTAAAAATATTTTTCAATGTATTTTCATCACAAAAATATTACTAGTGTTCTCTAATTTTTATATCTTTTTTTTTAATTTTATGTTATTATTGTATATTAAAACGTTTCAAAGAATAAAGGGTTTTTTAATTTAATTTAACATATATTTTTTATTGATTCAAACAAATTCACCGACTTTGATTAAATTTAATTTTAAAAAATAACAAGCAAAAAAAAATTTTTATTGAAAAGAGCATTTCATTTAAAAAATTTTTTTATGACAAGCTTACATCTCGGCCTTATTTCTTTAGTTCTTCTATATTAATAAATCATCATAGCAGTAAATTACTAAGTTGTTTCAGTTTTACTTAATTTTTTCTTTTTGCCCTTTTTAAAAGTGCATTATTTTGTCTATGTTGCTTAAAGAAAAGGGACAGTTGCAAATTGGACCTTAAATTAATTGAACTTCAATAGAATACTTATAATAGGGAGTAGCACATATGCCCAAGGAGGACAAAAGCGAAATAACTTTATTAAGTTCCCGTGTCTTGTATGCCAAAAGGGAAATAACTTTATTTATATGTGTATATTTTTCAGTAACGTAATTTAATGAACATATTTTTTTTATGAAATTACAAAGAAAAAATTAGAAATTGATTAAAAAAATTTATACTAATCTGTACAAATCAAAATAACTTGTATGAATAACATTGATTTAAAAAACAAAAATAAAGTTGGATACACGCATTAAAAAGACGTACGATTCGTAAGTTACAATAGTGCGGCAGCTAGAAACGTTTTCAAATTTGCAAAGAAGGAAGAAGCGTAGGAATTGGAAATATTTCCACCATGAACCAAATTTAACTTGTACTTTTTTATTCTTCGATATTGCTCCATTTTGTGAAAGAAAATACATCACGTCATCTTAGCACATGAAATGGGGCTAACGCTAAACCGACAGCGTTTTATGGAACAACCTGACAATTCATGTTTCTAAGTTATATGGAAATGGAAAAATTATCTAGGCGATGTGGAATAATGTTGTCTTGATATTTCCAGTTTAATAAAAAATTAACAACACTTTCATATGAGAAATTAAAAATTATTACTACTACTATAATTTAATTTGTTCCAAAAAAATACATCCAATGTTTCAATATAAGTACCCACAACTATATATGTTTTAATAATTAAAGTCAATTACCAATGGGTACTACTAAAAAGGTTCTGTTCTTTTATGAATTTGTCGTAAACACCATAAAATACTTGTAAGTATCATTGAATATAATAAACACATGATCAGGTAGACTTTAATAACCGTCCAAATATCATTAAAAAAAAGTCGAAGAATCTTAAATATAATAACACTACTTGACCGACGTTGCATTATATTTAAGCTTTATTTAAATGCATTTTATGATTAAATCTTTAAAAGTTTAATAATAAAATGTAATTATGACAAGATTAGAGAAACAAACAGGATTTTTTTATTATTTAGTAAAATAAATGAAAAAAAAATATTTATATTATATCTGATAATTTAAAACATGACATAATGATACGATATGAATATAATATATGAATGTAACGTAATTTAAAATTATAGTAATAATTATATATAAGTTTAACAAAATAAAAATATATATTTTATATTTTTATATTGATATAAATTATAACACATAATTTTTGTATGAAATATTATACAAATATATAAATTTAAATATTTTACATATTATAAATATACGAATCGTTAGATTTAATTTATATTATGGATATCATAAATCTCTAATTTTATTTTATTTGATTTTTTCTCCTTATGCAATGCATTATTATTATTTGAAATTGTTTTTGATTGGGATGATTTATTCGTGACGAAATGAAAAAATAAAAATAAAAAACAAAAACAATGAATAACACGACACGAAATTGTGGAACAATGTTCCATAATAAGAACACAAATGTTATTAAAATACGAAGATTAAAAAAAGGAAAGTTGCTAAGATAATTTCAAAACGTGTCACCTAAATATAACTAATTATTGTAGACTTGGTGCCACTAAAAATGCAATACAAAACCAAAAAAACAAAAAGCTAAAGTGATGATAGCGTGTACCATCGGCAACGCCATGACTTTCTTGCTGCTTTTAAAGAGTCGGTTTGGTTTGTGTCAAAATTTGGAGGCATTCTGGAGGATCAAATTATTAAACAAAAAAAAGGGGGGGGGGGGGGGTGAATTCACTCTACAACAGTCAATTATAGATAAAGATGGGTTGTTTTTTATTGGGCAAGAGAAAGGCAAAGTATATGGCTTCTTTTGTTTTTGTTTTCATGGTTAGGTTTTCATGGAAAAATTAGCCTTGGCGAAAATGACTTCTTAGCTAGCGACTGTCCAAAAGGAGGAGTTGGGGACACATATGTATAAGGGATTTTAAAAAAATTTTCCTTTTATTTGTTGAACCTTACGTGCATAGGGGGCCAGCTATAAAGCAAAAATATATTTGTCATCAAATTAATTATGTCAACTATGTACATCTTAATTTGATTATAAATTCTTTGGTAGGTTACTTATCAAAGGTAATGAAGAGTGAATTAGTCTCATGATATTTTGATAAATCAAATAAATTATTTATTTCAATTATTGACATAAAACGAGTTTAACTCATTTCGAGTATATTTTAATATAGTTTTAATTCTAATTTATAAGTGTGATTTTCACAATTTACAAAAAATTTAATCTATATAAATCATATATGGTACCGGAGATAAGTAAATTAAAATTTTAATATTTATTAATAGATTACACAATTGTCGGTAGGTTATCATATTTTAATAAGTTTAAAGAGTTAAAATTATAAAATAAATTAATATTTAACTAAATTATTGTTTACCATATAAAAAAGTACGGTAGCATATATTTAATATTTTAAACCAAATTCCCAAATTCCTATTTATTTTCCTATTTAATTTTTCCTTTTTTACACCGATGCAATAAGGAAGAGACAAAAATGCCAAAGATATTTGGAATTTCTGCCTCTTTGTCCAACGCCAAGTTAACGTTGCTTGTACAAGGTTGGATAAAAACGGGGCCGTACAGTAAGTACCACTCGCAAAGCTTACGATTCAATAAGTTGTGCCGGTCAATAATTAGTAACGACTCATTGGAGGTGAGCCCTGACTTGACAGGCTAGCTACGAAGCTCGCATAGCTGTTACGAATCAAGATTTAAGTTTTAAATTTGTGCGATTTTGAGATTCAGATGTTGATTAATTTGACCTCTCAAATTAATTTTATTACGGTTTACATTCTTATGAGATATTATTCGCTCTGATTTTTTTTTATCTTATAATTTTATCATACAAAAAAGATCTCACAAAAAAAAGATGATATAAACACTTATATACTTCAGTGACATTTCTTTTGACAATCTGTCACTCAATCTCGTAACGCTCTCATTATGAAGGTTGACCACTCTGTTTATCTCTCTCGAGATACTTGGCTTGGATTTAACGGTATATAACTGATTCTGATATCACTTGTCACAGGTCAAGATATAAGTTTCGAATCCGCGTGACTCCGAGACCCGAGCATCAACTCATTCGACGTTTCAGATCAGCTTAACTGTTACGGTTCATACCTCTTATGAGATATTATCCGATCTGATCCCTTTGATCTCACGATTTTATTCTACAAAAAGTGATTCATAAAAAAAAAAATGATGTGAATTCTTATATATCGTAATGATTTTTTTTTTATATTCAATATGAGATTAAAGGTTACTCTTTAAGCCGTAACATATGCATGTGAACCTCGATTTCGTCACAATAAATCTTGTGGACAAAGTTACGAGCTACTCCATGGTGGACAAGTTTGTGTTCTCTACTCATTTACATGCGTTAGGTTAGATTTGAGGGAGGAGATATGTATTAGTAATAAAAATGCATTTTAATGTGTTGAATTGTTTGATGCAAAAGATACTGTCAATTCCTTTTTTAAAGTGATATCAAAGTCTACTGATAGCATTTTGTTAATTTAAAAAAAAAAATCGATAAACCACAGTTAAAAATTAAAAAAATTATATATATTAAAATTTAAATTTAAAATTTGGTAAAGTTCATATCTTAAAGATGATGATATGAATTAATTATATAAAATATTAATTTTAATATATTTTGTTGATTAATTTCAACTTATAACACAAGAAATTGAAAGCATAAATACTGTAAAATGTTGAACCGATATGATATTTACTCGAATAAAAATTTTTAATTATTTTTTAATATTTATTTATAATGAAATGTTGTTAGAAATTGATAATCTTTGTACGATAAAAATATAATACTCAAATATTTCATGCATTATATCATTTATTGTAAAAGAAATATATTATATAAAATAATTAAATATTTCAAATACATTATTTAATAATTTAATTTAAGTCAATATATTATTTTTATACTTTCTTTTATTTCCTTTTCTTCCCTCTCCAAGTTGCAAGCGTTGTCAAACCATCAAAAAAATCTCCGTCTAATTAATATCCATTTGCTCTCTCATGTTCTTGCATATGTCATCTTCCAATTCTCTCCCTCAACAAGACTACAAAAATACTTTTGAAATTAATTAAATTGCCACATAAAAAGTCTTACCTCAATCCTTAACTTTAATTTGCAACACCTTAGGTACATGTTGACCTTAATTTTTTTAAGGACACATGTCATTTTATTTAATCATATAATTAATTTCATTTTATGTTAGACGTTAGATTTTGCGCTTGGATTGGACTGCGGGATGGGATCCATTAGAAAACCAGGAGGTCGGTCGGTCGGTCGTTGCCTTAATTTTTCAGTCAAAAGGGCCGCATTATAATCATAGACACCGAACAAAACCAAAATTCCAACCGACTTTCAAAGTCTACTCAAAAAATATATATGCAGCTGATATTATCAAATCTTTTCTCATGTTATATTATTTAGTTTCACCTCCAACAACCAAACACAAAATGACAAACCAAAAGGAACTAACTTCTTATTACTTATTATTATATTAATTAATTATTTCTAAAATGACATTTTAAACTTGAATTCTGAGAAAATTTTTTTTTCTTGTAAACAGCCTCCATAGTTAAGAAAAAAAATATATAGTGGAGGGGGGGGGGGAGTGGAGAAAACGTGGAAGAAAGGAAGAAGCAGAGGAAAGTGAGAACCAGTGATTGGTAGGCTCATGGTTTTCAAGCCAAAAGTCTATTAATCTATGCGCTTTGAACAATGATTTGGCACAGAAGTTTTGCACGTGAAATGTTTTCACGGAGCAATGGCGCCACCCGGGGGGGGCCGTCAAGGATGCTTCCTTTTTTGCGGTTTTCACGTGGTGTAAAACCGAGAGGAGGCCGAGGGATTCTTTTGTTTTTTAATATGAATTTGCGCACTTTGGTCTGCATTGGTACCAACATCTTATATCGCTTCATGGTCAATCTAGTTTCAATGGATCGTACGTAACACATAACTTTTGCTTCGACTTTCATTATAATTAATTAATTATTTAATTAACCAATATTACTAAAATTAAATGGTAGAGTTTTGTAATAAAGAAGGAAACCATTTGTAATTAAAAAAAAATACACATACATACATATAACTATTTTGTAATGACAATCTTAAAAATAAAGGAATAAGATGGTATTTTTATTAGATTAAAAATTTTGATTATGTGTAGTGTCTAAGTTTTTATGTGTATATAACTTTCATCGTTTTTAAATAATTGTATATATGGTATAGTAATAATATAATAACAATGATATTTAAATGACGCTATTTTATTTGGCATATATATGTAGATTTTTTTCAAATTATTTTCTTATATGGCCAATGTATCTTATAACATTAAATCATAAAGTAAAATTTGTTGTGTAGACTTTAAAAATACGTACAAGCGAGATTTCTACTGTTAGACTTTTATTATTCCACAGCAATATCATTGTTGTTACTTCAAGTCTTCAATGGATTATTACTACAAACACTTGTATTGCCTTACAGTGCTTCAAATGGTCACCTTAGTCCCTATTCTATCTATTGATTGTGACAGGCAATATATTTTTTTATTACACTCATTGAGCTTAAAGTTATCGCTCAAATTAAGAAGATAAGTTTTCTTATTTCAAAATATCATCATTTGAGCTTTAGAATTAATTTGATTAATTTATATAATTATTTTTAAAAAATAATATTTAATCAATTTAAATTTAAAATTTTCTTTTACATTTTTCACTTCATTAAGACTATATGTAAAATCAGAACTAAATCACTGGAGTATGTGATACGTTCCATTCGGCACCATCATTGTTTTATTTGAATTTTGGTTTATAGACGTGACTTTGATGTTGGCTTGTTCCTTCCTTTGTTTCGTTTACCAAGGCTTTTTTAAAGGATTGCTGCATGGTGGGGGCGGGAATGAAAATAAATGCACGGCTGAACAACCTAACTTGGACTTTTGTTTTTTACTTGCTTCTCTGAAACTTCACCCTCGCACGTTATTTGACTCTGATCAGTTCAATTTTGCTTGGAAAAAAGGTTAACAATTAGACAACGTGGACCCAGCCATTTTGGGTTGCAAATGGTTGAAAGCTTGGAGATGATTTCTAGTCATGTAGAGAAAGTAAAAGTAGCTAGTCAAAATAAGTGGGTGGTTCCAAAATTCTAAATTGTAATTCAGTGTTCCCAAAAGTCCAAAGCAATTTGAAGTTTTTACTCCATAATTCATCGAAACAATAACACAAAAGTACAGACTTTCATTTCCAAATGGAGTCATGCTGTTATTGATTTGGTTGCTGAAAAACAGATCATAAAGTAAAAATCTGCCACTGGGGCTCGAGTGCTATGCATAAAACTAACTAGTCGGCACCGCTGAATTGGGTTTGAGTTTCTTAGAAACCAACACAGAAAAGCATGATGGTGAGGATGATGTTCAAACATTCTGGATTCTTTTAATTCCCTTTCTTTGTTTTCTAAGTAATCAAACTGCAGGAAAAAAGTGGTCAATTCACAGTTCGTCTATGGAGTCGCCAAATCTTAATTTCTTGATCGTGATCAACCCATCTGTCAATCTCTAATCATCACATGACTTGAGTAATACCACATGTATTAAAACCAGAAGCAGAGGCGGATTTGGGTGCATGACTCTATCCCTACATTAAAAAAAAGATGTTAAGATAATGTTTTAAAATTTAATAAAAGAAAAAGACAAAAAATACTGAAAATTAAATAAAAATATCATGTTTTTATTATATTTTTAAAAGTTATCTAAATAAACTTAAAACAAAATTTGAAATCCCAATTACCATATCAAATCGGATTTGAACAAATATATAAGATATTGATGCTATCATCATCTAGGCCCTGTTATGAACATTAGAAAATAGGCTTTTTGTTGGGTAAAATGCTAGCCTTTGTTATTTCAAATTTCAATTAATAAAACATTTTAATTTCGAATTTTAGTAATTATTAGTATTATTCTAGTATTTCTGAACAAAGAAAACACTTACATGATTAACGCTTTGTTGTTTCTTTTACTTTGGTAGGGGATAATGCCTGAGTTTCAGCTAAATAAATAGGTTAACCGTTCCTAGGCCTGCAACTAAACCCGGAAGGGAGGACATGAGCTGCTGGGCCAAAGCCTCAAATAAACATTTTAATTTTTTTGAAAAAAAGATTAAGCCCAAAGGGACAGCCCAGCCCATATAAGTGGAGAAGAACATTCTACGCTGCAATCGCAAATCTCTCTCTCTCTCTCTCTCTCTCTCTCTCTCTCTCTCGCTCATTCAGCGACGGTGGCCCAGATTTACAGGCCCTTTTCATTATTACACAAACACTCCACTCTCTCTCTCCACCGCTTTTTTTCCCTTTTTTTTTCTTCCTATTTTCTTTTCTTTCCCTCTCCCTTCTTCTATCATAGCTGCTCAAAAAAATCTCCTTCTCTCTCTGTATATTTGCAAAACGCGCGAGATTCAAGGTCAGTTCCTTTAACATCTATTTTTTTTTTTGTTGTTTGTTTATTTGATTTTTCGTTGACGGAAAAGAAAAGAAAAAAAATGGCTGAGAAAGTTGGACCGCTAATAATTTCGAATCTAATGCTTTTGTTGCTTTCGCTTGTCAACAAAATATTCAAAATGCCATCTCAGTTAAGCTTTTAGAAATTTTTTCTTCAATTTTTTCTTTGTCTATCTTTATTTGGTTGCCGAGAAAACCGAGGTTAAGATTAAAAAAAAATAAGGCGGAAAAGTTTTCAAACGTTCTCTCATTTTTCTTCACGGAGCTGATAATCTTAACTTAGGTTACTGTATGTGTGCTCAGTTTACGTTTTATTTACATAAGTTTCGTATTCCGTGCAAGCTTAACTATTTAAGCTGAAGGTCGCAATTTCTTCGTTAAATGGAACTGAATGATGTTATCATCTAGGGTTTGGTTTAGAAAATGATATCTAGATTTTGAAGATTTCTTTGTTAAATGCTGATAAGATTGGTAAACTGTTTAGTTAAAGTAGTATCCAGTATAGGATAATGGTAGTGAATTAAAGAGATGTACATTTGAAAATGCATATTCTCAATTGCATGAATGGTGCTGAGTTATGAATGGAAAGTTACGTTAGGGTATGCAATGACCTTGTCGTTGAGGAGATAGTTGTTTTATGGTAGCTCTTTTTGGAGTCTGCTCCGAGCAATTTGTTCTTAGTTATCATTTTGACATCTTTATATGATATGTTGATTTCTTGCATTGTTTCCAAGTAAATTATTCTTTTGCCATTAATTCTACTGCCTATTTTTAGTCGAATTATGCCTTCGTTTCGTCAAGATTGTCCATGTGAATCAAAAAATTTGATTGCTATATCAAGCTAAAAAATTATGTAATTAATATCATAGTTTGATATATAAGGAGCTTTGATGTGGTCCATTAGGGCATTTAGCTTTATTTTTTTTAGGCATGTTTCAATCTTCCTTTGTTTTTTTTATCAAAAAGGACAAAGAAGTTTTGTGATACATGGTCGGTTGGGTGATGTATTGCTGTTTCAAATTAGTGAAATCACCCTCCCCCTTGTTTTACAAGAGTTGTTAAAAAATCGTAATTATCTTGGGAAGCAAGGCTCAAGTTTGGCATATGAGGGAGTTGATTTATCAGTGTTGTTGAAAATACAGTAAAAATCACTTGAAGTTTCTTATAATAATTACTATCTATTATATGGGTAGACATGGTAGTTTTTTTTTTCTTCTTCCCTTTTCTCCTTATTATAGTGTTTTCCATGTTCAAAGGTATAAATACAGGAGTCTCATTGGGCACCTTTTGTTTGGGCCTAGCTTGGGAAAATAAATGGTTGTATTTATTGCTGTCCAGGGAACTTTAATCGGTAGCCTATCAACAACCAAGTAGTAAAACTGGCAATAATTTGGTTTCTAATGAAGCTTAATGTCTTATGATTTCTTATTCTATTCATTATTATTTCCTTTTCTGTGTTTCCTTTTGAGTGGTTTACGTCTGCTGTAGCATTAAACTTTCCATAGTTGATATTTACTTATTTTGGTTGGTTAATTAATATTGAACCCGATAACATTTCCATCCCTCAGAGTCTCCTCAGCTAAATCAGATCGTAGACTGTATGCTGCTGGCACATGGAATGCAACACAAAATATTCTTACGAACTGTGATTGGTAAGACTTGTTCTTTTAGTAGTCAATTTTAGTTGAAACATATACAGTTTTTGGATTTTAAATTGTATGTTTGGATCTTTGGATTGTACCATCTGTATAATTTTACTTTACCACTCTATCAAACTTTATTAATTTATTTATTTGTTAAAATTATAAATCCCCAACTTATTGTTGTATTATGGTGCTGGTATGTGTCATTGTTAGCCTTCTAACTGATATGTTCAAGGTTGAACATATGGGCATTTCTCCATCACAAGCAAAGAGTAAAAAAGGAAACCATTTTTGCCCTGAAGAAAGCACATCAGAGCAGGCCCATGAATTTCGTAGTGAATATTTACTTTCTGAACTTTCAGAAAATAAACATCAATGTGGCTATGCAATAACACAAAATGAATCAGCAGAAATTGCCACTGTTGAGTCTCGCTCCAGCATTCGCGAACCATCTTCTGAATATGTGGCTAAGAATTCTTCCCCTGAATATTTGGGACTGCTTCCTAAAGGTGTGACCAATCATAATAATACTGATAAAAGTTTTTGCCCTCAAGAAACTGTATCAGGAAAGATACATGAGTATGGTTTTGGATATGTGCACAAGGAAACATCAGAAAATAAGATCCAGTCTGGTTCTGAAATTGTTCACAATAAACATGAAGCATCCTGTACTTTGGTTTGTGGCCTTCCTGCCAAACATTTGCAACCATTTTCTGAAGATTTTTCCCAGAATGCTATTACTAAAAGTTTAGGGCTGTTGCCAGAAGATTCAAGTAAGTACACTCAGACTGATAAACTTTCGTGTCCCCAACTAGGCAGTGCAGAGCCAACAGTTAGCTTTGGTTCTGAAAACATATGTAAGGTACTTAGTGAGCCACCGGAGCAGGGACGACAGCTTGATTCTGAAAGTTTACCAAATGGTATAGAAAAAAGCACTACTGCAGTATCTGTTAATGTTTTTAATCAAGCCTTGCAATTGAATCCTGAAGATACGAACAAGGGTAATTGTGGCAAACATTTACAATCACCTTCTGAAGGTGTGAGCAATGTTATTCAGACTAGTAAAAGTTCTCTTGTTGATCCTTTAGCATTGCCTCAAGAATTTGCTTTGGAAAATCCTAGCATTCAACAACCAAGGCTCCATTGTGAAAACATGGCAAACAATTCTGGTGCAGAACAGCATGAAACAACACCTAAGAATTTACCCAATAATTCTGGCCGACACAGGGATGGAAAAACTTCAAAAATGATAAAGAAGAAATATATGCTAAGATCTTTGACAAGCAATGACAGGATTTTGCGTTCAAAGTCGCAGGAGAAATCTAAAGCTAGTGAGTCGAGCAATAGTTTGGCTGATGTTGGTTCTAGCAAGCAGCAAAAAAGGAGGAAGAGGAAGAGGAAGAGGAGGGAAAAGGGAGAAGTTGTTGATGAATATTCAAGAATCAGGGCACATCTTAGGTATTTATTGAATCGAATAAACTATGAGCGAAGCCTGATTGCTGCATATTCTACAGAAGGCTGGAAGGGACTAAGGTGTGTTTATTTTACTGTTTTATCTTGTATCTCTTTGCCACAATATTTTTTATGAGCTAATTTTCATGATAATGTCACAAAATGTTTTTGTTTTGGTGTTAAATGTGATACATTAAATTGCCAAAGGGAGGACAAAGCAAAGTGTGAGTTTAATCATGTAAACATCCCTTGTAATTGTCACTCTCTGATGGTCCATTACCTACTTACTTCCATCAACATGTATTGCTTTGAGAATATATTGTCTGATGCCAATTTCAAAGTTTATAGAATAAGGTGACTATAATAGCTTAGCATTGAATCTTCATTGTCAATTTGTCATGAACAGAATTAGTTTCAAGGATCAGGGCTTGTATATTTATTTAGCCTTCTGCAAGCTTTCTTAGTATTACGCTCTAGTGTCTTCCTCATTTTCTCATTTCATCCTTAATTATTTCACCATCAGTGTAATTGATTCAGTATCCTTTCCATGGTTTTATCTATGCTATTATTATTAAAGAGATATTGACCTACAAAGATCCTTATGTACTTTGCAATTTCCCAGAGATGGTATTCATCAAATAGGAAGAAATTATTTGAAAATTAAGTGTATTATTAGTAGTGAAATCAACTGTTTGCACAATTATAGTGTTAAAAATGAATTCGCTTTTAGATTGATTCCACAATCAGATATTATAGATTTATAATCCACAATCATTTATTGTATAGTATAACTTTGTTATCTTACTTTATGTACTGGCAGATGAGATTTGAGGATAAATTCATCACAAATCTGCAGAGAATAGGTTTTGCTGAAACACTTAAGACAAACAAAGTTGAAATATTGGATCAAATGCAAAGTTGTCACCTTTTGGAACTGAAATTGATCCTTTACATCTGTGTATCTGTCATCAGAGTAGTATGATTGTCCAATTCCCCATGGATAGCTAATGTATGTTTGTTGCTTTGGACTGTTTGTGCAAACTGCAGCCTAGAAAAGTTAAAGCCAGAGAAGGAGCTTCAACGTGCTACATCTGAAATTCTTCGACGCAAATTGAAAATTAGAGATCTATTTCAACGAATAGATTCATTATGTGCTGAAGGAAGGCTTCCAGAATCTTTATTTGATTCTGAAGGACAAATTGACAGTGAGGATGTAGGAGAACCATAGTTATAACCATTGTTTATATATTCTTAGTTGCTATTTTCTTATTGATGATAATAATTTGCGTCTTAGAATTAGAAATGCTTAGACATGAAATCCTTTAAATGCAGATATTCTGTGCAAAATGTGGGTCCAAGGACCTGTCTGCCAACAATGATATCATACTCTGTGATGGTGCTTGTGACCGTGGATTCCATCAATATTGCTTGCAACCGCCTTTGTTAAAAGAAGACAGTAATACTTTCTATTGCCTGCTTGAGAGTAATAAATGCTATAATGGGTTTTTAATTGTTTTATTGTCATTAATGCTCTTCTTTTTCCTTACCCTGTTAATACAGTTCCTCCCGATGATGAGGGTTGGTTATGCCCTGAATGCGATTGCAAAGTTGATTGTATTGAATTGGTTAATGAATCTCAAGGAACAAGTTTTTCTCTCACTGACAATTGGGAGGTCAATAATCGATTTTCCTTCTTTTCATTAGATCATACTTAGTTTGATTATTTTTTTATTCCTCACCGTGCTCCTTCCTATCAACAGAAGGTCTTTCCTGAGGCAGCAGTAGCTTCAGGTGGACAAAAGCAGGATCCTAACTTTGGACTACCTTCAGATGATTCTGATGATAATGATTATAATCCTGATAGTTCAGAAACTGATGAGAAGGATCAAGAAAATGAGTTAAGTTTTGATGAATCTGATTTCACTTCTACATCTGAGGAATTGGAAGTACCAGCTAACGTCGATCCGTATTTGGGGCTTCCATCTGATGACTCAGAGGATGATGATTATGATCCTGATGGTCGAGATCATGATAATGTGGCTAAGCCGGGAAGTTCAAGTTCAGATTTTACATCTGATTCTGAGGGTCTTGGTGCTATGTTGGAATATGATAGTTCTTCCCAAAAAGGTGAAGGCCCAATGTCTAATAGTGCTTCCAAAGATTCCAAGGGGCGAAAACCTAAACTTGGTGGAAAAGAGTCTTTAAATGATGAGCTGTTATCAATAATGGAATCAGCTACCGGACTATATGGTGCTGTTGTTTCTAAGAAACGAAGCATCGAAAGGATGGACTACAAAAGGTTATATGATGTGAGTGTCATTTAAAATTAAAGTAGTTTCTTAGACATGGTTCTCTTTCCTCTCTTATATTTGTGGCTTTTGTTTTTCCCCATATAGAAAACTTGCCAAGATCCATTGCTTTTATATTTCATATAACTTTTTGCATGATAGAGTCACTCGCCAAAATGGCTTCTATTTGGTGTGCTTTCGTTGGTTCAGTCATTTAAAAATTTTTGGTTATTTACTTTGTGATCATTATGATGCTGTTCTTATTCTTAATAATGTTCAAACATTCTTGATTCTTTTTATTCCCTTTCTTATATCTTTCTTTTGGCTATATACAGGAGACATATGGCAATGTTCCTTCAAGTTCCAGTGATGATGAAGATTGGAGTGATACCACTGCACCAAGAAAAAGGATGAAATGTACCGCAGAAGCAGCAACGGCAACAGCACCAGCAAATGGAAATGCTTCTTTAAGTAGGAGTGTATCAATTTCCGATGGTTTAAATCCAAATCCAGAAGAGACTGAGCATAAACCTAGGAGAAGAACTCGCCAGAAGTCAAATTTTAAGGGTACAGATTTATCACCTGCTGAATTCAAGGGAGGCGCATCTGCATCTGGTTCAAGTGGCAAAAAAGCAGGTTCATCAACATATAGAAGACTAGGAGAAGCTGTAAAGCAGGTAAATATATAGTGTCTTATATGACTTTGATAACTCAGGAGCAACAGCAAAACTTCTGTATAATCAAAGCTTTTGTTTGTGAAACTAATAGAGATTAATTTGATTAATACTTTGTTTTCTTCTGAAAGAGTATAGATTTATAAATTTTTGGTTGATTATTTGGTTGATTTTTTTTTTTTTTTTGCTTTGCAGAGACTTTATAAATCTTTCAAGGAAAGCCAGTATCCTGACCGAGCCACGAAAGAGAGTTTGGCTAAAGAGCTAGAAATTACTTTCATGCAGGTCTTAGCTTTCTCTACTTGCAGCAACTAAATGTTGTCTTTTCCCAATTACCTCACTTTTTTCTTAAAAGTTTTCATCAACCTAATTTTTTTTTTTAATTTTTTGATTTTGCTTCTTGTATTGTGCAGGTCAGCAAATGGTTTGACAATGCTCGCTGGAGCTTCAACAATTCATCATCTATTCACGAAACCGCCGCAAAAAAAGTTTCAAAAAATGATATTACCTTGGCTCGTCCAAAGAAAAATCGACAGATCGGGATCTAGAAAGAGAACTCAAATGGTGAAATGAGGGATTCATGCAGCTGATTTAGATTTTCAAAATCCTGATTGAGAAGCAAAAGCTCCCTGTCGTTTTAAATTAATGCATAGGAGGCAGGCTCCAGACAAGGAATTTGGTAGTTGAGAAAATGAATTTTGTATTTTTCATTGTCCTAGGAGAAATTTTAACCAGACACCTAAAGCTAGAAAAAGAAAAAAAAGAATCGCCCGTACTAAACAAAGTTTGCATTTGCCATGGAATGAACAATTCGCTTATGCTGAGACCGTCATCCAAACATCGAAAGTGCATTTGTTGTCTGTATTTTGTAATTTACTAATAAAGTCGATTTTTATCTGTTTTAATAGTTTACTGGCAGCAATAAATAACTGTGGTTCAGTGGTAGTGGTATTGAAACCGGTTTCGGGATTTGAGTTCGAATTTTATAATTTAAAAAATCGCAGTAAAAGAGAAACTGTGACTAAGGTGTGTTGAAGTAACCATTCAAGGCCTGATAATTAGTCAAAGATAACCGGATTTTTTCATTATGAGTTAATATAGTTTTCCTCGTTAAGGAAAATTGTAGTATGGAAAGATGTTTGCCTGCTTCACCCTAAGCTAGTTCCTTGATTTCTCTCATTATCTATCGGAAAATCATTTAATTTTTGTTTCTGGACAGGGTCCTCTCCATTTTAGTTTTTTTCAGTGGGTCTTGACATTTTTTTGTTATTTTCAATATTTTTTAAAAACATAATTTTTAATTATTGCATTTTAATAAAATTTATTTTAAAATAAAAAAAATACAATAGCAAATTTATTTTCAAATCTAAAAAAATAATGATAAGATTACATCAATTGAAAAATAAGTGTTAAATTTAATCTATGTAAGTATATAGTGTTGATTTTTATCAGTTTTAATAATTTATATTCGAGAAATGTTTTGTATTAGGATGTGTTAATTGGATTAGAAATATAATAATCAATGTAAAAATTAAGTTGCAAGAGTAAATCGACGTCGTTTTTAGGGTTGCTCCATAACAATTAACAAAGCTAGCAGATCAAATCAAGAAACCGTCATTAAAAAGCGGGAAAAATCATTTCAAAATAAAGAATGGCGGTATCCGTACAATCTCCCTCTCTCTTTTCCCCTTACCTTTTCTTATATAATAATAATAACCTTTTAAAAAGAAAACAAGAAGTTTTATGAATCCTGCAAGAATCCTTTTTGAGTCATCACCAAAATGGAAGTTGATCAAGAGAACCTCGTGCCGTTAACGCGCTCTTCATCTCAATCTAAGAAGCGAGCCTCCGTCACTCACTCTTTTCTTCTGCAACCTCCCTTGGCCAAGAAACGAGTCGTTCTTGGTGAACTCACCAACTCGCCCGATATTGGGTCAGATCAGAACCCAAAATACAGATCCAAGAATGAGAGAGACCCAAGTAGCAAGACGAAGCCAACATGTGAACTGAAAGAGGAAAATAAGCAAGAGCCTAACGATATTGTTATTGATGAAAGCTTTGGCGATTTGAACAAGTGCTCTTACTCATCTTCTATATATGACCATCTCCGCTCTTTGGAGGTATTGACAAATAATAAGTTTTTCCCTATATTCTATATTATAAGTGTTCTCTTTGCTTTATTATTTTGTTTTTTTTTTCATCGCTTTGGAAAAGTTTGATGCGTTTGTCTCAGGATTTTTAAATCTGATTAACGAAATCTGGGGTTTAGGATTCTTTATACTTTGGATTTTTATTTTTGTTTATGGAAAAGTAGTAGGGACTCTGTTTCATGCTTATGATAATTGAAGAGAGAAACATGGTGAGCAAAATATTATAATAAGCTCAATTGCTTGCCTTGTTATGGCTAATGATGATTTTGATTCAGATTGAGGAGAAAAGAAGGCCGTTGCCCAATTACATGGAGGAGGTGCAGAATGATATTAAAGTGAATATGCGGGAAATTCTGATGGAATGGTTGTTGGAAGTAACTGAGGAATACAAACTTGTTTCCGACACCCTTTATCTTACAGTGTCATACATTGATAGATTCCTCTCTTCTCATGCTATCAGTAGGAACAAGCTACAACTTCTTGGAGTTTCTTGCATGCTTATTGCCTCGTAAACGCGTTAACCCAGTTTTTTTTTTTGATAATTCATTTCATTTTGTTATTGACTTGATGGTTCATTGATGACACAGAAAGTATGAAGAGATCACTCCTCCACATATTGATGATTTTTGCTACATAACAGATAATTCTTACACCAAGGAAGAGGTATTTACATCTCTATTTTGGTCTTTCCTCTCGTTTTCTCCTTGTGTTTCGACTTTTGACCTATTAAAGCTTTACAACTTTGCAGGTTGTTGAGATGGAGAAAGACATACTTAAATTGTTGAAATTTGAAATTGGTACTCCCACTACAAGGAATTTTCTCAGGCAAGAAGAATGCTGTCAAAATGTTTTAAGTTTTTATCTTTTCTTTCTAACCAATGCAATCCTTTTTTCCTCCCCCAAATGTGATTTGCTTCTTGATAAGGAGTGAGGCTAATGGTATGTTCTTGTTGGGCGTGCAGAATTATAATGAGAGCTGCACATGAAAAATGCAAAGTAAGCACGGAACACTGTATCAGTATACTTAAATTTATCCCTGAAGTTAGATTTTACTGATGTTGTAGTCTTTGTGTGCTCTACAGTATCAAGACCTGCAATTGGAGTTTTTGAGTTGTTATCTTGCGGAGCTAAGTTTGCTGGATTATGGTTGTCTACATTTCTTACCGTCAATAGTCGCCTCAGCAGCTATTTTTCTTTCAAGATTCATGATCCAACCAAAAACACATCCTTGGGTAAGAAATCTATATATTTTGTTATGTTTGAGTGTCCTCACATTGCATATATGAGAGTTGGTGTCTCATTTTAACATTTTGGCACTTTATTGGCCCTGCAAATTACTTGATCAGCTGAGGTAATATCATGCAAAATGCCAAAAAGAGTAATTTTGTATTTTACAATGACTAAGGTTTCAATTGGATTAAAAGTTCATTGGGAGGAGAAGTTTGATGTTTAGCCATAAGTGTTGACATGAATGTATATCCACTAAGTAATGGACAAAGGTCAACAAATGAATTTGGAGTGTTAACCTTGAAATTGGATGGCTGTGGGACAAGGCTACTTCACTCTTAAAACCCAGACACTCTTAAAGATGGCAATGATCATTTGTAAAAGCAGAAGCAATAATCACCAAGAGAATTCTTTGAGGTTGTTCATACTTTTCATGAGATAACATATTCTTTTACCTGTTTTGTAGAGCAAGGCACTGCAATGTTACTCGGGTTATAGACCAATTGACTTAAAGAGATGTGTCCTTTCCATCCATGCCTTACATCTGAATCGAAGAGGAAGTTCTTTGAGAGCTGTGAGAAAAAAGTATATGCAGCATAAGGTGATTATCTGGTTTTAAGTTCAATGTTGCATCTCCAGATAATAGTAGGATTAGCGTCCTAACTAGGCACAGTTTATTTAAGCGGCTGAACGATGCTAGAAGTTTTTATTTTACATCAAGGACTTGGATCATGAATTATAGAGTTTAAGACATGACACTGCTACCTGTGCAATATTATCTGATCAGAAATTTGATCCTATTTGGAACAGTTTAAGTGCGTGGCCATGCTGTCTTCCCCTTCAGAAGTCCCTGAATGGTATTTTAAGGATGTTGATGAATGATGTTAGGGAAGTACATTTTGAAGAAGTTTCTTCCAACAGTTTTTGCCAAATTGGACGATGATATCGTTTTCTTCTGGTTCAAAGTGGTGGTCTTGTCACTTGTTCAGTGTTCCATCGTTTCAGGCAAAGCCTAGCAACTTTTTTTGCCGGCAAAGTCAATAGTTCTGAAACTGTATTAAATTTGTAAATCATGGTAATTAGATAGCTCTAGGATGATACTAAACGATAATGCCATGCCTATGATTACCATAGACTGGGACTGATTTGTTTTTTTTGAAGTCCCAATATAAACAAGTACTGATAAACTTAGATATTAATATAAAGTATTATTTGGATATTTCTTTTTTTTATACATTTATATTATGATATATAATGAAGTTTCTTTTTCTATCCCATTATTTATCTTACTCCTAAAATTCAAATTTGATATTTCGAAGGCATGCCATAAGTTCTAAATTCTTTTTTTCTCATTTTCATTAATAGATTAAATTTCTTATACATTATCCTTTGTAAAATATAATGTATAAAAAAATGATTTTGCCATGTAGTATTTAATGTTTTGATTTCATTAGTGTAAAGTGAAATCAAACAAAAGATTAATTATATCTTATATTTGATTCATCCTATCATACATAAAAAATGGTGAGATCGAAGCCATTTTTTTTCAAGCCACGGTCATTTCATTTTACATCATCAAACTCACAAAAACAACAATAGGTAAATGACAATTTTGACTAATGGGGTTGGTACAGGAAGGGAAAATTATGATGGAAAATGAAATGTATAACGTGAAGTTTTCTTTTCTGGGTATTGTTTACCAGCACGCTTTTGCAGATAAATTAAGATGCGTACAGCTTTTGAATGTTGCCGCATATGAATTATGAGTATGACCCTGCTCCTTTTTAGCAAACCATAATTTTCTTATAGCGCATGATCAATATGCGGAATACTATGTTTATATCTTGACAGGGGATTGATTACAGCCAACTTTCCGAGGATGTAACAAACAATTTCCATTATTTTTAATTTAGAGATTGATGGAATGAAATCTTCAAAACTTACATTAGATTTCAACGGTTCAACATCAGGATTAATTTAGGCATATGGAAAAATTAGAAGGAACTAAAATTAAAGGGATATTTCAATTCCATGGTTCCTCCAAGAGATCTAATTGATACAACCAGAAGAAAAAAAACCCACAAATCTCCTGGGGTGATCTTGATTCTTGCATTTTGAACAAGCTGGAAGCAGAAAAAGGAATAAACATACTAATAGCTACATACCAATGCACAGCGAAAAGTATATTCTTGGGTTTTCTTCTAGTTATTAGGCAGAACAGAACCGTAGCACTGACTCTCTAAATTCGTCAGGCTCCTACCTCATCAGTTAGTATCTGTAGTTGGTGGATGAACAATCAACAGCTGTTCCAAGAAAAGAGATAGTAGTAATGGAGACTTCTAAACTTGGACAGGAGATTAAGTTGATTAGAGTCGAAGATTCAAGTCAAGCTTGGATGGATCTGATGATGGTTTGGGAAGCTGAGGATCCAAGCGGAAGCTTCCTGGCCACATAAAATCCATTGCATCATCAACTGTGAAGTGCATCCCTGTCATTCCAAAACCTGTGTAAGTATCATGAAATCTTGCTACACTTGCAGCTCCATCTCTGCTTGATTTTTGCACTAGGGAATGGGGTCGGACGCCAAGTGATCTAACCATGTGGTTACTCATTGGCAAACCCATCATCGACATCATCCTCTGGGATTGGTATCTTCTGGCTGCACCTCTCTCCCTCTTGTGGGCGTTCTGGTGACCACCTAAGGCTTGTGAACTGTAAAACTTCCGCATGCAAAAGTTACAAGAGAAAACCCTGGTAGAAATTGGTCTTGACTGGGGGTCAGAGTCTCCAGCTGTTGATAGTGAATTCCCACCTAGGCTTAGGTTCAACCACTCTCCTGGATTCTCCTCTTCAATTTCTTCGTTGCCATCATCATTAATTCTTGGCTCGCTTTGTTGTTTGATAGATATACTTTCAGTTTCAGCTGCTTCTTCTATTTGGAAAATCATTTCTCTGTAATTCAGAATTAGGTACGGGGTCAAAGGAAGTTGAAAGGATACAAAGGCTTTTTATGAAATTTGGTATAGTTTGAAGAGTTAGATCAAACTGGGGAAGAGAAATAAATGGAGACTATGAGGTTTGATGTTTGTCTTTTTTTTTTTTTAATTTCATTACATTCCATTTCATAGACCCCACTCTGCGATGCTTTGGTTTTTCCAGGGGACAATGCTTATGTCATCTTTACTGTTGCCCTTATCAATCATAGGATTCCCCACTTTCATCTTTCTGCTCCCTTTTTTTCCTCAAATGAGAACGCCTTTACATGATTCCTTTGGAAGTAAGAAATTCAGGGTTGACAAACAATCCAACAAGAGTTGCAGCATTCATGGTCAAAAACTAAAAATCATAATCTTCCAAAGTATTTGTACTGCTTCCCACAAGCTAGCCTATTCATTTTGTACTACTCACTAAGCAAACTAATTTTCCATATAATCATAGCTTTGGTGACTCTTTCTCCTAAGCTGATTATCAGATTAGTTTGAAGCAATATTTAAGCATAAATTCACAGAATAAAACGAATTTAGCCAGTACTTCACATTGACTGCTTCATGATGCTCAGAACAAAAGTTAGAGCTGGCAAGAAAATGTCATGCACTTAGAAATTTTCACTTGCCAATTATTTATCAATTGTTTTCTTTTGTAATAAAAAGAAAAAGAAACTGCAAAGTGAAAATTGTAAGTATTACTCTAAAATAACCTTTCAAGTTTCCTCACTATTATTGGTTTTATGCTTTTCATGTCAAGTATGACATATGAAAAAGATGGCATCCACTAAGAACAGATGTAGTTTCTGTTCTTGTTTATGCAAGTTAGTGTTTGATAAGCTTTGTTGAATGTGGAATGAAAGATATAGATGTGAGTGATGGTAGGTTTTTGGTTTGGATTTTAATCACCTTATGGTTTATTGGTTTCGTGTGGGGAGTAATGGGACCCAGAGAATGGCCAATAATGGTGGAACAGCAAAGAAATAAGATAGGACGGTATCTTAGCTATTTTTATCATGTTGTTTTTCTTTGGACAAGAATATCTATCCGGGTGTCTTCATATTGGGAATTCTTTGCTTTCCTTTAAAAAGGTAATAATGGGCAATGTATATGTACAGCAGGGAGAAGTGCATTCACAGCCACTTGTACTTCAAATCTTTTTCTTTTTTTTTTTTAAATAAAAACTTGAAAGAGATGGTCTCAGCTTTCTTTGCAAGACAAAGATCTTTTGGTTTATTTTTTGGTGGTGAAGGTGTTGCACCAAGGGATTTGCCTTATTGGCTGACATAATAATTCTTCTCCTGTATTTATCATCCTACGGATAGAGAAGAAGATCAGATCAGACAGTAAGCATTAACTTGGTAGATTTGCTGACAGATATAGATTATCTGATCCTCACAATCTTTCTAGAGGAGACACTACCTTCGACATCATAGCTATTTGCCTATTTGAATTAGGCGTAATGGACAATAATCAAAGACAAAGAAGTCAAGGAAAGGTGAATGTGCCCATTTTGCAACTTGCCCTTGGCGTTTAGCGAAAGACCCTACATTTCAAGTTCACATTACTTCTCCCTGGTGTGCAAAAAACATGTAATGCTACTGCTTACAAGTTCTTCCTAACTACGGGATTTGAAAAAACTAAGGAAAAAGCTTGGCTGGCTGGAACCAGTTTGTGCATCAGTCAGAGGAACTCCCGAAAAACAACGAATCTTGTAGCAATGATGAAGTTGCTCTAACCTCGAGACTATCAGAATTGCAAGTTGCAAAGACAAAAGATCGCAAAATCATTTCTCACTAATAAGTAAAGAATACATGCTACAGTTGGCGAATATTATTTGTCGACGTTTGCATTGCTTTTTAATGGATTCTCCAAAAAAAGTGATAGATCTAAAGAACTGAGTAAGATCAATGGTGCTGACATCCAATAATGGGGGGAGGTAGGGGGGATGAGGGATGATTAATGACAACGATGATGATTCTTAGGGAAGGTGGTCAAGCAGGATATGTTCATCACTTCTTGGAATTCACTTGACTTTTATATTAAAAGCACTTGCTCTACACCTAAGAATCTCCATGGCCAACTGGTTGGCTGCTTTTCTGATTGCGATATGAGACTTTGAAGCCAGCCCTTTTAATTCCATGTGGTGAAAGAGAAAAAGGATAAAAAAAAAACCCAAAATAACAAGGGATGGGGAAGCTTCATTTTTGTATTATTTGATTGTTGATTCTTTTTTCTCTAAATGATTTTTGCAATATGAAGTAGGTTTTTCTTTTTGTAAGGATTATATTTGTTGAAAGTATATCGTTTATAATTATTATAATACAATTAATCAATTATAATTTGTTATTGTATAAGATTTATAAAAAATTATATAAAATTCATATTTTTAAGTGATAGATTTTTATATAATTTTGTATTATAATTGATTAATTACAATAAAAATTTATAAGTGAAATATTCCCTTTTTTTTCTTCTGTTCCGGGAAAATTGTCATTTAAGCTGCTGGGAAATTTTCAGTTCTCACATGATCAATTGCAAAGAGTGTGTCATGATTGCCCTAACGACCATTGATTATTGGCTCAGTTGAAAAGTCTTTTGATGGACTACCGATGAGCAAATGGCTAGTACTTATGTTTGACTTACCTTCCATCCAGGACCAGTTGTCCAAAAATAGTCGCCCCACAACGTGGACATTGAAGTGCTTGAATGTGGGCGCAAAAGCTTTCATTTAAACAGATAAACACAAAACCACTTTGATCGAGCAACATCCCACCGTGAATCCTGATAGATGATTTGAGTTTCAAATAATCTGTTACTATTTCTTTTCTAGGAAAGAAAATTGAGTTCTTCCTGAACTGATAATAAAAGCAATCAATTGATAAACTCACAGTCATATGTAGATGAAATAAGAAACTAGGATTCATAAGCTAAAACCTCAAAATGGAAAATGTCAAATGTTCTTTTGACAGAAGAACCGGTAATGGAGAAGGCTCAAGTTAGTTGAAATATGAAACCAAGGGATTGATGCACATGGGCCATCTTCCGCTAGAAGACCAACTGTTTTGGGCAATACACCAAATCTCAAAGTTGGAGCTTCAATTGCTCCGCAAACATGTCAGTCAAGTGGGTCATTCTGCATGGACTGACAGCAAGAACTGCTTGTGCTCAATAGAGGCACCCCATGTGCTTATTGGTGCTGACAAAGTATCAAAACTCAACAGGCACAATATGCTCCACGACATGTGCACTCATTCATGCAATTACAGTGAATTTGCGAAGTGCATGAGAAATGCGAAATCATACCATAGAAAATTATTAAACAAAAGTTATCTTAAAGCTATCAACACCGTGTGTCACAAAAACTAATCACAAACCAAAGGAATTGATCAATAGGAGCAACGAAAGTGCCTAAAGGGTGATCATATAAGAAAATTACGGGTTTCTTCCTGGCAGTAGCATAAAAGATAACATGTTTTTATAGAGATTTTGTACTCAGAAAACCTAGCCTTTGGCTCCTTCATGACAAAACTAATCTGACTCCATCAATTGGTTGCTGCACTCAGCTGTGCCAATCCATGGCCTTTCAAGTACCTGCAATGTACGTGCAAAAAAATTATCCACATAAGGTTCTCAATCACTTTGGATAAGCTGATACAACAGTTCGTATCAAGTTACATCAAATTTATTTGTTGTCTAGCAAATTTTATTCAACCAACAAATCATTATTGAAATTGATTTTTCTTACATGCAAAGCGCATTAGTCAATGTAAAGCAAAAATCTTAGAAACCCCAGTGTGCCAAAATAGCCACAAGCAGAGAAACAAAATTCCCAAATTGAGACACGGACAACAAAAATTCCCAGCAGTTGTGACAAGTTAACAAGACACTTTGAGTGATCATTAAAAGCGAATATCAGAAACACTTTTGTCACCCTAGCACATCAATGTTTTAACTAGAGAGCAATTTAGTTTGAAGCAAAGTGCAATCAAGCCTAAGCATTTCACTGCACTTAGGAGTTAGGATATCTAATATTTGTGGTTAACTGCCAAGTTGGTCAGTTGCACAAAATACTAATGACAGTATGTAACATAAATATTGAGATTCAGTTGAGAAACCTTCCAACTCTTTCCAATTGGGCACAAAGTACTAAATCAGCAGCATAATGTTCTAGAAAACACTAAGGATCAAATATTTGAACAGCTAAACTTAAACAGGTAAACAATAGTTGATTCTTTTTCTTTTTATTACAGTTGAACAGAAGTAAAAAAAGCGGTGCAATAGTTAAGAATTTAGTGCTGATAAGCAAGAAAACATGAATTGGAGTCTGAGTATAGTCACTTGTAAAATCGTACTAAAAGGTTAAGACCATATCTAGATCACTGCTACTAATGTGCTGGACCATATTTAGGTAAAAGCATTTTATACTGATTTAACAAGGAAATGTTAGGTCTTTTGACCCTTTTGTCAAATTGCCTATGACAGTGGCAACGCTCAGTGACCAACTTATTGAAGAGCTAGATCACTGAAAGTATTGATTTAGAACAAAAGGAGAAAAAAGGTTAAAACATGTCAAGTGCAGGCAGTAAAATCCAATGCATCTTAGTTTATATTCCAAGGCTTTAGCTAATCTATATCTACTTTGTACAAAAGTGTTGATTAAGTACATTTGTTTACACTTTCATAATAAAAGGTAAAATAATAATAATTATAATAATAAAGAAACCTACAATTTGGTATCATTCTCTCTCCTTTAGCTGATTGAAAGTCCACGTGCATTACCCATCTTTTCCATTCCTCCCTATCAATCCCAATCCCAATTCCATCTCATTAACAGAATTCAAAAGAACTAACAAATTAACCTAATTTATGTCTGTTTTAGGTAAATTGAACACAAAAATTATGCTCTCTCCATCCCAAATTGTTTGGGTGTTGTCAACATTCACGGAGTTTAAGAAAAAAGTTTTGACTTTAATGTATTGAATATTAATCTTTAAAATTTTTTTAAAAAAATAAAATTCCATTACTTTTAATGTCAAAAAGTTAAAAAAGAATCATAAAAAATAATTTTAAAACATAAAAAGTAGGAGCTTTAAATGTTAAAATAAGAAAAGAATAAACAAATTTGAAACATCCCAAAATGAAATGATGGACAAAGAAAATGGGACGGAGGGAGTAAAGCAACCATAAAAAACTAGCTATCTACTTTGCAAATTTGAAGTTATTCAAGACTCAAGAGACGTGAATAACAAGAAGTCAGAAAAACTATGTTCTGATTTTTTTTTTTTCCATGTATCCTAAAATAGTAAGACTCACAAAGAGACTACTAGCGATCCTGACAAGTACGGCGGAACGTACCATGAGACAGCTCGCAGCAAGCCCGCAAGTTAACAGTCAGGTGTGATGTGAGACGGGCTGTGGGAACCACGCTATGCAAAGGCAAGAATGATTGGAAACATCCCAATTCTGCCAAATTCCTGAAAGAAACATAAGAAAACCAAAATGTCTTTAGACATTCAAGCTTCATTTTGTCAATAGAAAAATGTCAGCAAACGAGCCTTATTTTTAATATAAAATGGTCCCTTGTATGAGTCTCACTGTATCATATGGCATTAGAAATTTAAGAACCCTTTTCAATCCCACAATTGAAACCACAGAAACTAACCATCTAAGTAATACAAGAGTAAACATTTATTTTACAGCCACCATTTCCAATCAATAAACGAGATAATAAAAGATAGTGAATTATTTAAAATAAAAAAACACGACAGGACTTGGATCTCGAATTGATTTCCCAGTTATTTCGGATATCTTTATTATAGTAAAATTCAATGCTGACTGAAAAATTAACAAATTTTCGTTTCTTTTCTTCTGTTTTATCCAACAAGGAGCAAAATAAGTGAGGACCTGGAAGGGACGAAGGAGAGGCGGCGGGACTGGAGGCGGGGAGCAGAGGAAGCCGGGGGACGGAGGCGGGGCAGCGGCGGAGAGGTGCGGAGCGAAGGAGCTCTGGCGGCGGACATGACGGAGCGAGAGAGGGATCCTGCACTGCGCCAAGCCATTTTTCCAGTGAAGCGAGTTGCGCGAGATTGTAATCGTGAGTGAGAGAGAAGGCGAATGAAGAAGTAATTGAGTAAGGTTTAGGCTAGGGCTTAAGGGCGTGGAGTCGTTCCCCGGTTCTGCTACTGCTGGTGCAATAGTCTGATCAATTGAGGACTCTTTGTGGGCCTTTGGACTGTTTTAAGTTGGTCTAGACTTTCTTGAGCTTAGTTTCCAACATGGCCCGGAACAAGTTTCTCTTTGGTTTCAATGTATTGGGCTTTCTTCAAACTACAATTAACATATTGATTAGAGAGCAAAACTAATAAAACTTGGAATTGGAATCACCACATAAGAAATTGGAATCAAATAATTTTCTGCACTAGAACTACAATTTAGAATTTTGAAACTAAGCATTAATTCGTTAAAATAAAAAAGGAAAAAAAATACTTTTTAAATTAAATAATTTACACGCCAACGAACAGAGAACTATGTAAATTTAGTAATGAAAAAAGAATTTAACGAAATAGAGAATAATTAAAATATGAGATTAAACAAAACTCAAGAATTAATCCGATTGATTTATGTAATTATTTATAAAAAATTATTAACATTTGACAAATTTGAATAAATTTGAAATTCAAATACGGATACCTACAATTAAAAAAAATATATGAAAGAAAGAAGAGAGTTATGGTGAGAGAAATTATGAGTAACCAAATTTAATTATATAGTAATTATTCATGGTAACATATGAAAATTGAAGTAATCGGACAGTAAATAGCATTAATAAAAAAATTATTAAATTTCAATACCTAAAACATGATTCTTACACAAATTTATTCTCTAACATTACGGAAATTGCCTATATTTACTTAGAAAAGGAGTAGAGAATATATTATTGTATATAGATATACATAGGAAATTGCCCCTATTAAATTGTCATACATGTAAGTGAAAATTTGAACAATCCTATAGAGATGACAACCAGTGGTGAAGCACAAGAATAAATGTAGAAAGAAATGATGGAAGGAATGGAACATGTATGCAAATTGCAAAAGGGACCCAAGCTTCCCCTGCAAAATTTAGTAGGAGAAACAAAAGAAATGCTCTGAATGGATATAGAATTGATCTCTATGTTCAAGAAAAAGCTGCTTCTGTCAAAGAGTATGTCTTCACGCATTTTAGCTGTCTATTGAAGGTGTAAACTTTTCCACTGGATATCTTTGCCGTTATTGTAGTTCCTCTATAATGTAATTTTCTAACAGAATTTTGTTCATTCGACCAAAGCCCGACTTCCTCTAGATCTCCTTCTTGCCAGCATATGTTGACTGTCACCCCACCGCGTGCTTTCAATCCTTTCGCACAACCATTCGTCCATTTATCCCGGGGGAGAGCGGGGAGTAAGTATAGATCCTTCATGGTGCTCTGAACGAGCATTTCTGCAACTGCTGCTGAAAAACTGGTATAAAGCTGCAAATTAGATACTATTCCTCTACCACCCTTCTGTTATTTCCATAGCAGAGTTCAATAGAGTTTTAATGTTTTTGAATGAATTTATAACTCAATTGCATTCTAAATTCTAAAAAGTACACCAGGCTTGTGATCAACTCTCAACAACTTCAAATAGCCAAATACTAGTTGTCCTAAAGGTGAATCTAATCCCTGAAATTTTACTTCAGCAACAACTTGCCAAAAGGGCCACAGGACATTTCTTCGTGAATTCTAAGTTGGAAGTTAAACTGATAATTGCCATAGAATCTCAGAAATATAACGAAGAATGCTGCTTACCCAAAATTGGCATCAATTTGAAAAGGAGGATGTGCAGTGAACAAGTTGCTGTAGAGTCCTCCCTCAAAGTCACCTTCATGAGTCGGATCCACCAAACTAATTAAATGCTTGACCATGCGATAAGCATGCTCACTGTTGTGAAGACGTGCCCACAAAGCAATTTTCCATGTAGTTGAACATCCTGGACCATCCTCCCCTGTTTCAGATTATGAAAAATGTAAGCATATTGCTCAAGAAATATCATAATAGTAAAGTTGAAAACAATATAAATCTTCATTTGGTCACAGACTCTAAACTTCTGCTACAACATCGGGGCTCTTATTGTAACCAATGCAACAGTTTGCAAAAAAAAAAAAAAACTAGTGGTTCTAGAATCCATCAGTCCATGGTTATAGAAGTTCAAAAGACAAAGTACTTAAAACAACCCTAATGTAGGAAGTTTCTAGCAACACATATTTTTCAATGTCTTTGCATTTCAAAATTAAAAAAAAAAAATCAATAATCATACTGTTGAAATGCCTAACTTACATTACTTTCTTTATCGTAAAGATATGCTTATTCACGATGAAGTTATCGCAACACACATACCTCTTTTAAAGAGGGTATAATCAGCAGCTTTACAAAGGTCTTGAGTCTTTTCAACAGTAATTGTGTGCCCCGGAAACAGGCCAAAAAGGTGTGATACATGTCGGTGATGCACATCTGGGTCCTCAAAATCTTGTGCCTGTTTCAAAAGAAAGAGAATATTTTCATCTAGCTTGTTGAACACAAATATAAAACCTTTTAAAAAAGATTGGGATCCAGCTGTGCACATACCCATTCCATAATGGAACCATCTCTAGCAATTTTTGTAGGTGGTAACTTTGTCTGAGCTTCAAGGACTTTACCGATGAGAGCATCATTCTTTCTTCCCAAAACCTGTGTTTAAGAAACTAGTTAGCATATAAAGATATGGAGAATGCTAAATAAAAAACTTGACCTGTTTTAATTAGCATAAAATAAAACTTCACCTCAGCTGCGGAAACAATTTCAGAGAACACTTCTCTTATGATTGCAATGTCCATGGTTGATGAGTAGCTTACGCTAGCAGGCTTACCATCAGGAGCAACAAACATATGCTCAGGAGAAGTTGATGGGTTGGTTTCCAGATATCCTCCGGGGCCCTCAATCAACCAGTCCAACAGAAATGATGTACAGCCTTCTAACAAAGGATATGCCTTGTTTTTTAGAAAATCCTTTTTACAGACAAAAAATATGAAGCTGTTAGGCTAGCATTCCCATGAACCATTATTGTATGACATCTTTAAAGAAGAGTCTGCAGTGAAGTTTATTAGAAGCCAAGACAATTTAAAAACAGGACCTTACTTTGTCCATCGTATGGGTATAATGCTCCCATAGATGAGTGCAGAGCCATGCCCCTCCCATTGGCCATAAAGCCCATACAGCCTCACCTCGATCTGGTGATGTTTTTGCCCATAAGTCAGACACTTGATGTGCAACCCAACCACTTGCTTCATAATTCACCTGCAACATTCAATGACTAAATAAGGAAGCTTACACTTAGAAGATGTAGAATGACATCGGCGGCGTAAAACCAAATAAAAAAAATCCTCCTCGGACAACAAACAGAAGCGAGAAACAGCAAGGTTGATAGTCATAATGGTAGCTTTGGGCCATTTTTGAAGATGCCAAGGTGAGAAACATGAGAATTTAATATAAAACTAAGGGGAAGAATTAACAGGACAATTTTCATAGGAGGTTGCCACCAACACTGTTTAAAGAGAATCTCATACCTAAGAAGAATTCCCTGAAACTAAATTTTAGATGTACTAGGTAGATTTTTAGAAGATAAAAATAACAAAAGAAACTTACTTTTGCAGTTTTACTCCCATTGATTGACAAGCTGGAAATATAATCGAACAAAGGTTCCTGGCACTCTTTAAGGTTGCAAGAAAGCGATGGCCAATAGTTCATTTGAAGATTAATATTGAGATGAGGAGCACAACTGACAATTTAAAAAAGAAAAAAAAAAAAAAGAGGAAAAGAATCATCAAATCCTGATATACACATTTTGCAGTGAAGAATTAAATTTCATTGGTTGGTAACTTCTGCTGAGATATTGTGTTGGCAGAAGCAATAGCTAAGTATTTGTTCCACATATATAAAATATATACTAGGGACAGAGAAATTGCTGATCTGGCACATTTAAACAGGTAGGAAGAAATTGCGACAAGCAGAAAAAACCAAATTTAATGAAAGGGAAAGAATCAAGGTGTGTCTGAGAGAGTTGAAAACATACTCCCATGCTGGCTCAATATCCTTGTTCCAAATACCCTGCAGGTTTGACACCTGAGTTCCTGGTCGTGAAGAAGAAATAAGCAAATACCGACCATATTGAAACAAGAGCTCCACAAAGGATGGATCTTCATCTGTTTGAAAAGATTTCACCCGTTCTGCAGTTGAAACTGCATCATCTTCGTTTTTACTGAAATATGAATTTTTTGTAGAAGATTTAACCTTCTCAATCTCCAGAGAGCCATCTCTTAAATTGCCCTTAGAACTTTTTGAAAGTTGCAGAGATACACGATGAAAAAGATTCTCATAATCATCCAAGTGGTGGGCATAAAGATCAGAATATGACAAGGTTTTTATAGACTTCAATGCATTGAGAGACTCTGCAGTGGGATCCTTCCTAGAATCTGAAGGCATAGTGAATGGACCATCAAATGAAGACGAAGCGACTAGAAGCAGAACAGCCCAATCTGAACCTTCAACCTTCAACCTCTTGTCATCTAAACTATGTACAACACCTCCTTGACTAATTTGTAAATCAAGAACTGCAGCAAACTGAATTCCCTTTGGATTCTCTTCTGCACTACCTTTTGGAGCCCTTCTTTTACCAGGACAACTTCCTTGCATTATAATCTGATTTTGTCCATTTGCTTGTGAATGATGGTCTAACTTGCTGTCCAGAGAAACTGTAAATGACAGAAACCCTGGTTTGCTTCCAGAAATCTTTGTTACTATAACCTGATCAGGACTTGAAACAAAATGTTCCCGTGTAAATTCAACATCACCGACCGAATATTTCACTCTCGCTGTTGCAGATTCCAAGTCAAGCTCTCTACGATATGTGCCTTCTGTATACTTAATGTGCGAATCATCAAACTCTAGCTTGATATCCCCCAGAAGTTGGTAAACCTTCATCATTACAAAAAGTTCATTAGAATTTAGAGTTTGAACAAGAACTTGAGGTGTTACATAAAGTAAGAATTCATTGAAGTTGAAGCAAAGCTCAAGAGTTTCCTATAAATAGAAGCTCTGTAGCAAGAAGATTACAGAAAGTAAGTAAACCTCACGGATAAAACTAACACAAATCATGAGACAGCACAATTTTTATGAGGGCATTCACTGCTTTCCAAACCAGCAGTAGCAAAATTTAAGTGCAGCTAAAACATGCATAAAGTCTGCAAGAAATATTTTTGTAATCCCTCTCTCGACATGTCTTCTGCTTCAGAACATTGTGGTAGTATTACGTCTAAGCCCCATGTTCTGGTCGTCAAACAAATGCAACAATTCCAAATAACAATTTTCTAGCATCTACTAACTGAGTAACTGAACATCAAATGCCACCAGGCAGGTTTCCAAATGAGAAATAACATTTAAAACCCCAAACACACTTGCATTAATGATAACAAAGAATAGTTATGCCATCGCCAGAGGTAAAACAAATAACATACATCAGAGGGATTATCTGACAACTTGACCGCTGCTTTTGTAGCCTCAGCATAATCACCATCGTCAACAAGTTTCCTAACCTCCGATAGGGCGGCCGGAGCATTAGGATTCGTATAATTCCCTGGAATCCCTGTCCACAAGGTGTCCTCTACAAAACAATTCAAACAACATTGGCTACAAAACAATCCAAAACATTGGCTAATTAAGTTTGCTTTTATACACTTTACAAAGCAACAACTGATTCACGTAACTGCATATCAAATCTTCAATTGCTCGTTGTAGTCACCAAAAACAAAGATAAAAAGGTACAGAAAGTCAAAACCATTTTTTATCATTTCTTTTACTCACAAAAGAAAAGTGCCACATTTAGGACAAGAAAGAAAAAGATAATCTTCCTCTTTCTAGTGGGGTGCTTTTGGAATTTAATTACCATTGAGCTGAAGAGTTTCGGATGCAATGCCGCCCCACACCATGGCGCCAAGGCGACCATTTCCGATGGGAATTGCGTCGGTCCAGTGGTTGGCAGGCCCACTGAATGTAACTTTCAAAGGCTTGGAAGTTTCGGCAAAGTTCATGGAGGTGGGGTTCCAAAAGTCCTTCTCTGCCGGTTTCCGCACCAGAACCCACTCTCCATCTTCCATCACCCCCACCGACCCAACCAACACCACCCAGAAGGAAAAAGCTAAAAAGGGAAGAAAAAAAGGGTGACAACTTTTAAGGAGTTAAAGAAGACGGCAATGAGCAGAGACGGCCAGGTGAGGAGCGTGGGATTTAGATAGTGATACACCACACGGCATGTAAATGAAGTACAGCTATAGCAGATCAGGGGGGACCTACGTTTGATTACTAGCATGGCGCACGCGGCGCAGTGTTGTTTACGTGACAATCTGACATAGTTTTTCACGAGAAAAGCTAGAAAGATTGTCTTTTTTACTACTTACTTTACTAGGTAATTTTTTATTTTATTTTTAATTTCTTCCAACAAAAATGGCGGTGTGAAAACACAGTAATATACTACAATTAAGAAAGAAATGTCAGGTGAATGCCATTTGCATATGATGTGATCCCAAAGGAGGAGGCAAAGGATCTGGGATTTTGATTCTCTATGCCTATTTGTCCGAAGTGGCAACTACCAACAACAACTCTTTAATTACTGTAATTTCATGTTTCTAGTCAATTTTCTAATCTCTTTCAATTTTAAATCCACCGATTCTTTGGAACTCCAGATTTACTGAACTTCAGACGTCACTCTCTCGTTCCCGGAGAGAATGAAATTCCTGAGGCCCGGGCAACTTTTCTAATTTCAAGATATGCTTCTCGCAGCCTGGCCCAATAAATTAAGCAATCCAAGAAAATAAAATTTCCATTAATAAGACAATAATTGCTCCAGATGGGCTGCTTCCTCTTCAAAAGTTAGGCCTAGATGACAAGTCCGAGCCTAACCAAATCCCTAGATTAGTCTATGGACAGGTATATTATATGCTGGAGTCTTGGCCGGTTAAATATCCCATCCGTTGTTTTGCTTTGAAGCAAAAGAACATTGGGCTCTCACTTTCAAGGCAGAAAGTTCCGAATGAATATGATGAGATATATCATATGAATAAAAAATATAAAAATTAATATAATTTTAAAATTTAAAAATTTATAAATAAATTTAATAAAATTAAAAAATTATATTTTATGTTTTATGTTAATATTAATTATAAGATATACGAATAAAATATTTTACAAAATATTATAACACGAATTACCAAATTTAGCATAAACCAAGTACCTTGAGCGAGGTTTATGATTTCTGATAATCATTGGATCATCTACCTGAATATGAAATCGGTAGCAAGATTAAAGATCTTGTCAAAAACCTGGTACCTTTGGCTTTCTGATCCTTGTTTTCTTGTCCTTCTCCATAAAACAGAACAATACTCTAGGGTTTCCGGTTTCTTTTACCGAAGTTGTTCTGAGTTCTGACTACCAAGAAAGCCTTAGTTACGTACCCATCAGCGCAAATAAGGGTGTCTCGGATTTAGAATCTTTTCTGTTTGTTTTTGAATGTCGTCCAATGCTGGCCTATTAGTGGGTAAAATATTTACTAGTATAAGAGCTCATAGATCTCAGGCTCTGGCAATTTTAGATGATTGTGAAAGGGTTTTGTTGAGTGCCAAGGGTAAGATCAATATTGTTTATGGTTTCAATATTGATGGTCTGCTTGAGGAAGTATATGAGGTAGATACAGATGGTGGAGACTATATTCAGCATGTTTTTCTCTTCGGTGAATACCTTGGCTTTCTCTGATGCACAGTGTCGCAGTTGCTAAAATTCCAAGACAACGCCAATGAAAACTCTCAAGAGTGAAGATCTGGAGGGTGTTTCTGAATCTGCTATCTGGTACTTTTCTTTTTCCTTCTTTTTAAATATTCTCAGGCTTTTCAGCTTTGCTTTCTAGGAAGCTCCCTCTCAGGTTTCTTTTGATAGTGATAATATTCTTCCTTTTGCTTTGAGGTATAATAATTACTTGTTGAATCCAGATACCAAAGTTCCATTAACTTTTATATTATAGCAGCGATTATTCCCATATAGCGTGCAAAATTCCATAGACACCTGAGTAGGAGAATGATGTGATTTGTTAGAGCAAATTAACTATTCCCTGGAGACTAGATCAGAAAACTTCACCTATAAATTTTTTTTTGACAAGATCTGGTACCCACTGGAACAGAATTTTTGTTCAAAAGATCATTTGCATGACTCCTGTACACTCTTGCCCGGTGTTTTTCTAGGTTTTCAATCCTGCTCAATCATGATAATTCATTTTTAGTGAACATTTTCTGCATTATTGCCAAACAAACAGTAATTTAACACCTTACCAAGTCTATATATTCTTGGCTAAAGGGGAAAGAAACCAGAAAACTAGGCTCAACTTTTTCATTTTCACCTAATAAATATGTGAGTGTGACCCGGTGACATTCTTGAATTTCTAGAAGCCCTTGTCTCCAAACTTTCAGATACAGAGGTTAATTAGAAATTAAGAAGCAAGCATTGTGTGTGCGCATGCAAGAGTGATTGGAAAGGGGAGAAGGAAGTGAGAGACAACAGCTCTTGAAACTATTACCATTCTTGAACATTACATAGATAAGGTTTCCACTTTTCTAGTAGCTCCACACAAGTCGTGACATAGCATTCGATTAGAGAGAAATCTTATGTTCAAGTATATTATAATTTTAATATTTATTAATTAAAGTTTTATTTATATTTATTATAATTTTTACTATTAATTATGCAATTTAATTTTTTTAAAATTTTGTAATTTTGTAAATAATAAATTTTAAATCCTTGATATTTATAATTAACTATCAAATCACATGCAAGACATAGATAAAAAATTTAACCAAATTAAAAAAATATTATGGTATAATAGTAAATTTAGTCTATCTTCTTAAATATAGTGATAAATTTTTCTAAATTTGGCAAAAAAGCTATTTATGTAGCAAGTTTTGTAAAATTTAGTAATTTCAAAAAGAAATAATACATTAATTTTAATTTTATTCTTATAAATATAAATTAAGTTAATAAATTATCCTTTTTAAGAGAATAATATATATTAGTTTGGCCAAAAAAAATTAATAAATATGGTATGTTATATTTTCTCAAAAAATTTTCCTAATTACTACAAATACCGAAGGGCAGCCATATGTAAAATTATACATGATAAAAATTTTTTTATCATATTAAGGGGCGTAGTAAATTTATGTAACGCTGCTCTTTACGGTTTCTCCTTTCTCTGATTTTGGAAGGTTTTTCCATCTTTTCCTTTTTTTCTCATTTCTATTTTCGACAATCTGATTTTGGGCCAAGTAGTAGCTATAGTGAACAATCTCAAAGAGTAAAAGTGGTAGAACTAAGTAAGCTGGATGAGGATGATAAAAGCACGGCAAACAATGGACTTAGCCCTGTCTGAACAACGCTCTGCTTCTCTTAGTAGCCACTGCTTTGACAATCGCAGTATTAAAGGATCGCCGTGGTCAACAGCCATGTGACCTTTGAAGCAACGGAATTCAACTCTTGGGAATCCCAATTTTTGGAGAATTACTTCAAGGTATCGAATAGATTAATGATAGCGTATTCTTACATTTCTTCGCCATATTGTATTAATTCTATGTAACACTCTGGTGTTACTTTAAGTCATTAGTGCTTTCTTTTCTTTTTAACTATATAAAATTTTCCAACCTTTTATGGGGGAATTTGTTTGAATATGGCTAATTGAATTAGCACATCATCTTTAAAAACTTATCACCTATGTATTTTGTAGTTTAGTGTACGGTGATTGTCCTAGTGCCATATGAAGTTTACACTTGCAAGGAATCCCGTCTATTGACCCAAGTAGCCCATTATCTTGTTGTTGGTCAAGCATATGTTTATGGTCATTTTCCCACTGAACTGGTTTTCTCATGGCCTGAAATTAAAATGGTTTATTTTCTTCCATTTGAAATGACATGCATGAATACGAACATATCTTGATATGTGCTGTATGTGGTTGTCTGTAGTTATTGTTCCATCAGTTATATCCTGGCCGGTCTTTAACTATTGCAGAATTCAAGGCTACATTGCATAAGAACCTGGAGAAATAGATATTGGAAACGTTTTCCCAGCTTCTCAAATGGATGCATGAAGTCTTATGCGGATGTTTCAGCTAGTACTTAAAAGGCTTCACTCCCATTATCCATATTGACATGGTAAATTGAGCTTTTAACCATGAATTTTTGTGGCCCGCCCTCTTATCTTTTAACTCACAGTTGTATGCATAATTGATAATGGGGAATGTGGACTTTGGGCTTTTACAATGATATGCAATTGTTATAGATGTCTGCTAGAACTACCTTTTCTTCTCCTCTGTTCTTGTGGTTTTGTATTGATACTAATATGCTGCTTCAGGACTTTTTTTTTTTTGGTTTGGTTTGTCTCAGTGGTCATCAGGAGCCGTCCTGAATTACAATTACAAGCCTGTAGCCGTATGCCTGCCATTCAGATAATCCAAAAGTAACTTCTGAAATCTCTTCTGTCAATTATCCTGCTAGAGATTATGGTTGTTTTTAACCTGAGTTATAACACTTTTTGCTGTAATATTAAGTTTACAGCTTCTATTCCGTGTTAGATTTATACTTGTTTATTCTGCTTCAGGAATTAGGGCATGAATGTTTGTTAGAGATGCCAAGGCTCTTTGACCCCAGCTTGTTAGTTTGCCATACAACTTTGAAGAATAGGAGGAGGTAAAATCACAAGCTGGTTAAGCAATTTAGCTGTAAAACTTACTTAGATAAGAAGAAGTGTGATTGGTCCCTCTCCTCTTTCTACCTTTTGTTTGTGCATTGCTTTTCCTGTTGAAAGGAGGATGTGCATGCCAAAGGGGGAGGACAAGACCAGGGAAGGAATGGATGGAAACTATCAGAAAGGACCTTGAATTAGCTGGTAAGGATACAATCAGTTTAATATGATTCATGTTTCAACCCCACATTGTAGGAAAAGGCGTAGCTTTTTTGTTGGATTACTATTCCTGTTGTATGGACTTTTTCATATGTATTTGAATTATGCAGGTTACTGATCAGTTTTAAAACATCTTGCATAAGCACTGCAACCGAGATCAGGTCTGCTCATGAATGTTTGGATTAAATGTCCATTTTTTTTCTCTAAAAGACTCTGTGATTGTTAACATTGGAATTTATTGTTGAATGTAGGTTGTCAGCTGTAATGAAGCATTTTTAGATGTCACAGACCTAGAAGAGAAAGATCCTTAGCTTTTAGCTTCTGCAATATGGAAAAAGATATGTGAAGCTACTGGATGCACTGCAAGTGCTGGGATTGCTGAGAATATGCTTATGGCCCGTCCAGCCACTAGAACTGCTAAACCAAATGTTCAATGCTACATCCATCCTGAGAGGGTATGCTCGGTTAATTCACATTTTTCATTTTTAAAGTTGTGTGATTTCTATGTTTTGGCATTATAATAATCATATCGTGTTGTTGGGATCCAAAATTTTGTTGGATGTAAATTGAATCTGTTCACCACATCTTTTCACTAAAGTACATATTAAAGTATTGTGATTGTTGATTTATACTTGAGCATGTCAAATGTTGTATCTCTTTTACTATGTTCATTATCACTTAAAGAAAACTTTAATGAATATAATTCATCAAGAAAATGTAATATTAGGGATGATAACTATCCTGCACATAATTTTAAATGGTGAAATGATCCCTGATTGAGTTTGTGGCTGAAAAATGCTTATGTTCTTAAATTTTGTTATGTTTTGTTATATTGAGCATGTCTAATGTTGTGTTCTCTTTTACTATATTGAATTATTGACTATTGCTTAAAGAAAACTTTAACGACATATAATACATCAAGGAAAGGTAATATAGGGATGATAGCTATCCTGCACATAAATTTAAATGGTGAAATGATCCATGTTTGAGTTTGTGGCTGAAGAATGCTTATGTTCTTAAATTTTGCTATGTTTTGTTTGCAAAGCATCCTCTGATAATCATCTTGTTATATTGATTATTTAGGAACTTTGAAATGGACAAGAAAATGTTATGTCTACTGTACTAACGGAAGGACACCGTCTTTAGATTGGAAATGGTCCAATAACTAAGGAAGGAAAAGAAGAAGTGGAAAAAGATGATTGGTCTTTGCAATAGAAGCAGATTGCTCTGAAAACCAGTTTGTTTAACTTTCGAGATAAACATGTGGGCTGTTGAGTGTCATATATTGTAATCAGTGTATGATTACCAAATAAGCCTTTGTTATCTCAAATGGTTAGTGCATCAATTTGAAGTTTTCTTGAGCTTGATGGAAAAGATCTGAAACTTTTTATGTTAGCATGGATATGTTTTCTATATGGTTAAATGACTGTTATCATCGATATAATTAACTGATCACATTAGACTTATTTCCTAGCTATATATGATTTTGATTTTTATTGTATTTTGTGAACATCTGTTTGAAAATATCTATCAATTGATGCATCTTAAGTACTTGCTACCTTACTAACCACGGTACATGCATCTTAACCACAGTGTTTTAGGCACGTGTAGGTAATATTTAGGTCAACTTTCCAATAAAAGCACCCCCCAGGAATAGGGCATGTGCTGGAGGAAAAGTTGAAAAATAAAAATGTTCGAACTTGTGGACAGTTGCATATGATTTCTAAGGTGGTTTTACAATTCATTTGAAATTTGATTTACTCCCTTTTGTAAAAATGGTCAAGTTACTATTTCTAATGTGAATATTAATTTTCAAAATCTTTGTTTTGCAAGGGTGGGTAAATGAATGAGTTTGAATAGATCATTATCTCGGAGATGAGAAATGACTTTTTTTTTCTTAAAGAGTTCATTCATGGCTCATGTCTTTCTCAGCAAGCTCACAAGAATGATTTGATATCAATAGTATAGCCAAACAAAGGGTTAGGTAATGCCTTTTTTCTCCCTCGTTTTGGTGGTTAGATTGTATTTGTGTTTTGGTGGACTAATTTGAAACAATTGCGCCCCTTACAACTAATCATTTTTCCAATTAGCATTTTATGATGTTTAATTTGTGATGATTTTGTTTATATTGATGATGAGATATACAGAAACTGCGATGATACATGTTGAATTATGGTGGATAATTTGAGAATTATTTTCTAGGCATCGGGTCACACATATCATCTGCAGCAATCTTCCTGACAGTAAAATCAAGAATCTCATGTTCATATTCCTTATTTTGTTGTTTTTCTTTCCTTTTGCTTAAAATGGTTAAAGTGGATTTTAATTATTAAGTTGAGTTAGTTATTGTTGTTGGTGATTCAATTGAAGGTCCTTCAGTGGTGGACGCCCCAGTAGTGAACGAAGCATTATTTTATAATCATCTTTTTATTGATTATTCTGAAACTTCAGAATGCACAAAAAAAAGGTCAATGTCTACAGACTATATGATAGGACACATGTTTAGGTTGGAAATAGTCCAATAACTAAGGAAAGAAAAGAAGAGCTGGAAAAAAACAATGGCTTTTTGCAATAGAAGCAGATTGCTCTGAAGACCAGTTTGTTTAACTGTCGAGATAAACATGCATGCTGTTGAGTGTCATATATTGTAATCAGTGTATGATTACCAAATAGGCCGTTAGTATTTCAGATGCATTAAGGCATCAATTTAAAGTTTTCTTGGGCAGTGTAGCAAATAGGAAAGATCTATTTGCAAAACTAAATAGGAGCCTGATGGAGGAGAACTGAAACTTTCTATATTAGCATAGATATGTTTTCTATATGGTTAAATACCTGTTATCATTGATAGCATTGAACTCATAACATTAGACTCCCTTCCTAGCCATACATTATTTTGTTTTTATTGTATTCTATGAACATCAGTTTGAAAATATCTATGAATTGATGCATCTTAAGTACATGCTACCTTACTGACCACAGTGTTTTAGTCATTTGTAGGTTGATGAGTATTTATATCAACTTCCAATAAAAGCACTCCCAGGAATAGGGCATGTGTTTGAGTAAAAGTTGAACAATAAAAATGTTCTAACTTGTGGACAGTTTCATATGATTTCTAAGTTTGTTTTACAATTAATCTGAAATATGAATTTCTTCCATGTGTTAAAATGGTCAAGTTACTATTTTCAAAATCTTTGTTTTGCATTTGTAAGCATATGGGTAAATGAATAAGCTTGAATAGATTATTATCTCATAAATGAAAAATGACCTTTTTTCTTAAAGAGTTTATTGCCCATGCAATGTTCAAAGTTTCAGTATGATGAAAAATTCATCAAATTTGCCGTGTGCATCCTCTTTGCATCTGCAGGACTCCCTTCAAAGGGATATTGGGATTAAAACTGGTGTGATGCTCTGGAATTACACTAGAGTTGTGGATAATTGGCTTGTTGGGATGGTTCAGGTTTGTCCAACTGCGCACTCTTCTCATCCAAAAATTGCATGACTTTTCACACTTGTGATAGCCCTGTGCTTTTTACAGGATCCTCATTTGCATTTCAGGTCATGTCCATATATCTATCTGACATACACACCTGTTTTCTTGTATCCAATTATTTTGCTGTTATTTCATTAGTTGAAACATAAATCTTCAATGAGCAACATTTATGTTGGTCATGAGTTTGTAATGGATGTCTGTAATTAAGCTCCTCTGAGTAGGATAAATGAGAAATACCTGTCTCGAATTCTAAAATTCCACCCACACTAATAGAACAAGGAACTAATTTTCAAGGATATACATGAAATTGTGTTGTTATTTTTTATTGATAATTGTATCTGTACTAATCAAGTTGTTCTAGCAAAGAATTATAAACTATGTTAATGCTTGAAATACCATTTCAAAAGTGGAGTTCTAATCATGCAGAAGCTCCTATCTTATCTATAATTTGATGGAATGGAAGTTCATATTTTCAGTCTGATAATATTGGATTGATCATTTTTTAATTTTTTGATGAACCTTCCTATATGTATTATAAATTTATTCCTTTTTGCCATACTGTTGATTTGATTTGCAGGAGAGCAAGTCTGTGGGGGCTGAAGTGAGTGGGGGTGTAAAAGTCAGGGATTTGCAAGATGCAAATAGTCTGATGCACTATAAAGGTCCAATGGTATTCTTTTCATTGTCTTTTGTTCTTTTTGACTAAGTTAAACATTGTTAATCAATTATTTCAGCCTCAGCACTTTCTCTTAGACCTTTGCAAGGAGGTTTCATTGTGCTTGCAGGGGTATGGGTTGTAAGGGAGAACTTTACTGAAATGAGCTAAGTGATAATCTTTTGCTGAATTATTCTAGAAGATAATCTAAGATAGCAGAATGTATCAAGGCCTGCACTCAATTGAAATGTTCCGGTCTATGTAATGCTAATGTCTAGATAAAAAGAAGGAAAGATGTTGGAGAGCCTGCAAAGTACATGCTATATGGGCTGTGGAGAAAACCCGAGCCATAGCACAATGATAACATGGGTTTTCCTTGGCCTATTACGTAAATGCACATTGTGCATGTTTTGAGCTTGGCATAACGGTAACCATTTATTTCATTTCCTCTGGTACATAAATTCATATTATTCATTTTAGCATGTATTTATGTTTTCATCATGCTTACCCCATTTGTGCACTGCTATTAGTATGCATGAATGGAGAGACATATACACGTTCCATTAATGTATCGCATCTGAGAATTATGATACCCAATATTACAATAGGTTCCATTTGCTATCAATGATGTTTTAGTGCCTTAGAGAATAACAAAGCAGCTCTTTGGATTTTTCCACATAGGTATGTCAGCTTTCAGAAATTTAGAACGTTATGGAAAGTTGATCCATGCCATTGGTTTTACCTCTTGATATTTCAGCTTGAATGTAATTTATATGCTTGCCATGGTCCAAGCATAAATGTAGACCTTATGTCAAAAATAGCGAGGTTGATCGACTTTGTTAAGTGGCAAACTTGATAAATAAACAAAATTGTTTGTTTTCAATTTTTGACCATTTTCTCTTGTTTCACAGCAAAGTTTTTCTAAGAAATGGTAGTTGTTATTGAAAGTAAATGCCCCACGCAACTCTTCTATTGACTTGGGTGGTGGTTAGATATGCATGATGATGTAGAAGTTGGTGGTTACGTGGTCTTCAGGGATCATGCATTGATAGTTGAGATGATGAATTCTGTGTATGTCATTTCTTTTTAGCCTTGAGAAACATTTGGAATATCTATCATAAAGCAGGCATGAAATCTCTTTATTGTTGCTTCTGGCAAAATAATTGTAATGTTTAAATCCATGGTTCCTCCCACTTTGCTTAACAAACTTTCATAAAGTATGGAAAATTATGACCCTCGATTGTGATCTTTATTCCGTGTTTACTCCTACTTTACGTAACAGACTTTCTTAAATGAAAATTATGATGCACACCCTCTAGAAATAGCTTTTAGGTGGTACTTTTGGTTGGAACTGGTAGAACTTGATGAACATGCATGGGCATTAAACTAATTCTGTGTTATCTTTTAAATTGATTTCACATAGATGTTGAGGATATCCGGGGAGTTGGTTTGCAAGTTTCAAGGCTTGAAAGTGCAGATACTTCTAGGCAAGGTATGTGTTGTATTATCTTGAGTAGACTTGAGTGAGGTTGAATATGAAAGTGCAATTTGAAAGTTCAGAATCTTACTGTTTGATGCTTCCTTTTAAATTTTTATCATGTGCCTATTTGGTGGCCTAGATGTGATGTAAACCACCTTTTTATTCCTGATTGCTGCAGTTCTATATTTCCTCCTGACTCTGAATTTTGTTGTGCTTGAAAGAAACTCTTTGAAATCATGGCTCATGTCTGCCTCAGCAAGCCCAAAAGAATGATTTGATACCAATAGTATAACCAAGGAAAGGGTTGGTACAGGAAATGCCTTTTTCTCCCTCCTTGTTTTGGTGGTTAGATTGTATTAGCGTTGTGGTTGGCTAATTTCAATCTATTGCTCCCCTTACTCTAATCATTGTCTTCATAAAATGTACACTTTAAATATGTCAGCCTAAGATCTTTCACTGTTGCACCAGATGGAGACCCGCATGCTACTAATATTTCATTTAATAAACAATTAGTAAAATATTTCTATCTAGTATGCCAAAACCCATGTTGTGGGTGACAAAATTTCTAGTTTTTGATGTTGATTTGGTTAAAGATGACTGAAACTAAGCTTAGCCTATTATGTTACCGGTGTCTTGTTGCAGACTCTGATGGAAAGAGTGAATGGAAATTCAAAGAGTTTCCACATAGCTCCAGTGGGGAATTATGTTCATAGGACAAATAATACATCCAATGGTGAGAGTTGTTCAAACCAGATCTCAAGTGTCCCACCTTTATGCCACCTTGATATGGGAGTAGTGGAGAGTCTTCCATCAGAGCTCCTCTCAGAATTAAATGAAATTTATGGTGGGAAGCTAGTTGGTTTGATAGCCGAAAGTAAAGGACAAGGTGAGAATTACAATGGATCTTTATGCTTCCTTCCTCCTGAACCAGCCGAAGGTGAAACATTCTTACCTGGTTTTTAAATATATCATTTAATATCTTTCTATGAGTGCCTTATAAATGTGTTGGCTTTGTTCACCAAGTTGCAGTAGAGGAAGCAAAAAGATCTTGCAATTCTGATCCTGTCTCATTGAGCAGAACAGCAGCGGAAATGAAGTTAACTCTTTAATTCAAACTAGATATTTTCTTTTTGATTCTTTGTATTGAGTTTAAAATGTCCCTATCTCAGCTAAAACTTTGTAAAACAAAGAATAACTAGGCAGTACTAGTCTTAGGTTATATTTATTAAGTTTAAAATATAAAAGCGAGAAAAAGAAGAGAGATAGCAGTTGTGGGTAGTTGCAATTTCAAAAAAATTGTAACATGTGCATGTTTGTTGAAGTGTTAGTGTAAGATAAACTAGGCAATACTGATCATTTTATTTATATCTTAACTGATTCAGTTTTTACCTTTGAGCTTTATTCTATTGTCTTTCCTGTGGTTATGATGATTTTATTTTCACCTATAATTTGTTCAGAATATGTTTTTGGTTTTATTATTGAGAATGATTTTCTTTGTTCCCCAAAGGACAAACAACATATATTGGAGGAACTGCAGACAGTGCCTGACTCTGGGGCAGGATCCAATATTGTTGCCATTTCCATTCCAGGACTTGAAAATATGTTTTAATGCCTTCGTCTCTAAGACAGCTAGACATGTCAATGTTACTGCAGTTGCCTGAGGAATTGAGAACTGACTTATTTGACTTGCTTCCTGCACACAGCAAGCAAGAAATCTCTTCCCTGCACCCTAATACCGATAATTTACATCATCGTTTAGGCATCAAGACTATTGGCTATCAAACTGGATCAACCGAGTCTGGGTTGAGCAACAATCTCTGGATTGGAAATCCCTCAACTGTGGATTAATAAGTTCAAAGTCACTGTCATGTATTACAAAGCAAAGCCAGCTGAGAGTTTATCTTCAATACTGCAATGCACTTTTGTTGAATCCCTACATCCTTTAGATGCAAAATGTGATACTTGGAGTGAAGCTGTTCACAGCTTCAGTGAGTTTCTCATGGAGTATATTAAACTTAAAATAGTAGCAAATATTGAGGAGATCTATGTGTTTTCGTCTTCTAAGAAGGTATGTACTTGTACTTTGTTGAGGTTGTCCTTTGTGGAAGAGGATAAAAGTTTTTGTAGTTGTGAGAAAACACTTATTTACAGTTGGTTGTAATCTTATAATTTATATATTTATATTTGTATCTCTAGAATTAAGTATTTGTATCTCTAAAATTAGGATAGACAATCCCTCAATTATAGGATTAGTTTTTTAGGAAGATTTAGTTTCCTAGTTTAACTCCTAGTTAGTTGTATATAAACTTAAGATTCTTGTATAATTCTCAATAAGCAGTTTTCCAATATACATTCAGTTTTCACACTGATTTATTTCTTAGATTTTTCACATGGTATCAGAGCTTTAGGCTATTCTTGGAACCTAAGATTCTTGTATAATTCTCAATAAGCAGTTTTTCAATATACATTCAGTTTTCACACTGATTTATTTCTTAGATTTTTCACATGGTATCAGAGCTTTAGGCTCTTCTTGGGAAGCAAAATTTTCAGCTTTCATTGCTGACTTTTTTAGGCCTTCATTGTCGAATCCTGTTTAGGCCTTCATTGTCGAACCCTTTCAAAGAAAGATATCACTACCACCCAATTTGAAAAAATATTAACTGAAAAAATCACTGGAGTACTATAGATGTCTCAGAAACAAGGAAAGTTCGACAGGAAAGAGATTGAAAAGCTAAAAAACTTATTGAAAATCCTTGAAAAGTCTACTATAGTATGTTCTTTGGGTAAGGTTTCTAGTTCAGGTAAAGCTTTCGGTTCTCATGGATTAAATGTCTCGGTTAAGCCTATTACGAGTTCTTGGGTTATTGATTCAGAAGCCACAGACCACATGACATATTTCTTACAAAAGTTTAGTACATATAACATGTGTCCTAGTAATAAAAAATTTATTGTTGCAGATGGTTCACTTACCACAGTGACAGGAATATTAGATGTTCAAGTTAATCTCTCGTTTGTTCTAAAAAATGTTCTTCATGTTCCTGGATTGTCTACTAATTTGATATCTATACAAAAACTTACCAGAGATATGAATTGCAAAGTAACTTTTTATCCCTCTTATTGTGAATTTCAGAACCAGAGTACATGGAAGATGATTAGACTTGCTAAGGAGAAGGATAGATTATACTATCTTGAGACATCAGATAACACAAGTAGTATCAAGAATAGTTTACCTTTGTCATTTCTTTCTGAAAAATCTTTCAATAGAGATAAAATCTGGTTTTATCATTTTCGTTTTGGACATTCTTTTTTTGGAACCTTGAGAAACATGTTTCCTTCCTTGTTCAAAGGATTAAATGTCGAAGATTTTTATTGTGATATTTGCGAACTTGCAAAGCATAGACGTGTTTTTTTCAATCAGTAACAAAAGAAGTTTTACTCCCTTTTACTTGATTCATAGTGACATTTGGGATCCCTCTACAATTTTTAATATTTCTGGTGCGAGATGGTTTGTTTCATTCATAGATGATTATACCATGGTGTCTTGAATTTTTTATTTAAATCCAAATTAGATGTGAATAGTATATTTTTAAGCTTTCAAAATATAATTCAAAATCAATTTGGAGTGAGAATCAAGAGATTTAGGTCTGATAATGCAAGAGACTACTTCAACCAGAGTCTATCTATCTATTTTTAAAAAGAGTGAATTATTCATGAGTCATCTTGTGTTAATTCTCCACAGCAGAATGGAGTGACAAAGAGGAAAAACAACCATTTACTAGCCATAACTCGAGCCTTTCTATTTCAAGCAAATGTATCTAAATTTTACTGGGAGAAAGCTGTTCTCACTGGCATACATATTATAAATAGGTTACCTTCAAGGGTTTTGGGATTTAAAACTCTTATGAAACTACTCTCACAATTTTATCCCAACCTCAATACCACAAATAATCTCACACCTAGGATATTTGGTTGTACATCATTTGTTCATGTGCATAATCATAAAAGGGGAAAGTTGGATCTAAGAGCGATTAAGTGTATTTTTGTAAGGTATTCTTCAACTCAAAAAGGATATAAGTGTTATCATCTTCCTATCAAAAAATTGTGTCTGCAGATGTCACTTTTAAAGAAAATAAATCATTTTTTACTCAACCTTATCTTTAAGGGGAGATTTCATTCATGGAAGATAAGGATAAAGATTTTTTTTTGTTAGATTTGCCCCTTTCTTCAACATTTACACCCATTAATTCTTCTGAGTCGAAACCTGTTTCTGCTGAGCCCAAGTCAAATACTGAATTTGAGTCTGAACCCATTTCAAATACGGAAGATGTGATAAAGGATAATATCGTTCTTGATTCTATGAAAGAATTATAGAAAAAAAGTTTCAGATCCTGAACTAGTGCTAGTCCAAGAACCTGATCATAACTCTGAAAATGAGGTAACTACAATTTTTGACTCTGTTTCTCAAAATGAGCATGAATCTCTTAAAATTATAACTAGTGATTATGATCTACCTATTATCATTAGGAAAGGAACCAGAGAATGTGCCAAGCATCCACTATACCAAATCTCTAATTTTGTGTCATTTGAAAATTTTTCACCATCCTACAAAAATTTTTTTATGAGCCTAAATACTATTTCTATTCCAACCACATTATCTGAGACATTATCTAGTGAGCAATGGAGGCAAGCCATGAAAATAGAAATGAAGGCTTTAGAGAAAAATCAGACATGAGAACTGGTAGAGTTGCCTAAAAAAAAAATTCAGTGGGGTGTAAATGGGTTTTCATTATAAAATAAAAGGCAGATGGTACTGTTGAAAGGTATAAAGCCAAGTTAGTGGCTAAGGGCTACACTCAAACCTATGGAGTGGATTGCCAGGAAACCTTTGCTCTAGTTGCCAAGATGAATATAGTTAGAATTTTGTTATCATTGACTGCAAATTACAATTGGCAGCTTCAACAATTTGATGTAAAGAATGCTTTTTTACATGGTGATTTGGAAGAAGAAATATATATGAAGGTTTCACCGGGATTTGGAGGTCATCTAGAAGCAAACAAAGTATGCAAGTTGAAAAAAACTTTATATGGCCTTAAACAGTCTCCTAGAGCTTAGTTCGAGAGATTTGCCAAAGTGATGCTAGCAATGAGATATAAATAGAGTCAAAGAGATCACACATTATTTATCAAGCACTTTGATTTAGGGAGAGTCACAGTTCTATTAGTGTATGTTGATGATATAATTGTAACTGGAGATGATGAAAAAGAGAGAGAATCTCTAAAACAGTGTTTGGCTAGAAAATTTGAGATAAAAGAGCTAGAAAGATTGAAGTACTTCCTAGGAATTGAAGTAGCTCACTCACGGCATGGTATTTTCATCTCACAACAGAAATATGTGATGAATATTTTAAAAAAAACTGGAAAGCTTGCATGTAAACCTGTAAATACCCCTATAGATCATAATCATAAAATTAGAGAAGCTAATGAAGATGCTGCTGTAAATAGAGAGATGTACCAAAGATTAGTTGGAAGACTCATTTATCTATCACATACTAGATCTGATATAGTATATGTTGTGAGTGTGGTAAGTCAATTTATGCATAGTCCTAAAAAAGTGTACTTACAGGCTATCTACCGTATATTATACTATTTGAAGGCCAATCATGAGAGAGGTATCTTATTCAAAAGAAATTCAAGGTTAGTTCTAGAAGCATATACAGATACGGATTATGCAGGTTCAGTAACTGATAGAAGATTCACCTCAGGCTACTGCACTTTCTTAGGTGGTAATCTTGTGACTTGGAAGAGTAAAAAATAGAATGTAATGGCAAGGTCAAGTGCTGAAGCAGAGTTCAGAGTAATGGCTCAAGGAATTTGTGAACTTCTATGGTTAAAGATTATCCTAGAAGACTTAAAGATCAAGTGAGATTGACTAATGAGACTCTACTGTGATAACAAGTATGCAATAAGCATTGCACACAATCCTGTGCAACATGATAGAACAAAACACATTGAAGTAGACCGACATTTCATAAAGGAGAAACTAGACAGTGGGTTGATTTGTACACCTTATGTATCAACCAAGGGTCAACTTGCAGATGTGTTGACTAAAGGTCTCAGTAGTGCAACATTTTAAGAAATTATTTTCAAGCTGAGAATGAAAAACACCTATTCTCCAGCTTGAGAGGGAGTGTGGGAAAACACTTATTTACAGCTAGTTGTAATTTTGTAATCTGTATATTTATATTTGTATCTCTAAAATTAAGTATTTGTATCCCTAAAATTAGGATAGACAATCCCTCAATTATAAGATTAGTTTTTTAGGAGGATTTAGTTTTCTAGTTTAACCCCTAGTTAGTTGTATATAAACCTAAGATTCTTGTATAATTTTCAATAAGCAATTTTCCAACATACATTCAGTATCTACACTGATTTATTTCTTAGATTTTCCACAGTACTATTTGTTGTTGTCCTTGTTCCTTTATGTATGTATACTACTTTATAGTTTTACGATTTTTTTTTGTTGGTTGTAGATTTTATATTTATCATTTTGTTTAAAACATCAAAATGATGTTTGAGTTCAGGTTTCAAAACATTGATTAAAAATATATAGCTGTCCAGCTGGCACACATTGACTGATTGGGCATTTATATTTCGGTGTCATTTAACTATATTATTCCCTTTGGTGACTGGGGTGATTGAGCTCAACCAAGTTGGAATGCAGTGCAATTCTCCCATATATGACATTCTTCAGCTTATTAATTTTGTTGGCTCTGCCTAAACAAGTAGTGCCACTATACATAGGACTCTTTAGATGTCAACATTGATCCTTCATTCAGCTTTTGCACTTTAAGAAAATCAAGAAAGACATTAATCACTTCATCGCTGTGTAGCTTGTGATTCCATGGTTTATAGGCAAGCTTACATTCTAATTTTGATAACTTAAAAATATATAACAGTCTAAAGTCCTTGCACTCTCCTCCTCACAAGACCATGAACCGTGGCAGGTAGGTTGATCTGGGATGTCGGATGAGTGCATGCCCGAGTCCCGGAGCCACGCGGGTCGGAGCTTAAGCCTCGACCCATGACAATTGGTATCAGAGCCAGTCGTAAATCGTTCGATCCACGCTAAGTACCTCGAGGGAGGTAGGCAGGGTGGCCAGCCTCCGTGACGAGGGCGTCACGAGGTTGGGTGGGGGAGAATGTCACGGACCTAAGGAAGAGTCCTGAATCCCACATCGAACATAATAAAAGGGTCATTGGGGTATAAAAGGGTTCGCACCACCTCTGCCTTGTGAGGTACCTTTTGTAGGATAAAACCATGAGGCCAGGGGACCAGAGCGGACAATACCTCACAAAGGTGTGAACCGTGGCAGGTAGGCTAATCTAGGACACCGAATAAGTGGATGTCCGGATTCCGGAACCGCGCGGGTTCAGAGCTTAAGTCTCGACCCGTGACACTAGCACTCTCCAACTATATACATTTCCACTCTAGCATTTTCTATCGTGAATCTGGCTGGCCTTTAATATAAATATCCTGTTCAATAGGTGTGGACTTCACTCCATGTCCATTGACACAGCTTTTCTTATGCATCTCTATAGGTTAATTTTTTCTTATAGGTAATTGATCAACGTGATGTGTCATTGATCAGTCTTGTTTTGTTTTCTAATTTACCGTTTTTCTTCACATGCTTTGTTCATGTTCTAAAACTACATTTGGTAAAGCCTCATCAAAGTATCTTGTGCTCGATCCACAGCACATTCGGAGTCTAAAGGACATATGTTCTGCTAAATCATTAGCATTTCTTTATCATTTTTCTTTGTCTAATCTCTTCTTTTGTCATTATAGCTTTGATACAGATTGTCTAATCATAATAATCATAATACTGTTAAACTATCTCTGCTCTTATTCTCTCTGTATGCAATTAAGTGGTAACTTTCTTTCTCATTTTTTTCCTACAATTCTTTTGTGTGAGTTGGGCTGTTGAAACTGGGCACCATCAATTAAACTTGGTGATCTAAATGGCTCCAAAACTTTCCCTCGAGTCATTTTGATTGGATACAAAGAGTGCTACACAAGGTAACTAGTTTGATTTGAATTTTCCAAAATCTTTGACAGGATCGTGATTCCTTATTGAGCTTTTAGTGATTCTTGAGGTAACAACAGATTCTGGATGGTTGGTTAGCACCCAGATCATGAGTGATTTGATTTGGGATCTTTTCATTTTGCGTGTGCTGCTTGAAGTTTTATTGGTGCTTAAATACCAAACACTGAAGCCTTTGGAAGCAAGCCTTTCAGGAGTGCCTTTGTGTTCAGCTTTGTGAGTTCATTCGCTAAGATTCATGTGCTTGTAGATTAGGGTGGATCTCTGGAGAGAATTCGTTCATATGATTGCTTTAATCTGCATCGTGGATATCTGTAAAAAAAAATGGCTGATAGAAATATTTTTCTCTTTGTGGGGGAAGATCAATATTTTTGTTATCTCGATTAATCTGGTCAAATATGAAATGTTGGTAGGTACCGGATTTCTAAATTGCATTGTTAATACTTTGAGAACAGACTAACTTCAGGATATGCAATGAGCAATGATTGATGAAGTGGTGTTTTACTCATCAAAATGATCTATCCCATTGTTCTATCAAGAGGCAAAGAAACTTGGATACAAGCTCGAGAATGCTTCCCGGCCACCTTGCTTAGAGGTGCATTTTGTGTTTCTTGGACCTGGGTAACTTATTGCTTAACAGGACTGTAAAATTATTTCATATATTTTGGAAGCACATTCATCACTAGGCATTCTTTTATATGTTTTAAATATAAGAGCCCCTTGAATTATTCTTTAAAACATGAAACAGTGACCATCTGATTTGGTGTATGAAACCTCTGCTCGATGAGTAACCGAATTTATTCTAACAATTTCAACTTTAAACATTCACAGGAGTTCGGAGTTCCCCAGCATTGGAGGATGGACTAATTCAATTCAACCCAAGTTATCTGCTGTACCTGGGGCTTGACCCAAGTGGCTCACCCACCCGCACCCACATAAGTGGTGGAAATCCTGGCTTCTGTTCATATCCAATGCTGTTCCTTGAAAAATTACTTAGCAAAAGTTATTTTCTTCTGTAATTATGGCTTCGCCATTGCGTGTTTTGGTGATTTGGCGTGCCACATTAGGCACGTCACTGGTCTAGTTTGTCAATTGAGTAGGCGAGCTCTCGTCATTGAAAAGTACTAAATCCTGTAAAAAAGTTTGTGAATCTGATGTTCATCCCTGAAAGCGCATTGAATTTATTTGTGCCCTCATTGAAGACAAACATACGATTAATTCGAGTTCAGTGATGAGGTTCATAGATACTAGCAGACAAGGTTGAGGAGATTTTATTTGCTTTGGGAAAAAATTGGGTTTATGTTTCATACCCATCTACTTCAAACAACAAATATTCCCATGAAAAAAATTCACTCGCCCTACAGATCGGCAAGCTCGTTTACATTTATGAGGTTTTTGACTAATGTGAAAGGGAAGATGGCGGGCACAGAGGGAGTAGGTTTGAGTGAGGAATAGAGGCATTGAAAATGTTAAAGTCCAAACCATTATTCCTAACATATGAATTTATGAATTTATATTTATGGACTATAAGTGTATAGATTTTATATACAAAATTAAATTATCAGTTTCATTAATGAAATGAATTAGATAATAATATTTTATTAATAAATAAATTTAAAAATATATTAATTTTTATATTTATTTTAAAAATTAATATTTGTTTATTAATGAGATTTAATTATTTGATATATTGATAACATATAAAATTTATATATTAATGATGCATTAAATAAAAATTCTTTAAATATACTAAACATGGCTCACCAACCTTTAATTCTATTCCCGCATGTCTAACAATTTGGCTTATTCATATTCCATCTCCAAGAAAATCTCACAAGTCAAAACCGTGGGTTATACGTTTTCAACACCCCAGCTTTTTTATGCCAATCCGACACCCAGATTTCAAACCTCTGAAAAATGTACCCGTTGGCTTTTGAGTTACAAATTACAAAGGTCAAACAAACTATGCAATGGCTCCCAATTCCTACCACCTTTAGATATATAACTCTACGCTTGACATTGCAAACCCCTATGTCATATTTGAACATCGTCGAGGCCTAAGCCATCTATCAAAGCAGCTAAAAAGAAAATGAGTTCGGGCTATCTTATACAAGTTATCAATCTCCTTTTGATCTTCATCTTCTTTATGTTGCTCTTAAACTCTTTGCATGCTGAGGGCTCAAGACTCCTAAATGATCAGGATTCTTCTTCTTTGTCTATAAAGGCCGGCTTTAGTATAAGAAGAGCTTATTCTGGTCCCAGCCACAGTGGCCCAGGCCATTGATGGCACCCATCACCGTGCTCAACAATATTTCTTCCATCACAAGCTCATAACTCTCGTAGTGTTCAAGCGAGTGTTCAGGTTACAATATTAATGAAGGAGATTACACGAGGTAACTCAAGTGGCCAAGTTCTTGCATACAGCGCCCGAGCAACCTGTGTGGTTTTCAAAAGAAGTCATAGAGTTGGTGTTTTTGAAAGGGTCTAGGGTTGTTTTTTTTTTTTCATTTCTTTATTCTTCTTCACGTTTTTTTTTCCTTTCACTTGCTACACAAAATATATATACATTTGATGTTCATGTAATGTTAATGATTTTCTGATCATACAAATCAATGTAATAGTTTGAATTTCTATTTATTTTTATTTACATTTGGGATTGCCCCTATTGTTAGATTGGTATCTTTTATGAAAGATCAATAAATAAATATATATATAAGTGGATCCTTGTTTTAAATCATTTGTTATAACATTTAATTACATGTGAAAAGATATATTAATTAGAATTTAAAACTTAATTTAATTGATTTATTCGAAAAGTAACATCTATAATAAGTTTAGGTCAAATTTTACCGATCATAACCTTTTTTGATCTTATTCTCATATTAAAGTCTTTTTCATAAATATATATATATATACTAAATTTAATTTAAAACCACTCAAAATGTTGAATGTGCTTTGATTTCCAATTGCATATATATATATATATATATATATATATATGCGCGGTTGACAATATCTACAAATGAATCTCTTGCCTTATCGTCAGCATGGCCTACAGTGTATGGCATACCTCTCTTATTCCAACCAGGGCATAAAAAATTTTGAACGAAAAGGAAACGAAAAAAAGAAAAAAAAGTAAAAAGAAAGAGCTGCCACAATGTCCTCATATTTCTTGGTCGGTTGTTCCTGGTTCCCACTCTACTCTTGGTTTTAAACACCAATTCTTTAACAAAAATAGAATATTAGGAACAATTAAAGCTTTTCTTATTCAAAAGATTGTCAACAACCAAATATAACAGAAAACTCTGTTCAAATAAGGCGTACTCCTAAAAGCAAACAAGGGCTTAGTAGTATGAGCTATCAAGCACTTTTCATGGTCAACCCTTCTTACTTTCTCCTTCTTTGTTTTAAAAATTACAGAAAAAGAGAGAAAAGAAAGGAGAAAAAAGTGTTATACTATATTATTTAGGTATCCATCCATGAAAAAATGAACAGCTGGAATACAAGTGAACCGACTAACATTTTTTTTTTTTTCCGTTTCCTTTACGAAACATGATTTTGTCATAAATATGTAGTTGTGAAATAGAATGACAGTCAAATCGACAACATTTTCACCGTAAAAAACCATAGGTGTTTGCAAAAAAAACCACGTCAGCTTTATGAATGTCACTTCATCATAACATATTCTTCGGATTTATAAATTGTTTATCAACAAAAATTTGTAAAAAAATTCAAACCTAAATGTTAATGCATCGAGCATTCGTTTTTTATTACTTCTGTCAACCCTTGTTGATCTTATAAAATTATTTGTTATCAGCATTTCATGTTCTTGTTATAATGAGAACAAATTAAAAAACCAATCTTTTTTTTCTTGTTAGATATGAGGTATTATTCTGTACACACACGGTATAATTAACCAAAGACAGACACCGTCAGCCATTAATCCAAGGAGGACATTCTCCCAATGGACTTGGTTGTTTCTTTTTCATTTTCCAAATCTGATTTCTATCAAATTTCCATAAGAAAAGCAAAATACCCAATTTCCAAGGGCTGAAGCCCAGCCTGTATTTTAGTTTTGACAGATTTGGACACTCATTGCAACCATATCCACTGTGCTTGAATTTGTTGTAAGAGCAGCTAAATTGAAGGCCAGGTACTAAAGATAGTTCTACAAGCCTGAATTGGCCCATGCTGCTTGAAGGCCCACTTAATTTTTTTTTTCTTTTACACAAGTGAGTGAAGAGGGGAGGGTAATGATTCGAAATCAAGATCGTTATTTAATCATTAAAAGAGATGAGGATAAGGTCACTTAAATTTGTATATTCATCAAATTTACTTCCAAAATTTATGGTTCGTTTAATTGGTGTTTTTATTTTCTACTTTTTACTATTTGTTTATTTTTTATTTTGTATTGAAAAAAATAATTAAAAAGCAAATAATAAACCCGAAGCAAAACCTGTGAATTTTGTCAATGGTATTTTTCAATTACAACACGAAGATGATTTCAATTTTTAAAAGCACTTTTTTTAAAGAATTGATGTGGTAGAAAACGTACAACTTTAGGCATGAATTTCATAAAGTGAAAGAGGATGTGTTTGGAATAATTTCTTTTAATCTAAATTGTTTTATCATTAAACCTGTTTTAATTGTTGCTTTCGTTGTTAAACTTTTGTTCATTTTCCAAAATCATATTCAATTAAAAATGAATCAAAATTGTTCCATACATATGAAAAAAATTCAAAGAGAAAGAAATTATTCAAACCTCAAGCCTTAATACTCTTAAAGAGAAATAAACACATGCATGACTTCACAAAAAATTAAAAATTTTAATTTAATTTTAAAATAATATTTACATCATTTTCTTATTTAAGGTACTTTAAATTTCAAACCTATTAATTTGAACTAGACAACATTGAAGACCGAAAGGGTTATAAGAAATCTTTACAAAAAATCTTGTCAAAAAATCGCCACCCATCTTAGACTTTTAGCAGATCGAAGGTCATATGGGCAACTTACTTTTCCAAGTTTAATGACTCGTCAAAGCTGGAAACAATTTCAATGATGGGGGAAGCTTCCAGCAATATTTCACTGGAGACAAAACATGTTAGAATGGTAATACAGCAATTTCTATATAAACGTTTAACCATCAATAATTCACACCAGCAACACCATCACAGAAAGCCCATGGCTCACCAAGTTTTCTTCCTTGTTTCACTGCTAGCATTAGCAACCCTACATGGCATGGAAGCAGTCGATTACGTTGTTAGCAACCAGGCTGCTACAACTCCTGGAGGCATCGTATTTGACAACCAGCTTGGAGTAGAATACACCCGACAACAAATGGAATTGGCCTCACAATTCATCTGGGATCTCTTCCAACAAACCGATCCGGCTGACAGGAAGAACAATATTCCAACCGTAAGCCTTTTTGTCGTCGATAATTTGCCTCCGGAAGTTCCCGCAGCTACAAGCAACAATGTGATTTATGTAAGCGATAAACATATCCAAGCTTTTAGCGGCGATCAACTGAAGCCGGAATTCAATGGGGTGCTTTACCATGAGATGACTCACGTATGGCAATGGAACGGGAATGGGCAACAAGACCAGACTCTTGGAGGATTGATTGAAGGGATTGCAGATTTTGTAAGGCTGAAGGCTAATTACATTCCAAGTGGATGGGCACAGCCAGGGCAAGGCAATAATTGGTACGACGGGTACTCTGTTACGGCCAGGTTTTTGGAGTATTGTGAAGGTCTTAGAACTGGATTTGTAGCAGAGCTTAACAAGAAGATGAGAGATGGTTACAGTACTGACTTCTTTTTTCAGCTACTTGGCAAGACTGTTGATCAGTTGTGGAGCGACTACAAGAACCAGCCAAGGAATTAGACATATCATAGCTATAGCAAGCAGCCCATGGTTAAGCCTTTATTTATCCAAAAAAAAAAATAAAGGCATATATGAATAAGCTTTAGCTCTCTTGTACTTAATTATAGTCAATAAATAAAGAAGTTAGACGTACATTTGATCCAAATCAATGTCAATTATCGGATTTCTCTCTTTTTTTTTTTTGATAATTAAAACTGGATTTATATGGCCTTTAAGTTTGGTTCAATCCATCTCTCGTGGTTTTTTATGACCCCTCCAATTTTGATTAGTCTGCGTTTGACAAAGTAGATCTCCCATCAATTATAAGTTGCATCAAATAGAATGAGGCTGAGGAACTACCTTATGGATTTATCTTCAATGATTCATGACTATATATATATATATATATATATATATTATATATATAGATCAAACTTTTGAACGATACCATCAATTACGAAAGCCAAGTACCACCTTGCCAGTTGACAGTTGCCACTGCCATCCAACTGCCACATAAACCATAGGGGAACAAGACATTTTTAAAAAAATCCACTGAGAAGGAAACAGAGAAGCAGTATCTAAGCTATTAAGCTAACATGACTCAATATCTAAGCCATTAAGCTAACATGACTCACACCCTGTTTTCCCTCTCTTGGCCAATATTATCTCTTGCAGCCATGCAAGGCACCTATGCTGTCGAATATGCCGTCAATGACAAATGTTGAGACAGCCATGCCCATGGAGGTGTTCGTTTCAGAAAGGATATTGAGATCGGGTACAGCCAGCAAACTATGAGTTCGATCACAAATTTTATACGGGGAATCTTCCAACAAAACAACCCAGCTGAAAGAAAAAATATGCCACAATTCACCACGTTCAATGAAAACAGGGATGTAGTTCTGTTTGCAGTCAATAATGAGATTCATATTAACGCAAAACTATCTAGGAAATTATTCAGGTAATATGAAAGGGATTCAACGGGAGTGCTTTATCTTTTCTTCTTTTGAAGGAAAATATCAAAGCCAGTAAAAATTGGCTATGGAGATACTATTAGTTGATTTGTAACGAACCTTAACACAACATACTTTTAGTAAGTTTGAGCAGTGGAGAATAGGGAGAAAACGGGAAATTATGAAAAAAAGATTAGAAAACTAAATATGTTTTTATTTCTCTTAATTGATCAATTAATTTATCTTTATATATTGACAAAAATCATAATTTATGTAAGATCAGGGATCCAGGCAAACCAAAGCTTAAGATCAGGGATCAAAGTCAACCAAGGCATTCCTCAACAGCCAAACTAGGCCATGGGGCAACAGCCAATCTAAAATTATGTAACCAACATCATAAGAGATATGCTGCCCAAGTTAGTCAAAGTTGATGGTGTTCAACAATTCTTAGGAGGAACTCAAGGAAACTTTCTTAGACCAAATCAAAATAGGGAGCAGGTTAACCAGGCCTATCTGCAACCTAATCAGGATTGGGGCAACACGTTCTTCAAAACCTTGAACCTAATTGCACCTAGGGCAACCTCCAATAGCACACAACCTCCAGTAAGACAACATCTAGTAGCACAAACTCCAATATACACACACATACTGGAGACAGGAAGATAACCTGTCAAAATATATTTTTGTAAGTTAGAAGAAATTCAGAGTACTTCATTTCCCAAGAGTCACATTCAGAATAACCTAGACAGTCAAGACTTAGTTGTGCTTTGCAACAGCACCAGTCGAGCTGTAATGTTAACAGAAACAGGGAATTTTTCTCATAAACTCACAATCCAAGGCCGGCAGGCCTTCAGTGGTGCATGAAAACTTTATTAAATTACAAACAGTAGTAATGTCTAGATCGTGAAAAACCTTCTAACTATTTAGATCAAAAGCTTATATAGCTGCAGACAACAGTTTCACATAATAATTAATGGGCCAAAACTCACAGTCGGAATAACTCCAGTCAGAGCGGCTTGGCCCAGGAAAAACATTTTGAAGATGCTCAATGAGGGAACTGATACACCGGGAGCAAAACATCAATTTTCAGGTAATTTAAATCATGATTGAACATGCTTAATGGCTGAAATAACTTCACTAATTGACACGAATTCTCGCCTCTTCTTGAGAAGAGTCTTGGCCAAGTCAAGAGCCCGTCGCTCACAATCTGCTCTTATGCTCACCTCTTTAATTGATTCAAAATCCTCAACATGAGCAACACCAACAATTCTCCTGCAAATTAAAAGAGAAAAGCAACAGAATTACAAAATTGTCAGAGTTTAATAGATAAATTTTAGAATTAACATTTGGACAATGTTCAGAATTTAATAAATAAGTAGGATCCTGCATGTGAATGCAGGTAGAATAGCTGCTTTTACAACTGGTATTCAACCTGTAGAGGAAGACTCCTCGAGTCAAACGAGTAAGGTTGCCTGAATTTACTAGAAGGAAAACGATCCTACAAAATTTCCAAGCTCAGAGTTCTGTGCAATTAAAGATAAATTGCCTACACAGTAGAAGTATGATAAAACAGAACAGAAGTACAAGGACCAAAATATATGGGAAAAAGTCTAGAAGGCGGTTTATTCAAAGATGCATATCACAATTGCAATGGGCTGAAAATGCAAGATAACAGACCGCAATAGACAAACACGGGTGATTACAAAGGCCAGGAATGAAGAAAAAGTAGAGGACCTGGTAGAAAACCTTTATCTCACCTTATCATCTTAGCAGCACCAAACCCAAGTGTGTCATGGAACAATTCCTTCATATATTTTTCTTGTATAAGCTTCTGAAGCTCAGGGTTGTTATAAATTGCTGGAAGGTATGCCTCCCCAGGACCATCCTTGTGTGCATCCCAAAGTGCAGTGAATTTTTGGTGGAAAAGATTCCAAGTATCCTCAGTTGTCTTCAATATCCACTCTTTGTATATCTGCATGGCAATATAAAATTCAGCCATGCCTATATGGTACTTGAAATTTTTTTAAAACAAAATGCAAATTGAGAGTCTTCAAAAAAGTCTATAAACGATGCATCGTAGCCTAGCTACATGCGTGATGCATTCATATGTATATACCCACAAATAAATATATAGGCAACTCCCTTAAAAGTAGATTGAGGAAGAATAATGGTATGTATGACTTCAAGTTACAAATTAAGCTCCCCAAACACAATGAAAGTGCAAGCACATGCATGTAAAAAGATCTGTCAGCCTGTTTATCCACATACCTCTTCCCACATATCATCAATCAATTCATTAGGAAATCATGATTGAAACCAACAGAGGACATCCTAATAATTTGAAGACATGAATGTCCTCTCTAACACTTCATTTTATTCATCTTCTTCACTTTGACTCACTTCTAATTTCCTAAGCTCAGTACTAATATATTGATGTAAAACATTTCTGTGACACTGCCAATAACTTGCATGGACCACATTTCCTATAGATGATGAAACAAACACAACTTTATCTTGGGCTACAACTGGAGATACCATAGAGAATATATTTGATCATAAAATCACAAGAGGTATGATAAATATTTTTCATTGAATAAATTGACTTAAGTGGTTAAACAAGAATTAAAAGCAGAAGAAACTTAGTGCTTGTAGCACATATTAAAACAGTATAAATCAAGATGGAATTATAACTAAGGATGACTAACTAAAAAGAAAAATATACAGGAAAGTTTCATAAAACAATGAGAAGACAACGAAGGGCATACTTTTCTGTCATTCCCTTGATCAGCATGTCCATCTTGTGCAATGAAAGCCAGAATCAAGTTTCCAATAAAAGCACCAATATCAAATCCCATTGGTCCATAAAATGCAAACTCTGGATCTATGACCTGAGTTGAATCACAGGTAACCATGACAGAACCAGTATGGAGATCTCCATGTACAAGGGCCTGGGCTCTTTCACAGAACCTACATAAAGGCAAGTCTAATAACTTGATAAATAAAGCATAAAATTGTATTTATAAAGTAGAATTAGAAGTCCAACCGTACTTAGATTTCAATTCAGCTACTTCAAGCTTCAATATATTATCCTCCCGGACAGCCTCGGCATCACGGTCGAGATAAGGTGAAGTCCAACGGTTATATTTAGATACTTTATATGGGTCAGAAAAAATGACCTGCTCGGTGAGCCGGCATAGTTCCACATTCCCACAAAACTCAGCCACTGCACAAACATTAAATGCAGGTAAATTAGTAGAATATTTTCAAGCTTCAAAAAGCATCACTACTAGACAATAGCATTTTCTTTAAGCTAAAAAATATATAAATACCTGCTCCAAATAGAATAGTAGAGCTAATGATAAAGCTGATAATTATGTATTTTTTCTTGTTCAACAGAAAGACCCATCCTTCATATCTACAGACATAAAGAAGCATTTCTTTCTTAATGCCATGACATTTGGGATGACTACTCTGTCTAAAGCAATAAGGGTACAGGCTTTTATTAGAAACATATTCTTTCTGCTGCTAAAATTGCACGCAGGATTGATGAAATTTGTGTTCAGAAATATCTAAAGATTCAATTGCTACTCAAGGCAAAAGCTACAAAGAGATTATTAGGAATAGAATAGCACACTTAAACATACCCCTGCCATTTCCTCAATGATAAAAGTGTCTTTTTTCCTTTATGATCCTTAGTATCTAGACATTATGGAGTAATCATTTGTATGATATAATAAATTATTATAGCACCACCAGCAAACTTGACACTGCTGTTATACAATTACAAATATAGGATTGGAGACTATAAAACACTTCCAACTTTATCCCCAACTTAAATAGGAAAGCGTATACAGTTTAATATGTTTCACCAAACTTGATGTATTCAAAGGGAGAAAAACCGTTGCCTAGATATGACATAACTTTGTTCTGAATCAAGGTTGCAACCAAGTATTGGACAATAAAGTTTAATTAGTGCACAACCTAACTTATGATATCAGGCCTGATTTTTAACCCCTCAAATGTACTTGCAGTGACAGCATTCGCACTACACCAAAATCAAACTTAAAAAAAAAATCAATGAAAAGGAAAATGCATATAAATCTGTTACCTGCACGTTTGTGCTCTGTGGTTGACAGATATAGGAGAGATGTGAAGAAAAGAGTCTTGGCCATGTATTCTGACATATGTTCCGCCAAGAATGGATATTCGATTCCAGCAATCAACCCTTTTCTCAGGATTATATGGGGAGGCTCTAAATATCGCATTCCAATCAAAGACATGGTACGGTCAAAGTGATAAACTTCAGGAACATGTTCAGGGCACAATCCACCATGTTCTTTTAACGCTAACGCTTCGAAATATGCTCGTTCCTTTGTCATTGGCCAAGATTCCCCTATACATCGTATGTACGGAAGCGCCTGTATTCCAACAAATCACTAAACAGAATAGTTTTCTAAAAAAATTAATTGGAAAAACCCATTTCATATTTCAATGGATTAAAGGTTAAAAAAAAAAAGGAAAGAAATAGAAGATGGAAAAAGAGCGAAACCTGCTTGATGACAAAAGAACCAGAAGTGCCAACAATGATGTAGACGAAATTAAGATTGCCATCTCCAACTTCCTTAATCTTTAAATCATCGAAATTGCCCCCAATCTTCGATGATAAAGACGGCGTCGCTTTTATGTATTCGATGAGTGACTTCTCATCTAGTGGCCTGAACTCAGAAAAAGCCATTTTCTTTTAACTTCCTTTTTTTTTGGGGGGGCGGGGGTGAGGGAGAGCAGTTCCGGCTGGGCTTTGGATGCCACAGAGATTTAAGAGAAGAACTGAAAAGACAGAGGCGCGACTCACTCCTAACGTGGAACTGTAGAAAAAAGGAGGCGATGCGGTCGGCGATGACTTTTTGGAAGACAGCTCATTGAACTTGGTACCGAAAGTGAGGATTTATCTGCGGCCATAAATAAAAGGCAACATTAGCGTATCATTGCAGCGGGAACTACACGGAACACTGATGGATTAGACTTTGTAACTTGCGTTTTAACATGTTAAATGAACTTGGACATGTATAGGGTCATGTGCAGCAACATTTTTTACTTTTTTCTCTATGATTGTTCATTTTTTCAACATATGATATTGAATTTTGAACATATGATATTGAATTATATATAATGTGAATTAATTCTCTATGATAATATAAATTTTATTTTATTTATTTTATAATTTGAATTTTAAACTTTGAATTTTTTTTTTACTTTTAAACTCAAATGTAAATTTATGTGGACCATTCACATTCAATCAAATAAAAAAAATAAGATTTTTTTTATTTTTTTATCGATCATATTGTATAATTAAATTAAATAGCCAATGAAGTTTTTGGTTAATGGCAAGGAGCATGTTTTAAAATTTTAAAATTTTAATTTCAAGTTTTATTGTGTATGAATTTAATTATTTAATTAAGTTAAAATCTTTTAATTATTTATTTAATTATGTAATAATTTATAATACAAATGTAATTTACAAAAAATAATAATAAAGATCAAATACTTGAATTTTAAAATTTAAATTTGACTTTTATTATCTTCAAACTTTTTTGAATAATATGTAAATTTAATATAATTTTTTACTTAAACTTAAGATATAATATCTTTTCTGATCAATTTTTTTAATTATAATAATAATTAAATATTATATTTATATAATTAATTATTATATCATAATTTAAATTATAATAATTAAATAAATAATTAATAAATTATACTATAATTAAACAATCAAAATCTCATTAATCCGCCAACTTTTCTTAAAAAAAAAAAAAATTATCAGTCTAAACTTCAACATGCTTTGTAAAAAAACTTCAATGCGTCGGTGTGACTTTTGGCATGCAGTCAGTCCAATTATAATCATTTAAATGACAGAAACATTAAAAATAAAATAAAAAAAAAGAACTTTTATTCAAATTTTTTATTCTCTTAAAAACATATAAACACTCCATTAATATGGGTGAATATGATGCAAAGACAACGTGGCATTGACATCATGAATCATGATGCCATAAGACGGTCAAACAAATATTCTTTTTTCTTTTCTAAAAATAAGAATTCTCTAATATAATAAAAAATTTCCACTCTGTTATAATCAAAAGCTAAAAAATAATTTAGCACTTTGATATTAGTAAGTAGTTAGCTCAATTATTAAGATTTATTTTTTTTAATAAAAAAGTTTTAAATTTAAATTTTATTGATAATTGTTTGTTGAGATTATTTTAAATGTATGAACTATAATTATTTATCTTAAACTATTAAATATGATATATCTTACCAGAAATATTAAAAAACATATTTACTCTAAAATTTTTCTTAATAAAAAAATATTTAGCACCTGTTTTAAGAAGGTCATCCATCCATTTTAATCTCTTAAGAAGTCGACACATATTGTTTATGAACAAACATTGTAATTATTAGGAACAAATAGGTAAACTATGCATTAATTAGAATTGATAATTTTAGTATTTTTATCATTTAAATATTAATAATTTATGCATTTATATTATATTTTACATAAAAATTATATATCATAATTCGTAGTATGAAAATATAATATGTAATTTTTTTATTTTATTAAATGAATATATAATTTTTTTAAATTTTAAATTTTATTAATTTTTTTTTATTTTTTGTCATATCACCATCTTATATTTTAGATTATAAATTTATATTTAATTATTAAAATTTCATTATTTTTTGATTTTATTAAATCTAATTATGAAAATCTCGATTTAACTATTGAATTTTCAAAATTTTAAATTTTTGATCATTTGATTGTTAAAAGCTAACGATCGATTGAAATGATATAATCATATCACTTGACAATCATCACATAATATTATGATATTATCTTATTGATATTTTTTAAATAATGATATCATATTAATTATTTTATATAATATATCAAATGACGTGCTAATATTATATTATCAAATAAAATAAAAATAACATATTAATCAATCACATGAAAATTATCAAACAAAGTGATAATAACATATTAGCCAATCATTAATTTCTAATTATTAAATTTTAAAAATTTAAAATTTATGACGTTACTAAAATCATAATCTTTATAATTAAATGATCAAAATAAAACATCACAAAAATTTTAATAACTACACATGATTTACAAAAAAATTCCCAATAATATTGTGACTTCAACGTTGCTGCAATAATGCGATTTATATATAGTAATATTATAGTACTGTTAGTAGTACTTACCAATTTTGTCTTTGTCTTGTTTTGAAAAGAAAAACACAGTTGACTAAGACTAGTAGTTGGTTCATAACTGTTTTTAGCGATAAAACAGCAACAACCTTTACTTACACACTTTATATGTGTTCATTTGTAATTTTGATTACATGTATCTTTTATTCATTATATTTTCTTTTAAAAGTTACCTAAAATTTATTGGTGAATTTTAATAAAAAAGAAAAAAAAATTGATTGTCTGTACATGATATTTATCGACCCAACTCTATAACTAATGATCATGGGAGAGATTTATATACCGTTTGTTGATTGGAAAAATAAAAAATTTAATTTTTTAAAATAAAATTTTAAATTTAAATTTTATGAATAAAAAAATAAATACTGAAAATTTTTCTTCTTATAAAATGCGATCCACTCGACTCCAAAATAATGAAAATCTAAAGTAATCGTCGAATATGGGATAGTAAAACAAAAATGATCACGGGAGATATTCCAAAGTGAACAGACGTACAAAAAAAAATCTGCCACGTAGAGATTTGAGAAATATAGCTACTTTTAGTGCATAAGATGATTGATATTGGAAAATAATAATTATTTTTATTACATTTTATTTATGTTTTTAAAAATAAAATTATAATGAAAATTAATTATTTTGTGTATAAGATGATTTTAATTATTTTTAAGTAAAAAATATTATTTTTAATTTATGGTATTAAATTAATATGTTTTATTATATTGTTAAATATTAAATTAATAATTTAAATTATATAAATTTTGAAAAAAATAATTTGATTAATAAATAAAATTATCTTTTTTATTTTTATGCATATGAAATATAAAATTAAATAACATTATTTAATTTAATTTTATTCATAATATTATTTATCTTATCATATTATAATTTTGTATACCAAATATACTGATAAAATACTAATTTGTTCACCAATTAAATCACATTATGATTTATAAATTTGATTTATTTGGGTTGAATTTTGAATAAAATTTTTTACCTCAAATTAAATTATTAATAATTATTTTATTTTATTTTAATATATTTAAAGATATTAATATTTTAATAATTTTAATTTTAAAAAAAATTCAAGCTTGAAATCTTTTAAAATTGATACATTATATCAAACCTTGGGTAAAACTTTTAAGAAGCTAATCGATTTTAGCCGGTCCACGAATAAATTTAGAAGTAATAGAGTGGTACTATTTAATTACCCAATATAAATGATAGTAGTATTTGTATATTTTGAGTTAATTTCACAAGTTTTTGTAAATTAATTTGAAAGTATAAAAAAAAAGATTAAAGAAAATTAAATTTATTATTCTTTAAAATTCATTAAAAATGGATAAAGTACAGCAGTAAGTATAATAATAATACTATAGTACTATAATAATAAGGTGAACAGAGAGTGCGAGGTATGGTGTGGGGCATCCCGTCCGGCTCACTCAATCTTACTCCGATTCACAGAGATGGACAAGTTTCCGGCGATTCTCCCACCATTCCTCATCTTGTTTTTCTCTTTTAGCCTTTCGCTTTCCGACGGATATTTCACGGGAAATTCTTCCCATCCCGGCCTAACATCCCAGGCCGACTCTCTCTGCGCACAGCTTATCGAGCCCAACGGTTATTCCTGCGCCGAATACATTGTACTCTCTCTCTCTCTCTATGGTTATTGTTTTCAAATTTATTCTTGTCAAGGTTCATCTGATCCTGAGAAATGGAGAAAAATAATTAAGGAAACTTTTGAAAGGACCAGAGCGATCAGATAAGCAATCAAAGCAAATATACATATATATTTTTTGTTTGCTTTGGGAAGAAATTGCCAATTACGGGCAATGAAATTTCTTTTTCTTTTTATTTTTTCCTGATTTCCGTGGTACCATTAACGGCCTTAATATATCTCCCCAATTTTCGTTAAGGTTTCTTAGATATTATTGGTGCCCTGCCCGAAAAAACTTTTTTCACCCAAGTTTGATTTTCTAAAATTTGGGAAAATTCAAGGTGGGATTTTTTTTTCCTTTCCTTTTTTCTAGTAGCTTAATCTAATCTGATTGTCGTGGTTAAATTTGTAGTATAACCATGAGGCAAAATTTTTTAATATTTGATTACTTTGGTTCTTTAGGATTTTCTGGTTAAATTTGGTTAGTGGATGAAAATGTTGTTTTCTTGTTTAGTAACTCAAAGTAGAGTTTCCTTTTGATTTTTTTTATTACTACTTTTTTTAAAAAGGTTCAAACCAAGGATGGCTACTTATTAGCTCTTCAACGCGTCTCATCTCGTTCTGGGGATATTAGAGTTCAGCAAGGTCGTCCTGTTTTGCTTCAACATGGATTGTTCATGGTAAATTCTCCATTCACCCGAAATAACTTCTCAAATAGCGGAGTTCACATGTTGTCCCTTACTATTTAGCTGTTATATTCAGCATCTTAGCCAACACGCCTTGAATTTGCTGATGTCCCAGAGATGCTATGTTATTTCTTTGTAACCTTACCTACTGTAAGTAGAGTTTGCTATAAATTGCTTTGCAAGGGTGCCTTAGTCACTTTTAGTTGTTGGAGAAATATTATTATGCTTAAAAAGGAATCTATTGAGATCTTATAGATTTTAAATGATTATCTTTGGTCTAATAACCTAGACTTATTTTATGGTTTATGATTTCCCATTGATTTTCTATTGGAAATTATCCAGGCATGAGTTCAAGGGCAAAACCCTGTTTGATGTTTTTACTTTATCAACTATGTAGTTCGTTGTGAAAGTCTTCTCACGTGTCTTGATCCTACCAAGTACTATTTATCGATATGCTTATCTGAAATTTCTCTGTTCTTTTTTTCTGGTAAATGCACTGAAAGATGTCATCTTTCTGTTTTTCTAACGCAAAAACCTAGATCTTGTGATTGTTCCAATAAATAACGAAATAAATAATTTTGTTTGCTTTCCCTTTGTAATATAATATGCTATATGTGTTAATATACAGAAGGACTATATTTTTGTACATGCATGAATTTGCTTTACTATTGAGTGAATTCAGTCATTCATAGCTTCTGACCTTGATTTACTCCAATTTAAAACAGGCAGGTGATGCATGGTTTTTGGATTCTACCGAGCAGTCATTGGGCTTCATCCTGGCAGACCAGGGTTTTGATGTATGGGTTGGAAATGTTCGTGGAACACGTTGGAGTCATGGACACACATCTTTATCTGAAACAGAGAAGGTAGAAAAATTTATACCTTATGCCTCTTTCTCTTTGCTGGATTCATCTTGCAATGTTTTTGGCTTAGTTGGCTGTATTCAATGTGGAAAACTTCAACTACCTTAGAAGTTCGAATGCACAAACATTGAATTTATCTTGCAACATATATACCTTAATTGGCTGTATGTGTTGTATGAGCTTGACACCCACGCATAACTGCTGCTGATCTTCAATGTTTGTGCATCTTTGTTAGTATACCCTGACATCCAGTTTCCTTAGCTTAGAGTACAAATTGCTAGTTGTAACACTATCTTTTCCATCTATTCATTTCTTTTTCTTTTTTTTTCTCTTATAATGATATAAGGGTTTCCCAATGCATCTTTATCCTTATAAAATCTGTCTCAAGGTTGGCTGGTGGTTTCTCAAACCTCTTCACTTGTTGTGTCAAACATAAAGGAATTTTCATCTCCATGATTTATATTCTCTCCTCCCACTCTGCAACATGGCTTTAGTAACTGTCGGCTTTTCTTGCAGGAATTTTGGGAGTGGAGTTGGCAGGAATTAGCTCTGTATGATCTTGCAGAAATGTTAAACTACATAAACTCAGTTACAAGCTCCAAAATCTTTATTGTTGGACATTCACAGGTCCTGGATGCTTTATCTTGTTCCTAGAGCACAATTTACCTGCCTCTTGCTTGTTAGGTTACTTATCCTATACCTTTTATTCATAGGGAACAATCATGTCTTTGGCTGCTCTCACTCAGCCGGACATAGCGGAAATGGTTGAAGCTGCTGCTCTTTTGTGTCCAATATCTTACTTGGACCATGTCAGTGCTCCACTTGTACTTAGAATGGTTGCAGTGCATCTTGATCAGGTATACCTTGTTCATCATTGTTGTTTTACCTAGCAAAATTGGTTTTTGGCCATTATGATGTTCTTAGACATTCTTTTCTGACAGATGGTTCTTGGTTTGGGGTTACACCAATTGAACTTCAGGAGGTTTATTAACACCTCTATCTCTTTTGTTTTTCCTTTTTCCCCAATATCTTTTCAACTGTTATGAAGGTGATGGTTGGCCTTGTCCATTTTTGTTGATTTAGGGGTTTAATTGCATTTCATGTTGTTGTTTTAACTTCAGCGATGTGTTGGTTAACCTTGTGGATTCATTATGTGATGGCCATGTGGATTGTACTGATTTTCTAAGTTCTGTAACAGGTTTTCTTCTCCTCTCCTGTCTTTACACTCAAACAGATATATTCACAACATGCAGACACACAAAAATATGCATTATTTTTGTTGTTTTAGGATGCTAATTCCTTTTGTTGCATTTCTTTTTATTGAAAAGTGCTGCATAAGTGATCTAGCTCAAAATTTTCATTCTCGGTAAATATTTCCCAGCTGATGTGAATTTATGCCTTAAGAGCAAGGCCACACACTCACTCACTTAACCTTTAATGTAGGATATTGCACTAGATAGAACTCAACAGCAAATTGTTCATGGCTGGGTTTTAAAATTCTTTAAACCATATCTAATATAACCTTACCCTTTCCTAGTTTAATAAAAAATACAGAAAAGAGAACTTTATACTTTGCCTGCCTCTGGAGTCTGGAACGGATATTTGTTTGTTTTTGCTAGGGTTGCATAAAGTTTTTTAGCTTCAAGGGCAGCTTTTAAGTTTTGACTTTATAAAAGTTCAATAAACACTCTGAAACTAAAGGGATTATTCAAAATGTGTGATAATTGATATCTTACCATTAATGAAAGGTTTTTGACAAGACAATTACATTGCAGGGCAGAATTGCTGCTTTAATAAAACTCGGATGGACTTCTATTTGGAGTATGAACCTCACCCCTCATCTGTGAAGAACTTACGCCATCTTTTCCAAAGTATTCTTCCATATACTTTCTTTTTGTTGCCTTTTTTTTTCTGCATGTTTAACTAACCTGAATGGGTTTACAAGCCTTCTTATTCCTCATTCTAGACTACAAGCTTTTGAAATCAATAGGAGCATTTTTTTTTAAAAGCTGTAACCTTTTTAATGTTTTCTTCCTTAAAAAGTTGTTTATACTGGAATAGATGTTTATTGAATTTAAATTCTTCTGCTGAAACTTTCATGGTTTTTCTATATATTTGGCAGTGATCCGCCAGGGTACTTTTTCCCGGTATGATTATGGAATCTTGAAAAACTTACTGATGTATGGACAGTTTAAACCCCCAGCATTTGATCTTAACAGCATACCCAAGTCATTGCCATTATGGATGAGTTATGGAGGGAATGATGCCTTAGCAGATGTAACAGATGTGCAGCACACTCTTGAGGAATTAACATCCAACCCAGAGTTGCTTTATCTCGAGAACTACGGTCATATAGACTTCCTTTTGAGCATAAACGCAAATAGAGATGTTTATGACCATATGATCGGATTTTTCAGGTCGTTGGAAAAGTCAAGTAGCTCTTAAAAGTGACTGCTTTCTGCGTTCTTTCATATAACATATAGTACTCAAGTGTACTTAACTAATTATTTGTCTGCATATATATTGTAAAGTTTGCCCATATTCCTTTTCTTCTAAAGTTTCATGAACATTAAGATTTAAGAAAGAAGTCGTTTTAGTATTAGTCGTGAATATTTAAGTTAATTTGCAATATAGCTGCCAAACAAACTGGATTCTTTGGTGCAAGGTCCAAACGGACTGATGCTTTTCTTGTAGTCAGTTGTGCACAGCTTAAACTGGGAATTGGTTTTTACCTTATCTTAACCATTTCCTTAGGATGGAAGTTGAGGCAAGTCCTTTTGACAGGGGTGGCAAGTTTGGTTGAAGATACACACGCTTTTGGAGCCTGCAAAGATACTTCCGTGACGCTTTAAGTGAAGAAACCTGGGTAGAAGTTATGACGGAAGATTGAAGTCATAATGGAAATGCGGATTTCAAAGTATTTTTGTCAAGGTAAGTTATTCTGGAAGAGCATCATGCAGAAATATCTGATGTGCTTATCTCCTAGTCTTTATAATAGATTATTGGCATTATAACTTGATTGTATAGGGGTTTTCCTATTGAAGCCTTAAATGAAAAGTTGATTCTATCAAATAATATGTTTGTTGATCCAACATTTCAAGAGAAGCATATTGTATTTGCTTCTTGTTATTGTTAATTTTAGATGTTATAGAGAGATGATGATGGTGTCAAACGAAACAGTGAATCAGCTAGAGCACAACTAGAGAGCGGACGCCCGGGAACAGATAAGTTGTCAAATGGCTACTTCCATGAATAATAAATGCTTACCGAGACAAGCAATCTCACTAATGCACTCACTTTTGTACGGCATCTTTTGCATAACATTTTAGAAAATACAAGAAACCAACATATTTTGTTTCTCTTCTAAACATCCCTGGAACCAGCTGCTGCCATGCCAATTTCCAATTCACCCAATTTTTTCTCACATGGCATTGAACAATTTGATCAAAGAGCTGCCTATTCAAATGACAAATCCAACGGTCCCAGAATGAGGCTTAGGCATCACCAAGAAGTTCAACAACGTTTAATCATGATAATTTTTTCCTCCACGGACGGTGCTTTTCCCGCTTCAAGTACTGTTGCATTAAAGCTGGATGTGACAACTATTAGTTTGTTTTTTTCATGGCAATCAGTAATAATTTGGTTCCTAACTTAAATTCAATGTAGTTTCTTTTCTCTTTTTTTTTTTCGTATTTATAGCTCAACTTGGGTTGCAAACCAATAGGCAAAATGAATTATTGCGTTGTTTATACATTTATGGTATGACAAAAGGCAACTCATCTAATTTCTCAATGAAAGCTCTTCCTGATTGCAAACAATTTCATATATCAAATTATCATCACGATGATAATGGTGTGAAGTTTTCTTTGCTAATTAGAAATTTCTTTAGTTTGTGGTTTTTTTAAGCCCTTCGGTCCTTAAGTGGATGGAAAAAAATTTAGATAAAATCTCTTAGGTAAAATTTGTTAAATTTTTTAAATATACACCATTGAAATTTAATAAGAAAATTAATAATATATAAAAAATTTATTAAAAATACCATTTATAATTTAAATTTGATAGATATTTATTTAACAATAAAATTTTACCAAATTTTTTTATAAAAATGATTATCTAAAACATATATCAAATTTTTAAAAATTTTTTGCAAAATTTATACACTTGATAATGTAACAAGATCTTTTAAATTTATCAAATTTGATTTAATTATTTTTATTTTAAAACTTCATAAATTTCATTTAAAAATTTTATATTTAAAAAAAATCATCTATTGAATATATTAAAATTAATGAGTAAAAAAATATAAAAAAATTTAATTTTACATTGTACAAATTGATTCATCCTCATATATATATATATATATATATATATATATATATATTGCAATCAAAAGTTCGTGCTCTGGCAACTAGAAAATGTTGGATTTGTGCATTTTTGGATAGGGTCTGTATAAAAGCTTGTATTAATGCAATATATATATAGAGAGAGAAAAGAGGCTACCGTCATTAATAATTTTAAATTATAATAAAATATTAAATAAAATATTTAAAATTTAAAAACTTTTAATTTAATATTTAAATTTTAAATATATTAATTAATATAATATTTATCGTTAATATAATTAATGTAAATAATAATATATGAAAGATGAATAATTTCTTAAATATTAACAGATTTTATAATTTAAATATTAAATTAAAATTTTTTAAAATTCAGATATTATATTAAATATTTCAATATATATCATTTAAGTATTAATCATAATATTAACCTACATATATGTTTCATCTAAATTACGTATATCAGGCAGCATTTAAAAAAAAAAAAAGAAAAGGAAAAAGAACAAACAAAGAAGGTTCTCGATGAAAAAAACCGGTTTTGGAAACGAATTAGTATACGGCAGCAAGCTAGCTAAATGTTGGATCAGATTCAATGTTGTTCCAAAATTTCAAATTTGCAATTTTGTAAGTTTACTCTAATTCAGTAAGGTTACGTACATGACTGGTAGGAAAGGATTCAAAAATGAAAGACAATGACGTGATGATGTACTAATAAATAATTAGTTTAATTGGTTAAAATTTATAGTTTTTTATGAAAAATTTTTTATTCAAATTTTATTAATAATTATTTGTTAAAATTATTTTAAAAATATAATTTATAATTATTTATTTTAAATTATTAAATATAATATTTAAATTTTTATTTTAAAAATATAATTTCAAGCACGAATTTGACAGAATACAAAAAAACCTCTGTTTGAGAAACATCACCATTCTTATATGATATTAATCTTTTAATTTTATTAGTCTAAATTTACATTTCTTCTTTAAAAATTTTGAATTTTTCAAAAGTTTTATCTTTAGTCTTAAATAAAATAAACATAAATAAAATTAAAAACTATATCAATGAAAGTAATGAAATAACATTTTTTTTTTCATTTCTAATTAAAGCATCATTGTTATCACATAAATTAGTATGAATCAATTATAAAAAAAAAAAAAGCTAATTTTGAAGACTGATTTAAAAGAAAAATTTGTTATCTTTACTTGAATATAACATTCACAAATCTTAGTACTAAATATAGAAGATGGTTTAATTATCAAATCATGCGAAGCCATGCGATTCAATATTCAATATATCCTAATCTATGATGCATCTTAATATATCCAGGTAAGCAATTTGAATAATTTAAATTAATAATTAAGTATTAATTTAAATGATATGCATGTTAATCAAAAGTTATTAATAAACAAAAATTTTGATGCATAATGTCCTTATCATATATAAGTTAACTAGATAGTGATTGAGGGTTAAAGATGAATTAAAATTTTTAAAAAATAATGAAATTGACAATTCATTTCATTTTCTTACTTGAAATCCTACACATAAATTTGGGTCGTATACGGCTAATCAATACATGACCAAAATTTATGCTAATTGTCAGTTTTTTTGCTTTTTTTTAAAATATTTTTTTATTATTGTATATTTAAAAATATTTTTTATCAATTTTATATTTTTAAAAGTGATACCCACTTTTACCAAGCCTTTTTTTTTTATTTTTTACTTTTTATTTTTAAGATTTAAGATTATTTTTTATGAAACCTATTTGATAATAGGAGTATGTCACTTTTTTTTATTTTCTATTTTATATATTTAATAAATAATTTTTAAGATTTTAAATTTTTTTATCTCGCCAACTTAATAGTAAGTATATGTCATGTGTTAAGTTATTCTCTTCCTTTTAATCTTTTTTTATTAATTTTTAATTTTTTTAAAAATATTTATAATATTTTAATTAATGATAGGTCGAGTGAATATTTAATCATTTTATTTTCAAAAAATATATTTTGAGATGGATTAAATTAAAACAAAAAAATTGTTTCCGATAAGAAGTATATTTAAGGTGCTTGTATTGATCCGTTTTGAGATATATATATATATACATATATATATAAGTATATATTTTATTATTTGTTTAATTTTATACATATTTATGTATTATATTAATAAATTTATTTTTAATTTAATTTAAAAAATTAATATTTTAAACTTAACATGGGATGTTTGACACCATCAATGAGCTTTTTTATCATTATTATTTTAATTTTTTAATTTTTGATATTTATTTTTTATTAAATAAATTTTATGAAAAAATGATATCAATTAAGGTTTTTACAAGTCATTTTCTTTTAAATTTTTTCTTTTCTTGTTAATTTTTTTAATTCAATAAATTTTATAAAAAAATATAATGAATAAAATTTATATATAAAAAAAAAACGTGCGAAAGTGGATATTTTCTAGTGCCAATTAAATTTGATCATCAGCTTAACCATTTTGTTTATTTGATAGAACGTCAATCAATCATAATCAAACAAGAAAAAGTGAAATTGAACAAATAAATAATTCATACAAAACAAATTTGTTTGTTTGATTGAACGTCGATCAATCGACATGAAAACAAGCGAAAATGAAATTGAACAAAATAAATAATTTCACAAAAAAAGACAATAATAAAACATTCAACTTTAGGTTCATCCACTAATGAGAAAGCGAGTCGAAACGAAACATATCATTAAAGACAAATTCAAGGACCATTGGTGTCTGAATGTAAGAAATTAGGACAAAAAAATCGAAATACAAAAGATATTCACCTCAAACAGCTACTATCGGTTTTTTATCTATATATCCATAATTCAAGGCCACAAAAACCAAACACCCCCCGTCCCCCCCACGTCCATCCATCGACATGTTATAGTCGGGACAACCCCATAGCTTGCTAGCTTACGTATTGAATGAGCGCATGCTTCATGTTAGTGTGTCGTGAGGAAAGAGACTGAGAGTTTGAATCAACGCTGAAACAAACAAAAACAAAAGTTAAGTTTACGTGTTGCCTTCTGTTTTATAATTTTAAGTTAATGAATTATACAAAGATACCAAATTCAATGGTTACTCCAATCTTAAGGTCAATAAAACTATTATAATTAATATATATTACTTCAATGCATTTAAAATTATTAAATTAATTTTCAATTATTTCATTTAATGCAAATATATATTATTATAAATAATATATTAATTAATTTTAAGAAATTATTCATAGGATACTCATTAGTAAAATCTTTTTCTTATCGTTTTAAGAAATTTGAGCACATGCTGAAGTGGTTCAAAAAAAAAAATCAATGCAGATGATGTTATATTTAATATGAACAAATAAATTTATTGATTTTGTGGTGGCACCATGATGCAAAAAATGTCCACTTGAGATTTTACTATTACATGCATATGTACTACTCGAAGTTGTCATAATTGGATACAAAACAAAGCAGAAATGTTGCCAACAATTGATGTAGTGATTAAAGAAGTAATTGTGATATATTATAAGATTAGGGTTTGAGTACAAGCAATTGTAATGCCACCCCAATATTAAAAAAAGAAATATGTTATATACACTTCTTAAAAATAAATAATATTTTTTAATTTAAAAAAATCATATCATCTACTCTTAAATTTTCAAAAGGGATGACTATACACATTCAAAACACTTCTTAAGGTCAAAAGATATTTTGTAAATGATGCGAAAATTTTATGGTAGATAGTATGATTTTTTTTAAGTAAAAAAAATTATGTGTTTTTAAGAAATGTACATAGTCAAATAACTATAACTATTGTAGTTAGTTAATTATCTAAGTCCAAATATTGAGAAAGAAAAAAAGGAAGGGGGGCCTTCGTGCATGTGGAATTACAAAATAAATAAGTCACATCGGTGTTGTAACAAGAGTCCATGCAATTTAATGAACAACACATCGGTGCCATAGCTAGATTCCTTGCAATTTGAACTACTAAATGACATCAATAAAGTGACACTAAAATTGCATCGATACTTTGATTGGAAAGTCATACATACTTTACAAAACTTCGTATTGGATGAGTTTTATTCGTTGAACCATAAAGAGACACGAGCTTGCCTACCATCGACTTGTCATGCAATGTTTGTAACAATTTTTAGACATAATTTCACCAACAAAAAAAAAATGGCAACATACTCTTAATTGATATATAAAATTGACACAATATCACTGTCTTGCATCTTTTAATAATTAATTGAAACATTACATTCGAAGCAGAACAATCAAATTACAAGGCAGAAGGTCGTGCATATATCGCTTCTTCATGAAAACATCATAATTATCTTCGAGGGACCACTTCAAGAACTCCCAACAATTTCATCCACAAACAGCTGAATATTCCGATCTGAGGAGCCCCCGCAGGCCACTGCCTCACGGGCTGCCTGCTTCCATTTTGCAGCATTTTTCTTGAACTCTTCCGATTCCGGCCAGCTAAGAATTTGTTTTATACATTTCTCTAATTCTTCATTGCTAATTACTCCCTCAGGGCCAGGCTTGAGTCTTAGACCAACCTTGAGGACGTCGACAATAAGTTTGGCATTTGTTGGCTGGTCGGACCATTGTGGATACGCAATCACTGGCACGCCTGCTACGAATGTTTCTAACAAGGAATTCCATCCACAGTGCGTTATAAAACATGCGATTGATGGGTGGGTTAAAACTTTTGTTTGTGGACTCCATGGGACGATAAGCCCTTGGTTTTTGGTTTCTTCTTCGAACCCAAGGGGCAACTCGCCTGCACCATCAGCTGATGGAAGTTCAGGTGGTTTCACCACCCATAAAAAAGGGTGGTTGGCGTTCTTGAGAGCAGTTGCTATAGCCTCCATTAGTTTGGCTGACAAGACTGCTAAGCTACCAAAGGATACGTATATAACTGAAGCAGTTGGTTGGTTTTTTAGCCACTCTAAGGAAGTTTCGTCTGGTTTCCACAACTCGATACCAGCATAAAGACTTTGGTCTTCACCAAGTAGTGATGGAGGCACCAGTGGACCAATTGGTCGTATTGGACAGAGCTCAGCCATGGAGTCAATGGCTTCTTTCTCCAGCTCAAAGAATGAATTGGCCAATACCCATTTATATCTCTTCATGTTTTGAAACATATCGGATAATAACCTAGGGAAACTTCCGAAGGGGTTTGATGGAAGAACAAACGAAGGCAAGTCTTCGGTGTGCAACAAAGGCAAGCCTGGCAACTCAATACGCATGTCAGGGTTTGTTAAGGTAGGAAATGGATTTAACTTGTTGTAAAAACGGTAGTAAATAGCGTAGAGTGAACAGGGTTGGATCCAAAGCATGGCGCAAGGGATTTTATTCTCCAAGGCTGCATCGACTACCCATGAAACGAACGGATTGCTAATGATGCAAGAGAGTTTCTTGCGAGTGTCGTGATAGTATTCTTGAATAAGATTTGAGACGTTAGCTGGTCCAGTTTTGGCTAGGGATTCCATGTAGTGGTCTAAATTGGTGTGGCGGTCATAGTCTAGGCTAAATCCGTCAGGGAAAAAGAGAAGTCGAATCCCAGAGATGAAGGTGTCGGTGATGGTGCTGATAGTGGAGGCTTTGAGCATACGGTGGCCACCAAATTGGGTGGTGGCAAGCGTGACGTCAAGGCCTTTATCAACCAGGCGCTTGCCCAGTCTAAGCATGGGGTTGATGTGACCCTGGGCTGGTAATGTCACCATGAGTACATGGATTTCCTCTTTGCCCTCCTTCAACGCCATGGATATAGTAGATGCACACGTCAATGGTGAGGAAAGAGTAAGAGAGGAAGATAAGGCACCCTGGTGACGAGTGGTACATGGGCAAGGCTCCTGAGCCCAACTTATTTATCGGCACCTGAGATACGAGATACGGTGTGTATAGATACGCTGCTAATATAAATAAATAAATATATATATATATATATATATAAAACTAGCCTTTTAACCCGTACAATGTACGGGATTTTTTAAATTAAATTTTCATAAATTTAAATTTATTTTCTAATTATTTATCTAATATATAATAATATATTTATAAATGTTAAATTACAATTAAATAATAAATTATACATAATATATTATAAATGATATTGTTCATCTAAAATAAATCTAAATTTTTGTAAATTTTCGAGAATTAGAAAAAAAATTTTCATTAAAACATATTTTCTATAATTTATTTGCTAAATACTAAAAATTTTGCTACCACTTTTTTCTTGTTTGATAAAAAATCAAGAATCAATATTTAAATAGTTAAAATTAATAATTGTTTTCATCATAATGTAGATTAGGCGTGTATATATATATTTGATTGAACAACAAATCATAATCATTTACTTTTTATTTGTTCTTATTTTTGACATACTTCAAGTAATTATTACACAAATATATTGGGCTAATAATTATTTCTATATATGTCAACAAAATAAAATTATTGTTTAGATAAAAGGAAACAATAATTTTTTATGTTATACTTAAAAAAAATTTTGAAAATTTTTTTATTGTTAAGCATTATAACATAATTGATAGTATTTTTTGTGAGTTAGATTTAGTAGTGATCATCATTCTTCTCATATCATCCATTATAGACAAAGAAATTCAATAATAAAAAGTATAGCAAAAAGAAATAGAGAATATAAATTTATATATTAATTTGTCAAGATTAAATATATACAATAATAAAAGCAAATATGTTAATAAATTAATAGAGAATAAAAACATTGAAGAAATGAAAAAAAATAAAAAAATATATAATACAAAAATTTAATTATAATCAATCTAAGCAAAATTTAAAAAATTATGGACTAAAGAGAAACAAATAAATTAACCAAATATACAATATAAAAATATTTGAATTAAAATATAAATAAAACATTATATTTTTTTTCAAAGCAAAAACATATTTTTATTTAACTTTTTTATCAACATTCAAATGTCTTATATTTTCACAAAAGATGTAAGCTTTTATTACTTTAAAAATACATACTTTATAGTCAATAATTCATTAATTTAACTAAAAATATTAAATTTAAATAATCTATTAAATAATTTTTAATTTTTGATAAATTTTGATTTGAATTTAAATAATCATCTATAAATATTAAATTTAAATAATTTATTAAATAGAATTATTTGACAAAAAATAAAATTCTATTAAGTATGTATATTTGGAACTGCCATTAAACTTAAAAATAAAAGATAAATTATGATTTAATAAATTTGAATTCAAATCTTATACAAAAAATTCAATCTTATATAGATTTTGATTTCAATTTAAATAATTATCTAAAATATTCAATTTAAATAATTTATTAAAAAATTTTATTTGATAAATAAAATAATATAAATATTATCCTATATGTCATTAAAAGAGATTATCTACCTAGACATCTACATAAGTAATTTTGATCATGTAACATTGTATGTTATAATATGATATATGTTAGATATATTTTATTTTTAAATACATTTATTTTATTTTATTGCAAAAAAATTATAAATACCGGTATTAAAACTTCGAATCTACTATTAAATATTATTTTTAAAAAATAATTATATAAATAAATTAAATTAACTTAAATTTATAAATATATTTCATTTAATAATTATCTACATCTATATTATTTTTATTTTTATTTTGTATGTCTATATAAAAGTACAAAATTTAAAAGTCCTAATAGTGATCCATATATATTGATATTTTATCTTTAATTATATTAAATATTACCAAATTATATATATAACTATTAATAAAATTACATCAAAATTTATTATAGTTATACCAAAATTATCAAAATTATTAAAATTATATCATAAACTTGAAACTTAGTAAATTGGCCAGTAAGTCAGCGAGCATTGAGGCAGACAGTCAGTACATATAGTACAAGTGGGGACTCTTTTTGAAACATAAGGCACCCAAGTAATTTTTTAATAGTTGCAGTCGGAATTTGAATCGAAGTGGTACAAATTATTATCAAAATCATATTAAATATCATCAAAATTATATAAAATATTATTAAAATCATATCAAATATTACCAAAATTATAGTAAAAGTTATCATAATTATATCAAAATCATATTTTGATAATCATTAATATAATTTTGATAAATTTTTATATAATTTTGATTACATTGGATACAAGTATTAAAAATAATAGTATAAAATATGAAAAAAATAAGTAAGTATTGTAAGTGTTAAAAAAATCGACATAGTTTGCAACATTTTAAGGTAAAATTTTGGGCTGAAATGAATATATATTTTTTAACATATTGGATAAAAATTTTCTTAAAGATAATTTATATTAAAACAAAATCTTAAAATCTAATTCCGAATAAGACAATGGATAAAGTAATTTTGCATAATGATTAAATGACTTTTCTTGAACAGACATATATCCTCTCAAATAAATTCCAAATTCCATTGGACCCCAGCGGGAACAAGCAGTCAAGCACATGGCAATGAAGGTAACATGTTTTGCATGTTGTACGTCCATCCTTAGATTTTGTTTCAGAAGGACTAATTTGAGCCCAAATTAAAGTTTTTAATTGGACATTACGATATAGGTATATTAATCCAAGATAAAGAAGCAATGGGTTATGCCTAATGCTTTCCCAAACTGAAACTCTTGGCCCAAGACTGCTTAACGGGCTTAAATCAAAGGAGGCCTAATCTGATGGTAGCTGCAGCTGGGGTCCTAGGGTTCTGACTGCCGTGTCAGAGCAGATTCTTCCAGGATGTGCATTTACGTACGCTAAAAGCATTAATGTGTAAGCGTGTTAGAATCACAACGGTTTAGTTGTTAAAAAAAAAGAGCTTTAAATTAACTAATCATTTAAGTTAGCTGAACTAAAATTAAATTATAAAATATTCATATCGGAATCAGAGATAACAATTTATGGTTTAGTTTATCTTAAAGTGACTTATATTTATGAATAAAAAAATTTATTAATAGTAAAAAATTATAAATATATCATTAAATCAATCAATCATAATCATGAATTTTTTTTATAATTATATAAAATATTTTTAATCAAAATATATATATACCTATATGATTATGTGAATCATTTCAATTTTTTTTAATTTACTCGAATAAACATAACAATCATCATATAAATATATGTGGACTCCCTCATTTTCTTTTAATCTACTACAAACATTCAAATTTACTCAAACAAATAAAGCAATTATCATACTTATGTGAATTTTTTTGTTCTCTTTTAATCTGTTATAAACATTCAAACATATATAACATAAGGATCTCTTTAATTTTTTATAGTCTTATGATGTGTTATTTGATAAAAATTTTACATTTCTTTTACATTTTTCTTTCATATATAACTTTATTGAGATTTTCACAATTTATAAGTATATTAATTTTTCTATCAAAAATCTCTTTTTTCATAAATTTTTTTTTCAAGTTTTATTTTCTATCAAGTAATATTTAATTAATCTCATACAAATTTTTTATGAAATTTGAGTCATTATTCTTAACAAGCTGATACTAGTACTTATGTATTCCATTGGACAAATCAAAATATAGCATCATAATTTGTTCAAGTGCATGTGCTGCATGTGATAAGGGTTGAAAATAGTGACTCAAATATAATAAGATATTTATTTGAGATTGACTAGATATTACTTAATTGATAAGAAGACTTGCAAGAGAAAAATTTTAAGAGAAAATAGATTCTTGATAGGCAAGTTTATATGCTCATAAATAGATAAAGTCTTTATAGGATTATGTATGAGAAAAAAATGTAAAAGAGTTGTAGGGTTTCATAGGATAGACACTCAATAGGAGTATTACAGATTTACTTCTTATAAATGTGTATGTTTAAATGTTTGTGAATGGACTAGAAGAGATAGAAATGATCTACATAGGTATGATACGTTGGTGCATATAGATATGTGTTTATTTATGTTAAAAAGATACATATGAGTATATATTTGTTTAGATTGAGGATACTTCATAAGATTAGAGGAGATTGAAAGGGTCTATAGGTATTAGTTATGAGTGTTTGATTTAATTGTATGTGTCATAACTATAGATTCATGGATCTATCATTAGACATAGACTAAAAGAGTCGTCACCAATTTTTTTGTTTAGATGTGATTGGTTACCTAACAAAATCTGTCATATTTAAAGAGAAGTCTCACAATTAACTTAGATACTTTAAATAGTAAATTCTAGCACACAAAACTAAAATTTAGGTATGAGAGTACGGTTATATATGAGAAACATTATAACACCCTCAAAGCATCTATCTAAAAAATGATACCAATCTTTCGAGTTATTTAAGCTTTAAAACATATTTAAAATTTACTAAATAATTTAATATTAAAAATGTTTCTTAAATTACTCCAATATGTTGGTAATAATTTAAGAGTATTTTCTCACCTCAGGAGTGAGACTATTTGTCACGTTTTGAAAATGCCTTATTATCGAATTTACTTAATTTCATTTCCAAATTTAAATATTTATAAATTGAGTTTATAGTAAAAAATGTCTTTCAATTTGTTGGTAAGACTTATTATTGAAAATTATCTTCCAATATGTTAGTAGAATTTTATGCAAAAAGATAAGAAATATTATTTGATTATTGTTTTTGTAAAACTTGATTTTTTTTTTTAAATTATGAGGCTTTCAAATATGTTGGTAAAACCTTATTTTGAAAATAAAATATTAGCCATCCAATATGTTGATAAGACTTTTTATTTTTATTTTTTTGAAATAAAAAAAATAGACTATAAAATTTTTTAATATGTTAGTAAAACCCTATTTTTTAAAAAATAATTATCTTTCAATATGTTGGTAAGGCTTTTATTTAAATATGTTTTTATAAAAATATATTTAAAGAATAATAGATAATAAAATAAATAAAATAAAATACCTGAAGTTGGATAGGCTAAGTGGTTAAGCCACGTGACTTACTAGAACAAATTCTCACAATTTTAGATTCTGTAAAGAATTTCAAAAAAAAAAAAAAAAGCTATTGCCAAAAATCGTATCTTTTTTCTAAATGATTTTTTTTTTCTTAAGAGTTTTCATATAATCTTTTTCTTCATCCCATTTTTTCTTGTGTGTGGTTTATTGGTGTTTGTATAGGGCTTTTCTGCTAAAAATTTTAGGGATTTGCATTGAATGGAAAAGATTGTAAATTTGATTATGCTCTATATTGATTTTTTTAATTCTTTTTAAAACTAGTTTAATTAATTTCTGAAATTGTCTTAATTTTCCTTGATTTTAAGAATCCCTTAAAAATTTTCTAGTTAAATCTGATTTTGATTCCCTGATTTGGTTTATTTTCAACATTTATTTAATATTTGAAGAGATCATATTTTAATTTAATTACTAAGATTATCCTTGATTAGTGCTCATATTACTCCATAAAATTTATTGACATGATTTATGATAAAAATTTGAAACCAAATAAATAAAAGACTAAAATATAAAAAAAAATTAGACAAATAAGATATAAAAAAGAAATATAGGAAATTAGACAATTGGGATTGCATTGGATCCAGGCTCAATTGGATTGAGCCCCAAACTAAATAGGGTATCTACAATTACCCCTCTTTGTAAAATTTTTATGAAACATGAATTGTGCAAAGATATAAATACCCATTATGTCCGAGCTCAAATTATTTAAACTTTTTCCTTATTCTTTTTTTTAAAGCTCTTAAAAAATGAAGGCACATAATTTTTTTTAAAGAAAGAAAACTCCATAAGGTTTTAACAATCATATCAGGAGGTCTTATAGATCACGTTTAAAAAACTTGAAGATTAAGCCTAAAGGTCTTATAAATCATTCATTGAAAAATGTTTCTTTAAATAAATGTTACACAACTTTTAAAAAAAAAATACCTAAAAGTTTTAAAAGATCATGCTAAAAGGTTTTATAGATCATGCTCAGAGAACTTGAAGATTATGCCTTGAGGTATTAGAGATTATGTCGGAAGGTTTTACAAATCTTGACTTTAAAACAGATCTAGCTCAAAAGATTTACGAATCTTGCTCGAAAGACTTAGAGATTATGTTTGAAGGTCTTACAAATCTCGACTCTAAAATAAATTTAGCTCAAAAGACTTATAAATCTTACCTGAAAAACTAAGAGATTACCTTCGAAGGTCTTACAAATCTTGACTCTAAAATAGATTTAGTTTGAAAGACTTACGAATGTTGTCCGAAAGACTTAGAGATTACGTTCAGAGGTTTTACAAACCAAACTTTAAAATAAATTTAGCTTGAAAAACTTACGAATCTTGCTTAAAAAACTTAGAGATTACGTTTAAAGGTCTTACAAATCTCGATTTTAAAATAGATTTAGCTCAAAAAACTTATGAATTTTACCCAAAGATCTTAAAGATTACATCCGGATGTCTTACAAACTAAATTTTAAAATAAAATCAGTTCGAAAGACTTACGAATCTTACCTAGAGGACTTAAAGATTACATCTCAAAGTCTTATAAATCAAACTTTAAAATAGATTCAACTAAAAAAACTTATGAATCTTACACAAAAAATTTAGAGATTACGTCCAGAGGTCTTATAAATCTTGATTCTAAAATAAATTCAGCTCAAAAGATTTACAAATCTTACCCAAAAAACTTAAAGATTACACCTCAAGGTTTCACAAACCAAACTTTAAAACAGATTCAGCTTGAAAAACTTATGAATCTTACTTGAAGGACTTAAAGATTATGCTTGGAGGTCTTACAAATCAAACTTTGAAAAAGCTCATTTAAAACAAATATTCAACCACTTTTACAAAAAATTGGATATCTATAGATTTTTAAGATCATGTTTAGAGGTCTTATAGATTTAGCCCGAAAGATTTTTAAAAAAAGTTTAATAGTTTTGAAGATGTACCTAGAGATTTTAGAAAGAATTACCAAAGATTTTTAAGACTGATACTCAAAAGTTTTAACAAATACACCCTGAGGTAAAATTTTATTTGATCAAAGTTTTTTTTATCAAAAATTTAATTCAACATCTCTTTTTCTTGACAAATATGAATGCAGCATATGAAATGAATGTGATAATATAATACACAAAATGCAATGAATATAATACATGAATTCTATACCGAATGTCTTTAATTATGGTAATAGGATTCTTAAAACTTTTCTTTTTTTCCATATTTTCATGACATAGCCTTTGAATTAGTTGACAATTTCTTTCACGTACCAAAGCAAACATTCTCAACATTCTTATTCTTAAAAATCATTCTTTTCATCTAGTGAGTTGTTTTAATATTGATTCCTTCCATTTGGCATTTTCTTACCCTAGAAAGATTTCTTATAGCATTCACCTATCTCCCACCACGATAATTAAGATTCAATACATTTTGAACATTTCTTGAAACTTTCCAAGAATAGCAATGGAAATTACCTCACATAACTTTTTTCCACATATGATCAAATCTTCTAAAAACTGATGATTACTGCCTAGAATAAGGATGATGAATCATAACTTTGGTCTTTCCAAAAAAATGTAATGGTTTGAAACATTAGGAAGAATTTTAATTACCAAAAGAATTTGGCCATTGAATAAGAACAGGAACATCTTTTCATCTGAATTCATAATTGAAAATAGTCTTTTAAAATGTAATCTATTTTGGCACTCCTTTTAGTTCTTAATATGTGGTATTTTAATAAATGTCAAAACCAATTATGTCAGCTTCAAAATTTCAGGTTTGAAAAAAGAATAAAACCTAAATTTTAAACCAAATCTTCATAATGAGATCAATACCTTTGGGCTTTTAAAGAAAAGTCTCTTGGGTGCTATATGAAAAGTCATGAGTTACTTTCAGAGTTTCAATCTTACTCTAGACTGCCTTTTCAAGTTTTCACTTTAGAGCTTCATTATTTTTTTATATATATATATATTTTATATATTTCATCATGCATTTGAGCATTCAAAATTCATCAAAAATCAAAAAGTGATGGTGATTTCCTAAAAAACAGCTCATTAGTTTAGATATATACACTTGATTAAAATAAACTTTTTAAAGGACGTAATGTGGGTTGGGGGTTTGAAGTTTTGAAAGACAAGATAAATAAGCCCAAAAATGTATTTACAGGAGATCAAACCAAGGATCACTTCTTTTCTAGAGATATCTTTCCTTTTATCAAAACATACATTTTCACTTTTTTCTCCTTCAATTTTTTTTTTTTTTTGCATGAGTTTAAAATTTTTGAAACTCATCTTGTCTCAAGCTTGCTCCTTAATAGAAGACATTATTTTCTAACCTTCAACACAAGATCACATGCCATTTTAATGAGATCTTTTTCTTTTTGAACTTATCCCCAAATTTGAAGAGTGATCATTGGTTAGGGTTTATTCAAAAAGAATAATCAATAGGCTTAAAAGAGATAGCAAATGGATATATTTTTCTTTTGTTAAGGGAATTTGAAATATGGTTATTTTTCATTTCAAGTATGAATACTTATTAAAAATAGTTCTCAGAAGACAACTTGTTGTCTAATTGACACTAGGTTAATTTGAATGCCCCATATGCATGATTTCACAATCAACTTTTTTTTTTTGTAACTCATACTCATAATGCATTTTGATAACAAAATTATCTGAATGTTCATCAGTCATAATAGTTAAAAGGGTTATTTAAAACATTAAGTAAATTTGACTTGTGCCCCAAAGTGAGTATAGAGGATCGTTTAGTAAAGGATTCAAAAAGAAGATGAATGTAATACAAGTCAAAATACTGAACAAATTGAAAAAATATGGCTTAAGAAATTTAGGTGGTGAAGTGTTTGAAATAACCTTAATATTTGTTAAATCACCAAAAATAAAAAAGCTTAGGAGAGTACCTTAAAAGATTTTACAAATTAATTGACTATCTCATTATTCATAGCCCAAATAAAGATCAATAAATTTTAAGGTTCATCATGGTCAAATAAGGTGAAATTCTTAAACTTTCATCCATAGAAATTCTCAAAGTTTTTAATCTTCCAATTGAAAAAAATAACATGTTCAGGAAAATGGCTCAATATGCTTATTCTTAATAGTAATAACCAAAATTTTGAGATTTTTTCACATGCATTTGTAGAAACCCACACAATCAAAACTCATCAGAAACTAATGATGTCATATTCAAGAAATCAATATACAAAGAACAATTAACCTATGATAAAGCAACTTTTCATTGTTTAAAAACTCTTTGGTTAAGGTGTCATTATGGATGAAACTCTTAATCTTCTTTTTCAATTGCTTTTATTTTTTAGTCGAGTGTTCAATTACTCCATATGATAATCACATTTATCATTTGGATAATAAATCTTAGCTAATAGATTTGGAATTACTTTCAAAGGTATTGGGTGAGGTATTGGTGCTTTACCAACAAAAGTAAAATATCAAAAATTGAAATTAAGATTTTCTTTAGAATTTTTTTTTTATCTTCTTTAATCGCTCAAAGGTCAAGCAACAGATTAGGGATGAAGAACTGACTATTGAGCTGGCTGGTGAAAATAAAGGAAAATAAAGATGTTGATAAAAGTTATTTACGATAAGCTAATAGTGTTGGTACATCAAATAAAGATAATGTTAGGTAAAATCTTTAATCTGTTTCCCTTTATACATCTTAGCTTGAACATTTTCTCTTTTCATTCTCGATACACCCATATCTTTCATGTCATTTGCATCATTCTTTTTAAGCTTCTCACTTTTTATGGCATTCTCTATTATCACCCTTGATATGACCATGTTAGTAAAATTTTTTTGTTACATTTTCAATCATTCTTTAATAGTATGGAGCTTTAAGGGTGTTGAAAAATAAGATTGAAATATTTTCTATTAAAAGAGGTTGAACCTGGGTAATAGCATCCTTTAAACTTTAAGCATATTCTCTGAAGCTCTCAACATTTTTTCTCCATGCTTTGTAAAGACAATCAATCTAGGGCTAACTATATAATGTGCTTGTATTGAATTATGAATGCTCTAGTCGATTCTTTTCACAAAGTGATTTGAGTTCTATCCAACTAAGCATATCATCTAGCAATATACCCCATAAAACTATTTTGAAATACATGAATCAAGAGTTTGTCATTATGGATATAGGCAGCCATCATTCTACAGTACATAATAACATGGTTCATTGGGCTTTTAATTTCATCATATTTTTTAAATTTTGAGACCTTGAACTTGGACGAGACAATCATATCTGGCACCAAGCAAAGCTTTGATGCATCTATAGATCTATAGAAATCTATTCTTTCGATAGCTCAAAGCCTTTTTTATATGATATCCATATTTTTTGAGCACTTAAATCTTTATTGCTTCAAATAAACTTTTTTTCAATCGTTCTAACTATTCAGGATTGTCAGAGACTTGGGTTGGATCAAATTTATCTCCACCAAGAATAGTATATCCCTAAGGCTATCTTTGTATGGGTACTGAAGGTATTCCAAGATAAGAGTATGCCACAAAAAATGGTGCTTGTTATGATTGTGCCCTTTAAGATGCTTGTACACGAGCTTTCTCCACTTTTTTTCTCTATTTAAATTTTTTAACATTTTCATTATCTAGGCCAAATCTCCTCTCATTTTATCTTGAGTTTTCTCAAATTTCTTAATTCGACTATGTTGTTTTGACTTTATAAGTGATAAATAGATTATCTTGATGATCAAGCTCTTGAACCTTTATTACCATAATTAAGAATTAGAATAATATCTACTGTAAATTTATGCAAAAAAAAGAAAAAAATTTTATATATGAATGAATTGATGCATGCATGCATTGAGTGTCATCACATGATAAGAAAGAAAAAAAATTTTTAATTAAAAATTAAAAATTGTTCCAACAAAACCACCTAAAAACATTCCTAAAAAAAAAATCTTAAAATCTATTGCATGGTTCGATCTTTTAGCTTTAAGATCATGGTACTATCATGGATAAATTCTTCAGCCACTATGATTAGGCAATGACCTCTTAATAATCTTGAGCTCTCATTTATCCCTAAAACTGAATGCACCAGTTCTGATTAAACCATGCACCTTATGTTTGAAAGCAAGGTAATTTTATATCGAATGACCCTTATTCCTAAAATGATAATCATATTAAGCCTCAACATCAAACCATTTAGAATAATGAGGCTTTAGTGGCTCTAGAAGAACTTACGCGATTAGATAATTTTTTAAGAATAGTAAAAATAATTCAATGTAAATCATAGGAATTTGATCAATGTGGGCTCTTTCTTTTTAATCAATAATTTTTTGGGTTAAGTAGCTGTTTGACTTAGAGGTTCAGGTCTTCGACTAGAACTAAGTTTATATGCCCAAGGATTCATAAAAAAACTTGGTCGCTGGATGGCTTGATAAGTACCAGGGTTTTGAAAAGCATAATTCATAATCGAAAAGGTACATAGGTATGGGTCAATCTGTGGAAGTTGAATAAGAATAGGTTTTGTTTGGGATGCCAAAAAAGGTTATTTAGGAATAACTAGTTGGTGATTTGGGTATGAGCCAATATGCAGAGTCGGTGTAAAGTTAAAAGCCCTTATCTCTTTCGTTTCTTCTTTGAATTGATCTTTTCTTAGGTCACAGAATGCATTAGCAGGACTTAAACCGACATCAATATTGTGAGTGGTTTTTTTTATCCTGACAAAGTGGTTATTTAATGTACATACGGATTAGAGTTGATGAAGACTTTTGAGAATGGGTCGTTTTAAGATTTTCAACCCTTTCTACCAACTTGGTAAGTTGCATTTTTATTTCTTATAAGTCATGCCTAAATTCCTCTTGGTTAAGTTCCAAGGCCTAGATTCGTGCTTCTAATTGATCACTCATATATTCTGAATTACTACCCCATGTAAGCAAAAGATTTATATTATGCAATGACATGATCAATTAATGATAATGATCTATGAATGAGTGAGATAATGAAATGAATGAAAATAGATGAATAAAAAATAAAAAATAAATAAATAAATAATTGTGAACCTTAAGAAATAACAAACAAGAACAAAGTTAGTATCCAATTTAAAGAAAGAGAAAAAAAACAAAATAATTTAGTACATAACTCAAAAGGTATGACCTAATTTGGATTATTTCTACAAAAAGAAAGAACATGGCTCTACCTATGGGTTAAGTTTATTACGGCTTACTATATGTGGTTTGGGGTTGGCTCTACCAATTTTTAAATTATTTTTTACATCATTGTCCATCATAGACTAGTGAGGCATCCTATTCTTTGCCCATTATAAGCTACAAGAGTAAATGGTTCAATTTGAGTGAAAGTTTTTCACTAGCCCATATAGAGACATGAAATCTCACAAAGGTGTAGGTACTTTACTCTTTTTTAAAGGATAAAACTTAGGTGTAGAGCTCATATTATGTATATGCAAATGAATGACAAATATATAAAATAAATAAATAAAAATACAAGGAAAAGAAAAAAATTTTAAATTTATTAGGTTAGGCTTGGATAACAGAAAATCATTTATTGGCTTGATTCTCAATGTCTCCAGTGGAGTAATCAAACTGTCATAACGTATAGATTCATAAACCTACCACTAGACATAGACTTAAGGAGTCACCAGTAATCTTTTTTGTTTATGTGTGATTAATCCTCTGATAGAATCTATCCCATTTAAAGGGAGTCTCAATATTAACTTAGGTATCTTTAAATAGTAGATTCTAATTCACGAAACTAAAATTTAGGTTCGGGACTACAGTTATGAGTGAGAAAAGTTATAGCATCCTTACAACAGCTATTCAAAAAATGGTACCAATCTGATTTTAAGTTATTCAAGCATTAAATAGGAAATTTTTCTTAAATTACTCAAATATGTTGGTAATAATTTAAGAATATTTTTTCACTTCAAGAATATTCAAAGAGACTATTTGTCACACTTTGAAAAGGCTTCATCATCGAATTCACTTAATTTTGCTTCCAAAAATAAATATCTATAAATTAGGTTTATACTAAAAAAGTCCTTCCATCTATTGGTAAAATTTTTTATTAAAAATTATCCTCTAATCTGTTAGTAGGATTTTATGCAAAAAGACAAGAAATATTATTTTATTATTTTTTTAAAACTTGATTTTTTAAAAAATTATAAGGCTTTCCAATATGTTGGTAAAATCTTATTTTAGAAATAAAATATTGGCCCTCAAATATGTTGGTAAGGCTTTTTATTTTTATTTTTTTGAAATAAAAAAAATATTATAAGATTTTTCAATATATTGGTAAAATCTTGTTTTTACAAAAATGATTGCCTTCCAATTTGTTGATAAGGCTTTTATTTAAATATGTTTTTATAAAAATATATTTAAAAAATAATATATAATAAAATAAATAAAATAAAATTCTTGAAGTCGGATAGGCTAAGCGGTTAGGTTGCGTCGCTTATTAGGATAAATTCTCACAATTTTAGATTCTGTAAAGAATTCAAAAAAAAAAAAAAACTATTGCAAAAAATAGTATCTTTTTTTTGGATGATATTTTTTTCTTTTTTTCTCAAGAGTTTTCATATAACCTTTTCTTTCATCCTTTTTTTTTTTTTTTATGTATGTGTGTGGTTGATTGGTGTTTATATAGGGACTTTTGCTATAAATTTTAGGGATTTACATTGAATGGAAAATATTATAGATTTGATTATACTCTAAATTGATTTTTTCTTGATTCTCTTTAAAATCAGATTAATAAATTTATGAAATTATCTCAATTTTTTTTTTAATTTTCAGAATCCTTTAAAATTTTTAAATTAAATCTAACTTTGATTTCATGATTTGATTTCTTTTCAATCTTCCTTTAATATTTGAAGAGATCATATTTTAGTCTTAATTGCTGAAATTATCCTTGATTCATGCTCAAGTTACTCCATAAATTTTATTGACATGATTTATGATAAAATTTTAAAACCAAATAAATAAAAGACTAAAATATAAAAAAAGATAAATAAATAAATAAGATATAAAAAATGTAGGAAATTGGATAATTGCGCTTGGATCAGATTTGGGCCTAATTGATTTGAGCCACGGACTAAATAGAGTGTTTACAATATATTTGTAATTATCTATAACTAGTTGATCTTATTTCTCATATGTAGACATAGGTCAATTGGGCCGAACTACATTAAATTGTTGTTTCTTGTGTGGTTGATTAATCATTTGATTTCACTTCTGCTAACTTAATTGGATTGTGACTTTTTGCCTAACAAGTGGTATCAAAGCTGAAAGTTTAAGACATAAAAAAGATAAATCTATAGGAGCTTGATTTAAGAGAAGAGTTTGAGTTTGTGTTTTGAAAATTGATTTGTGTAAAGCGTGAAACGTGAAGACATACAAGAAAAGATGATTATGAGATTTCATTACAGTTAGAACCAATCATTTCTAGCATGAAGATAAATGATTTGATAGAATTTGAGTAAATGTGGATATTGTTGGGAATAGTGACCCAAATCCAATAAAAGATTTGTTTGAAATTGACTAGATATTAATTGATGGATAAGAAGACTTACAAGAGAAGAATTATAAGAGAAAAAAGATTTATGATAGGCAAGTTTATATGCTTATAAATAAGTAAAGTCTCTATAAGGTTAGGTATGAGAAAAAAATATAAGAGAGTTGTAAGATTTTATGAGATAAACAGCTCGTAAGAGTATTAAAGATTTACGTCTTATGGATATATATGTTTGAATGTATGTGAGAGGACTAAAGGAGACTGAGATAAAACACATAGGTATAATGCATTGGTGCATATAAGTATGTGTTTTTGTGTTGAAATGATTCACATGAATGTGAGTTTGTTTGGATTGATAATACTCCATAGGACTATAAGAAATTCAAAAGGTTTATGGGTATTGGTTATGAGTGTTTGATTTGATTACACGGTTATAATTTTCTATAACTAATAGATCTTATTTTTTATCTGTGAATGTAGGTTGATTCAGCTAAATTATATTAAATTGTTATCTCTTATGTGATTGATTAATTGTTTGATTTTGTTTCTATTGGTTGGTTTGATTGGATTCGAGATTTTTGTCTAATAGTAAGTTATTGCAAAATAGAATGAATATTTAATGAAGGAAAAAAAAAGGAAGAATTAAAGGTGAACATGTTCAACGATATTATATTAAGACACATGAATGTTACAAGAGGCGTAGCCAGCAGCCACAACAGCATATGTATGGTACAATAATCACCGTTGAACAGCACTTCGTGCCACCAACTTAGGCAAATAAGACAGCCTGCTTTATTTGTTATTGCGTACTGATTCACTTATGTCCCTCACCAGGGCTAGGCCCAGATTTCTCAACTTCAATAATTTGAAGATTATTGTATCTGTGTCCAACACCCGGGCTTGGCCCTGAATCCTTCACAGCATGAAGAAACAACCCTTTAAACGTACCGTTGTGAATCTTTTTACTAGCATTGCTGTACTGCAACTTTGAATCCCTCATTGGCAATGCCCTTGCCTCTGCTGCAGATATCATATAACTCAACATGAGAGAAAGAAAAAGCAAAAATAAAATGAAGAATCTTTTGCCCATGTTTAATATGATCGCAGTTAGTAAGCTCTAAAATGGTGTTTTAATTAGTTCCAAATGAGAATGATTGCATAAGATGGTAGGATTGTGAAATTCTATTTATAGTATTTAAGATGAAGTTGTCAATTAATATTAGTGGTGGGCTTGCTTGACTCAAGAGGCAATGCAGTGTAAACGTAACAATCACCTGTTCAAATCATGTGTCTTTTCGAGTATCTTAAGGTGCCGCCACCTTAGGTTCAATGCCAAGGAACCAAGAAAGCAGGTTCATCAAAGGATGAGATTTTGAGATTTTTGGAGGGCGAAGGTAGAAGTTTGGTCTGGAATAATGACAGAAATGAACAAAAAGTCAAATTAGGGACTTTGTTGTGCTAAAAATCAAATTATTACGCACAAATTACGTGCTCCAACCTCCCTTAAGATGCGGGTAGCAACTGGCAAGTGGCGACTATCAGTCTCTACCACCAAATTTACCAGGTGTCTCTTATCTCTGTCCTTTTTTTAGGCCATGGGCTTCATTTGGATTTCGAACGAAATAAATTATAGTCCATATTATATGATTCATTGTACTAGTAAAATTTCTAACTTCTCTTAAATGTGCTTGAAAATGCATTATACTTGAACAGGAACCACAATCATGTGTTGTTGGTTAAAAACCACAATCTGAGTTGAAAAATATGCCCCAAACAATTGTGCCACAGAGAAAAAAATCTGCTAGCTATTCCAGCTGTTCATTCCTCTCGAATCTTTGGCTTTTTAAAAGTCAACTTCCAAATCCTTCTTTAACAGCCTGAAACTGCCATGCACTTTATGACATTATTGGCATTTGTTGGATCTGGATCACCCATCACCACTAAAAGATAAGCACAAAAATTGGACTTAGGCTTCTTGGTCCTTAGGCCACAACATCAGTTAAGCTTTCAATTTTCCATGCAATATTCCAATTTGGGGCCACAACTTAGTCTATGAAATTGAAATAGTTTTCAGGGTTTGAATCAGAATGGAGATTCTGCTTCTTCCCACAGATATACAGAGGACACATCTCTCCTATATATTGATGAACATGGCTGTCTTGATGAAAATTGTGCCAATTTGAACCTAAAATGCTAAAGACACTAAAGGGTCCAGTATTCTCAGTTATAATCAACTACTATATTTTATCAATTATTAATCTAATTTGGAACTGTGTGCTTTGACCTAACTTAAATCTGGGTTGACATTTAAATTAAGTAACATTGCCGTGGGATCTTTGATGATATTGATTGAAATCACTGTTAGCTTGAGACGTTAAAATATCGCCAACACTCTGCGGAAAACGAGTCATCAAAGAATTTTTATACACTGTTAAGATAAAGAATGATATTTGTTTGCCAGATATATTACGTGGAAGTTAAACCAAAGTAGGATGATATCATTTTCAAAAGAAATCCCATGATGCATGCATGGTTAATCTACAATGTAGCATTAAACTTATCAAGATTAATTTTGGATTTTTAAGTCTGTGGCATCAAGCCCGATATATATATATGACTAATGTTATTGCACGTGACCAGGCTCACAAATTCATAGCAAATAGTTGAGAAAATATGATTATAAATAGGAATAAATAACGTGAGATTGAAGGATATGCTTCCGATAGAGCTCACAGCTCACGACGGGAATAAGAGCATTGTGGGTTTTTTAATTTTTTATGTGTTATATTTTCTGTAAGTTTTCTTGATCCAATGACAGAATTAAAGAAACTCACCAAAATCCTTCCATTTGTTTGGTTATTGCAATAAGTCAAAAGAATTCGGAATCCATCATTTTGGATGAAAATTATTCTTCCAGGGAAATGAAGTCAGAAGGGCAACTATACATACCTCTTTCGCTTTTTGTAGAAACTATAGATTTTCCTTTTAAAAGATCTTGGTGGAATTAAATTCTAAAAGGTAGCAACCTCATTTTTATCAACTTTACCAAACAATATATGTTCAATATAGTTGAATATGATACGTAAAAGATCTTGGAATTTGGGTGGGGGGATGTATCTAGAGAAGAGAAAGTTTAGAATATTCGGGGAAATTCGGTTTGCAACTCATGAAACAGTATATGGATAAGCCTATTATTATAAATATTATTATTACAGAAAAAAAAAAGTTCAATAAAGTAAAATTCATATTTTGAGAGTCTTTAATGGTGATGCCTTTACTTGAGAATGGGTTCTAAAATAATTTTAAAACAATTTTTAAGAAATAATTAAGAGGGTATATTTTAAAACTGTTATGAATGTTAATTTTAATGGAAAGGACTAGTTAGGGTTTATTTATAAGTTATCTAATTACAATACCGTCTTAAATTAATATAATGAATTCGCTTTAGTTATCCAAAAATTACTCATTTAGGGTTTATGTTTATACTTCATGTATCTAAGTGTGTGCAGGAGCATAAACTCTAAAAGGAGGTTTTGATTAGGAGAAAAGTAAAATTTTTTGTTGGAAATTTTTTATCGTAATTTGATTTTTTAGTTTAGTTTATGAAATGTGATTTTGAAAATTTTTTAAAATTTCAAACAGTATAAAAAAGAAAAAAGTATGAGAATAAAAAACTTTCTACCTAAGCTTTTTTCAAGTTTAAGATGAAAAGTAAAAATTTTATCTCATTTGATCTCATTTAATTATATTTTATATTATATTATCTTTTCTACTATCTTAAAATTATATAGTAAATGTAATTTTCTTAGTTATAATTTTAATAAATATTACGCTTTTAATATAAAAACGTAATGGGTGTTGAATCTTTATTTTTAAAATTTTAAACTTTTAACAAATATTACGTTTTTAAGATAATAAATGTAAAGGATTTTGAAATTTATTTTCAAAATTATGAAATTTTAACAAAAGTCGCATTTTGAATATTAAAAACGTAATGCATGTCAAAATTTTTTTTTCAAAATTTTAAAAAAAGTTTGCATTTTGAGTTATGGAATTTTAACAGAAATCATATTTTTTAAATAAAAAATGTAATAGATATTGAAACTTTATTTTCAAAATTTTGAAATTTTAATAAAAATTGCATTTTGAGTATAAAAATATAATGTATGTTGAAATTTTATTTTTGAAAGTATGAAATTTTAACTAAAACCGTATTTTTAAGATCAAAACATAATAGATGTTACTACTTGCAACAAAATTAAAATAAAATGTCAAATATTTTTATTAATATTATTACATATAAAATTTAAAATATATTTATTTAGTATTATTACTTATAAATTTTGTATTTTCTTTGTGTAAAGACAATTAACATAAAGATAATAATTAAAATTGTAAAATTATATTTGTTAAAATTATTAAAAAATAAAATTCTTTAAATTCTTTAATTTCAACAAAAATAACGTACTATTCACGTACAATGTGTTATGAATGTGATGTGTTATTCGTATATCACAAAAATTAATATAATAAAAAAATTTATTAAATAATATTATATTCATCTAAACCAAACAAAAAATCTTATATTTCTTAAATTAACAAAATTTAAAAATTACTCATTTCTCTTTAATATCACTTTTTTCCAAAATTATTTCTTCTTTCAAAATCTAAAAGTCTGTGAACCCAATACCCTCTGTTATGTTAGGTCCAATACTACCCCAGGTCAAAGGTACAAAACGAGGCCAAAACTAGTAGAAAGTGGTCTAGACAAGTGTTTCTTGTACACAACTTATCCTAAGCAAAGCTTTGTCCACGGATGAAGAGAGGAAGCATGCATCACACCTAATTTGAACTATACAATTATGTTGTATAAAGTTGCACAGTAAAAGAATGAAAATGTAGATTAATCTTATTCTAACTCAAAGCCTTCATTCCTTCACCAACTTTTTACTTACATAATTATTAATTTGAGCACCAAAATGCATTTTACAATTCTAATTTCAATGACCCTTCGATCTTCTTTCCTCTTTGATATATTGGACAAATCATATATATATACTACATAAATCTTTCCCTTTATTTTTATTATAATTCAAAAATTAAATAATTTGATTTCTAATAATTTTTTTTTCAATGCATAAGGTAGTGTTTGGTTTCAAAAAATAGAGTCATGTTCTATTTTCATTTTCTTGGAAAATAAAAAATATGAGTGGAAACATGTTAGGTAATTGAAAAAAAAAAAATTTTTAGAAAAAAAAAATGAAAATTGTTTGAAATATGAAAACAAAAAAAGAAGAAGATGTTTTTAATTGTGAAAATAAGGGATGTACATTTTTTTTTCTTATTTTTTGTAAACTATCATATTTGAAAACTTTTTAATATTGTTAATTAATTAATATATATATATATATATTATATCTATAATTAGATGGCATTAATAATAATATCATTGAATATTTTATTTATTTCCTTATTTTTATTTTCATTTATCAAATACATTTTTAAAAAACAAAAAACAGAAAATAAAAACTATTTTCTAAACAATGAAAATAAAAAACATTTTTTAAAACCAAACAGAGCCTAATATTTTTCCTCTTTTCGGTTTCCTAAAAGTAGCCCAAAATTTCTGGCAACTTGGAATTATTTTCAGTTAAAAAATAATATGCACAAGTTGTTCGGACTAAGCAATTCACGACACTCGTCCAAGTAGTATAAATTAAACTCGTAATATCTTCAGACTTAAACCATCTGCCTACTAATTACACATATTCATGCAAAGCCAGCCAAACTATAGACTTGTTCATCTTCTAGCAAAAAATGGGTGGACAACTACGTTTGTTGAAGGCTGTCTCTTTTCTTCTCCTCGTCTTGAGCAGCCTTGTCATCTCCAAGATTGATGCTGCTATGTTACCGAGAACCAGAGGACTGAAGTTGGCAACCTATCTCGGAGAAATGGCGAAGGAAGCTCTTCAGACCGTGAAGAATTCTGGGCCAAGCCCAAGTGGTCCAGGACATAAATATAGTGAAGCACCAAGTCAGGGCTGTCCCCAAGGCTCTGGTCTTCGCTCGGAAGAGGGACTTCTCCATTGCAGTCGCATACATCACTAGCCTAAGCTGTTACTTAGGCTCAGTTGAACTTCTTAAATTCTCCTTCATCTCCATCTCCCTTTTTTTCTTTTTCGTTCATCTGATGTTTTAGAATCCAATACTTGATGTTGTTCAGATTTTAGTTTTGGCACCTTAATATATATTCCCTTTGTAAAATAACTAGAAATATTAGAAAAAGGGTGGATGGCCAAAAAAAAAAGAAACAGGATAGCTCTTTTTATGTAAATATAAAAAAAATAAAAATTTTGTATTAATGTTTACTTTTAGAATAATATGGTAATGATGCAAAGCAATTATATTTTGAATTTCCTTTTTAAATTTTTATTTACATTACATTTGTATTTCTTGCATATTCATTTCATCATACTAGTGACCAATGTTACCATATTAAAAAAAAAAAAAAACTGAAAAAAGTTGACATGCTAACCTGTCCTTAGCATCAACAAATGCCAGTTTTTATTTTTTTATTATTATTTTTTTTTATAAATGAGAATTGAGATAAAAAAAATTATAATTATTTAGATTTAAAGTATTGGTTATGGTTGATGAAACCTCTTAAAACTACTAACACATATAAAATATTTTTTTGGTATAATCTCATACCAGGTCTACTATGAAGATTTGGTGCACAAGTAAACGCGTGCTTTAAGAAATTGTGATTTTTTTTTTTTTATATATATTGAAAAAGGAAGATTCCAACCGTTCTTTGAGTTTATTATTAAATTTATTTAATGGTAATAAAATCGTAAGTTGTAACAAAGCAGACCCAGCCCATTGAGGAGGTTGGGCCAACTTCTGCTTTTTGTTTCTACAATTGGGCTAAAGCCCAGTGGTTTAATTTCAGCGGAAGCTCAAACGTGAACTTAACCGTTGAATTCAAACTTAAAGCCCTCTTTAGTCCTTTCCAAAAGCCCAACACCCCAAACTCCTCCGAACCCGAAAGTTACGGCGATCTTGATGTGTCCTAATCTTCTCCGCTGCTCCTCCGATCACGACCACCGGTCTCCGGCGGCGACACCAGACTTATCATCTTCGCCATTCGTCAGCTCCAATCTCACTACAGTACAACCAATGAATTGTAAATCGGACACCTAAACGATGAGGGAAATAGTGAAAAGATGGATAAAAACGAATGGTTCACGCTACCCCCATTTTATAAAAAACCCATCAACCCCTCGGTATTGTGAGCCAAACTTGCCGGAAAGCTCCCTTTGAAAGCTTCCAAAGAAACAATGGCGCTCAAGTGGGTACTGAGATGCTGCCCGGAGCTGCCCAGAAGTCTAGTACAAAAGCTATTTCGGTTAAGACCTGTTTGGTTTATATCAAATTTAAGCCTTTATTTATATGTAAATATCTTGCTTTTAATAATTAAAGTAGGGAACTTTTCAATTCACTTACACAGGTTCGAAGAGAACCAAATGCCATGGAAGTTTCTGATGGTGGGTGTCTAGTACAAAAGATTAACTTAAAAGGGTAATTTTATTTGCGGTTGCTTTATTTTTCATTTGTTGGGAAGGCTTTTTTTTTTATTTTTTCCTGATGTTTGATTCACTGAACATTGGAGATAGAATCTTTCTTCATATTAGGTCCGAGAGTTTCTACAGGAGAAACAATAAAATGGCTACACCGAAGAAGAACTGAATTTTGTCCGAAGCCTTGAGCTTTATAAGGTTCTTAGCTTGAACTGCCTGAGTTGGTATGGTTTAATTTAATATTAAGCTATATTATATTTTCATTTCTAACTTATGATCCAGCATCCAATTTGATGTTAGGATCCAGCTATTATTGTTCTCAATAAGTCTCCAAGGTTGCCAGTTCAGGTAAGCCATCAATTTTTAATTTTTTTTTCTTCTTTGTATTTGTTATTGTTGATTGCTTTTATTTTTTTTTTATTGCTGACTTTATGTATGAACTTTGAACAGGGTGGTATTGGCATCATGTGGAGTTTAGATGAATTAGCAGCGGCAAGTTTATGTCTTGATTACTAAGAACCATCTAGGCTGGTGAGTGAACATTTGTTACCTGCATATTTCTAAAATACAATTTGTTCATTTGTTAGTTGAAGTCAAGTTGCATCGTAGACGCAATGTGACCTTGAATTCCCCGCTAACTGACTTAGGAGAAAGAAGTAAGAGCTTGCACATCGCCCCAACCAAGAATTTTTTGAAACATCTTCTCTAATATATGCTATTTGGCTTGTTAGGACAGCAAGCATGAAAGTCTGCGGGTCGGATGGTTTTCCCTTCTTCTCAACAGAATCCAATAGACAAGAAAGAATTGAAAGCAGTCCTTTGCGCATTGTCTTCTTCATTGCGTTGGATGCCATTATCCCCTACCCCAATCCCTAGAGCAGCAATCACAATCTCCTTCATTCAAAGGGATTGGTGTCACTATGCTTAACACATGTGAATTGGAAATGGATTGGATGCTTCCTCAACAACGTTTAGGGAGCGGCGACCAAGAGCTGTTAGTGTACCAGCGCTTACTCTTGCATCGCTTACGGGAGCAAGTCTAAAAGACGAATCAACTGTTCATGAAGACACTGTTTACGCCTTATCCATCGGGCTTACCCCTGTTGTTGCGGAATAAGCACTCTTGGAAGAAGCAACTGCCTTCCAACATGGACGAGGAGGAAAGAGAAAAAAGAACAAATGCGAGGCCAATAGTGCCTTACGAAAGCGAATAAAGAAGAGAAAGGTCAAAGCGATACGACCCTTATTCCAATTCAATAAGGGATGACCCCTAAGCAACGGAAATCCCCTCTTGTTCCAAAACCACTAGGCATCGAAACAGATATGATAGAAATGCCCCGAAGAGGCCTAAGGGACTGCTGTGAAACCTTCTTCGAAGTGCTTTTCTCGGTTCCAATTCCATGTCTATAGGATAAACTCATTTAGATTCATTGAGCTTAGAGCTCACTTGTCTTATGCCATGAACATGCAAGCAAGCTCGTTTGGTGCTGAAGGAAAGGTTTGTGATTTATGAGTTATGAGAAATGCGTCTGAAAATGTCTTACTTGGAGGACTTGTCCTCGTTGATCTCAGCTGTTTAAAAGAAAATAGCATCAAACAACTTCTTGCAAACATTTCAGGTCTGTCCCAAACTCCCAGTTTTACTGTTATTATTATTATTATTTTCAAATGCAACTCTGGCATTGAATACCCTGCTTATGCTAGTGATTTTAAGGCGGCTACACATGGTTAGAGTTGTCTCCTCTCACTGGTAGAAAGCATATGTATCAGAGCCAAATTATATCATTATTTTTGCTGCTTTTTTTTTTCTTTCTCCTTAATCACTTTCAATTTTGTAAGTCCTTTTCTACCATATGCTTTTTCCACAGCTTCGTGTACATTGTGCTAACGAATTGCGAACACCAATTATTGGAACTACAAATATGGATGGCAAGCTCATAGAAGGTGGCAAAATTTGCCTGGCTCTGCACTTAGAAAGAACTCAAATGTGAAGTTTCCAAAGGAAAACATGCTTCTTCCCTCTGGCCTTATCATGGAGAGTGGAAGCATCTTGTGTAAACACCCTCGGCTACACCTTCACTGTAGGGAAATGATCTTACCAAATGTCTCTCAGTTACTGCAAAATCTGCAATTGTCTAAAGATCATGATCTTTCAAAACTCAAAAGCCTGGAAATAGTTGCAACATTGCCTTCATAGCAGGGATTTCTTTGAATTCTCGAGCTAACTGGGATGTTGCTATCAACTCTTAATTACTAGAAATTTGTCCACTTTGAGTATATTTTTATTATTTTTTAAAAAATTTTTATGGTTAAATACATGTCAATATTGAATTATTGATGCAATCAAAAAAAAAAAAAAAAAAAAAACAATTTAAGGTATCTCTAGCCGTATTATATCTGTGTTTCTAATCAAGTTTCTTACCAAATCTCCACGAGCAAAGACAAACGCCTGCTTCACAACAATTTTCCAAAGGATTTTTTTCCTTTTTGATTACATGATAAAATCTTAGTACGAGTTAAAAAAAGAGAAAAATCTGATTTGAAATTAAATTTTTAATGTTCTTTAAAACGTTTTTAGTCATTAGACCAAAGCTTGGAGATATTTTCAAAAGGATTTCGCTTTCAGTGGTTGTTTGCTGCCTTAATGTTTTAGGTTACTTTCCCCCACCAACCCTGCTGTCATATCATGATTAATTTTTTAGAGTTGAAATTCATATCATATAAACATTACAATTTTATATAAATTATTTTCTTCTATCTCCGTCTTGTTTTCTAACCTCAAATTTTTAATGGCTTCAGTCCAAAGAAAGATATGAATAAAGTCGTTATTAATATTTTAATTTTAAGTTAAAAAATTCAAGATATATATAATATATATTTTACAAGCAAAATTCAAAGAGTAGTTGCATCCTTAAAATATTACTTAAAATTGTACTCGTGATATTCGTTAAGTTTCAAATTAATTTAATATTTCTATTATATCAATAGAATACCATCTTTTTCCTTATATATTAAATGATTAAATTTTTTTATACCAAATAAATAGTTAGACATTTTTAATTAACTAAAATTTGATGTACAAATCTTTATAAATAGAGTATGAAATGAAACAACTGAATTAAATAAATATAATCATATTGAAATTATAAAATTGTATATATCTACATAAGTTCGATCAAGTTTTATGAAAATTATAGATTTACGATGTCAGTTAATCAATTATTTGCATTGTTATCCTGATTATTAATTACTTTGATTGACTTTCGTACCTACGCAGATTGCAATTCTAATACTTATAAATGGTGGAAAAAATCATCCAATCGAATTATTTGCAAGGTTATAACCCAAAAAAAAAATTATTTGATATATGGACAATAAATTTTTTAATCATATAAATAAAGTTAAGATGTTGACACATACACTTAAAAAAAATAATATTTAAAAAAAATTTTGAATGAAATTAAAAGTCTTTACTACCAATTAATCAAATAATTTCTCTTTAAAATATAAATTAAGACATGTAAGCTAGATTTCAAGTGACTTATTCATTAGCTACAACCTCAGGCATTTTTTTTTTGTTATTATTGTCCTTAATTGTTGGTAAATCCTTGATTATGCAACTTCAAAGGGAGAGACCAATTCCATTTGACACTTCAGAGTCTTGGACAGTTTTTTTATATGATTTCACTATCTGATGATGATAATCTTTCTGAAATCCCAGTGTCGTTTCCTACAAATAATCAACCCAAATACTTAAAATATAATAACCAACCTTTCGGAATTATAATCTTTATATTCTAATCCTTTTGTTGAATATTTAAACATTGGAAGTAACAATCATCAATAAACCTAACAACCTTTTTTTAAAATATATATGATTCTAGGTTTGTCATTTGGAAGGAAATCCATAAATATAAGCAACGAAACTAAACATCTACTGCTTGCAATGTTGTCGGATGATACCAAAATATTAGGTCCGGCTGGTTCTTAGATTATCATTATCAGTTGTGGGCTTGAATGTCTATGGATAACCCATTCCTTATATAATTTTTTTTTTTTTTTTAAGTTTTGGTTCTAATTCTTGTAGCAACAGGCCAGCAGAGATTCCTTTCAGCGATGAATATCCTGGAAAGCTGTGGATGAAATTTTTAGTCAAGCTCTTCGGTTTAAGTTGAAAAGAAAAAAACGTTGAAACCATGCAATGGTCACAGCCTAATAGCAACTGAACTGCTATATTATTTTCTTACAGAGGCATTATAATTAGTCCTTTTTCTTGTAGTCAGTCAGGTAACCTAACTTCGTTTGACCGAATCCTATCAAAGTTGAAAATTGTTTCGATCACTTAAAGATGCTTGTAGACGATGGATACCAGGGGCCATTGTACATATAGTGGTTATCATTTTTTTTCTTTTTTAATCTTTCTCTTTAAATGAAATTGTTTACAGTAGCATAAATTAATGAGGATGAATGCGACTATATATCTCGTCCAGGGAACGTGGCTACAGCTGGAACTTGGACGGGAACATGATGATATTGATCGATGATGCAGTTTTCTTAGCAAAATTATCAAATAGGGTGTGTCATCACCTGATCAGAAGATCTTAAAAAGAGAGACCATCAGGACAGATGGACCTTGGACAATTTCCCAGGAGAAATAACAGGGGGACAAATTCTGGCCCCCGGGGTTGTTGAAGCTAAAAATTAGTCTTCCGTGTCTGGTGCGAAACAATGGCCACCCATTAGATATGACCCACAAAGGAAACTTCCCTTCCAATCAATGCTGATTCGGTGTCATGATTTCAAAAATAGAATAAAAAATTTTGTCAAACTTATTGGATAGCTACCCTAAAGCACCAAATAAAATTTGCTTACCGGTAAATAAAGAAAATTAACAGTTATAAATCAAGTATTAATGTGGTTCTCATATTTCTTTTTTTTCTTTGCTCGTGTCTTAGTTCTCCCGAAAGATAGTTTTAGAATCTAAATTTTAATTTAATTAATTTATGTAATTATTTTTTAAAAAATAACATTTAATATTTTAAATTTTAATATTTACAATTTTTTATAATATTATTAAACTATGATTTTTTATTTAAAAATTTAAGTACTAGTTTAATTGTATTATAATAACATGTATGCTTACAATATTATGCTCTTCATTTTCATTGTTTTTATATTATTTTCATATATAATTATCAAAGCAAGTGCCAGTAGATAAAATTTCACAAATAATCATTTAAGAGACATATTATTAATTGAAAATAATTGCATTTATAACAGTATTACTTTGACATTGCATTTTAGAAAAGCTTGCTAATCTTTCTAAAGAGGTATGTCGCCACCAAGGTTCTTTGCAATTGTGGTCCAATGAATCAGGCAACCTACTCCACACTCTTGTTGATAAGTCAAAAGAATTTTGAAGAATAATTTTTTGCTTCTGACATTTGCATGACGCAGGATCAAATGCAACTTATTTCCTATCCATGATTTCTCTTTTTTACCCTCTAACCTGTGGGCCCAAGTGAGAACTTTCTATTCTTGTTGATTACGTGGACCAATCATATTGGAGTTCCAAGAGGGTGCACAATTTGTGACACATAGGATATCACTCCACCTGGGTTTACCTACCCTTTTGGCCGTGGGCCTACACATTGCTGAGATGTCCATGTCTCGATGAAATCCTTTGGAGTTTCAGGTTTGTACCTCTTTTTTTATCTATTGTTCCCGTTTATATATAGATGGAGTTGGATGTTTGGATTCTCCATTACCCCAAGCCCCTTTTGTTTACACACTAAAAGGAGAGAATTTGATCAAAGTGAAAATGGGGAGCCTTGAAACTGAGAGAACAACTACGGGATGGGCAGCCAGAGACCCTTCTGGGATCTTGTCTCCGTACACTTACACTCTTAGGTATTCTTAATTTTGCCTTTTTTTTTTGTGGGGGGGTTTAACTCATAGGTATTCTTAATTTTGCTGGGTTTTTTTGAGGTTCGTTTCTAATTCTTACCTGATGATTGATAAAACATCATATTTGCAGGAACACAGGTCCAGATGATGTTTTTATCAAGGTTATTTGCTGTGGAATCTGCCACACTGATATTCATCAAGCCAAAAATGATCTTGGCATGTCAAACTACCCAATGGTTCCTGGGTACTACTAAAACCATCTCCTATATTGTTTACCAAACCTGTTTCTTAATCTTCATGTTTACGAATCATTTTTACTTTCCTTTCCAGACATGAAGTTGTTGGTGAGGTGGTGGAAGTGGGATCACATGTAACCAAGTTTAGTGTAGGAGATGTTGTTGGCGTTGGTTGTCTTGTTGGATGTTGCAGAAATTGCAGGCCATGCAACACAGATCATGAACAATATTGCAACAAGAAGATCTGGTCTTACAATGATGTCTACACTGATGGCAAACCCACACAAGGTGGATTTGCTGGATCCATGGTCGTTGACCAAAAGTAAGGATCAGAAGTTGAAAACTGTTATCATAAGCATAAACAATGTGTTCTGCATGAAAACATTGCTGAAATTTTTTTTTTCTCAATTCTCAGGTTCCTTAATTGCATGATTATAGAATATCTAGCTTAATTTTCAAGCCAAACTGAGTCTCATATTAATCATGAAATATATATATATATATATGTATGTATTCTAGAAGTTAATAATAGAACAGTCCAAGAGAAATTAGTTTCAACCTGTACCTTTGTTTTATGGAATATTTTTTCTTGTTAAATGAACTTATTTGTTGTTATCTGTTTTAGGTTTGTGGTGAAAATCCCAGATGGAATGGCCCCGGAACAGGTGGCACCACTCTTATGCGCTGGGGTGACAGTTTACAGCCCACTGAATCACTTTGGTTTAATGGGGAGTGGTTTAAGAGGAGGGATATTGGGACTTGGAGGAGTAGGGCACATGGGGGTGAAGATAGCAAAAGCAATGGGACATCATGTAACTGTTATAAGCTCTTCTGATAAGAAAAAAGTAGAGGCCTTGGAGCATCTTGGTGCTGATGACTACTTAGTCAGCTCTGACGCTGAAGGGATGCAAAAGGCTGTTGATTCACTTGACTACATCATTGACACTGTGCCTGTTTTTCACCCTCTTGAGCCTTACCTTTCATTGTTGAAACTCGATGGAAAGTTGATCTTGACAGGTGTTATTAACACCCCACTTCAGTTTGTTAGCCCCATGGTCATGCTTGGTGAGTCAAATTCTTTAACTTTGAGCAAATTTTATATTTTATATTTTAGGGTTTTTCAGTTGAGTCTGAATTTGAATTGCTGGTTCTTGAGGTCAGTAAATAAATGCTTCTCATTTTGGCTGCTCTGTTTTTTGGTCTGGCTATAACCTATGGATTTTCTGAAGTCTAAGGCAATTCTCTGTTTTTGATCTGTTTGATCTGTCCAATATTCTATAGGGAGAAAATCAATTACAGGGAGCTTTATTGGGAGCATGAAGGAAACAGAGGAGATGCTTGACTTCTGCAAAGAGAAAGATTTAACCTCTATGATTGAAGTGGTGAAGATGGATTATATCAACACAGCAATGGAGAGGCTCGAGAAGAACGATGTTCGATACAGGTTCGTCGTGGATGTTGCCGAAAGCAAGCTTGATCAATAGAATAAAAAGAAAAGGGAAAAACTCGTTTAGCTAAACATCATTTATATTTCATCAACAATGAAATACTGCGTGTTTAAATGTGACTGTTGAATGGTTGCTTTGTTTTCTCTGTTTGTTCAAATGAAAAAGAATATTGCTACCACGTTTCCCTGCGTATGGCAATAAAAGGAAAATATGAACATGAGTTGTTATTTGCCTTTTTTTTTTTTTTTGGGGAGTCGAAGTTCATTAATTATAGCACTACTAATGTAATTCAGTTTGATTTGTAAGTGTTTTCTTTTTCAGTTACTTCCTTTTTGCCTTACCATGTAGCAAGCTCTCTTGTTCTGTTTTCACCCATCTAAACCCACTCCCTATCAATCTTTTGTTTTAGGGACTCGGAAGAATTTGTAATATTTTTAGTATTTTATTCCGATTGGTGTTGAGTTTTTACGATCAATTTTCAAGAGAATTCTTCCCAACACCGATGGAATAAAAAGGCGAAGTCCATGATTTTTTGTTTGTAAGTTTAAACCCAGAAATGACTTCCCCAATAAAAGTTTAGACCAAGAATATTGGGAAGAATCATCCGATATGCAATAGAGGCATGGGAAAAAGGAAGGATTTCAAGGATTATAACACTCCAGCTGAAAGCTTCTTGGCTAAACTAATACAAACAATTTGCACAAACACAGCCCATCACCGGTACCCGGAAACTCTACAACAGTTGAGAAGTCCAGCTTTATGGAGCCTGAATTTGGTTACAGCCGATACATTAAACTCGTTTCGACAAAGCAATAGTTTTACAGATCTCATCAATAATTGGCACAATCCATCAAATGGTGAAGTTATCATCTGAACACAGCCACAGGTATTATAAAATATGACAAATACATGTAAAACACAAAAATGCAAATCCCATCAGCAATTATTTGAGATAGAACACTATATATTAACAAGAAACAAATGGTCAAATCATTACATTTCGAATAGCTCCATTTGATCAGTCATCTTAATCACTGAAAATTCATTTTCTAGCCTAAGTTCATTTGGTTCTGATTTCTGCTCCTGATGGTAAGAAAAAACCATGAAGAAGGCTACAAAGGCTTCTTCAGGTTGAGGTTACCCTTTTTTTCTCTTCTCATTTTTGCTGCATTTCTCCCTTTTACATGTATGCAAATCATCAAGCCTTCTAACATTCATGCAGCCTCCAAACTAGTCACTGATCTAATAATTCGTGCTATATTCTGGAGGGTTAGAAAATCATAACCTTTGGCTGAAGTATATATTCATAAAATATCTTGAAGGATTGAAGCCACTTAAAATCACTGCACGGCAACAGAAGTTTGGTTTCAGCTTAGCTATGATTCCCATGCAAAATCAAAATTAGATATCAAGTCACACACTTACAGATAGGAGATAGAATGATTACTACACCAATTGGATAGAGGAAAAAGGTTGTTCTCTCCAAAAAGGGAAGTACTGCAGCAAAATAGATATGTGAGTTCGTGAAGGTAAAAATTAGCCATTTCTTCAATAAGTTTCATACCCAAAAGAAATGATAGGCTAGTCACCAAACACATAAAGAAAAAGAGCAAGCAAATGAGCTTACCGTCATAACCTAAAAAGTTGAGGTAGTGATAGTAAGAAGCTGCCACCACGAAAAGCAGATTTGACAGCAGTTCAGGTATAAAACCATGGGCTACCAGAATCGGTGACAGAAAATAATGAATCACTGCAAAAAACCACAATATTAGTCGCTTCTAAATCCATTTAGTTATTGAAATGATAAATGAAAGCGCCAAACAGGCAATAAACATAAAATTACCATAAAGCATTATAAACATTGGGAAGAAAGAATTGCAGTGCACATCAAATGCGTACAGCCTTCAAACAAAGGAAAGCCACAGTCAGCACCGCAAAATTATTTTAGATACTAATATCCACAAGCTACTCTGCTGCTTGAGGAAATATAAAGCATTGATGATCCAGATCTGTCAATTAACAATTAAACCAGTACAAACAGCTCATACAAAGAGAGATTAAATTTCTGGAAAGTTAGAAAGAAGTCTCCACACTTGCCATTCAACCCGTTGTTCAACAACATGACTATTTGGAGCCTCTTCCCGAAGGTAAGCATTTGTCGAGAACCTGCATGGAGTCGGGGAATGCAATTCACCATCAAACAACTGTACTTGTGCAAGCCCTGCTAGGATGAATGTAATAATAAATATAATTCAAGTAAATAACAAAGCTATAGAAACTAATCAGCACAGTACTCCAGTTCTTTCAACCAGATCAGGATGTTCGACCTTAATGCATAAGTTTTTATTTGCACGAAAAGGTAGTGTCAGGGAACCTTATATCTGCTTAGTCAGAACAGGTGCCAAAAGTTTTGCTATTTTTGTATCCCTACATTTGTGTCAGAAGCTTGCAGCATTCTCATATACATTCTTACTGTTGTGTTTCAACTCTTAAAATTTTTTTTATGGGAATAAGGATATGCAACAAGCTTAAAATATAAAGGCTGCAACTTCCACGTGTAGTTAAATCAATTTAGACTTTTGGCCACCAATTCCTTGGATATCACAAGCACTGGGAGTAATTCTAAGTAAAAAGTAATGGCAAGCTTGATCTCCCTCCTTTGGTAACAATAATGTCTTGGAGACAACAAACGGCTACAGGCCTATTCCACAACCATAATTACATTCCCCAAACATCATACCACATTACAAAAACAGTGAAACAGTTATAGCATTCTGCTCCAGCCTCAGACCCATTAAAAAGAATGGGCATGGCATCATGTATTATATAAGTTTTTCCACCCTTTGAGATAAGACATTGGCTTAAGTAGAGGACCAAAGTCCACATTATAATGTTATGGATCCTATTTCATCCAACCTATCTTTGCTTATTTCAAAAGCAATTTACATATTCGAATGAACATTAAATACCAACCTCAGAAAAGATATATCCGCCAGAGTATGCAGATAAACACAGAGTCAAGCTTGTGGCTATAGAACATAGAGGTCATTAAACTACAACGTAATCATTGTCATTTGTGCTCAATCAAGCAATTGTTGATACTAGTTAATCACATAATCAACTAATACAAACCAGTAAAAGTATTTCATTAACTTACATAGTAAATTAGATTATGATGATCATAGAAGCCAATACAACACATTACTGCCACGCTGTAGTGATAAAGCTGTGTAAAAAATAAACAAAGTATTGCACAGATATATGTCTACTTCCAAAAGCCACTAGACCATAAAAAAGAATGACAGGCACTAACCTAACTTATGCAGTTTTAGAATAAGTATTATCAGCACATGTGCTACAATTAAAGTCAATTTTGCGTTAACTGATAGTTAAGATATTGTTTTTAAGAGATACTAGCTCCAGTTCAAAAACAAAGAGAAACTTGCTCTTACCAACAACATGTAGCCAGAAATACACCAGCAAGTAAAAAATGGAAAAGCAATACTGAAATAACAACAAAAACAGCATGTGCAGCACTGTGATCATACCTGCATTAAAGAGAAGACAGCAAATATTATAATGACTAGGCCAACAAAATATCTGGCAGTTCAGAGGAAAAGGCAATAGTAAAAGTAAAAAAATTCCAATTTTGTTATTATAAAAGAATTCAAATATATTAGTATATTATTGGGGCCATGACATTACTCTACTTGAAAAAACTCAGCACTCTTACGATGTAGCCCTCAATCATGATGCTTATGACTATGAATCATCTAAGACTGTTAACATAAGAAATTCTTACAACAAAGATATCATATAAATTATAAGCACCATACGCATGCCAATTTGGGATCAATAAGATTTGAATCTAAGACTAATTCCAAATCCAACTGATGCCCCATCAATCTAAAGGCAATGACCACCTTTAAAATATCACTGTTTAGTGATTCATTTCCATTATAAGCAGCCATGCTTGAAAAGGAAAAAGAAACTTACGCAGCACAATAAGCTACTGTTGCAACTGCCAAAAGAAGGCTACATATTACAACAAAAGCAGGGTCGTCACGTGCCCACTGGTTCTTGGTTTCTGAACCAAAAAGATAAATAAACATATTTTCAAGTTCCTGAGATAATGGAAAGAATTTAATAACTTCACACCTTTATAAGTTAGTGGACATGAAACTTAAAACCCAAAAGGGAAAAAAGAACTATTTTTACCCTTTAATTTTAAAGCTATTACCTAGTACCATAACTCTTAGTGACTTATGTTTGCTTTCTATCTGTTGCTAGTTTAGGAAAATGCACAGGGAAGTGACCTAAGAGCTGAAAGCATTTTCCAACTGCATTGACATTCAGTTAACTACTTGATAGAGTACAAGCCAGTTGAACATGTAGAGAATACAATTTATCGTAGCACATATAGACATATAGGCCAAAGGATAATGGCACTTAAAAGAAAATAGTAAACAATGTGATAATGATTTGCACTATTGAGAGCTAATAATTAGCAGTATAAGCATGAACCCTTGATAAGAGTACAAGTCAGTTGAACACAACTAATTTTGCAGTCAATATACCTGTTGGAACAAAAGTAGCATGCTGTAATTAAAAACATTACTCCTAAAACTTAACATAAACAGATAAAAAAACCAAAACATCAATCAAACAGAAATGAGCTTACGTTTGTGATACTTTGTGTGCTGATAGCTGTCTCCACCATAGAAATTCATATGCACAATAGAACAAAAATAATTAGAAAAGCACATTTGAACACTCAAAAGACTTTTCTTTTAGCAGATAAGCCCTTTCAGTCATTCCCTTAATATGGCCCCAAAAAAATAATAATAAAAGGTACGGACACAACCAAGCAAACGCAAGGTTCCTGTACTGGATACAAAAGAGAGCAATATGTCATAATCCTATGACCTCTACCAAAACAAAAAGCATACTTGACATTCAACAATAACAATTTCTGGAGCAAAAATTAATAAATGGTAATTTTCTGGAACTGTATGTAATGAAAACAATAGATTAAAATCAGTTAGAACAAAACGGTGTGTCAATATAGGTACTCTTCTTCTATTCCTGGAATTATATGGATCTAACAATCAATAAGCAGTTGATGATGATAATATGGGACGATAAAAAACGAGTGGATTGATGATAAGGGGTGGATACTTACACGACCTTTGGGGCAGTACATAGGTGAAGCATTTGCCAGAATGTATATTCAATATCCATTTGTTGCCACTACACAAACCAACAAGGAAATAAGGAAGATGATGAGATGAAGCAACCATATACAGCAAAGATGCTGACGAGGAAATATAACAGTGATGACCTCATACATCCTAAGCGAAGTTAACTGCATATTTTGTTTCATTGGACGTTTCAACATCTCTGGCTGATGCGTTTTAACATAATACTTCGAATATAGAAATTTGAAAATTTTCACAGTACATGACTTGCTATTTCGTTTGAAGATTAAAGCAATGGAAAATTAACTGCTTACATGCAGCTATACCTGAGGCATACATCCAAATCTAGGTAGCATAAATAAGAATATATATAAAAAAGGACAAGTAAGCTTCACATTAGACATAAAATCACTTAAGAGGCTTAAACTGCTCAAAACTTAGCAAACCAATAACGTGAGTGCTCAAATTTAACTTTGCAAAGACATAAATTAAAGTCGAAAATCAAATTATTCATTTGATTAGAAAATTACCACTGAATTCGTAGAGATTCAAAGAGAAACGATCAGGGCTTCTTACTTTGACATATATCCAGGAAGAAACTCGTGAATCACTAATGGATCCAAAGCCTTATTATTAAAAATTACCTAATTCTCTCCTCATTACTTCTCCCACATTGAAATTAGAATTGAATTTCGGATTTCACATTGATTTATCATTTACAAACCTTAAGTCTACTCCTTGATGCCAGATATTACCCGCCACTAAATCCTAAAATTTAAATAATAATACTAATAAGGTAAATCTGTGAATTCCATCAAGCACTAGAGCAAAAACACATCATTAACTGACAGCAAAATGGATACAGGAAGCAAGACCGACAAGTTTTATTACTAAAAGGATGACAATTCGAACTTTAGATAGAAATTAGATGAAAATGAAGATCAGATCCAGCGAGAGAGAGAGAGAGATTGGACCTTCACAATTCGACGTAGGTACTGAGGGAACATGGGGTTAGGTCGAGATGCAGTGGGCGACGAACGCGTTTTGCTAACCGTTGGCAACATCTTCCTTTTTCTTCTTTCTTCTAGTTATTGTTGTTCGATTTGCTTCCTTGATCGAAGATCTGTTGGGATCTCTTCTTTTTTCCTTCTACAGTTCTGAGTCTCTCTCACTTGAGATGAGAAGATGGAAACGTAAAACGACGACGACTCTATTGCTCTCTGTCCCCGCCTTGCAATCGCTCTGACTGGACGCCAACCTGCCACCTCTGCCTAGTCTAATTGCCTAAACGTTAACATGGACCGTTTTTGACAGATGGGCTTCATATTGGGCTCAGAGAACCAAAACAAATTCTTTATTCCCAATTCATTGAAGTTATGATTGACGCAAAAGAGTTATTACTACGATGATATAATAATTATTTTATATTATATTTAATTTATATTTAAAGAAAAAAATAAAAATTACAAAAACAATTAATATTTTTTTGATATAAAATTATTTAATTCTTTTTAAGTAGAGTGAATTATTTTTAATTCATAAAATTAAATTTACATATTTAGTTATACGTTTAAAAATTATATAATAATTTAAATTGTATAAATTTTAAAAAATTATAATTTAATAAATAAATAAATAATTTTATTTTATTATTTAAATACATCTAACATAAAATAAGATAATATTTTTTAATTTAACTCTATTTATAATATTATTTTATTTTATCCTATTACAATCTTGTAGATCAAACATAACTTAAAAGTATTATATCAATTTGAGATAAAAAATTACTGATTTAAAAATTGAATTATAAATATTAAATTTTAAATTTATTAAATGTCATTTTTTAAAAGTATTTACATGAATTAAGCTAAATTTTACGTTCAAAGCCTATGTATGTTTTTATTGCAAAAGACTATTGATTAAAAGTTTCAAATTTTTTTCTAAAAAAAAAATTCAATCTTTTAGATACATGTTTTGTTATTAATTTGAATTTTGGATTTATTAAATCAATGATTAAAAAAATGTAAGAAAATATAAAACTTTTTATGGAAGTTAATTCTTCCCCAAAATAAAAAATACATAATGTTTTTTTTAAACTTATAAAATATATCACCTACCCCAAAAGTTCTAAAATACCTTTTTAACTTTAACAAGTTAGGTACGTAGTAGTTCGCAAAAAAAATTAAATTTGAATTTGTCACGTGTCTTCTCTTAAAGGGGAAAAAAAAAAGAAAAAAAGAGATACTCAATTAAACAAGAAATCGATTGGCCAAAAAAATAAAACAAGAAATTGTTTGTTGAAAAGTTTAATTGCTTTATAAATATTTTTCCGAAAAAAATTGTTTGGCCAAAAAAAAATTAAACAACAAATTGTTTGTTGAAAGGTTTAATTACTTTATAAATATTTTTTGAAAAAAATTTGCTTTTGAAATCCTTAATTGAAAAAAAAAATTTACATACTTTAATTACCAACAAGAAGCAATCCAAAACGAAAAAGAAGTAAAAAAACTAAAGAAATAGCTGCAGAATTTTCTAAAGTTTTATGTAACCTGTAATCTGTGGCAACCATAAGTCAATAATTTTCCAACATCCCAACCAAAAAAAAGAAAAGCCATCGAAAATATATCGTACATTATTGATACTGACCGTACCCCGTACGGCATAATGTAATTCGGTTCCTCTCCATCTTCCACAATTCCATTCAAAAAAGGGTAAAGAAACAGAGAGAAAAAGAAATCGACTATTTTGAAAAACAAAGAGTAAACAGTTCAGAAATAACCATTGAATAATGTTTTTCTTTATCTTTTTTGGCAGCAAAGTTGAAGCCAATTCACCTGACAAAAAAAACCACAATTCCTGATTTTGCTTTTTTTTTTCATTTATCTTTGTTCATCATCAAAATTATTCTATTTAGAAAACAAAGGAATTTTGTTTTCCCTTTCTGGTCCTCTTTCCTATCTTTTCATGAAATCCTAGGCGTCTAGATGATCTAATCTCTCCAGCTTAATCAAAGATTTAATTTAATAATCACTAATTCCAGTTTAACCCATCATTCAATATTCATGTTAATCCCAATCCTCTTAACCCCAGCATTCCTAACTCCTTCACTCTGGAAACCAAACTCAGACATGTAGTCTCTCACTTCTTTTCTAATCATCTCTTTCATCGCAGCCAAAAGGTCCGGTCCAAGCATCGCCATCTTTGTCCCACTCTCATGCTTTTCTGCTAAAGGCTCTTTCTCCTTAGAGAAGTTATCGTTATTCAACTCGCTAGATTCGTTCCAAGAACGTCCAAGAGTGAGCTTAGTTGAAACACCAGAGTGTTGCGTCGACTCCGCAAAGCTCAATCCTAAATCGCTAACATCAGAACCCGAAGGACTCCCCGGGTTATTACTAATGGTTGATCTAGGGGATTTAGCCGACCTTTTCTCTGATTCTTGAAGAGTATCCCCATTTTCCATTGAGCGTTTTCGCTTTAAGGTTGAGTTCCAGTGGTTTTTAACGGCGTTGTCCGTCCGGCCGTTGAGGAGCCTCGCGATGGTAGCCCACTTGTTGCCGTACTTGGCGTGGGCTTCGATGATGATTCCGTCTTCCTCCGGAGTGAAGGCGCGATGCTCGACTTCGGGTGACAACTGGTTGCACCACCGGAGTCTGCATGACTTCCCCGATCGACCAGGGATCGACCTCGATATCAATGACCAGTTTCTAGGACCGACCCGTTGCACCAGCTTGCGCAACGACTCATCCTCCTCGGGACTCCATGGCCCCTTGACCCGATCAAAGTCTTGATCCATTGGCTTGCTAGTAACAGTTTAAGAATCACAACGGAAATTTTAGTTTGGTTTGTGAGAGGTGGAGAGAAATTGAGAAGAAGCCTGTTGGGGGAGGCTTGATTGAATTTGTGAGAGGCCAGTGAAGAATAAGGAGCGTTTTATAAAGGGGTGGGCCGGTGGGGTTAGGGTAACTGATAGAGCCGGTTAACTAACACAGGTAATAAGCGTTATGTGAACTGGTATTGACCAGTAACCGGTTAAATGGTGATACAACTGTATAACGTCTGCGGGTGGCCACGTAGGCAAATACTGAATTTCTGAGGACCCAAATAAATCCTTTGGGGGTAGTATAGGAATTTAAATATGGTCGTTTCCTGATTTGACTCGTATAGTTATGGAAGTTACTAAAATGGAAAGAACTAAAGAGGTTCTGGAGGGTGAGAAAATCGCGATAATTTGAGGAGAAATTGGGAAGAGGATAAGTTTGTAGTTTGATTCAGCCAGCCTGGAAGCCATTACGTGGGAAATTGGTATTGTCGTTTTGTTCGGTTGCGCGTCGTTGTGGTTGTGCACAGAGTTCAGACGTGGACGGAAAACAAACTAGAGTAGTCAAAGAGATTGACTGACAGCTTGTCAGTCCAGCGTGTACACCTCTCATCGGAGATGACATGATAACGGCGTTCTGTCACCGACATGAGGTCACCACCGACCATTCCTAGCCCAAACCACCACAAAGCAAACTACTACGCCTCTGTATTTAACACAATAACATATAATTTATTCTCACTGTTCACGCTACGGCAACTTCAATTGTCAAGTATCAGTTGAATATGACGGGTATGGCGATTTCTCATAGCGACTGATAAAAGAGTCACAGCTGTCCTTCCGTTCAACAATGCCGTTAAAGGCAAACCGGCAGAAAAAAAAAAAAAAAAACTACGGGACTTCGTGACCTAATTCGTTCGTTTCCTTAATTTAATTTGGCGTTTAATAGTTTAAATTTCAAATTTGGATTAAGGAGGGCAATTAACGAGCAAAAGAAAGATAAGTCTCAACGGATCAAACATTGGATTTTTTTTTTTTTGTTATTGCTACCTACCACGCCTAATAGTTTCATATTTTCTTGTTGGGGTACGGTAGACAGTTTGGATTCTTTCCCATTGGATCAATCTTATAAATTAAAGAAAAATCAATAACTTATTCTGAAAAATAAAACATGTTTTTATTTAAAAAATAAATCAGAATATTATATGTGTTCATTTGCTCTTCTTGCTGTCTAACGTTCCTTATTTAATAATCATTTTATTTGAAAGAAAAAAAATTAATAAATAAATAAATTTTGATTGCGGCTTGGATGGATTTATAATAGTCAAAATTGTAAAACAACGTTGAAAATTATGTAATAGAAACCCAATACTCAACACACTCTTGACTTTACCCAATACTAATTCGTTGATGCTATTCATTTTGGAAAGACAATTGATTCTGTTCCAATAGATAATAATCTCGTCGAATCAACAGCATCTTTGGAGTTGGTACAATCCAACTTCCAAACTATACTAAAGTTTGAATTTTGATGGTACAATTCAACATTTGCAAGCTACATAGTGATAAAATGAAATGCAAATAAACAAGAACTTGTATTACTATCAATTTAGTTATGTTACAAGTTGAATTATACTTTTTAAATTCTTAATTTATTTTTAATTTTTTAATTTTTTATCTACTTAGCTTACATGAAGACAACATCACACGTTTAAGTATTATCATACTCGCAATTTCTATGACTCTATCATCATACATATCATCTTAGCTAATATCTAATTGACACATGTTACAATATGCTTGAGCGCAAGTCAATTACTTTTCTTAAAATAAATTTTGGACTTTATGGCTTTAAGTAATTATATGAAAAAATACTTAATATTATATCAAAATTTTTTAAAAATATATTATATTATCGGTATGTTATAAATATCTTAACTATGAAAAAATTATATTAGATTTTTTTTAAAGGTCTTATATTATTGGTGTTAGTCTTAAATTGATATTTATTTTAAAATGATAAAACATTAAACTAAATAAGCTTGATCAAGATTTTGAAAAAAATTTATTTAGTACATGTTCTTAAATTTTATATTTTGGTACTAAATAAATAATGTATTTTTCAAAGTATAAGTAAATTTTTCTTTGTTTTCATATTTCTCAAATCAAAAATATCTTTAAACATTTTTTATTTGAGCTTAAATGAAAGTTCAATTGTTGTTTATAAAGTGAATTTATTCATTTTAGACTTAATATAATTTTGATAATATTGATTTTGAGAAATAAATTAATTTAAAAAGTTATTTTACAATAACAAAGTTTTTCAACATTAAACTTTTTTTGTATTAATTCACAAAGTTTTAATATTTGAATTTTATATGATTGAAAAGCTCTTTGAGTCTACTTTCTAATGGATGAAACAAAATCAAAATTCAAATTTTTTAAGAAAAGATTTTGAATTTTTACTAGACATTTTACAATTGTCTAAAAATTGCATAATGGGTAGCTTTGTAAATTCGTTATAATTCGTACAAAATAAATTAGGTGATGAATTTTACATGGATAGAAAACCCTTTAAGTCTAATTTTTAAATCTTTAAACGATTTTTAATTTGAATTTGTATAACTTAAGATATGATCAAATTAGTGAGTAGAGTACAAAATAAAATACAATCAACATGTTTTGAACAAGATTGATCCCTTCAGAAAAGGGATCGATTGATTTTTTATTCAGAAGCAAACTTTGTTTTGAAATGGTAAGAAGAGATCGATCACCTTATTTAGAGGATCAATCATCCCCTTGAACCAATTGATCATTTCAAGGAAGAGATTGAATAGTAGGCTTTGTTTAAGCTGTGAATTGGTTCTAAAACATGAACTAATCGATCCCTTGAAATGGATCAATTAGGTCTGGGCAAAATAACTCCAACGACTATTTTTTCATGCTTCCAATGGGTATTTTCTTCTTCCAAGCTTTCCCAACGGCTAGTTCTTCAATTTCTCTATATATTAACCACTCTAACACATCAAGAAAATTGATAAAGTAAGAGAGCAAAAGTCAACAAGTTATATTTTTAGTTTCTCATAGAATCAATAGTTGTTAGAGCTTAAAATATATATCTTTTGTATTTGTTGTATCTAAGCAATATTGTGTTATTCATTTATCATATTTTTTTGTATTTCATTAGGCAAACACTTAGCCTTTGAGAGATATTTTAAGTTTACATTTTTATTAAGTGATTTTGTAATCAAGAGGTGAGGTATCCTCTTGAATTTATAGGGTTAAGAGGTTGCTACTTAGCCTAAAAAGTAAAGAGTATAAGGTTTTATCTTAAGCCTTACAAAGAAAAAGATATGATTGTAATTTCAATTCAAAAATAGTAGATTGAAGCCCTGATGTGACAAACAAGAGAGAGGACATAGGTACTTGTGGATAATGACCGAACCTCTATAAATCTTTATGTTTGATTTTTTTATCCCTATCTCTTTATTTTGATTATTATTTATATTTGTTTATAGTTCATCAATTCATTGTTATTTGCATCATATTTTGATATTAGTTTTAAATTTCATTCAACTATATTGAAATCATTTGTTAGGAAAGAATTTGAAAAGATCTAATCTACCCCCTTTTGGATCCCTATCTCACTTAAAAAACTAATAATTAGTATGTTATAGATACTATATTCGAGATAGGTAATATGTATCAATCATTTTCTTATGAAGTAAAAATTCACAATTATACTTAGTATTTAGGTTTACATAATACATTGATATGTACTTGACATAATATGTGTGTTTATTTTAGTAAAATAAACAAATTCAAGATAAAAATTTTGAAATTAACTTTTTGAGCTAGTGATACATGCACCTTAACGTGTATTTTACATAATTAGCAAAATGAAAAAAAAAACAATAAATTATAAATTCAATAAAAAACTCGTAAAGATTATTATTTTTTAAATCTTATTAGATATTTGTTTTTACATTTTGCCTATAAGAATATAGTAGTTAAAGAATAGAAAAAATGATTATATATGTTGAAATTTGAATTTTAAATTTATTAAATGTCACCCATTATTATATTAGAATTTTCTTAAGTATCTTATATTATTGGTATGTTATAAATATAGTATTCGAGGTAGTAGATATGTATCTATCATTTTCGTATGAGGTAAACCTCCACAATTATACTTGGTATTTAGATTTAAATAATACATTGAGATGTATTTTATATAACATGTATGTTTCTTTTAATAAAATAAATAAATTCAATATAAAAATTTTGAGTTTAGCTTTTTGAGTTAGTGATATGTACACCTTGACGTGTACTTGACATAATTAGCAAAACGAAAAAATATGATAAATTATAAATTCAATAAAAATATGTGAAGATTATTTTTTAAAAAAATCTCATTAGATATTAGTTTTTACATTTTGTTTATAAGAATGTAGTAGTTAAATAATAGATAAAATGATCATATGTGTTGAAATTTGAATTTTAAATTTATCAAATATCACCTATTATTGTATTAGAAATTTTTTTAAGTGTTTTATATTATTGGTATGTTATAAATATCATATTCGAGATAGTAGATATGTATCTATCATTTCCTTATGAGGTAAAACTCCACAATTATACATGGTATTTAGGTTTACATAATACATTTAGATGTACTTGACATAAAATGTATGTTTCTTTTAATAAAATAAACAAATTCAAGATAAAATTTTGAGTGTAGCTTTTTGAGTTGGTGATAAATGCACATTGACGTGTACTTGACATAATTAGCAAAACGAAAAAAATATATATGATAAGTTATAAATTCAATAAAAACTCGTAAAGATTTTTAAAAAATTCACATTAGATATTAGTTTTTACATTTTATTTACAATAACGTAGTAATTAAATAATAGAGAAAATGATTATATTTGTCAAATTTTGAATTTTAAATTTATTAAATGTCACCTATTATCATATTAGATGTTTTTTAAGTGTCTTATGCTATTGGTATGTTATAAATACCGTATTTGAAGTAGTAGAGATGTATTAATCATTTTGCTTATGAGGTGAAAATCCATAATTATACTTGGTATTTAGGTTTACATAATACATTGAGATGTACTTGACATAATATGTTTGTTTTTTGTAATAAAATAAATAAATTTAAGATAAAAATATTGAATTTAGCTTTTTTGAGCTGGTGATACATACACCTTAAGATGTAGTTAATATAATTAGCAAAACGAGAAAAATACAATAAATTATAAATTCAACAAAAATTGGTGAAGATATATTTTAAAATCTTATTAAATATTTGTTTTACATTTTGTTTATAAGAATTTAGTAGTTAAAGAATAGAGAAAATGATTCTATATGTTAAAATTTGAATTTTAAATTTATTAAACATCACCCATTATTGTATTAATTTTTTTTAAATGTCTTATATTATTGGTATGTTATAAATACCTTATTCGAGGTAATAGATATGTATCTATCATTTTCTTATGAGGTAAAACTCCAAAATTATACTTGGTATTTAGATTTATATGATACATTGATATGTACTTGACATAATATATATGTTTATTTTAATAAAATAAATAAATGCACTATAAAAATTTTGAGTTTAGCTTTTTGAACCGGTGATAAATGCACCTTGACATGTAATTGACATAATTAGTAAAACAAAAAAAAAATACAATAAATTATAAATTCAATAAAAACTCGTGAAGATTATTTTTTAAAAAAATCTCATTAGTTATTAACTTTTACATTTTGTTTATAAGAATGTAATAATTAAGAATAGAGAAAATGATTATATGTGTTGAAATTTAAATTTTAAATTTATTTAATGCCATACGTTATTGCATTAGATTTTTTTAAAGTGTCTTATATTATTTGTATGTTATAAATACCATATTCGAGGTAGCATATATGTACCTGTCATTTCCTTATGAGGTAAAACTTCATAATTATACTTGGTATTTATATTTACATGATACATTGAGATGTACTTGATGTAATATGTATGTTTTTTTAATAAAATAAATAAATTCAAGATAAAAATTTTTGAGTTTAGTTTTTTTAGCTGGTGATATATGCACCATGATATGCAATTGACATAATTAGCAAAACGAAAAGAATATGATAAATTATAAATTCAATACAAACTCGTGAAGCATATTTTTTAAAATTCTTATTAGATATTAGTTTTTACATTATGTTTATAAGAATGTAGCAGGTAAAGAATAGAGAAAATGATTATTTGTGTTAAAATTTGAATTTTAAATTTATTAAATGTCACATATTATTATATTATATTTTTTTAAGTGTCTTATATTATTTGTATATTTTAAATACCGTATTCAAGTTAATAGATATGTATCTACCATTTTCTTATGAAGTAAAACTCCACAATTATACTTGGTATTTAGGTTTACATAATACATTGAAATGTACTTAACAGAATATGTATGTTTCTTTTAATAAAATAAACAAATTCAAGATAAAAATTTTGAGTTTAGCTTTTTGAGTTAGTGATATATGCACCTTAACGTGTACTTAACATAATTAGTAAAACGAAAAAAATACAATAAATTATAATTCAATAAAAACTCATGAAGATTATTTTTTAAAAATCTCATTAGATATTAGTTTTTACATTTTGTTTACAATAACTTAGTAGTTAAAGAACAGAGAAAATGATTATCTTTGTCAAATTTTGAATTTTAAATTTATTAAATGTCATCTATTATTGTATTCGAATTTTTTTAAGTGTCTTATATTATTGGTATGTTATAAATATCGTATTTGAGGTAGTAGAGATGTATCTATCATTTCCTTATAAGGTGAAAATTCATGATTATATTTGGTGTTTAGGTTTATATAATATATAGAGATGTACTTGATATAATATGTATATTTCTTTTAATAAAATAAACATATTTAAGTTAAAAATTTTGAATTTAGCTTTTTTAGCTTATGATATATGCACCTTGACATGTACTTAACATAATTAATATAATGAAAAAAATATGATAAATTATAAATTCAATAAAAATTTCATGAAGCTTATTTTTTCAAAAATCTCATTAGATATTAGTTTTAATATTTTGTTTACAAGAATGAAGTAGTTAAATAATAGATAAAATGATTACGTGTTAAATTTTAAATTTTAAATTTATTAAATGTCGCCTATTATTGTATTAGATTTTTTTAAGTGTTCTATATTATTAGGATGTTTTAAATATCATATTTGAGGTAGTAGATATGTATCTATCATTTTCTTATGAGATGAAAATCTATAATTATACTTGGTATTTAGGTTTACATAACATATTGAGATGTACTTGACATAGTTTATATGTTTCTTTTAATAAAATAAATAAATTCAAGATAAAAATTTTAAATTTAGCTTTTTGAGCTAGCAATATATGCACCTTAATGTGTACTTGACATAATTAGCAAAGCAAAAAAAATACGATAAATTATAAATTCAATAAAAGCTTATGAAATTTTTTTTTAAAAATCTCTTTATATACTAGTTTTTACATTTTGTTTAAAAGAATGTACTAGTTAAAAGAATAAAGAAAATGATTATATGTATTGAAATTTGAATTTTAAAGTTATTAAATGTCGTATATTATTGTATTAGATTTTTATTAAGTGTCTTATATTATTAGTATGTTATAAATATCTCAAACATGAATAATAATTAACATTGTATTAGATTTTTTTAAGTGTCTTATATTCTTGGTGTGTTATATATATCGTATTCGAGATAGTAGATATATACCTATCGTTTCCTCAAGAGGTGAAAATTTAGGTTTACATAATATATTGAGATATACTTGATATAAAATATATGTTTCTTTTTATAAAATAAACAAATTTAAGATAAAAATTTTGAATTTAGTTTTTATTAAATTGGTGATACATTCACTTTGACGTGTATTTAATATAATTAGCAAAATAAAATAAATACGACAAATTATAAATTCAATAAAAATTCGTGAAAATATTTCTTTTAGAAGCTTATTTTTACATTTTGTTCATAAGAATGTAGTAGTTTAAGAATAAAAAAAATAATTATGTGTTAAAGTTTAAAATTATTAAATTCATTTATTAAATGTAATGGATAAATAAATTAAATTAAATTAAAATTTTTAATTTTTTTAAACACAAACTTTAAAAGCATTCTTTTTTGCAACGTCCAGATTATAAAAAAAAAAAAAACTTCAAAGAATAATGGAAGCGGACCTTGTAATCTAGCAACATAATTTGATCTCAAAGACAGCATTGGACATGATAGAGATTCGAGAATAATCGAGGATGTTTCCTCTGCCAACTTATATGTTTTATGAAATAAAATAAACGATGAATATTGCTTTTTTTCAATGCACTGCACATGCGGCTGGATTTACTACACATGCGGAAGATAATTACTCTGACATCCCATAATAATTAGTTTCTCGACAAAGGGACTTGTTTCAAAATTTTTAATTCAGTATTTTATTTTCAAGTTTTAGGAGAAAAAATTAGATATTAATATATTAATTATATATTTTTAAATTTTTTCATAAAAAAAATTTAAAAATAAAAAAATATTTCATCTCTAAAGTTAAAATAAATCATTAACTTAATTGAAATTTATAAGTCTATTAAACTTTCAATCACAAATTTTTTAAATTTACAAATTATTTATAAAAATCATAAAAAATTTCAAATCTGAATGTTAATACATTTTTTTATCACTTTTGTTTACCCTGATCTGTTAAGATAATATTTATCTTAATAAAATTCAATAAATAACCTTTGACACATTACTTTTTCTTTTTTTTTTAATAGGATTATGGGAGAAATAAATAACAATGAAAACGATATTACATGTGATAGAGAAGGAGCAAGGCTGCTTCCTATTTGGTGGTTGATATAATATATGCTATAGATTGATAATTAAATAAAACGGTCCACATATATAATTAAAATTGCTTTTCCTAGGTATTGCACATGCCAAGAGGGCACAGTTATGGATATGCTCGGCGATTGAGCTTCTTTATAAAAATACAAAGGGGATTCTTTATTTTATTAATGTGTCTGCAGCAAATTGTTTAGTGGCAAAAGGCATGAAAATTTTGATGATTGCTAAGTGGAGAATACAAAAGTTGTGTTTACATATTTTTAGGTTAGGTAGGAATAGGATTCCCTGCAGCTTGAGTTATTGAATTTGTCAGATTTATCAAAAGAAAAAAATCATAAAATATTAAATTTAAAATTTTGGAACACATTCTGATATTTAAGTTGGGGTTTAGATTTTATTACATTTGTAATTTTGTATAATTTAATTTATTATATCATCAATTAAATTTAAATATTAAATTTAATAAGATTTATTTAATATAAATTTTTTATGATTTTTTATATTTTAATAATAATAATAATTATTATTTTTAAGGTAAGGCAAAGCTCGATTACAATAGAAGACTTGATTCAAAATTAAATTTTGAATGTTTTTTTAAAGGTTTCAGTGACCACTAAATCAAAAAGTGAAATATAAGATTTTTTGTTTATTTTATTTTTTGAGTTTTGGCTTCCAAAAAGTTGAGTCAAAATATTTATGTTTGAAAAACTATTACATTTATTGATAATGAAGTTTTATATTAAAATTACTAAAATGATATATCTTTAAAATTTAATTAACAAATAAAGAAAAATTTTAGAAAATAAAACATATGATAAGTAAATATCTCAGAATAAAAAAAAAGTAATTTTTTTTTTAATTTATCATTTTATTTAAATAAATTTTTATATTTTTATTACATCCAAATCAACTGATATTTATTTTACACTCAAATAAATCATTAACTCAATGCCCACAAGTAGGGGAAATTTCAAATCTGCAAAGAAACGGAAACCCCTAAATTCCACACTCGTTAGGGTTTTGCTACGGAATGTTGACGGGCAGGCCAAAGGATAGCGACATTCAGTTGGCGCTAGCGGAGCAGATATCAAGCCTTCCACCGCGACCTCCATTGACAGCATAGACGGCGATTGTAGAGTACGAGAAGCCGGTATTCAAGGAAGAGGAAGAGGATTTAGAGGTGACGCTCCGTCGCATTATAGAGAATGTGCCCGTTAACGTTAGTAACACCTCCGGAAGTTCTGCTGGTTCTGGGTCCGGTGATTTCCACCAGGTATTTTTTACTCTTAACTATGTATTGATTTTTTTTTTATGGTTTGTTTTTCTGGCTTGCCTACTAAATTTGCTTGCTCTGTTAGTAGATTGGCTGATGAAATAGATAAGATTGTGCAAAAATTTAGAGATTTTTGATCAGTTTGTGTTGGTTATCTTTAGATTTTATGGAAAATCTGATTGTAGGATTGTTGATCAGGCGTCAAATTTAATCACCCAAGCAGTAAATTTATGCAACATTAGCTTTCTTCAGTGTTCTGAAAGTGCAATACCAGAGCTTCCTCTCAACAGGATGATTAGCCAAGCTTTGAGAAGTTTCTCTGTTATCATTGTTGAAGTTATTATTCAAGTTTCAGAATTCCCCGATTAATTTTTGCTTGAAGGTTTCTACTAGCTTATATGACACATAACCTTTCTCAGTGTATAATGGAATCTTATCTTTGTTTCTTTTAGATTGGTGCTGCATATGATGCCTTAAAGCACAAGCATTGTCTTGAGTTAGTATTAAGTGTACATTGTAAAATTTTCATTGCTTATAATTGTTTGGAAAATCTGGGTTTGTGAAATTAGATGACTTACCAGCCTTCCAAATCTTCATTCCTTTGTTTCTCAAATTAATTCTTCTGTTTATTGCAACAGTATTGACAGATGAGACGGAAAGAGCAAGACAGGCTTGCGAGAATGGATGCTGACTAACAGAAAAGGAAGGAACTAGCCGAGTTTAACATGAGGAGGGAAGAACGATTGAAAGCTGCTGAGGAACGGAGAGCAAAGAAACGCCTAAAACGCCAAAAAGAAAAAGCAAATAAAAAAGGAGAAGAAGCTGAGATTGAGTGCTGAGGGAGAAGAGAATAAGAAGGAAGAATCTTCAGATGATGAAGGTGCAGCACAATGAACAAATTTTTACTTTGATATTAATGCTCTGATCTTGGTCCCGTGAACTTGGCTCCAACTAGAAGGAATCAGATATACCAAGAACGAGATATTGTGGTCTTCCTGTATACATACTTGTGGGAAGTGAAGGCATGAGGCTTGGCAGGAAATGAGACTCCAAAAGAAAAAGGTCTGAAATATTAATTTGATTCTTGTGACAGAAATTGTACTTATTCTGACTGACAGATTGAATGCCTTCACCACTTTTGGATGATGCTCAGCCATTGAAAACAAATATGAAATGATTCAATTCGATGACTGTTATTTTTTTGCGAAATTTTTGTTGGCTTAAGAAGTCGTATATTTACTGGCTACTTGTATTGCTATTCTAGATCACGAAATTAATGACAAATCTATTAAAAATCAGGAAGATTTCTGTTTCAAAATAAAGGGTTGCTTGGAATGATGACATTATTTTAGTTAATCTTTGCTTACTGTTTCATCTACCCTGGTCGACTGGGTCGATGCTGCAGTACAGAATGATTGTACGAGGGATGGTAGTTATTGTGGGATGAAAAAGGGGTGGTTGATGACTTTTTTCTAACCGTCGTTTGAGTTGTTAGTGTTACCGGTGGCCACCAGCCCAGCCACCAGGGCACTGGGTGTCAATAGCTGTTTTTTTTTTCCTCACTTTTTCTGGTATCAATAGCTGGATCACATGACCTGTCGCTTTTTCTGGTGATATCAGTTGAGAAGCTAAGGTTTGGGTCGACATCAAATCTATGTTCTGTATCATATTTCTGCCTCTAAACCAAAGTTGAGACTTAAAAAGAGTTTATATTCTTCACGTAGAAAAAATATTATATGAAACAGTTATACTACATCAATATATGTTATTTTCATTCATATCATGTTATATAATTATATTATTAAAAAAAATCAACTATTTATTACATATCAAATGTAATAAGTAAATAATAAATATTTATTTTAATAAATTAATTAATTATTCTCAATGCATGGCCTATACCAATTCTAAAGAGAAAAAGGGGCATAATCCAAGTAGATAGTAGTTCGATGGCTATTTTTTAATTGTCCAGTGTAATGCGAATTTGAGCTCATCAATTTATACGTGCCGTACATGATTTTCTTTCCTGTTTTCAGTCTCCAAAATGGTGTCCTATTCCTAACTCCTAATATGAATCTGGTAAACGCTTTCAAATGATGACGTTGAATATTACGATACGGCTGGTAGCGATAGCTGAACAAATAATAGGCCGAATGAGCCCATCTTCAGATAAAGGTGTAAAGCCCAGTTTACTTACCACATGACCTGACCTGTTCCGCTGTTCAGTCTGTTCACTTTCCCCGTTTCTGTTCGTATTCTTTTTCTCTCCCTCTCCTTTCTCTCTAAAACCAATTGCAGAAGAAACGAAAGCAGCAATCGCCCTCCCCATGGGAGATTCCAACCCTACTCCTCGCACATCAGTTCATCAAGCTCTTGGTGGTGGCAAAGGTATCCTCTCTTTTCTTCCCTTTCTACACCTCTCTATCCATATATTCGCAGCGGCTTCTTCATTTCATTTCCGTATAGATCTGTGTCACTTCCATTAATGCTTCCACGATCATTTCTATAAATGGGTGTTCTCGTGATAAATCTTTTCCGAACACCAATATTCCGAACTTCAGTTATAGTACCAATGCGCTAATTATATTGTTCTGCAACACCTTTTCTTCCTTTTTGAATGTGGTTTACATGAATCTGATTTGTTTTGGGTTGTTCTTTATTTTATTTTGTTTTATGGGTCGGGGTTTAATTTTATTTACGTATTGTTGGTAGTTGCTGATGTGCTATTGTGGAGAAAATGGAGTGGCGGAGTTGTGTTGCTAGTCTCGGCAACGACGTTGTGGTACTTATTCGAAAGAGCTGGTTATAATTTCTTGTCTTTCGTGGCCAACGTCTTATTGCTCCTTGTTGTTATTCTCTTCTTCTGGGCCAAATCTGCTTCCCTTCTCAACAGGTTTTTCCCATTTTTAACCTCTTTAATCTTTCCTTTACTAACTGTATTCCATTGCATGCTTCGATGAGAATTGGGAAATGCTCGTACCCAGAAAGAACAATGTGTGAAGATTTGTTGGAAGAAAATAGAAATTGAAAGTTTATCAGAGATTGTTCTTGAAAAGGGAAAATGGAAGTTATGGTATTGTTTGGTTAAGGGTTTAGTGAATTAGTGTGGAAAGTGATTCTGCTTTCTGATGCAGACCTTTGCCACCCCTTCCTAATTTGGAAATTTCTGAGAAAACTGTTGGGAGGGTTGCCGATGAGTTACAAGTATGGATCAATTATGTATTGTCGATTGCACATGACATTGCGATTGGCAGAAATTTGAAACTTTTTCTTAAGGTTAAGTTTTGCCTTTCTATCAGTTCATTTTCCTTTGGTTTGATATAAAATTTTAAAATGTCTTTGCCTTGCAAAAGTTTTAATATGTCTTCTGATCAGGTTGCTGTTGGCTTGTGGTTAGTATCATACATTGGTAGTCTCTTCAACTTCCTCACTCTGGTCTATGTTGGTGAGTTTTGAGACCCTATTTGTTTCTATAACAGTGATGATTCCTTTAACTTCATTCGTATATGCTTATTTCATTAGATGTGTTTGCAGGAGTTATTCTTAGCCTATCAGTTCCTTTAATATATGATAAGTACCAGCACCACATAGATGAGAAGCTTTCTGTAACACACAGAATCATTCAAACGCAGTACAGGAAAATTGATGAAACAGTATTGAGGAAGCTTCCATTGCCTTCAAACAAGGAAAAGAAGATGCGGTAGGTAAGTTTGCTTCCTTCTCTTTGCCTTTTTCTTGCATCACTTTTGTCTAAATGACTAAGATGCAAGCATCTTTTACATTGATTGTGTTGTATTAATTTGGATTATGCAACTTTTTAATTATTGTGTGTTTAACTGATTGCTCATACCACATGGTAAATATGCCTCCAATAAATGCACATTTAGTGACCAGTGTACTTCCTCAGGAAAAGCCATGTAATGGCCAAATCAAGAATTAACATATTAAGGTTTTAATAATCCTCTGATTCTTCGTCCCTCAAGCACAGCCTGCTGTCTAGATTCACCTCTTTCAGGAAGATGCTACTTAGTTAAAATTTAAGATTATAATTGTTCATGTTTTTTAGGTTTATGTATCATTTAGGATGGTTCATGATTTGCCTGGAATTCTCTCTCCTGCTATATTAATCGCTATTTTTGCATAGTGCTTGATCTTAAAATCAGCAATTCTCTGCAAATGATTTCAATCCTATTTTTCCTGTGAAGCCCTATTAAAATGCATTTATTTACTAATTCTGAACTGGTTTCCTCAATTGGATTTTATTCTAATAAGTAAATGAGTGCCATTTATTCTCATTCAACGATATCTGCTAATGTCTAAAACAGTCTTCAATATCTAGATAAATCTTAACTGATTGAAGCTTTCTCATAATTCTTACTCATTTCAAGTTTGCAAATATGTTCTTGGTTTGGTGGACATGGACATACTTTCAGTAGTGCATCTAATTGAAAATTATGGATTTTAGGGAAGTAACTATGAAGAAGGGTTAAATAAGGAGATTGTAGACTATTATCCTTGCAAAAATGAGCTCTCATAATTTGCTTTAATACTGAACTAATGCTTGGAAAAATAGGTCATTATCCAAATATCACAAGACATGTTTTTTACAAGTTAAAAAGTTTTTAGATGTAGAATATCAATATTTTGATCTTAAAAATTTTCCTTATGTGATCCCTATATGATAAAAGTGTAATGTCACCTTGAGCAAAATTAGCCGAAAAGTCTGTTTACCCATTTGGAAAACCTATCCAAGTGAGCTTTGATCAAACTATGACTTCTCAATATAAAAATGTAGACCATATGCCACTGACAGGTCCTGTTTCGAGGCCAGATGAGTTGAGATTATGAAATCACTGCGACTAATAGTCTGTGATCATAAATGGTAAGTTCTGAATAATTTCCTGTCCGATAATTCTTAGCATATTTTGCTTCTGTGAACAGGGTGCACAAATTGAGAATCATGTGCTTTCATTGTTTCGAAATTGAATAATTTAGCAACAAATCATCTAGGGATTTAATGTTGAAAAAAAACCTTGTATGCTTAGCTGGAAAAGGTCGGACAAGTTTTGAGACTTTTGATGTGATAAACATAGACACAGATTTAACTAGTTGATTTGGTTGCAGCACTTCTAAGACAAAATATTAATTTTTTGAAGCCTATTAATTGTCTTGTTTGAATTCACTTGTCGCCTCCTCTCCTCTCTCTCACATAAAGCATTGTACCTTATGCAGGGTCTTCATGTGGTCAAGTGTGACCAGGGGCATAGGATTTGGTTTTCAGGATGTGAAGCTTTGATATCTTTTTGCTCGATGCCATCAAATTTCCTATACCAGTCGAGTAACCAATCTTTAGGAGCGGACTAACCTTGATAACTTTTATTTTTGGGAGAAGAACTTTTTCTTTTTTCCGCCCTTGTGGGAACCCTATATTCTTGATTTAAGTAATGGCCTGCAATTTATACATTTGTGGTTATATTTTACATGCTCATTTGGGTTGGACAAAGATAATCCTCCAATGGAGGAAACTTGTTTATGGTAATGGAATCCAAGCTTATACATTTCTTTTCTACGTGAGCTTTTCATTATACCAGTCTGCAGAAGATGTATCGTTCTACGTGAGCTTTTCCAGGAGACTTACATGTATAGTAATCTGAGATAATGTTTAGAATAATAGCGTAACACTTTGTCATGTTAACCAAAAACACAACTTCCTGAATGGTATAATATATGAATTTGCATCTGGCCTTATTTTTTTGGTTGAGGCCACGATATTTATATCCATAAAATTAGAGGCTTTCATTTGACCTTTTCATTTGTCTAAAACACTGATAAGAGGTGACAGTGAACGGCATGTAAAGGAAAATTTCTGTTGTTTCAATGGCTGCTCTCATGGACAAGGGGCAATATGCAGACATTTTTGAGGTCATAATGATTGATGAACACACCATTGATCCAATGTTTGCCATTCATGGTTTGCATAAATTAAACCTCTTCATTTTGAGATGAACTTCTCTTTTGTTCTCATACCATAAAAGATTGGCTTCTGGTGACCTGTTTTTCTAAAGGCTTGCTTTTCTTTATCTTGGCAGTACTACCTCTTCCCAGCAACACTTTTAAAAAACGTAACCTTCCAGAAAACACTTCTCAAACAATGAATAAGCCAAAGGATTGACTACCCTTGATGGTCGATTATATTTAGTCACAAACTCAGTCAAGAGAGGAAAATCCTCTATCCCAATGAAAATGCAACCTCTAACTCATTGCCGCATGCTGTCTTGGTGCATGACATGTATTTATTTATTAAAAAAAAAAAAGAACTGATGGCTTGTAAAACCGCTATCAGATGTAAAATCGAATTTAACTATTCTGCATTTCAACAAAATTAAGGCTACAAAATCATGTTCCAGCAGAAGGTTCAATTCATGATATTTACCAAGAAAGGCAGAATTTATGCAATCCTGGGAATTGAAACACTGTCTGAATTAGGTAACGTTACTGAGCGCAACAGTTCCAGTGAGAACACAAGCCCCAGAAAATGAGAAAGGATAGTGTTAGCTGACGCCTGCATGAGCAAGAGATTCATAAGGACATGCAACATGACCAAAAAAAATTTCTCATTACAAGTTTGTATTTGATCAATGTCTTATATTGGCTGTTAGTTATGACACCGTTCATTTCAGTTGACTATGAATCAAGAATCCAGTAGAATAATTACAACCTGATAAGCATAAATGTTCCTCAGTTTTAGAAACCATGAATATCAGTATCGGACTGAAAATATAGCATAGAGGAAAATAAACTTCAAATTTATGTTCAGTACCTGTATGGAGAACCATATGCTATAAATTTACTTGCATTTATACATCCATATGGAGAACCATGTTCTTCAAGGTATCTGCAATTGGTTGCTATCAATCTAACAGACCCAGTTAATGTCACTCTCTGTACATACAAAACGACCTGCACATTGCTGGCAGGTCTTTCTGAATATTGACTGGTAACTGAAAAGCAGGGACTTCAAATTTTTGAGGGGACAGGCTCCTCTTCCTTTTCAACTTCCATTTTCTTTCTTCTCCTAGTTTGGGAAAGAGGAAGGGGTGTCTTGAGGGGCAAACTAATGCAGTAACTAAAGTCTCAAATCCACAAACAAAAGCCTAATTCAGTTAAAATTACAGATACTCAAATTAGATTAAGTACCTGCACCAGGAATACATCCAATGCAAGAACTGGACCATAGCCAGGAGAAATTCCTTGGTAATAAGGATTTGTGGATGAAGTAAGAGCCTTAGCGACTAGTAAGCCCACTTTTGCTTGCATACCAAGAATAGCAGCACCCATTCCTAGAAGATTCAGAAATATGCCATTTTTCAAGCTTTTCACAACATCAGCACGAGAAGGAGCCTGAAAACCAACGGAAAATTAGGAGTTATTGGAAATTGAATGAGGCAAGAAGCATTAATCAAAGCTCAAATAAGCCCTGAATTTAGGCACATGCCAAACCGGAATCTAATCTTCCAAACTCAAAAGCAATCCTATATGTGACTTAATCAAGATCAAGCTCAAATGGTTCACTACAACTGTAATTCAAGGAAGAAAATGTGGTGACAGAAACCTGGAAATAGAATCTTAAAATTCCAAATTTTGGCAGCTATCTATTATTTGATACCAACAACTGTGGATGACCAGTGGTTAAACTGTCTCCTTTTTCAAGTAAATGGAATATTAAACTAAAGCTCCTTTAGAGGCAAAACAACTCTGCCCTTTATCTTAAAGATTTTCTCATAAATAATAAGACATTGTTCAATTATACAATGAAGCATATGAACCAGGAAAATAAGTGAACTACTATAGTAGCTTGTCTCTAAGCTGTGTTGCACTTCAACAAATCCTTTGCTAACTTTCAGTAGACTCTTTGACTTACTCAAGACAAACCACCAAAAATTTAAGAAATCTAACCCTTTTCTTCTAAGTTCCAAGTAAGTTGATGAACTTCCTAAGTGTAGATTGCACTAACTATATGAAACATAAACCAAAATGAGAAAGATATGAATAAAGTTATCCAGCTTAAGTCCTTTGAGCAAGGGCTAATTAATTTCTTCAAATTCGAAATATTAGGATAATTAACTTAAAATACCTAGCAAACAGAGTGTGCCTATTCTATGAAAATACTCTCAAGTAAACCTAAATGTCTAGAAAGTAATGACAAAGAATATTGGAATGGATTGCCCCCCTCAACTCTCAGTATTCTGCCCTTTAAAATAAACATGTTTCTATGTGAAATGCATAACCGAATATATAATTAATGCGTAATCAACCAGGTTCATGTGTGGCATTCATCCTAAACTAAGACACATGATAACAAAAGCAGATTAAGAACAACGCATATATGCAATTCAAATACGTATCTTTTTCTCCTAGAACTTAAGTACAAGGACAAACATACAAAAAGAAATATGCAAGTTTAAGTTATAAATAATGCACCAGATACTTTAAACTGTTTACATAATTTCAACTCACAATACCTTTGAAGGATCATTAGCTGTTCTCTTGAGCTTCTCAGAAAGTCTAATATACCCAAACGACCAAAAAACTGATATAAATGCAGCCACAATTCCACCGGCAGTGGCATAGAAAGCAGCAGGTGATGTGATTTTCCCAGTAATAACAACAGAAAATGAAAGTATCACCGCTGACACCACAGTGCATACTAGCTGTCCCCAAAACCCTAAATTGCCCAATCGCATAAAGTACCTCGACGTCCTCTCTAACCTCTTCGAAACCTGCATCAGTTCCATTCAAAATCCTTATCCTAAATGCTCTAAAAAAAACATTTATTTACAGTCCACTAAAACCAAAACCCCACTAAACAATTCAAAATTAACCCACAGAACTTCTGCTAAGTTTAATGTCGAAGCTGTTATCTGTATGTTGACGTTACTGATTACATAAACAATGCTAATTACTGGTTGCATTTCTTTGCTTTTTTCAAGATATTTTTAACTACCCAGAAGATAATATATCACAAAAATATGACCAAAATAAACCAAGAGCAGAAATCCAATTCGATAAAATTGAAACTTCAGCACCAAATAAGTCAAACCCAGTAAAAAATTAGAGTTTTTGAATCAGTTAAAAAGAGTAACATCTGAGACTACGAAAAGGAAAGTGAGGGAGTACCTGAGCGAGCTTTGCTTCGTCACTATCATCATTAGGGGAGGTAAAACTAGGTGAAACTGGGGAACGAGAGACTCTGCTCAAAAAAAGCTTATATCTTTTAACATTGAGAGGATCGTTGGAAGCGAAGGGGGACAGGAGAGGCTTTGCTTTCCGAGTTTTGAGTGACGCGAGAAAATTCGAAGGAGAGAGAGTGAGCGGTGGTCGGTGACGGTGAGAGGGGACGGGACCCATCACCACCGAACAATTCCCGGAGCGAGTTGCTGGCAGCAATAGCGTTTGCATGATGATTAGATGGTGTGTGGGGGATTTGGAATGGAGTTAGTGCGGCGGTTGGGAAGTGGCAACCTAGCGTTTCACTTGTTTGATCTGAGAAAATGGATGCTCGACTCGATATAGAATGGAAACTTTCTTTGTTTTGTTACTTACTGGTTTAATATCTGTAATGGCATATGAAGGGTACTGAAATATTTAATGAGTTATTAAATTTTAAAAATTATAATATTTGAATTATAAATTTATTAATTAATATTATATTTAAATAATTGTTAATATTTTTATGTTATTATTTAAAATTAATTATATTAAATATGAGTGTTATTTAATTAATAGATTTATAATTTAAATATTATATTAAAATTTTTTAAAATTTATATATTTCATTAAATATTTCTTATAATTTAGATAATATTTGTGACATTAATCTTCAATTTTTTTTTTAGTCTTGTTTTATTAATTTTTTTTTTAGTTTAATAAGATATTAAATAATGTTATAAAATTTTGGAAAAAAATTCAAAAAATTAAAAAAAAATTTATGACAATTTAATATTAAGTCATATGATATACATGTTGTCAAATTTTTAAAGAGTATGGATTTGGGAAGATTTATAAAGTAAATATCCTCGTCACTTGAGTAGTCAATAAAGACTAAAACAATAAGGATAAATTATAAATAAATAATAATAAAAAAAAGACTAGATCAATATATTATACTACTATGATTATCCAAATGAAAATTAGGTTAACTCCACTCTCGTATGACTGTTTCTTAGATACAGGGTTAATAATCCAAAAACTCAATCAAATATTCACAAGCTTGACAGCCTTAATTTGGTTTTGTCTTGAAGCCCGACTATTATGCTACAAAGAGATGATAAACTATTTTTAGCAAATGAAACAATATTATTGTTAAGAATAAACCTTCAAGGCAAGATGCCATAGCATGTGAAATCACAGAGAGGGCCAGCAAAAAAAAAAGGGTACAAAGAAACAAGAGTTAAGGTTTAACGTAGATTCGGTCGGGGAATTTCCTGACTAATCTTTTTTCACAAAGAAAACAAAGGATGAAAAGGAGGCAGGCAGGTTAAGTTGGACTACGACTTTCACAGTACTAAACTACAAACTCCCTGGTGCAGTGGTGCTCGTAGTAGATTAGATATGTATGACAACTGGAGCACATTGTTCACAAAATCAACAAATTTTACACAGTTTAGGTTTTTTTAATGTAATTTGGGAAATGCAGTTGCTATGGAATTCGGACCATTGCTCAGAATGAGAAACTGTGCCATTTGCAAATGAAAGTTCACTGAAGTTCAAAGTATTACCTAAGCAGACACCGGTTTTTAATTTCTCTCTGTTCCTGTTTTTGGAGCCGAAAGAAATTTTGTTGTGTTGCATAAACTTCTTAGTTTCCGGAGAAAAGCACATCCAGAAACATGCCCCAAATAAAGGTGCAGGGCAAACTTTGGGATGATTTCTCGTGCTTACTAAAGTGACTGCCAGCCCGTCAACTACTCATGCTTATAAATTTTCTGATACTTTCCACCTCTTATTGCTCTTATTCTCATGAGAAATCCTTGGTTCAAGTTGTGGGCTGATTCATGGTTTGGTTACGCTACAATTGTTGGGGACCAAGGGCATAAATGGTGATGAAATTGAAAATTGCCTTGCATGCATCTGCAACTGATTGATTATCACGGATTTGGTGAGATTCTAGCTCATAACACATGCACTTCTCATGACTAATCAGATTGTTCTGAGGAAGGTATTGCATTCTAATTTCTAACTAAATAACATGTCCTAGGTAGGAAACTGGCAAGTTTTACAAAAAATTGGGAGAAAATACCTATAAATATGCTTTTACACTATCTATCTCTCCTCCCAATTCAACATAATGGAGAACAAACAGAAAGTTGATTACTTAACTAACAAGCAAAATGCAAACAAACAGCTCGTGACTGTGATCAAAAGTATATAGAGATTCGAAATTGATGCATTTCTTATACCTTGTTTTTTTCGTAAATATTAATACTATGACCCACCAGATTAGTAGTCATACCACTTTTAATTATGCAGCTCATAACCCACTTTTTTAATGAGGTTTATTGTTCTTTATAATATAGTAAGATTAGTTGCAACCATTATGAAAGGAAGATGATGGTAGAGAATGAGTAGATTGGCTGAGGATGTTACAAATTTCTTAGTTGTAGAATGATTGAAACTTTGAAAGTAGACCATTGCTATTAGAATTGTTCATGACAGCAGGCCTGATATGATACCTATTTGATTTGATCTACTTTTCTTGATTCAATGCCAAGAATCGCCCGTGACAGATGTCATTTAGTCCTTTTTTAACTGATTACGACTTTCATCATGTGGAGACAAGTGACTATCGAAATTTGATCTTTCCCTTTCCCCCTTTTTCCTCTTTTTGCACTTTAGTCCCAATAATTTTACCTATTTCATATCCCTAGGCTCCTTAGCCAGTTAGCCTTACCCGTCTATGTTCTTTTTACTTTTTGGAACTGTTGAACTAGTGTATTCTAGGGAGCATCCTACGCTAGGTGTTCAACTTAAACTCTGCAACCCGATGGACCTCAAGCTCACTGGGCTGTCTTGTAGTTCCAGATAGGAGATTCCTCGCTGTCCGTCTTGTCTACCCGTAATTATACGAGGCAAAAACCAGTTTACTTAAAGTTGAGGTAGTACAACGTCTGCCACTTTTATTATCTTATACCATGATAAGCCAAGTCCCATTTATGAACTCATCATTATATCAACTCCACTTCTAGTAAGAACAGACTCCTTGTTTTCGCTGCTTTACTCTCTGCATTAAAAACCAACTTTTTCTTCAATTTAGTGCCAATTATTATCAACTCTGCTGTTTGTTGGGTTCCTTTCATTAAATCAGTGGCATACTTCTGCTTTCTACCCATTTCTTATCTTTTTTAACAGCTCCACTTTTGATTCTAACTCCTCAACGTAGATTTGGTCAACAAAAAAAGTATAACTGCAGTTGGTGACCTTCTCTCCTGCTCCCCTGACTTAATATGAATACGTAGCCTGAGATGCGAAATCAGCTCAGGAGCAAGAATCCATGGGTTTCAACAGGAGCGTTTTCCACTTCTTCACCTTTCTTCTGCTTGTTTTTCAAGTTCCTTCACTAGCTCTCAACACTGACGGGGTCCTTTTGCTTTCCTTCAAATATTCCATCCTCAGTGACCCATTATCAGTCTTGCAAAGCTGGAACTACGATGATGAAACGCCATGTGCATGGAATGGAGTGACTTGCGCTGATATTGGCATTCCAGGAACACCAGACACGTTCAGGGTCACCAGCTTGGTCCTCCCAAACAGCCGTCTTCTTGGTTCAATTTCAGAAGACCTTGGCCACATTCAGCACCTTCGCCACTTGGATCTCTCAGACAACCTTTTTAATGGAACTTTGCCAAGCTCTATTTTTAACTCAACTGAGCTTCAGGTATTCTCTTTGTCCGGAAATGTCATCTCTGGTCAGTTGCCTGAGTCCATTGGTGGAATGACTAGTCTTCAGCTCCTGAATCTCTCTAATAATGCCTTGGCTGGGACAGTACCTGAAAATTTGACAGCTTTGCAAAACTTAACTGTTGTCTCTTTAAGGAGTAACTATTTCTCAGGAAATGTACCTAGTGGTTTCAATTCAGTTGAGGTACTGGATCTGTCCTCGAATCTGCTTAACGGGTCTCTCCCTTTAGATTTTGGTGGTGGTAATTTGCATTATTTGAACTTGTCTTACAACAAGATTTCAGGGTCAATAGCACCAGAGTTTGCAAAGCAACTTCCTCATAACGCCACCATTGATCTCTCATTCAATAATTTAACTGGGGCGATTCCAGAGTCTCTATCTTTGCTTAATCAGAAAACAGAGTCCTTTTCAGGTAATATTGATCTATGTGGGAAACCGTTGAAAAGCCTTTGCTCAATTCCTTCAACACTTTCAACTCCACCAAATGTTTCCCAATCCATATCACCAGCAATTGCAGTGATACCACAGTCAATAGACTCAACCCCTGGAGAACCAAATACCATTCAAAACCAAGCACGAGGCAGTCTAAAGCCAGGCACAATAGCAGCAATAGCAGTAGCAGACTTAGCTGGTATATCCATTCTTGGCATGATCATTCTTTACGTCTACCAACTCAAGAAGCGAAAAGATCTCAACCAAAGCACCTCAACAAGCAACCTCGAGAAAAAACCTGACGTACCGGTCTCAAAAGCGCAAGTGGAATCAGGAACAATAATGCCATCATCATGTTCATGCATAAAGTTAAAACTCATAGAGACATCGGATACTACCACTACCAGTTCTGATAGTGACCAGGAAGAGAAAAACCGAGTCATAAATTTGAACCCAACTGAGGCATACCAGAAAGGAGGCAAGCTCGTGACAGTGGATGGGGAAACTGAGCTGGAGTTAGAGACTTTGCTCAAGGCATCAGCTTATATTTTGGGGACGAGTGGATCAAGCATTGTTTACAAGGCTGTGCTAGAGAATGGGACTGCATTTGCAGTCAGAAGGATTGGAGAGAGTTCGGTGGAGAGGTTAAAGGATTTTGAAAGCCAAGTTAGGATTATAGCCAAGTTAAGGCACCCAAATTTGGTTAAAATTCTTGGGTTTTACTGGGGAGATGATGAGAAGCTTGTTATCTATGACTACGTCTCCAATGGCAGCCTCGCTTGCTCAAGTACTTACAGTAAGTTCCAGCTGTCTCACTCTCTCTCTGTTCCGATCATGTGCACACTAGCAGGAACCCATTTCTGCTCACTAAAATGCGCTGCATTACTGGTGCATGTTAGTACATTACGTGTTCATCTTTCTAAGCATATGTTCACGCGCATGATAGGCACGTTTATATACTTTTTGCTAAAATAGGCCTTGCAATATAAGCCGCTAGATTTCGATTCTGGGGCATATATACGGTTTATCTAACGGCATAGGACCCGCAATAATGAAGTATAAGCTGTCTCATTGCCAGTACCGTTGATGAGTTTTAGAAGTTTATGGCTATGAATTGGATGGTAGCCCGTAAATAATGGTGACAAAATCTTTGATAATAATAAGTAATAGTAGTTAAGAAGAAAACGCCTAATACTCCAAATGCATTTGTCGCTTTCTTTAGAAAAACAGATGGCTTTGCGAAAATGGACTGACTCAACTGTTATTTTAACTCCACACATCTTAGAGATTTGAAGACATTTCCAACGTGGGGTTTGTCTGATATTGCTTTGGTGTGGTTTAAGTTTGCTTGAAACTTGAACGATTTGTTCTCTGTCTTCTTTTTTTTCCCATTTGGATAACTTGTCAATTGGTTTCTAGTTTAAGAAATTGATTCCTTTTCGGGATTTTTTGAGAAGAAAACAAAACTTAGAACAGACTTTGCCCCCCACATCGAATCGACCCGATGCTCGAGTTTTCATCCGAATTCCAAAAGGATAGACTTGGCTTCTCCCCTCTACGTAATGATGACACTAACTTTCGGTTCATTATTTTTTTTCCTGGTAACATTTGAGAGCTTCAGTAGCACTGCTATTTCCTGTGCGTCTTTTCAGGGCTTGCATTCCAAGTAGGACGTTGATTCTTGGGCTTTTTAAAGTATCCTATTTAAACTTTTAAACACTGAATTTTAACCGTGAAAATATGTAGTTGGAACTTATAATCAATTACTTGCATATGAAGTTTTGAACGCAAAAAGAATAGACAATTAGGGAAACAATCAAAGGGTGCTACGACCCACACCCCCTTCACTAGCTAGAATACATTTGTAGTTGCATGGATGAGTTTTGTTTTGTCACTTACAAATATTGGCCTTATTTTGTTTTATGAAAACAGGAAGATCAGGCTCATCATCACCTTGCCATTTACCTTTTGAAGCCCGTCTTAAAATAGCAAGAGGAGTGGCTTTGGGACTGGCCTACATTCATGAAAAGAAACAAGTTCATGGCAACATCAAACCAAGCAACATTCTTTTAAACTCCAATATGGAGCCCTTAATTAGTGACCTGGGACTAGACCGCCTTCTCTCAGGCAACGCCAGCTACAAAGCAAACAATTCATCAGCCAGGTTTATAAGCAGCCAACGGTCCACAGCTTCTCGTGATGGCCCATCCTACCCCCGAACCAGTCCAAGCCCCCATGTGCCTGCCACTGCCAGCTATTCCACAGGAATATATCAAGCACCAGAGTCATTAAAGAACCTCAAACCAAACCCGAAATGGGATGTCTACTCATTTGGCGTAATTTTGCTTGAACTTCTCAGTGGGAGAGTGTTCTCAACCAGGGAATTGGGACAGTTGGAGATGCCAGCCGGTTCAATCGGGGAAGAAAAGATCCGGGCTGTCCGCTTGGCTGATGTGGCGATAAGGAGTGACGTGGAAGGCAGGGAAGAAGCCATGCTGGCGTGTTTTAGATTAGGGTTTAGTTGTGCATCATTTGTGCCACAAAAGAGACCGTCCATGAAAGAAGCAGTTCAAATCCTAGAAAAAATCCCTGAAGCTGCTTCTTCTTCCTCCTCTTCATGTTAATGAAATGATGCATTTGGGTCCTACAAAAAGTGCTCCAGCGAGCTCTAAAGTAATTTTCTTTTGCCTTTTTGTCAAATCCTTTGTTGACTTGAATGCTTTGCATAATTACGAGCCGGATAGAATATTGTTGATAGCCTATGCGAGAAAAAGCGTCACCTGATATATAAGATGCTTTATTAATTTTATAGTCAGATTTTAAATGGGTTTTGTTTTGTTTTGGTGGATCATTCAAGAAGGATTGGTTGGTTTTCTCATGATTTTTCAATGGCAGTTGAAGAGTGAAGACTAATCATTGAAAACCTTGCTTGATGTGGACTACACATTCCAACAAGAAACATAAAAATCTGGTAGAAACTTTGATACTGATCAAAACTGAAATTTTTTTACCTTGGGTTTGATTATTATTATTATTATGTTAATTAAAACGCTATTTTGCCAACATAATAATTCAAACCATCTGGAGATTTGATTGAATTAGCAAAACCCTTACAAAATATGGTTATGGATTTTTATCATTCACAAAATTGAAAATAGATAAAGCTTTCAGCCTAGTGTTAGTATTAGAATTGAGAGGTGTTAAGGAGACGGTGCTTAATTTGAAATTAATTAACATTCACAAGCCTTACACTGGTTATCCTCATATTTGATAGAATCTAAAACCAGCAGCATGTGGAATCAACCAAATGACATCTTAAATTAATAAAAGATAATAATATTTTTTTTCTTGGATTTTATTAAAAGAATAAATAATCATTTTCGTTTTATTTTTCAGAAAACTCTCTCCCTGTATGGCTATGTCCACTATTGTTATCAGTTTACGTGATTGGGGCCACAATCTGGAATGCCCAAAAACATCATTGTTAAAATGGATTGATTTGGACTCTGAAGTCTGAACCATCCCAAACCCACAATTCTAAAAGGCCCAAACTCCGGGACATTTCATTGAAACTTAAATTAAAAAAAAAAAGAAAAGGGTGAAAAGCTTCCCAGACAGGCCCCACTTAGAAACTTCTTTGAAGTTACGCGAGCAGAAAACTCTCCAGCACATTTTACGAGGGGACAGATGTTAATTGTTGTCTACAAATTGGTATTGACAGGGAAAATGGTGAGCGGAGAAAGTGGGATAAGTTTGGTGAAATGGGTATCAAAGCGTGGGAAAAGAAGAGTGGGCCTGGGAGCGTGGAGTTGTTTGATTTTGGAGATGTTAGGGGATGAGGAGTTGGTGGGTCTAATGCAAGTGGCATTGCTTTTCGTGGCTACATTGCCAAAAGATCGTCCAAACATGAGCATGGTGCTTGGTGCATAGGATGATTGAGGATATTAGGACTAAAGCTGCAAGAAATGGTGGGACGGTATGTATTTTGAATGACTTTTCCTCTGATTCTTCTCCAACTCTGTCAGAAAGAACTCTTGGCTTCAAATAGGTAAAAGCAGCATAGCATTAATGAGTTTCATGGGATGGAGGAGGAACGAGACAGTAATGATTAGTTAGGATATAAACAAACAGAATTTTCGAGAAATCAATAGTAAATATATTCGATTTTTATTCATTCATGTTTATTTATTAAATTTAATAAATAATTTTAAATATTATTTATATATTTATTAAATGAATTAAATATAAATAATTATTTATTTATTTATTAAAATTTACGAATAAATTTATTTATGATTAATTTAAAATTTATTTATTTATTATTTATTAATAAAATTATATTTTTATTATTTATTTTAATTTTATTTTAAGATTCGTTTATATTTATTTGGGTTTGTTTATATTCATTTAAAATTTATTTATTTAAATTTATTTAATTATAATTTATTTATTATTTATAAATTATTTTTTTATATATGTTCATAAACATATTCGTTTAATATTTACGAATAAATTTATTTAATTTAATTAAACAAATATGAATCAAACATGAATAATTTATTATTTAAAATAATAAATATAAACGAATAAAATAAATTCTTAACGAATACAAATTAAATACGATCATATTTAAAAATAAATAAATATGTATGTTTATTCATTTATATTTAATTTATTTATAATCTTATGATTCACAAACTCTTTTCTTTTTTTTTTTGTGTGATGATATTTGCTTGTGTTATTCTGCTTTGTGAGATTGCAAGCATTTGATATGAATACCATTAAAGAAAACAATTAGAAAAAACAAAGCGTGTTCTATTCATTGCAGAGGCAAAACGGAAAGAAAGAAAGAAAGTCACCGTCAAATATCCTGTTGTAGGTCCTAATAATGAACCTTATTTTACTTTTCTCAACTTTTTTAACTAAATTTTTATAAACAAAATCCAAAATAATAAATTTAAAAATGAAAAATATTTAATATTTTGCAATAATTGTATAATAATAAAATTAATTGTAGAAAAAATTTTTTTGTCTACCATATTTAAAAGTCAAAAAAGAAATTGGTGGGGTCCAAAAGTCCACTCCGGAGTGGAGGAGGCTTCGTAGCTGATGCAATTTTGATGAGGACCAGCGAAGGCAAAGATTCTTCCACGTGTCTCATGGAATGTTGACTGGAAAGGGCTTTTGTTGTCCGCTATTGCCTAATGTGGGATCCACTATGGAACCAACTCGACTGACGGAGATTCTCTTTGTCATTTTGGATTTATTTGAAATTATATATTTAACTTTTTATTTTTAATTTTATTTTTTATTTTGAGAAATAAAATTAAAACATATTTTTAATTCCATGGATCATTTAAAAAAAATCTACACGGTTTCACAATTTTACGCAAAAAGAAATAATGTCTTTGAATATAAAAAAGAAAAAAAAAAAGAAACGGATGAAATGCTTCCCAGTTCCCAGAGGCTTCGTTGACGTTACGCAAACAGCTCTCCAGTACTTGAGGTTGAGCCATGAAATATGTGAGGATCTTGGCTTGCTACTATTACTACTACTGCTAGTAATGTTGCTACTGCAACTGCTGCTATGGCTACTATTTCTGTTACCACTGCTGCTACTGCTACAATCGCTGTTACTGCTATTGCGGCTGGTGCTGCTACTGCTACTAACTACTACTCCTAACTACTATTTTTACTACTACTATTACATTATTATCATTATATAATTATTCGTCTACTTCTCTACGATAATAATGTTCTAAATTCCTTACATTGAAGTATTCTTGCACACAAATAATACTAATTTTTTTTTATTTTTTTGTTATATAAGCAAAGTCTTAGTATAAGTAAAAAAAAAATAAAAAATTTAATTCGAAACTAAATTTTTAATATTTCTTTAAACGTTTTTAATCATTAAATTAAAGACTTGAAGATAAAATAATACTAATTAAAGTATGATTACTACTATTACTAGTACAACAAATATATATTTTTTTTAGTATAGGAGGTAGGAGGAGAAAAGGTTTCGAAGTCAAGATCTTAATGTTTTAATTTTTTTTTAGTATAGGAGGTGAAATGAAAAAAATGCCCGAAACTAAGATTTTAATGTCTCAATTTAACACTCTTTGGCCATAAAATCAAGAGACAGAGGATATTATAATAAAAATTATTAAATTTAAGATCTCACTAAAAAATTATTTTGTTATGGTCGAGTCACAATATTTTTTTATTTTTGATGAAATATAAATTATTTAAAATTTTAACTTAATAATAAATATATATATGTTTTTTATTTAAAATTTAAAATTCTCACATTCTCAAGTAAAATAATAATTAATTAGTAAAATATTTTATAATTTTAATTATTTAAAATCATAATATTTTAATATAAGATAAAAATATGACTTAAATATGATTAATAAATTACATATGCGATTTTCATTTATTTTGATTTTTTTAATAATTACTTGAATTTAATTCTCAAGCTAGGAAAACATATATGCATATATTATTTTTAGAATATTCTCCCTATATTTTGACTCATAAAATCATTTTTTACCTTACGAGAAATTTTGAAAAAGAAATGTCACTAAAAAATTGAATTCCAATTATTGAAAAATTTTAGAATAATAATAATAATAATATATTATTATTATTATTATTATTATTATTATTATATGTAAACTAATAAAGTTATTAATCCTAAATTTAACACTAAAAATATACACATATAAAATAGTTTATATATATGTAATAAATGATAAAAAGTATACTATATAATCTTCCTAAATTTATTCTTATACTTATCCTGAACACCTTATTAGTTTAACATTTGGACAGAACAAAAAAATTTAGGTTTAATTGGTCTATGATCACTTAACCTTTACTTTATCATTTTTTTTTCTTTTTTAAATTCAATAAAATGAATTTAATAACATCCACCAGTTGCAATGGAATCCAAACTAAAATGGAATCCAAACTCTTGTCTGCCTTGAAGTTACGCAAACCGCAAACTCCCCATTACAACACTTTTTTCCTTCAAATCGCAACCAAACCAAAGTTTTCTTATGTTTAAAAGAAAAAAAAAATCCGAATTCCATGAACCACGGAGATGAGGGAGATGTGGAGATGTTCAGTCATGAAGAGGCGTGAGGACCCTGGCTTGCGTCCGCTTCCAGATACTCAGGTTTTGCGTCTACTTCTCTAAGATAGTAATGTTATAAATTCCTTACATAGACGTATTCTTGCACAAATAATACTAGTTGAAGTATGCTACTACTGCTACTACTATAATAAGGATTATTAAATTTAGGATCTCACTAGAAAATTTTCTACTACGTTCAAGTCACTTTTTTTTTTTTTTTGATGAAATATAAATTATTTAAAATTGTAACTTAATAATAAGTATATATGTTTTTTATATAAAAATTTAAATTCACACGTTCTCACATAAACTAATAATTAATTAGTAAAATATTTTATAATTTTTATTTATTTAAAATCCTAATATTTTAATATAAAATAAAAATTTGACTTAAATATGATTAATACATTACATATGTGATTTTCATGTGATTTTCATTTATTTTGAATTTTTAATAATTACTTGAATTTAATTCTCAAACTAGAAAATATATATATATATATATATATGCATATATTATTTTCAAAATATTCTCCCCATATTTTGACTCATTAAATCAGTTTTTATCTTAAGAGAAATTTTGAAAAAGAAATGTTACTAAAATAATCCAATTCTAATTATTGAAAATTTTAAATTATTATTATTATTATTATTATTATTATTATTATCATGTAAAGGGTTATGAAGAATGGTGCGGTGGTGTAAAAATTTCTAAGTTACGATGGGCAAAGAGTTTTTGCTTGTGAAATTTTTGTTTGTATTCCCTTGGTTTTTTTTACGTCTATTAATTATTATATCCTCCTATCATAATATATAAATTCATAAATTTATCATTAGATATAGATTAAAGAAGTCGTTACTATTTTTTTTGTTTAAATGTAATTGGTTATTCTATAAAATCTGTTCCATTTAAAGAAAAATCTCAAGATTGACTTTGATATTTTTAAATAATAGATTTTGTTCCATGAAACTAGATTTTAGATTTAAAAGTATGGTTACGTATGAAAAATATTATAGCACATTTACAATGTCCATCTAAATAATGGTATCAATTTGATTTCAAATTATCCAAAGCTTAAAACATTCTAATAAATTTATCAAATCATTTAATATTAAAAATTAATCTTAAAATTACTTTAATAGTTTGGTAACAATTTAAAATAATTCTCTTATCTTAATAGTATTTATGGAGACTAGTGTTCGTCATTGATCTTATTAATATATTTTATCTAAGAAAATAATTAATAAAGTCCTCCAATAGTTTAGTAGGATTTATTTTGATGCAAATCTCTCAATAATTTGATGAGATTTTATTGTAAGATATTTATAAAATTTTATTTTTGAGAAGGTTCATTAAATCTCCTAATAGTTTGGCAAGATTTAATTTAAAATGCAATTCTTCAATAGTTTGGTAGGAAAAATACGAAATATTTTATTGATTACCTGATTTATGAAATTCTCCAATAGTTTGGTTGAATTTATAGAAATTTAAATTTATGAAAAATTCTCTAACAGTTTGGTAGGATTCATGAATTCATTTAAAAAAAAAAGTTTATTTTTGTTCTTGTTCAAAAATAAAATAAAATAATAATAAAAGAAAGTTTACAAAGGTCTTTAAAGAATAATAAATTGCTTAATTTAAAATTAATAAAATAATAATGATATTAAAAATAAATAAATAAAAATAGAATAGAAAAAGCCTAAAAAATTTAAGAATTGTGAAAATAAAAACGAAAAATGAAAAAAAAAAAAAAACTTACGATTGGATTGGGTTGCTTCACAGACAACTCTCGGATCCTAAACAAGTTTACATGGATATTGGGTTACACGAAATGGCACTATATTGAGGCATTATAAAAGAATAAAAACTTGGTTTCTTCTCAGACTACCTTAACATTTTCTCTTTCTACCTAATTTTTGCTCTAGCTTTTCTCTAAAAACAACTCAGATTCAATTGCCAAAAATTGGGTAACCCACCGACTTTTAGAAACTATTGTCGAAATTTGGCCTAAAAATTCAAGCTTCACCAAAAAATTTAACCGAAAAATTCAAACCTCCAAACCCTAAAACCTAGATTTTTCTAGTTTTCTTAGAAATTCAACTCCAAACTCATAAATTCAAACCTAAACCTAAAACTTTGAACTTAAAACTAAAAAATTCAAACTACTCTAAATTGCCAGAAACCTTAATCCAAGAACTTCAAACCTAATACCCAAAGATTTAAACTACTCTTAATCGCCAGAAACCCTTAATCCAAAAAACTTCAAACCCAAATAGGTTTCCTCAAGAAAAACTCCACCTTCTCTTTTGTGATTTTACACTCAATTTAGGCCTAAATTTCACAAATTTGTATAATTTGATTCGATTTTGAATTGAAATCCTTTTGATTCAGTTGTATGCAAATTTGATTCTCTTTCCTTTTTATTAGCCCCAATTTCCTTGTCAAAATGTAAATGAAAGAAGAAAATAAAAATAACCAAAATAATAATAATAATAATAATAATAATAATAATAATAAAATAACAATTTAGTTCGGACACAAATGAGTGTTTACACCTACTTGCCGAGAGCCATTAGATTTTATGTTTTTTTTTTTAAATCTTTAAAATATCAAAAAGTATAAAAAAACTATGCTTTTAATCTTAATCTGTATACCAAATTAAAATGTGACAAATGGCATGAAATTGTAGCCAAACAATATTAAACAATAAAAAATTGAAAAGTTATTTTTATATTATACTTATAGATGTATTTATAAAATTAAGTTTGTCATTGAGCTCATATTTAGTATTAATAACTTATATGTTTTGTTTAGATTTGATTGGTCTAAATTTGAGTTTCAAAATTTTTTAAGTTTTACCCAAATTTAAAAAATAAATTTTCATGTCACTTATTAAACTTAATTTATATAATAAAAAATTAAAAAATAATTAAATTAAGTTTAATGAGATTTATATTTAATTCACATATATATAAAATAAAAAATTAAATTAATAAAATATATTTTTTAATTTTAATTTTTATATATATGTGAATTAATTTATATATAATTTATATATATATAATATCTATATATATATGGGAATCAGGCTAGGTGTTGAGTTTTAAATTTTTAATTCAAAGGTTGACCTAAAATTTAAACAAATTT